>CM019155.1:10973753-11163155 GCA_009733165.1 Naja naja | reverse complement strand
CCGACGGCAACTCTGTTCCATTGGTTGATTGTTCTCACTGTCAGATAGTTTCTCCTTGTTTCCAGGTTGAATCTCTCCTTGTTCAGTTTCCATCCATTATTCCTTGTCTGGCCTTTGGGTGCTTTAGAAAATAGCTTGACCCCTTCCTCTCTGTGGCAGCCCCTCAAACATTGCTATTTCTCAAACCATGATTACAAATATTAAAAACTGTCTGATGAAATGCCATCAAATAAATGTATGTGGCTTTTCTACCTTGCTATCCATCCTGAACTACATGAAACGGTTGCCTTAGTGTGGCCTTTAGAAGAAACTATTGAATTTAGGTCTACAGTTTTAGGCCAAATTGTGAGAACTGGAGCTGTCAGAAAAGATTGAAATGTTCAAATTAAACTGAGGTTGGCATTGATCCCCTCCCATTTTCTATCGCATTCCATTTCTAGCAAGTCTGAATCATTCCACGTGCTTTGTGCCAATAAATTAAATTGTTCTGCAGCATTAATGTTTAGGGATTTTTTTTAAAAAAGTAAAGTATAAGGAAGAAAGTTTCCCCACTGTGAGCCATTTAAAGAACAAAATTAAATATTATAAAACCTTATGATTAAATTCTGTCAAAAAGGTATTAATCTTGTTATATTGCCACTGAAGGTTAGGTTTTCTGTAATTACACTTTGTTGGAAACTTAACCTTTTAAGGTAACTTCTGCTAAGAAAAAAGGGAAAAGGTACAGTTTGAGTTCTCCAGAAAAAAGGGAGGAAAAAGGTTAAAAAGGATACTTAAGCCAGAATCCCATTTATAGATATCTAGTTATTTGTTAATTTATTAAGTGTTGACAAAATTTTACTTGTTACACAAGGCTTAATATGAGGAACAAAGTCTTACTGCAGGAGCTTCACTGATGACAAGAAAGAAGATGGGCTGCCAAGCCTTGGAATAAAAAGTTAGATGATCCAGCACCCATTTTTATACCAATTTAGAAAAGATATTCCAGGTTTTACTCAGCCAATTGCTGGAAAACTTGTGGCTGGATTAGAATTGCCTAATTTGTTAAATTGTTAAAATACTGAAGTTTGCAGATGACACAACAGTGATTGGTCTTATTCGAGAAAACGACGAATCAGCATACAGGCCAGAGGTTGTACAACTTGCCTTGTGGTATAACTGGAACAATCTGGAACTGAACACACTTGAAACCGTAGAAATAGTGGTGACTTTAAGAGAAACCCTCCCATACTACCACCTCTTACAATACTAGATAACACAGTATCAACAGTAGAGACCTTCACATTTCTAGGTTCTATCATATTGCAAGACCTAAAATGGACACCTAACATCAAAAACATCATCAAAAAAGCACAACAAAGAATGTTCTTTCTGTGCCAACTCAGAAAGCCCAAACTGCCCAAAGGAGCTGCTGATACAGTTCTACAGAGGAATGATGGAGTCTGTCATCTGCACCTCTATAACTGTCTGGTTTGGTTCTGCAACCCAACAAGACAGACACAGACTTCAGAGGGTAATTAGGACTGCAGAAAAAACAATTACTACCAACCTGCCTTCCATCGAGGACCTGCATACTGCATGAGTCAAAAAGAGGGCTGTGAAAATATTTACAGATCCCTCACATCCCAGACATAAACTGTTTCAACTCCTACCCTCAAAGTGACCCTATAGATGGGTGGGATTCAAATTTTTTAACAACTGGTTCTGTGGGCATGGCTTAGGTGGTAGGCATGGCTTGGTGGTCATGTGACTGGGTGGACATGGCTTAGTGGTCATGTTATTGGCTGGGTGTGGCTAACTCAATATCACTCACATCGAGGCATGCATCTCCTCGCCTGGCCTCTCAAGACTGTGGGGATGCTACAACAGTCGTAAGTGTGAAAAATGGTCATAAGTCACTTTTTTCAGTGCCATTGTAACTTTGAATGGTCATTCCACACAAGCAAAGTACCAGCAAAGGAAGGAAAAACTCCAGAGAGTTCCTGAGACAGGAAGTCTAGTCCTGCCAAGAATGTAATAAGGGTTAACGGAGAGGCAGTTTCTGTAAGCAACACCAGAATGTTTCCTTCCTGCCTTCCTTACAGGATTAGGCCAGTAATTTCTTCTAACAACTGGTTCTCTGAACTGCTTAGAATGTTAACAACTGGTTCTAGCGAATAGGTGCGAACTGGTAGAATCCCACCCCTGCCTATAGAGCACTGCACACCAGAACAACTAGACACAAGGACAGTTTTCCCCTGAATGTCATCATTCTGCTAAACAAATAATTCCCTCAACACTGTCCAACTATTTACAAAGTCTGCACTACTATTACTATTAACCTTCTCATCACTCCCTACCACCCATCCCCTCCCATTTGTGACTGTATGACTGTAACTTTGTCACTTGTATTCTTACGATTTATTTTGACTGTTTTCTAGTATCATTTGATTGCTTATTGTACCTTATGACTATTATTAAGTGTTGTACCTGATGATTCTTGATGAATGTATCTTTTGTTTTATGTACACTGAGAGCATTTGCACCAAGTCAAATCCCTTGTGTGTCCAATCACACTTGGCCAATAAAGAATTCTAGTTGAACGCCTACAAAAGTTTGTAAATGGAAATTAGAAATTAATGGACTCACATTCTCTACTATTGTAAAAAGTTGACTCAATCCTTCAATTAGTACTTTCGATGGTGAAAATCAGACAGAACCCAAAAGGGTAGTTCATATGGTGATATTCTACCGCTACACCATAGAGGGTATCTTAACGTACTGCACCTCTTTATGGTTTGCCAATTGCACAGTGGCAGATAGGAAAGCACTCCAGAAGGTCAACGGCATTGCCCAGAAGATCATTGGTTGCCCTCTCCCCTCTTTGGAAGAGTTTTATAGCTCCCGCTGCCTTAAGAAAGTTCAAAACATTCTCAAAGATCCATCTCATCCTGGGAACCCTTTTTTTGAACTATTACTATGCAGATGGTGCAGGATAATAAAAACAAGGCTGAAAAACAGCTTCTATCCCAGGCAGTAGCTCTGTTGAATTCTACTGTATAGTGCAATATTAATGCAATATCAGGGTTTTCAATTCAATGTGTGGAGGGTGAAGGATGTGTGTTTGTGTTTATTTTCATGGTCATGATGTGCACTGAAGATGGTGTTTGATTTCATTGTACGAGGTGTAATGACAATAAAGTAAACTAAACTAATATGTTCATGAGAATGTTTTCAGCTTACCTTCAACTAAACTTGGATGCTGTCACTGGAGTGTTAAGTGGCCTTTTTTAATACACTACTTTGGGAAACAAAACAGCCATTCAGTCTTCCTAACATGCTCAAGGGAAACTCATATTGGATAAACCTTAAACCTAAATGTGGAGTTCTTTGGTACTCTCTGGGCTTCGTTGTTTTCTTGCAGATGTTTCATCGTTTAGTGTTGATAATGTTACCTAGTTGGGTATTTGAAATGCCTGCTAGCAAACAATCAAGCACCCCACCATTCAACGCTGAGCCGGAAATATTCTTTTCCATTAAAACTTAAATGTTGGCACCCTTTAAGCTTCTAGCACGACAAAATCAAGGTTAGTGATAGTGATGTCATAAGGTCATATGGGGGCATATGCAGATGGGGGTTAAGTGTCAAGAAAGCAGATGGACAATGCATCTGAAGCTCTGTTGCTTTTCAACCTGCTTCACTCATGCCATTTTGTCTCCACTTCTCCCCATGGATATCCCTATCTCAGAGAATTGAGGAACAAGGGTTGTCTGTTAGGTGGGGCTGAAAAAAATATAGTTTGGTGGTTGTAATGCCATCTAGTTTTAACGTGTGTTGTGCACTCAGTGAAGCTGCCATCATGAATGTTGATGTCAGCCTCCAAGATTTCTTCTTCTGCTTGACTCTTGCTAGCTGCCATAGAAACGAGGGTTGGGGTGAGGAATAATTGGGCTTTGTGGGGGTAAGGGTGCTGGAGATTGAAGTTGTAAATGTTGAACTGTAAATGTGAACTGTAAATGTTGGGATGCTTTTCTGCTTACTGCGCAAATGCAGCCACTTATCTTTTCTAGGCCAAGGTCAACTGTCTTGGCATACCAGATGTGTGAGATGCCACCTGAAGATGTACATGACTTTATACACAATTCAGATTGGATGTCCAGTTTGAATTATTGGGGATGGGGACTTGGGATAACTTTCTATATATAATTTCCGCGCCTTTTGCCTCAGATCTTGTATTCTGTTGCTACCACTTCATATTCAGTAAAAGTCCTTTTCTCTATAAAAATGGAGTCTAAGGCTTTCTTTCTTGGATTTTGAATAGAGCCACACCTGACAGTTGACCCTATTCTCCAACTTAGAAGCATTTTAAGGCAGGGGCTCAAAAGCCCCGGGCGCAGTTCATTTGGAACTGGGTTGCGCAGGCAGTGAGCAAATGCACACGTGCATGCAGCTCCACTTACATGCTAACACTCATCTGCTTGTACAAATGGAGTTGCATGTACTCATGCACACACCCACAGCTCACATGGAACCATCCCATCTCTCCCACACATCACCGGGTCCCAAGCTGGAAAGGTTGGGAACTAATGTTTTAAGGGATTTCTATTTTTTAATAAATATGTAATTTATTTATTTTGGAGAGGTTGTATTCCCCACCTTGGCAACTGACTGGCTATCCACCACTCACCTAAGTATTTATATGTCCACTTCTCTATCTTTTCCGTTATTTTCCACTGAAAAACAGGCATGAAATTGCGCTGCTGCTACTTGATGGTTTGCTTCAGAGTTTTGATAGCATGATTTCACAGGTATCCCAGGCAGCCTTCCAATGATGGTTTATTTATTTCCGATTTAAGTGAAACTTCTGCCATGCCCAATTCTGCTCCTTGCAATGCCATGCTTCTTGAAATAGAAACATGAAAACTAGTGATATCATTATGGTATGAACTGGCTCACTTCATCTAACAACACTGAACACCCGGGCTGTGACTAAGGTATTGTGTCAAATGTTCCTTGGGATGGAAAAACAAGCCAGAAGATAAAGCATGGTTTCTGATCTCATATTGCTCCAGATTCATTGCTTTGGGGGCATCTCCAAACTTCTTCCTATTAATGGCTCCTTCCTTAAGATCAAGGTGGAGCCCAGATATAAACTTTGCTTGTTGCCTATCATTAGTACATACTACTGATAGTCCTCGACTTCAGGGGTGGGATTCAAATTTTGTAACAACCGGTTCTGTGGGCATGGCTAGGTGGGCATGGCCATGTGACTGGGTGGACATGGCTGCTGCTGCTGCTGCTGCTGCTGCCTCTTCTTCTTCTTCTTCTTCTTCTTCTTCTTCTTCTTCTTCTTCTTCTTCTTCTTCTTCTTCTTCCTCTTCCTCTTCCTTCTTCTTCTTCTTTTCCTCCTCAACCCCCCCCATTTTGGGGCCTTCTGGGGCTCAGGGAAGCCTCCTTGGGGGGCACTTTTGCTCCCAGGAGGCCTCCCTGGGGTTAGGAAGGAAAAAAACAGAGCATGGGGGGTGCAGAGCACCCCCTGCGCTCCATTTTGGGGCCTCATGGGCCTCATGGAAGTCTCCTAGGGGGGCGTTTTTGCTCCCAGGAAGCTTCCCTGAGGCCCAGGAAGGCAAAAAATGGAGGGGCATGTGTGTATGTGTGCTGCATCCCCACTCCATTTTTTGCCTTCCTGGGCCTCAGGGAAGTCTCGTGGACGAAGCAGTAAGTAAGCGAGGGGAATCACGGCGCACCTGATCATAGGAACAGCTGATCATTGGGAGGGGAATAAAAGAAATACTTCAAGGAGTGATTGGGTGGGTCAGAACGCAGTCAGCAATATCGGACATGTGCACAATGTTCACATGTGTGATAAGGACTGACTGGGAGGGGAGGGGTGGGTGGAGAGGGGTGGGGCCAGCCAGGGGCATGATTTGCCAGTTCTCTGAACTGTGCAGAATCATAACCGATCTATAGAACCGGTCCAAACCAGTAGCATCCCACCCCTGCTCAACTTATAACAGTTCATTTAATGAGTGTTCAAAGTTACAAGGACACTGAAAAAAGTGACCTATGACTGTTTTTCACAGTTACAACTTTTGATCATGTGATCAAAATTCAGATCTTGGCAACTGGTTCATATTCATATCAGGTTTAATTTGTTTTTAATGTATTTATTGATTGTTTTTTTAGTTGTGAGCACCAGTCCTTTCAGAGAGGGGGCGCATACAAGTCCAGTTATTAAATTAAATTAAATTTACGACCGTTGCTGTATCCCAAAGTCATGTGATCACTTTTTGCGATCCTCTGGCAAGCAAAGTCAATGAGGGAAGCCAGATTCATTTAACAACCAGATTACTGACTTGTCAGCTGCAGTGATTCACTTAATGACCAAAGCAAGAAAGGTCATAAAATAGGGCAAAACTCACTTAACAAATGTCTCGATTAACAACATAAATGGGCTCAATTGTGATCGTAACTTGAGGACTTCCTGTATTTATGAGTGGCAATATGGTGTTTAACAGCATAGACCATGTCACTTGCCTTGAGTGAACCTAAGTCCCCTTTTTCCTCAGCTTTATGAAACCTCCCCATCCTAATAAATGGAAGGTGGCTATAATTTAACGAAGAGAAGAAAGGCATTATGGACAGAGAAACCCATGCATATCATATATATATTAGCTTTAGCATTTCCCCCCTCATGGTAGAGGACTTGCATCATGCTGAAAACTTTCTGGATATTTATTAAAGCAGAAATTCCCCTCCCGTGTCCTGACAACTTATGTAACTTTTGGATACTCTCAGAGTTGTAAAGTCAGGAGGGCTAGCCACAACAGCTCTCTTTGAGCTTGGGGACACTGGAAACAGAAATATAATGTTGTTCAAAGAAATAAACCGTTGCTAATGTTTCCTTTTTGATGAGTAAAAAAAGAAGTGTGTGTGTGTGTGTGTGTGTGTTGATTCTAGTTTAAATACAGCTGCAATGATTCTTACACATTGCACAGCTGTTCAGCATACTGGCAGCTGTCCACATCTTATGAGTCCCGTCATGCATTTTCCACTATTGTCTTTCTGACACATAAAGAATGTGTCTTTAATTCTTAGAGGGAAAGTGATTTGTTGATTTTTTCCCCCCAGGTAGACTTTGCTGCAGAATGTAATAAAGCTACAGTTCTATGGTTTTAGCCTCGATCGAGCACCTTTAATCCTCCCATTCTGATTGTATACAGCAAAGGATAAACAGCGTTCTCTAATTTTCCATGTATTTTGCAAAATAGGGGGCTTATTTTAGAGATCTCGTACCCAAGCCTTGTTAAATTGAATTCCTGCTTTGGAAGAACAGGCTTTTTCAAGGGCCCCTTTGATGGGTGCATTCACCACTGCTGTGAGTAAGGAGGCCCAACACATCATTTTATTTTATTTATTTATTTTGTTTGTCAAGCATGGACGAGAAAACAGGTATAAGTTTGAACATAACATATAAACATATCAGTATAAACAGGTATAAGTATATACATAATAAATGAGTATGAATACATGGGAATAGTAGGACAGGAACGGTAGGCACGCTGGTGCACTTATGCACGCCCCCTTACAGACCTCTTAGGAATGGAGTGAGGTCCATGGTAGACATTTTAAAGTTAAAGTTTTGGGATTCTACTCTGTTCACCAAAGGGAGAATAGAATTACACCCATTTGTTTAGCAGCCATTCGAAGTCAAAACAGCATTGAAAAAAGTGGCCTATACCCACTCCTTGCACATATGACTATCCAAACCCCACAATCACATGATCAAAATTTGGATGCTTGGTAACCAGCATGTGTTTATGATTGCTGAAGTATCCTGATTGCCATTTGTGCCCTTTCAAGCCAGCTTCAGACAAGCAGAGTCAGTGGGGTAATCCAGATTTATTGAACAACCATAGCAAAATTGGCTGCAACTCACTCAATGACCATCTTAATTAACAATGGAAATTCTAACCCTGGTTGTGATTGTAGATCAAGGACTAATTGTAAAAAAAAATCTACATGATAGCAAAGAATTTTGGCTACTACTATCTCTTGGCTACTATCTAGTGCAGGGGATAGGTGTCACATGAAAACCAGGCCCACCCCGGCTCAGCAAAGGCAAAAACCATCATAATTATGTCGAGATACGTCACATGACACAATCGAGTTTGACACCCATGATCTAGTGATTATGTGAAAATTTGCACCCAGATAAGGCAATTTTTAAAAGCTCAGATATGTACTCAAATGCACTTTAATGTGGATCACCCATATCACACAATGAACTATGCGTCCATTCCCCATCATAACTGGATTGCCACTCAAGTTGCATCATAACCCCACAATATTAAATCTCATAAACTTAGAATAAGAAGCACAGCTGATTGAAAACCCATAAGAGGGTCTAAGGCTATTATTTGTGAGATGTAAGGAGATAAGTTGTATTTCCCAATTAGGGATATTCCGGTTTATAGGACTTGTTTCACCCATTGGAAACTAACTGAGAATGGATGGTGAATATTTGAAATAATGGATTTTGTATGCGTGTCTTAAATCAGGGGCCCCAATCCCCAGTATTTGTCCACTACCAGGCTGTGGCCAGAATTGGGCTATGCGAGTGGCAGGCTGGTGCATGTGCACAAGCACATGCAGCTCAACTTGCACAAGTCAAGCTGTGGCCTGCTGCTGTCATGGCCCGGTTTCCTTCTCTCCACTCCCACCACACCGCCAAGCCATAAAGGTTGGGGATCCCATCTTAAATCTTATAACAACAACACTATTAATTGGGATAATACTGGTTTGAATTCTTCTATGAGGTAATGACTAAGCTAATGCTATAGTACCATGTTCTCCTGAAAATAAGACCCAATCTTATTTTTGGGGGGCTACAAAATAAGTAATAGGACTTATTTTCGGAGAAACATGATTTCAGGGGGATCAGCCCAGTTGGACACCCTGCTCCCTGGCATGTGCATAAGAGGAGGCAAATGTGCGGGGAGCAACAGTAAGGCAGGTGATCCCAATGTGCTGTGCAGGCCACAGGCAAGCTGAGAGATGCAAAGACAAACCGCCCAGAGCTGCCTGCTCTGGCCCACTGACTCTTGACTTTCTCACAGCCTATGTGGCATGTACAGCTCATGTGCCTTCCTCCACCTCTGCCTCCACCTGCTGCTTGGACAGGTAATCAACTTATCGTCAGTCAGCGCGTGCTCGCCGCCTCCTGTGCTGGCCATGCCTTCCCCCTCCACTAGGGCTTATTTTTGGGGTAAGTCAGGCTATGGCTTATTTTTAGGGTAGTTTTATTTTTGAGGAAACACAATATGATGATTTTAAGCTTGTTTTGGAGAATCTGTCCTAACCTTAACCCTAACCCAGAGGTGTATTTAGCAGGTTCAAACCAGTTCTGGAGAACCGGTAGCAGAAATTTTGAGTAGTTCAGAGAACCATCAAATCCCACCTCTGACTGGCCCCGCCAACCCCATCTATTCTCTGCTTCCCATTGAGCCCCAGCTGAACAGCTGGGTCTTATTTGTTGCCCTGCACAGGAGAACGGAGCTGGAAATCAGGTTAGTGGGGTGGGGAGGGAAGGGGGATTTTACAGTATCCTTCCCCTGCCACGCCCACCAAGCCATGCCCACAGAACCGGTTGTAAAAAAAATTGAATCTCACCCCTGCCCTAACCCTAACAGTATGCATATTATAATCCCTAGAATTTGATTTCTGCGAGAAACAATATAAGTAGTCCTCGACTTACAACAGTTTGTTCAGTGACCATTCAAAATTACAACAGCATTGACAAAAGTGACTTATGATCATTTTTCGCATTTATGATTATTGCAGCATCCTTGTAGTTGTGTGATCAAAATTCAGAAGCTTGGTCACTGACGATATATGACGGTCACAGTGACTGAGGGTTACATGGTAACTTTTTGTGACCTTCTGACTAACAAATTCAATAAGGAAGCTGGATTCAGTTAACAGCCGCGTTACTAATTTAACAACTGCAGTGATTCACTTAACAACTGTGGCAAGAAAGTCACACAATGGGGCACTTAACGAATTTCTCATTTAACAACACAAATTCTGGGCTCAATTATGATAATAAGTTGAGGACTACCTGCACTGGGTAGCAAGAACAAAGGAAAATATAATTTTTGTCACTTCAAACCAACTCCACGTATTTCCTTTCAAACTAACATAGGAAATATACCATTATGAGCTATTTAGGAAAAGAACAGGACAGGCGATGTATGTTATAAATAATGAAAGTGTTTCAACTTTCATTTCTCTGTTAAATCTTTTTTAATTTGCACTCACCGTTTTCCCCTTATCATAATACAGATTTATCAATTTTTGTTGGGTTGGTACTTCCCAGATGCCTTGGACAAATAGTAACTTCCATTACCCCCAGATAGGCAATAATTACGTAGCTTCATCGTTATGAAGCTATTAATTATGAATCATTGCTATTCAACAATTTTGTAAGACACGTTATTTGATAAAGCTAATTTATTTTTCCCACACATTCTCCAACCATCTCCACCGATGTCCTTATTTGCTGTAATGATTCCTTCACAATGCGTATAGATAGCAATCATGTCCTCCCTTTAGCTATACATATTTTGCTCTTTTAATCTTTCAACATAAATCAATCATTTAGCTGCTTCTTCATTTGTCTCCCTTTTGAGTTTTCAACAATTTCTATCACCTTCTGAAACTACTATGCTGAAATGCTGGTTTTTGGGCACAGCCCACTGTCTCTTTACTTGAGAGGAAGTTTCATTGAATTCAGTGCAGTTTACTTCTCTATATATTTTAATTTTAGTTTAGCAGACATGATGGGGGTCAATTTCTCTCTAATTTAGCACATTTATTTATTTGTTTGTTTGTCAAACATATGCAAGACAACAAGTACAAGTATGAACATAAACATGAACAAAGGGAGTAAATATAGATAAATGAGGACAGTAAGGCAAGACGGTAGGCATGTTGGTGCGCTTATGCACGCCCCCTTTAAGGACCTCTTAGGAATGGGGTGTGGTCCATAGTAGACAGTTTGAGGTTGAAGCTGTGAGGGGTTGAGGCTGTAACAATGGAGTTGGGTAGGGCGTTCCAGGCATTGACCACTCTGTGGCAGAAGTTGTATTTTCTGCAATCGAGTTTGGAGCGGTTTATCTTGAGTTTGTATCGATTATTTGCCCGTGTATTATTGTGATTGAAGCTGAAGAAGTCGTTGATGGGCAAGATGTTGTAGCAGATAATTTTGTGAACAATGCTCAGATCGGACCGCAGGCGGCGCCGTTCAAGATTGTCCAAGCCCAAAATTTCAAGCCTGGAGGCATAGAGGATTCTGTTGTGAGTGGAGGAGTGGAGTACTTTTCTTGAGAAATATCTCTGAACCCGCTCAGTTGTGTTGATGTCCGATATACAGTGCAAGTTATAAAAATAAAAAGCAACTCTCCTGACACAAGGGGGAACCCTGCTTTTTATTTTTATTTCCCTGTGAACATATCTGTGAACTGGTTCTCACATATAACACACAAAAGTAAAAATAACCTGTAGAGAATGATTAAAAGGGACAGGAGCAATAGAGAGGAACATCTGTACTGCATATTTAAAATATTTATTCCTGCTCAGAAATCCAAAATAATGAGCTAGGCAATGCTGTAGGGAACATCTGAATTAAAATATGTAGAGAAATATAGTCACAATATTTTGGCTAACGTTCTCTTACCCAAGAAGGTGTGTATGACGTTTTCTTTGCAGTTCTTAAGATCTTGTGGAGATCCAATTGACCTCATTAAAGTCTGATCCTTGAGCTGGTAGAAAGCTAGCATAAAATTTTCTGCCCTGATTTTCTGCCATAATAATAGCTGTTTCAATACGGGCCAATTTAAATTTCAAAGGGTTTGGCTGACCAGTCACAAAAGCAATAGACAAGCTTGGGGTGAAGTAAGATGAAGTGACCAAGCTCAAAACAATTATTTCTTCAATGAGTATTCCAAAAGAACGGCAGTGCAATGATTTTAATACTGTCTTCTTGACCAGCAATGCCTGGAAGTAGCCAGGGTTGGCCAAAGAATTGAAATGAAGTAAGTAAAACATTTTGAAAGCGTAGTCATGTTAGGCACATGATTGCTAGAACTAACAACATACAGGTACATATATATGGAGATTCTCAGTCATCCAACTCATAGTTGTCCCAAAGGTGCTTTTTCAAGAGGCAACTGGACTTTCTGGTTCCAGAACTAAAGAAGCTTTTTGGATGAGAAGCGAAACGTCTTCAAAGAAAAATCAGAAAGTCCAGTTGCCTCTTGAAAAAGCATCTTTGGGACAACAGCATACTTAGCTGATAAAACCTGGCTTTGCTTTCTGGTTTAAGAGGACCTCTTTTTAAAAGACTAGTTTAAAAAGACACAAAACCTCTGTTTAAAGAACTTAGGGATGGAGTGAAATTCAGACACTAGAAAAAAATGCTCTTATCTTCAAAAAAGGTTAAAGAAAAAAAATGCACAACAGTCAGTCAGTCTGATGCTGCTATCTGCAAAGATCCCACAGACAATCATAAATAGATTGATTTATCAACACCCTCAAAATAATCTGGAAATTGTTGGAGATTGAAGTGAGTGTGGAAAATTTGACCCGATATTCACAATTGGATGAAAAGTGTATTCCGGTGCAATCTTGGGTAGATTTCCAGGGAAGCAACTCCTGTTCTGGTCCACAAGATCTTCTTTCAAATATGCAGCATTGGGCATTTCCAGAAGAGTACAGATAAAGGCTGGTTTGAGTCTCACAAAATAATACAGCAACAACTCCTGGAAGTTTGTATAAGCAAAGAAATTTCATCCCCTTCAAAGGCAAAACAGAAGCCGAGAGAGTCTTTATAATTTGGGGGATTTTTGAAATCATAACTCTTTCATTAGAAAATGCCTTAAGCCCACAGACATGGCAATCAAACACTGTAATATCCGGTGTCATGTGAGAAGTGCCTTCTGTATTTTAGCAAACATCATCAAAGGGCTTAATCTGAAATGAGGCGTGTTTTTAAAAAAACATGCTGATAGTTGTAAGGGGGCCTTGGTGGGTAAAGATGTTTATCAGGAAACGGACACCAAATTATTTTTTAAGAGAAAATAAAATAAAATCCTATGATTGGAATGGTTTTCCGAGTCTTGAAAAAAAAGAAGCATTTGTTTAACTAGGATATATGTGTGTGTGTGTGTGTGTGAGAGAGAGAGAGAGAGAGAGAGGGAGGGAGGGAGGGAGGGATAGACAGACAGACAGACAGACAGACAGACAGACAGACAGACAGACAGACAGATGGATAGATTTTGGTCCAGTTCACTTTGTGACTAACAGCATGAGAAGAAATACTATATTTTCTTTCTTGTTTTTTTCTGGTGTATTCTTATTCTCCTTGTTGGAAAAGAAATGGACTTCTCCGCATTCTTTAACATCCGCTAAAGTTCATATGTTAAGATATGCTCATTTTAGTTTTATTATAAATTGGCTGTGGGTGGGTAATGAGTATCCTGTTTTTGTTTTCCTTTTATTTTATCCTCTCTCTGGCACACTGCAGCCTTCTTGGCTTCTTCTATATTCAGTTAAATGCCAGATTCTTCAACAGACGGTTTTTTTTTTTCAGATGGGGAAGGAGTTGTTACTCAGGCTTGAGTGTATTGAGAAAATGCATAAAAAGAAACGGGTAACTCTTTTGGCATCTGACAGCAATCAAGTACAAGGTTTCCTTGACTTACAACCATTTGTTTAATAATCATTCAAAGTTACAACAGTGCTGAAAAAATTGACTTAGGACCAGTCCACAAACTTACAACTGTTGCAGCATCTCCATAGCCATGTGATCAAAATTTGGGTGATTTGGCAATTGGCATTTAGGATGGTAGCAACATTCTGAGGTCATGTGATCACTTCTTGCAAACTTCCCAGCTGGCTTCGGACAAACACAGTCAATGGGGGAAGCCAAATTTGCTTAATGACCATGTAATTCATTTAACAACGGCATTGAATGACCTTCTGGTCTTTTTTGGCTATTGAATATCAAAACACAGGCAATAGCAGTAGATTGGTTGAATTTATTATTTATTTATTTATTTATCTATTTATCTATCTATTTATTTATTTGATTTGTCAATCGCTTACAAGATAATAGGTATAACTATAAACATGAGTAAGAATACAGGAAATAAGTACGAATAAATGGAGACAATAGGACAGGGACAATAGCCACAATTGAGCACTTATGCATGCCCCTTACAGACTTCTTAGGAATGGGATGAGGTCAATAGTGGATAGTTTAAGGATAAAGGGGGTTAGAGGATATAACAACAGAGTCAGGTAGTGCATTCCAGGCATTGACCATTCTGTTGCTGCAATCAAGTTTGGAGCAATTTACATTGAGATTGTAACTGTTGTGTGCGCTTGTATTGTTGCAGTTGAAGCTGAAGTAGTCTGGTAGGACATTGTAGCACAGGGGTAGTCAACCTTTTTATACCTACCGCCCACTTTTGTATCTCTGTTAGTAGTAAAATTTTCTAACCGCCCACTGGTTCCACAGTAATGGTGATTTATAAAGTAAGGGACAAAATCCCTACCGCCCACCATGAAAGCTGGAATGCCCACTAGTGGGCGGTAAGAACCAGGTTGACTACCACTGTTGCAGCAGATAATTTTGTGCACTACGCTTAAGTCCAACTGTAGTCAGCGTACTTCAAGGTTGTCCAAACCCAAAATTTCAAGCCTGGTGATATAGGGTATTCTGTTG
The DNA here is from genome assembly GCA_009733165.1 of Naja naja. Lineage (NCBI taxonomy): Eukaryota > Metazoa > Chordata > Lepidosauria > Squamata > Elapidae > Naja > Naja naja. The sequence continues at coordinate 11,148,387 of CM019155.1, read as the reverse complement.
CGAGCAGAGGAATGTATTATAAAGCACAGTAGTAAACTAGTGGTCAAAGAGAGGTAGAATCAATGAAGTAGAATGAGATATAAAATAGATCAGTGGTTGCCAACCAGTGGGCCAGGAACCACTGGTAGTCTCCGAGAAAATTTTGGTGGTCTGCAGAGAAATGTCACCCCCAAAGCACTCCCCAAAGCAATTAATCCAGGCTACGTGGGAACACAAGGCTGCGCCACCCACATGGCCTATGGGAACACAAGGCTTGCATCACTTGCATTGCAAACAACACAAGGTAGTGAGGGGAGGGGGGAAAAGGCAGTGAGGGGAGGGGGGGAAAGGCAGTGGGGGGAAACTTGCCCCACTCGCCCCATGTGCCTCGCCTGGCCACCGGGCTGCTTCTTTCTGCTTCTTTCTTCTTCTGCTTTTGGCTACACCCAAGGAAAGCAGCAAAAATCTTTCTTTCTCTCCCCCAAACTCCGCCAGAAATGAGTCTTTAGGACCCTGCAAGGCATCCTACTCCAAAAGGCTGTACTGCCACGACAAGTCTCACGAAGACTCATTTCTGACGCAGTTTGTGGGAGAGAAAGAAAGACTTCTGCTTCTGCTGCTTTCCTTGCATGAAGCCAAAAATCAATCTCTCTCCCTCACTCCCTCACTCCCTCCCCCTCTCTCTCCCCCCCCCAAGAATGGAGCTGTAGACGGTATCCTGCAATCCCAAATAAAGAATGATCGATCGGTAGGAAAATGGAGTGGGGAATTTTCCTGCAGACTTTTTTGTGGATTTTCCCAGGGTCTCCGCTGCTTTCTGCAGAGACCCTGGGAAAACGTCAGCAAGCCACCGTCAGTCATAATTCATATTAGTGGTCCACGGGATTTAAAATTATGAGTTTGGTGGTCACTGAGGTCCAAACGGTTGGCGACCCCTGAAATAGATTACTGGTTCAGCAAAGCCCAAGCAGTAGGAAGAAATTAGTAGAAAGTAAAAAGAGCATAAGACAAGAACAGGTTTAAGGAGCTACAACTTTACTCATTAGCTACCTTGCCACGAATGTCTTTCTAGTTCCTTTGCAAGAATTGCTAAAAGGCTGGAGAAAAAGAACTAAGGGAAACTTGAGGCCTGGGGAGAGTTAGCATTCCAAAGCAGGGTGAGGCCAAAAAGCAGTTCCTGACAGGAATTGAGTCTGAAATTAAAACAAAATTCAGTGGTTGGTAAGGATGCTTGAAGAGTTCATTTGCCATGAAATCCAATCAAAGTGATCCATATTTCCAAGCCAAGAGATGGGCCAGAATATGAACAATTGTTGGGCTTTGCTTGGTTTCAAAATGCCTACAAATCTGTCATAAATCTACACAGAATCGAGCATTTCAAAACAGATGTCAATACAGCATTTTTTTTAAAAAAAAGATGACTTTGAAAAAGGGACAAACCCATGTGAAAGTGACTTGAAATAGAAATGCATCCTAATTTCATACAATGCATTCAATATGACAACCACCTGCAGTTTTGAACTTGTTTGATGTGAGAGGCAAGGATTTGAACTGCCCAGCTTCCATCATGACTTTTTTTTGACATCTCTGCAGATGTCTTTGGAAAAGAAGATGAGGTGCATTGAAGCTAGCAATGCATTGGCTACAAAAAGTTCTTAAGCTGAAAGCAGTGTGAGGACGGACGATTTATTTTTTTGGACACTACAATGCATTTAGAGTCACACATTTTTATTAGAATTGCTATAATAAAAAATATATATGAAGTGACGCGGTGGCTCAGTGGCTAAGACACCGAACTTGTCAATCATAAAGGTCGGCAGTTCGGTGGTTCGAATCCCTAGCGCCGCATAACGGAGTGAGCTCCCGTTACTTGTCCCAGCTTCTGCCAATCTAGCTGTTCGAAAGCATATAAAAAGGCAAGTAGAAAAATAGGGACCACTTTGGTGGGAAGTAACAGCGTTCCGTGTGTCTTCGGCGTTTAGTCATGCCAGCCACATGACCTGGGAGACGTCTTCAGACAGCGCTGGCTCTTTGGCTTTGTAACAGAGATGAGCCCCCTAGAGCCAGAAACGACTAGTACGTATGTGCGAGGGGAACCTTTATCTTTACCTTAATAAAAAAATGTTGAAGGTCTAAATCTCCTTCTTTTATCTTCATGCCTTGGTAGCAGATCTTCCATTTGTCCGTCAAGGGCATCCTCTACATCAGTGTTTCTTGGACTTACAAGTTTAAGATGTGTGGACTTCCTCTTCCAGAATTCAGATCTGAGAAACACTGTTCTATAGCCTCTACAAAGAAGACTATTGCTCTGGTGGCTTTGAAGCTCCCTCTCATTGCATCTGCACATATTTTTTATTATTTTTTTATTTTGGTAAATCATCACACAAATGCACTTAGTAGAAACTACAATTGTGGATGGAGATCGCTAATTGAATAATAATATCTGTGCTTTGCTATTGGTCAGCTGTGTTACAGCTGGTAACGAATACTTGGCTGACTTTGGCTGACCTTGAAAAGGCTTAAATAAGGTTGGACCGAATTCAAAGGCAGGTGGGATGTTTCTAGATAATCCCAAGTGTTGGGGTTGTGGACCAGACTCAGAAGGAGGAAGAAAATCCAGGAAGAGGAGAGGTTATTCTTAATTTGCTGACAAAAAACCCTATATAGATATATCCATGTAGTTACTTGGAGTCCATCTTAACTCAGGGGAATCTTTACCTTTTGTAAAGCTGAAGGGAGCATGGACTTAGTCATGGCTTGGCAAGATGATGAGTAGAGGTAGGTCAGTTTCAAGTTACCTTTTGAAGGATTGGGGAATGTTAAGTGGTTTTCATCAAAGACATAAATTTTCTGAAGATATTCCTTCACAACTGAAAATCCATTTTAAAAAAATCCTTACTCTCATTGATAGGCCACTGGTAGTCACTCCTCCTTCCCCAATTATAATTTGTTTCTCCCTTCTGGATTAGACATATAATATTCCAACTCAATCAAATATCTCAAAAACAAGAGAAAAGAAGTCAACTAGAGAATACAAGTTATCCTGAGTGGTGATTAAACAGGAAGTCTGGATACTGCTGAAAATGTTCTTGCTGATTGATTGAATGGATTCAGGGATAATTTATGGTGAAGGTCCATAACTATACAAAAAATGACATAGTTATAATCTGTTATGGCCAATAATTTCAATTGAATTCAAAACTCCAATTCTAAACCTTACTTATTTGTGAGAAGAAAGACACCTCCCTTTGACCTCTAAAATTATCAACAACAATGAGCTACCTGTAACTACGTGTATACCATTTGTCTGAAATGGTATAGAATCTCCTGCTTGAGTGGGACATTTGATAGAGGACTTCCAAGATTCTTTCCTATGTTCTATATTCTAAACTTTCTATGTTCTAATCTATGTTCTATGTTCTCATCTTTCAAAAATTTTTTTTTTATTGATTGATTTTGTCAAGCGATTATAAGTAACAGGTATAAGTATAAACATAGTTATGAATACATGAAATGGATACATATAAGAAAAATAAAAAGAAACAACAGGACAGGGACGGTAGGCACGATTGGTGCGCTTATACACAGACCTCTTAGGAAAGGGGTGAGGTCAATAGTAGACACTCTAAGGTTAAAGTTTTTGGGGTTTGGGGAAGAAACCACAGAGTCGGGTAGTGTATTCCAGACATTGACCACTCTGTTGCTGAAGTCGTATTTCCTGCAATCAAGTTTGGTGCAGTTTACCTTGAGTTTGTATCTATTGCGTGTTCTTGTATTGTTATGGTTGAAGCTGAAGTATTCATTGACAGGTAGAACATTACAATGTATAATTTCATATACTATACTTAGGTCCGACCTAAGGCGGTGTAGTTCTAGGTTTTCTAGGTCTAGAATTTCAAGTCTGGTGACATAAGGTATTCTGCAACGAGTAGAGGAGTGGATAATTCTTCTTGTGAAATATTTCTGGACTTTCTCAACTGTATTAATATCAGATAGATGGGTTCCAGACCGATGAGCTGTATTCAAGTATTGGTCTAGCAAATGTTTTGTACGTTCTAGTTAGTAGTATGATATTACCAGAGAAAAAGCTATGTAGGATTAGGTTAACAACTCTTAATGCCTTTTTGGCTATGTAGTTACAGTGGGTTCTAGCACTTAGATCATTAGAGATGTGTACTCCAAGGTCCTTGACAGAGTTTGGATCATCAACAAGATGAGATTGTGCCAATGGTCATTTAAGTCCACCAATGGTTTTCTGTGTCCCTCCACTCACCTAGAATTTAATATTATTGGTAGATGCTCCAAAGGAATGTGTAGCACCTGCAGTGAAGAAGGTATGGGCCAGCTTTTTGAATAGCATCCTCATCCAACTCTGTTTGCCAAACCATCTATTTGTTTAAAGCTGGAACTTTCAGTATCTTTGTCCCCCTTTGGCTTCGAGAAATCTCATTGGCACCAGCTCATTCAAATCAAAAGGGTGTCAGGAATGGCAAAAATCAAAACACACCATTGGCTTTATATCAAAGAGGGCTGTTGAAAGTTGTGAACAAGTAGGAACCCGTGGAACCCAGCTCAGAGGGAAGGGAAATGGCATAGAAATTACGTCAAAGGATCTATGTTCACTCTATCCCACCTCTACATGCTTTGTCCTATCACCCCACCTGACTTCAAGAGGGAAGAACATGAAGAAGGTCAACTGCAGTAGATGGGTAAATGGTGGGAACAAAGGTTCCCTCTCTCTTCTATGCACATTTTAAAGGATGGGCAGGGTGATTTTAAGGAGGGGAGGAGAATTCATCGGCGTAGGCTCAGTTGACTTGTTCCATTGCAAAGGGCTTGCCCCGGGCTCTTGTTGTACAAACACAACTGCAGAGCATTTTTATAGGCTGACATGAAACAGGATTCCTAATGCCAACTTGTGCCTTGGGAAGAGGTCTTTCAATTTTTCCTGCTGCCTGAGACTTTTACTATATGTTTTTCTTGGACAAGTTCCTGCTCTTTTACAGTAGAGGTTTTTTCTTAATCGTTTGATATTTTTATTCCCCCAAGTCACTGGTACACCCTTGCCTTCTAATAACCCCTCTGAAGGTTATGCATGTTAGCTACGTTCTTGGCAAGCATTCAGGTAGTTTTCAAGATCTCTCTTGTATGCAAATAGAATCTTGAACTGGTGATTAAATAAGATTTATGGCTGCAGCAATAGTGGTTGTGGCTGCAGTGCCTCCATAAGTGTGAATAGGACTAGGTGAAAAGACTAGAACCATTGTTTTTATTGCCTGAAACTGAAGTGACATCCTTAGAATGCTGATAAACTCCAGGCTGAGGCCAATTTTCAATCATCTGAAGCAATTTTCATTCTGCTTCAAGGAGAACAGAATGTGGCAATGAATCAGCAACCTGCCAAGCTTAGACACCCACCTCATTCAGTTTTTACTACTGCATGCTTGGTAGATACAGCACTTGCATAATTGCAAGGTTTTAATCGATTAATCCGGGCAGTTGTCAACGCTTCTTTAAGGGAGGGTGTCTTTCCCGCCGCCTTGAAGGAGGCGGTGGTGAACCTTCTGAAGAAGCCTGCCCTGGACCCGACCGTGTTAGACAACTTTCGTCCGGTCTCCAACCTTCGCTTTTTGGCGAAGGTTGTTGAGTAATGGTGGCTCAGCAGGTTCCGCTTTTCCTGGATGAAGCGGACTACCTGATCCGTATCAATCGGGCTTCCGACCCGGTTACAGCGGAGATGGCATTGGTGGCGCTGATGGATGAGCTCTGGAGGGCCGGGACAGGGGTTTTCCTCTGTCCTGGTCCTATTAGACCTCTCTTCGCTTTCAATACCATCGACCATGGTATCCTTTTGCGTGCCTCGGGGTTGGGAGTGGGAGGCACCGTTCGGTGGTTCTCCTCCTACCTCTCGGGCAGTGCATATCGGTATTGGCAGGGGGGAGTGTCCCCAAGGGTGCTCTCTTGTGGGGTCCCTCAGGGGTCGGTCCTCTCCCCTTTATTCAACATCTACATGAAGCCGTTGGGTGAGATCATCCGTGGTTTTGGGGTGAAGTTCCATCATGCGCTGATGATACTCAGCTGTACATCTCCACCCCAAACCAGATCAGCGATGCCCTCTCCCTGATGACCGGTGTTTGGATGTGATGCGGATTTGGATGGCGGAACATGCTTGACTCAACCCGGCCAAGACTGAGTGGCTGTGCATACGGCGTCTCGGCCCGGTCAAGATTGTCCATCTTTGGCCATAGGGGAGAGGTGTTGCCCCTGTGGATAGGGTGCGGAATCTGGGGGTCCTCCTGGATGTCGGCTCTGGTTGGAGGAGCAGGTGGGGCCATCGCCAGGGGCCTTTGCCCAGCTCCGCCTTGTTCGACAACCGCCCTTTTCTGGACGAGATGCCCTGCACACAGTCACTCATGCCCTTGTCACCTCTAGACTTCGACTACTGCAGCTCTCTATTTAGGACTCCCTTGCACACCATCCGAGATTGCAGCTGGTGCAGAATCGCGGCGGGTGGTGATGGGAGTTACCGTTCTCCCATATTACCCCTCCTGCGGCTTGCATTGGTTGCGGTTGCGCTCGGGTGAGGTTCAAGGTTTTAGTGTTAACATATAAAGTCCTTCATGGCATGGGTCCTCAATATTAAGGGAGCGTCTTCTTCCAATATCGAATGCCGGCCGCCCTGTGTGAGCTCATAGGCAAGGACTCCTCGGGTTCCATCGGCGGTCAGTGCCGATTGGTAATTCCCGATGAGCCTTTTCTGTTGCAGCCCCTGACCTCTGGAACCAACTGCCTTTGGAGCTCCGCCTGGCCCCTGACCTCCGCCCTTTCGCCGTGAGCTAAAAACTTGGTTGTTTGATCAACCCGGGCTGTGACCCCGGGTTGGGATAGTTTTAACGGTTTTAGTTTATTATATTTGGACTTGTAATTTAAATTTAATAGTTTTTTAAGTATTTATTGTTTCATATTTTAACTGTGAGCAGCTCAGTCTTGAGATGGGCATACAAGTGCAAATAATAAATAAATAAATAAATAAATAAATAAATAAATAAATAAATAATCAGAATAACACTTGGCAATGGCACTTAGACTTATATACCACTTCACAGTGCTTTACAGCCCTCTCTAAGTGGTTTACAGAGTCAGCATATTGCCCCCAGCAATCTGGGTCCTCATTTTACCCACTTCAGAAGAGTGGAAGGCTGAGTCAACCTTGAGCCTGGTGAGAATCGAACTGCCAAACTGCTGGCAGCCAGTGATCAACAGAAGTAATCTGCAGTACTGGATTCTAACCACTGTGCCACCATGGCTGTAAGTTGAGGACTAATTGTAAAATTTCATAAATGAAGGCTGAAAAAGCTGGCAAATTATAAAACAACCAGGATTGACATATAAAAATAAAAATATTTCTACTTCTATCGCACCCTTCAACCAAGCAGCTCAGAGCTGCATGCAAAGAAGAGTCTGATCCATGACTGATAATATCCAGAATTTGTGCATGTTTTGTATGCATAATAATGCTCTGCAAACTTCATGGTATAACCGTAGGGCAAATGCCATTATTCAGAGACAGAAACATTATAATTCAACTACTCTGCTCTTGCTTCTTAAAAGAACTATTTAGCAAAGTTTAGGTGATGCTTTGGCTTGCTCATAGTAGATTTCGGACAGCCACTGATAAATTGCATCAGCAGTACTGAGCCAGATAGATTTGTCCTGCCTAAACTGTAGACCAGTGTTTCCCAACCTTAGCCATTTTAAGATGTGTGGACTTCAACTCTCTGGCTGGAGAATTCTGGCAGTTGAAATCCACACGTCTTAAAATGGCTAAGGTTGAAGAACAGTGCTTTAGATCTTTGAAGTGGTGGCTCTAGGTCTTGAATACTTCTAGAAAGCCATCCTTGTCAGTTTCTAGTGATGAGGATTCAAGAACTTCCTCTTTAAGACTTATCTTAATGTGAGGGCTCAGTCTGGGCCAGAATCTGTCATTCAGTGCAGTGTGAGAGATGGAACTGATGGCATACAAAACCTTTGCTAGACCAGTGCTCAAACATAGCTCATCTGCCTGGAATCTGCACTGTATATTGGACATTAATACAATTGAGCGAGTCCTGAAGTATTTCACGAGAAGAGTACTACACTCCTCTGCTCGCAACAGAATACCCTATATCACCAGACTTGAAATTTTGGGCTTGGACAACCTTGAACTACGCCACCTATGGTTTGACTTATGTGTAGTACACAAAATTGTCCGCTACAATGTCCTATCTGTCAATGACTATTTCAGCTTCAACCACAACAATACAAGAACACACAACAGATACAAGCTTAATGTAAGCCGCTTCAAACTTGATTGCAGAAAGTACGACTTCAGCAACAGAGTGGTCAATGCCTGGAATGCACTACCTGACTCTGTAGTTACATCCTCTAACCTCCTTTACCCTTTAACTATCCACTATTGACCTCACCCCATTCCTAAGAGGTCTGTAAGGGGCATGCATAAGTGCTCATTTGTGGCTACTGTCCCTGTCCTATTGTCCCCATTTATTCATACTTATTTCCTGTATTCTTACTCATGTTTATAGTTATACCTATTATCTTGTAAGCGATTGACAAATCAAATCAAATCAATCAATAAATAAAATAAACTCTCCCATCTCTGACTCTTGGCACTGTATGAAGTCCATCCCTATGGATTAATAGCAAATCTGGAAAGATCATAGGCAGAGAGAATTGCGAGAGAATTCCTTTTGGCTGATCTTTACTGGCCTTAACAAAGGGTGAATAGTAGCAATGCCATTGTGAATTGATAGGATATTTGGCATCCTGTCCCTAGAAAATGTAGGTGGGCTTCAGTGGTAGCTAATTTTTCATGAATTATTATAATCTGGGACTAATTGCTGGGGGATGTGTTGATGGATTTTCAAGTAACCACTTGCTGCATCTTCCCCTTTTAACTAGTTCTTTTAGGCCTTAGCCAAAGATTCTGAAGCAGTTAGTTGCTCTAAGCCATTGACATCCATCCACCCTGCTGGATTACGTAAATGATGAAGAAATCAACTCTTTCTGAATGATTTAGGTGATTTATTTTAGATAATGCCTCCTGTGTAAAGCCAAGCATGCAAGCAATGAATCTGGGCATCTGGTACAGTTCCTGTTTGAGATGATGGTTTAACTTGGTTCTTTGAAGAAAATACAAATGAATTGTTGTCTCTTCCCTTCCACATCTAATGAAAATGAAAGGGAAAAATCTAGACATAAAGTAATTATTTTAGATTCAAGAAGGCAGTGCCAATGTGGCTGCAGTGTTCTTTCCCAGCAGGCAGATTCTCGATGCTGTCTGCCAGCTTCTCACAAGGAAAGTCAATGGGGAAGACAGCAGGAAGCCAAAAGTCATTCCTGCTCCCACTGCTTTTTTGCCCACTATAGCTAATTCTGTTTCTCTGTTTAAATAAGGAAATATCTCTGGAACACAACTCAACGAGGCACATGTTGCCTGAGTAATGACTAATTATTTAACCTACTCTCCTCCTAAAATGAAACCATCTATATGAAAATTTAATAGTACATTTTACAAAGTGATCTATACTTCAGCTTAAATAGACAGCAAGACAGTGGATGTCTGCTGACAGTCTAACACTCATAGTTTACTCATAGACACAAACTCTTTTAAAGTTATACTTCAAGGGGTATGTGTTAAGAGTTGAAATCTAAGCATCCCTGAACTCCAGATGAATGAAGTGCTTTCTCTTCATAAAGAATATCTTCAGAATGGAAGAGTTCCAAATTTCCCTTCCTTGAGGAGTTGAATCCATCCCAAACACCATAGAATGAATGTGATGACTGATTCAGACCTCTTCTGAAATGACAGGATCAAACTGCTATCTGCCACCCAACTTTGCTGGCAAGACAAGAGATATTTATCAATGCTTTTATTTGGTGGAGAAAAATATTTGGTGAGATGCCCAAATGGCCACCCTGCCTCCAGTCATCCATCACTTAGGTTACGTTAGCTCCAGAGGTGGTATTCAGCAGATTCTGACCAGTTCTGGAGAACCGGTAGCGGAAATTTTGAGTAGTTCAGAGAACTGGCAAATACCACCTCTGACTGGCCCCACCCCCATCTATTCTCTGCCTCCCATTGAGTCCCAGCTGATCGGCTGAGTCTCCTTTTGTTGTCCTGCACAGGAGAACAGACCTGAAAAGCAGGTTAATGGGGTGGGGAGGGAATGGCAATTTTGCAGTATCCTTCTCCTGCCACGCCCACCAAGCCACGCCCACAGAACCAGTAGTAAAAAAATTTGAATCCCACCACTGGATAGCTCAGATTAATAAAAGATAATTAAAAACCAACTATCAACATAGATATGTACATTAGATGCCATTATACTTATTTGTCAATTGCAACATCAAGAGCTTTGTGGTTGTTTGAGACAGGACTACTTTTCTGATTGGCATACATCATATGAAGCCTCCCAAGACTGGCCAAAACTACAAAAATGCTTTCTTGACAGTGGCCCTAATAATTGAATTCTTTCCCCCAAAAAATTATTAACTTGGCTACTATTTAGATATTAGACAAAAATATTTAATTTATTCAGACATTGTTATGACTGCAGCCCAGTGTTAAGCCACGTTACACTCAGTGGTGCAATGTTACTGATACTTATTTAAGTTATTCAGGAATTACTTACCCATGGTCTTTAGGATTTAATGAACTGTTAGTAGTTTGGTGATTTGTTGTAGTGATTGTTTTTGTTGTATTATGTCATGGTGGGTGTCAGCACCAAGCTGACCTTAGCTGATCTTAAGGAGATGGATTTAGCTTGTGGTTGAATAGAAGTCTCAAAGAAAATTCTAGGGAAAAGCTTGAACAAGAGAGCAGAAAAAAATCTCAGGATAATTATGATGTTAAGACCTCCTTCTATCCAGAACATAGCATATAAGCCAGAGGTGGTATTCATCAGGTTCTGACCAGTTCTGGAGAACTGGTAGCGGAAGCAGAAATTTTGAGTAGTTCGGAGAACCAATAGCAGAAATTTTGAGTAGTTCGGAGAACCAATAGCAGAAATTTTGAGTAGTTCGGAATACCACCCCCATCTATTCTCTGCCTCCCGAATCCCAGCTGGGTCTTCTTTTATTGCTCTGCACAGGAGAACGGAGCTGGAAAGCAGGTTAGTGGGGTGGGGAGGGAATGGGATTTTACAGTATCCTTCCCCTACCATGCCCACCAAGCCATGCCCACCAAGCCAAGCCACACCCACCAAGCCACGCCCACAGAACCGGTAGTAAAAAAATTTGAATCCCACCACTGATTAAGCGATGCTTCAGCAGGGTATGCAGGATTGTCTGGGATGTTACCCATCCTCTTTACAACCTGTTTTTCTTGTTACCTTCAGGAAGGGGGTTTTGTGGTACCTGAAACAGAACATCTAAATTTAGTCACAGTTTTGTTCCATATGGCATTAACCATGTCAACTCTCAAGTTTCCTCTTTCTGCTATGTATTCAAAATGCACAGTGCTTAATATATATGTATATATAAATATATATGGGTATATATATATATATATATATATGAAATTCTGTTGCCTGCCCTCAAAAGTACGTATATATCTACCCATGCACATACATAGCACACACATACATATGCTACATATGTATGTGTGTGTGCATGGCAGATATATACATGAGGGCAGGCAACAGAATTTCATTTTTAATATGTGCCCATGTGCTCACAGTAAAAAAATGACAATGGGGGTTATCTTATCAATATTTTCCATGCCCATATTTTTTCCCAAGGAAACTATAAAATGAAAGTATGGAGCCTTTAGTTATGAAGCTCAACTTGGTGTTTTTAATCTTTTATTTTACTCCCCCTTGAAAACTAATAGGATGAAGTTTCACCATGGAAATGCTTTCAATAAATACGTAACAATATATTCAAATAAAGAAACAATTTTTCGTCCAGTATTCACAATATTGCTATTATGAGTTATTCAAAAAGAAACTAAAACAAATCATCTTAAAATATCCAATGGCCCAGATTGAAATCTTGGTTACCATCTTTGAACTATGCTATTTAGCATGTTAATCTGTGGAACACATGTATTTATTTTTATCCTGCCTTTTTACTTTATAAATATATCAAGGTAGCAAACATACCTAATACTCCTTCCTTTTTCTGTTTTGTCCACAAGTGTTTCAAAGTTACCCAGCCAGCTTTAATTGTCTAGGGCAGAATTAGAACTCATAACCTCCCACTTTCTACCCTGGTGCCTTAATCACTTCGCTCAGGGTGAACAGATTTCCCAATGGATAAGTTATAATATATTTTTAATCACCATTTTATTGTTTTATGTAGTTTTTAAAGGTATGTTCTCTTCTATCTATTTTTGTTTGTTTGATGTCTTCTTGTATGCCACTCAGAGTTAAGTTGGCTGGCATATCAATACTTTAAATTTAATCAATAAATAATAATAATAATGATAATGATAATTTATTCAACTTGTATGCCACCCTTCTCCCTAAGGACTCAGGGCGACTAACAATAAAACAACAGATATTTACACATAATTTATTTAAAAACAAATTAAACCTAACAAGTCAAAATAAACACTAAAACATTAAAACCTTAAAAACTAAAACAGTTAAAAACCCCCACCCGGGTCATTCCAGGCCAGCCTGTTGAAACAACCAGGTCTTCAGGTCCCAGCGGAAGGAGCAAAGATCAGAGGCCAAATGGAGATCCACGGGGAGCTGGTTCCAAAAGGTGGGCGCTCCCATGGAGAAGGCCCTAGCCCTGGGAACTGCCAGCCAACAATGGATAACTGACGGTATCCCAAGGAGGCCCCTCCTGTAGGAGCAAACAGGGCGATCAGAATGTGACGCGGGCAGGAGGCGTTCCCGCAAGTAATGAAATATAATAAAATCCATACTTTTCTAAGTGTTGTGATTTTCATATATATATATATAGAAAAGTATGAATTTTATTTATTGATTAATTTAAAGTATTGATATGCGGATATATATGTGGTAATGTAGAGGTTGTTCTTGTTTAATGATCACTTATTCAACCACCATTCAAATTTGCAACGTTGCCAAATAAGGAATATTCAAAATTCCACCTATTGCAGCTTTCCTATGATCACACGATCATGATTCTTGTGTTTGGCAAGAATTGCAGTGTCTTATGGTGGCATGATCACCATTTGTGACCTTCATTTCCAGCTGCACACAGCAAAGTCAGTGGGGATCAGCCTCAATTGCTGTTGGAATTCAGCCTAGTCAAATTGGGTTTTAAGACTATGTTGCTTCATGATAGAGTTGCTGGTCCCAACAACCATAGTTAACCTGCAGATACAAAAATCCCTTTCAGGTGTTATTATGTTGCCCCATCACAGCAAGGGTGGGGGTGGCATTCCTGGGAGTTTTGAGTGAAGAATTACAGGCATTTATGCCAAATCTAAGATACATATTCCCACCAGGATCACTGGAGATGTAGAAATCATCCTACCTGCTCAACTAAAGAATGTACCTACCTATATTGGATAGCAGCAATATAGGGAGATGCTGGAAGCAGATGAACACTTTAGTGACTATGGCAAAGTGAGAGTGACATTGTCACTTTAGTGACAATTGCAATTCATACTGTATGGGAGAAGGAAAAAATAAATTGCTCCTCTTTGGGTACTCAGAATAACAGAGTTGGAAGGGACCTTGGTGATCTTCTAGTCTAACCCACTATTAAAGCAAGAAACCCTATACCCATGATGGCAAAACCTATGGCATGTGTGCCACAGGTGGCATGCAGAGCCATTTGTGCCGGCACGCAAGCTGCAAGCAAACTTACCTCACTGTGCATGTGCGCGCCTCACAGCTGATTTTCAGCCTGTTTGAGGCCTGTTTTGGCTTCCCAGAGGCTTGAGGAATTTTGCAGGCCAAAATAGGCCCATTTCGTCACTTCCTGTGTTTTCAGAAATACCGGAAGTGACAAAACGGGCCCATTTTTCGGCATGCAAAGGCTGCAGAAGCTTTCCTCAAGCATTTGGGAGACCGAAAAAGACCTCAAACAGGCCGAAAATCAGCTGGGAGGCACAGTGCAGGTCAGGGGGCGGCGGCAGGGGGATTGCCCATGGATACTCAGAGGGCGTGGGGCACATTGCTTTCTGGGTGCTGGCAAGCAAGCGTGCAAGTGCAAGCGCACACACAATTTTTGGCACAGGAGCCCAAAAGGGTTAGCCACCACTGCCCTATACCTTCTCAGACAAATCGTTGCCCAATCTCTTCTTAGAAATCTCCAGTGTTGAAGCACCCACAACTTTTGAAGGCAAGTCATTCCACTGATTAATTGTTCCAACTGTCAGGAAATTTCTCCTTAGTTCTAGATTGATTCTCTCCTTGATTAGTTTCCATTTATTGTTTCTTGTCCTGCCTTCAGGTGCTTTGGAGAATAGCTTGACTTCCTCTTCTTTGTGGCAGCCCCTAAAATATTGGAACACTGCTATCATGTCACCCCAGTCCTTTTCATTAAACTAGAAACTGTATACCCAAATCCTGCAACCTTTCTTCAAATGTTATAGCCTTCAGTCTTCTAATCATCTTTGTTGCTCTTCTTTGCATTCTTTCTATAGTTTCATTGTCTTTTTTATATCATAATGACCAAACTACTTGACTTACTCGTTGACTTACAGTCATAATGGAGGCTGCCCATTAGTCATAAGTCATGATGGTTGTAAAGCAAGTCACCCAATTTTATTACCTATTTTGAGGAGGTTGCTAAGTGAACCAATTGTTCATTATGGGCTGGCTTTACTGAAAACTGGAAGTAAATTAGATTAAGGTTAATTGAAGATTGGTAAGTACAGCAACCAACCTTGGAACTGATAACAAAGACTATGAAGTGGTGAGGAGCTGCTGCCTTTTATGGTCAACTATCAAAGGAACTATCAAAGCAGTCAGGAAATATCCATAGATTAGCATATGAAACAGAGCAGCAATGAAGGCCTTGGGAAAGATACTCAGATGCTGTGATGTCACTATACCCACAAAGAAGTGTGCAAACAATGATTCCCCCTTGATATTCTGTGCTTGGAAAAGCAGAATAGAATGTTTATTGATACTATCTAACTTTGGTGATGGTGAGATAACAAGATGATCTAGGAAACAAACAAATGGACTGTAGAACTACTCAACTACAAATTCTCATTTAATGCATAAATGACCAGACCCAAATTATTTAGAAAATTCATTCATTCATTCATTTAATTTCTATAACCACCCAGTTTAATCAAGTGATTCTGTGTAGCTGACAGTTCTAAAATGATAAAACAAAACAAAACCAATAAACATTTAAAACTCCAGAAAATTATGTTTAGACTTACAGTAGCCCTCTGGAGAATACTCTGTTGCTGGAAAAGATGGAAGGAAAGAGAAAAAGAGGATGACCAAAAGAAAGCTGGATGGAGCTCCAGGTAGTCCTCAATGTACAACTACGACTCAGCCCAAAATTTATGTTGCTAAGCGAAACAGCTGTTAAGTGAATTTTACCCCAATTTACGATTTTTCTTGCCACATTTATTAAGTGAAATCACTGCAGTTTTTAAGCTAGTAATATAGTTAAGTGAATCTTGTTTCCCCATTGACTTTGCTTGTCAGAAGGTTGCAAAAGTGCTTCATATCATTCCAGGACACTGCAATTGTCATAAATGTGAGTCAGTTGTCAAGCATCCAAATTACATGACCTTGGGGATGCTGCAGTGGTCATAAGTGTGAAAAACGGTCATAAGTTCTTTCTTTCAGTGCCATTGTGACTTTGAACAGTCACTAAGATAGATAGATAAAATTCTTTATTGGCCAAGTGTGACTGGACACACAAGGAATTTGTCTTGGTGCAAATGCTCTCAGTATACATAAAAGAAAAGATACATTCGTCAAGAGTCAAGAATCATAAGGTACAATACTTAATGATAGTCATAGGGTAAAATAAGCAATCAAGTCATACTAGGAAACAGCCAATATAAATTGTAAGGATACAAGTGACAAAGTTACAGTCATACAGTCCCAAGTGGGAGGGGATGGGTGATAAGGAGTGATGAGAAGATTAATAGTAATAGTAGTGCAAACTTTGTAAATAGTTGGACAGTGTTGAGGGAATTATTTGTTTAGCAGAGTGATGGTGTTCGGGGAAAAAACGAAGTGAATTGTTGTTAAGTTGAGGTCTACCTGTAGTTACAGAGATGATACATACCTCATTGGAATACCTGGAATGGAGACATCATTTTGGACAATGTCTGTTTCTATGACTGCTAAGACTCAGTAATGTCTTGATGGCACACAATCGACATAACCATCTGTGTGCAAAAATTCATCTCTTATGAGAAACCCTCCCAAATATGTTCATTTTTAAAAATATAAATTGTTACAGGCATTGCTGAAAATGAACTCCATGAAGAGGGTGTAATTGAAACAGATTTATCCATCCTGGTTTTTAATAAATTATTTCATTTCTCTGGTTTAACAATTATTAGTTTGCAGAGTGGACTTAGGGACTCCAAAGCAGCATTTCTCAACCTTGGCAGTTTGAATGGTTGGACTTCAACTCCCAAAATTCCCCAGCCAGCCACAGCCAGTGACTCTAAAGTACTGACTGAGGAATTCTGGGACTTGAAGTCCACACATTTTCAGGTTGCCAGAGTTGAGAAACACTGCCTTAAAGGTTTTGCCCACAGGGAACTGAAGTTTGCTTTCCAGAAATGAAAATAGGAATGAATTGAAAATAATCTGCAATGATTAGTGGTGGGATTCAGCCAGTTCATGAGAACTGGTTGTTAGCTTTCTGAGCAGTTTGGTGAACTGGTTGTTGGGAAAAAAATCATTAGGGCAGAGAACCGGTTGTTAAAGTATTTGAATCCCACCACTGGTAATGATGACTTAAGCATCGAAGATTGTAAGTTGTATAACATTTTATTTTCCTTTTTGGTGTGAGCTATTTGCCAAAGGAATACATGTTGTTGCTACAACCAGTTACTGTTATAGCCAAGGGAGATGCAATTAGCTATTGAGTGAGTGAGTCAGCCAAGGATAGTTCAAAGATGCAGTTGAAGGGGCATTCCTTGTTTTTCCACATGCACATTGTTTTGTTTATATTCTATTATTTTATTCTCCAGATAGCTCTTCAGAACCTGAAGACGGGGACTTTATATTTCTCCCCATTCTTTTAAATCAATGTGGAATGTGACATTTAATGCTACTAGCGATATTCCCCTCTCTAAGTATACCTGCTCAAACAAGTTATATAACCTCTAACCATATGGACAAAAAGAAAATAAATCTTTGTGTCCAGTGTCTGGAACATTATTTGGAATCTTTCCTTGGTCAGTTCCAATTTAATCTCATGGGACAGTGACATTGTCCAGCAGCCCCTGGTTTCCTAAATGATGACAACCCAGAGCACAATTGAACAAGCCAAAGGATATCAGTTTTGATAATTTTCCTTTAATTGCATTTCTTAACTTTCTTTTGAGGTTGAGAGCTTTCCAAGGTCACTTCCAATATACCGTAAATCATAATTTAATTAAATGTAAGTTGAAGAAAGCCAGGACTGAGCCCCTTAAACTTAACCAATTTCAGCTCACTCTCAATTCCACAGCATACACCATTTTAAAAATAGCATATCTGCCTTGGAAAAAAATGAAATTGCCAATGGATATACAGGTGATCCTTGACTTGCAGTCACAATGGAGCCTAAAATTTCTGTTGTTAAGTGAGTTAAGCGTTATGAGAATTTTGCAGCATTTTACGATGTTTCTCGCCACAGTTGCTACATGAATCACTGCAGGTGTTAAAGTTGGTAGCACGGTCGTTAAGTTGATCTGGCTTCCCTGTTGACTCTGCTTGTCAGAAAGTCGCAAAAGATCATCATGGGATTGTGGGACTCTGCAACTATCATACATTTGAACTAGTTGCTAACCATCCCAATTTTGTTCACATGACAGTGGGGATGCTGCAATGGTCGTAAGTGTGAAAAATGGCCATATGTCACTTTTTTCTGTGCTGTTGTAACTTTGAATGGCCACTAAATGAATGATTGTAAATTGAGGATTACCTGTAGTCCTTATGCCCTTTCATATTTTGTAACTAGACAATCCATGCCTTGGGTTATCATTTCAGAGATATTTCCTTATCTAAACAGAAACAGAAACAGAATGACTGAGGCCTGGCAAAAAAACAGTGGGAGCAGGAGAGACTTCCGACTTCCTGCTGGCTTCCCCACTATGTTTTCTTTCCATTTTTCAGATGCTTGGCAATTGACCCAGATTTAGGACGGTTGCAGTGTCCCGCAGTCATGTGATCTTGGACAACTAAAGTCGATGGAGAACCCAGATTCATTGACAGCTATGTTACTAAATTAACAATTGCAGTGATTCATTTAACAACGGTGACAAGAAAGGTCATAAAATGGGGCAAAATTCAACAACTGTCTTGCTTAGGAACAGAAAGTTGGGCTCAATTATGGCTGTAAGTTGAGCATCTGTATTCTACAGCATTCTGTGGCATAGTTTCAACATTATATGGGGGGGGCATTCAATGAAGTCTTTTAGTTTTAGATCATATACTCCACCTGGAACAGTGAGTATTAGTAATGGGCATCTTGTTTTTCTGAAGATTTTTTGGCTGATACTTGACCAATCACCAAGAAACTATGAGTTCTAGTCTCTGCTTAGGTGGGAAAGCTGGCTGGATGACCTTGGACTACTCACCAGGAGACTGTGAGTTCCAGTGACCTTGGGCCAATCACCAGGAGATTGTGAATTCTAGTCCTGCCTTAGGCACAAAAGCTGGCTGGGTGACCTTGGGCCAATCACGAGGAGATGGTGAATTCTAGTCCCACCTTAGGCACAAAAGCTGGCTGGGTGACCTTGGGCCAATCACAAGGAGACTGTGAATTCTAGTCCCGCCTTAGGCACAAAAGCTGACTGGGTGACCTTGGGCCAATCACAAGGAGACTGTGAATTCTAGTCCTGCCTTAGGCACAAAAGCTGGCTGGGTGACCTTGGGCCAATCACGAGGAGATGGTGAATTCTAGTCCCACCTTAGGCACAAAAGCTGGCTGGGTGACCTTGGGCCAATCACGAGGAGATGGTGAATTCTAGTCCCACCTTAGGCACAAAAGCTGGCTGGGTGACCTTGGGCCAATCACAAGGAGACTGTGAATTCTAGTCCCGCCTTAGGCACAAAAGCTGACTGGGTGACCTTGGGCCAATCACCAGGAGACGGTGAATTCGAAGTGTGCTTTAGATAGGAAAGCCAGCTGGGTAAGTTTCAGCCTGTCACTCTCTCTCTCACCCCAGCCTACCTCACAGGGTTATTGTTGAGGAAAGAATAGGAGGAGGAAGGAATATTAGATATGTTTTCCAACTTATTTGTAAAAATAATAAAGGCAGGATGTAAGTAAGTAAGTAAGTAAGTAAACATTTTCTGAGAAATCCCAGCGTTTCTATGGCATAATCAGATAAGCACTCATTCTAGAAATGGAGACCCAGATTCAAGGCTTCTTCCTAGGTTGAGGCCAATCCTAAAGAGCTCGCTTAACTTGCCTTTACAAGGAAAGATGGTGAAAGGTAAAAAGAAAAAGAGTATTGTTTGTTTAATGTGAGCTGTTTTGTGCACGTTCAGCTGTTGACCCTGTCATCAGCCTTTGTGTAGGAGGCAAATGAAAGCATGCTTTTGCCCCAACCCATACTTGAATGTTGGAGCCACAGGCCTCTGTGCCTAATCTCAGGTAACAAGCCGGTACACGCATGTTTTTGTGCACACATATAGCTACACGCTTTGCAAGTTGGTGGAGATTTCATCCCTATCTGAAGAAGTGTGTCAGACGCCCTTTCATGTGCGCCCATGAAATCTTCCTCCACTTTGTTCTTTTGTCTGATCCATCTGCTGTCTCCATTTTCGTGCACAGGATAGGTAAATACACCTTCCATTCACACACTTTCGAGTTTCTTGCATCCGCATTGCCTATTGTGTTGTTGATGTGGAATAAGGAAGAAAGGGAAGGAAACGAGGAAAGGGAAAAAGAAAAAGAAACCCTTCCCATGATTCCCGCCATCCCCTCCCCCCGCCTCTGATGAGCCAGTAATCAGGAAATATTAGCTATTAGCCAACTCAAAAAAACTTATTTATCATCATACCTGGCATATATCCTAGGACAAAATGAAACAGAATCTGCTGACTACTAAACAAGCCGTATAAGGAAACGGAACAAAGAGGCTCCCATGATTTTCTTGCTACAAATGTATAGAAAACAGCTGGCATGGTCCATAACAGCCTCCATATTTCAGGCTTTTGGGTCACAAAAGCCATTGGTAGAGCCACAACCTGCAGCTGGAATCTCTTTAAACAACTGGGCTGGAATTCATGCCTGAGACTGTATGTATGAATGTAGCTCAATTACCCAAAGCCGTGCTTAGATAAGAGAGTACATCAGAGGTGGTATTCAGCGGGTTCTGCCCAGTTCTGGAGAACCGGTAGCGGAAATTTTGAGTAGTTCAGAGAACCAGCAAATACCACCTCTGACTGGAGATTTTACAGTATTCTTCCCCGCCACGCTCACCAAGCCACGCCCACAGAACCGGTAGTAAAAAAAATTGAATCCCACCACTGGAGTACATGGTTATCCTTTGAAAGCTAACATCAAAAGTAAGCTTGGATCTCAGTATGATAGTCCCAAAAGCAAATTTAAAAATATAATTCTGGTTCATTTAGCTATACTGTCTTGCTGATGTTCTTGGGCCATTTATGGATCACAAAGCAATTCATAGTTCCATTCCGTTATGAAACTGGGATTTTGCTTGACTACGAAAGAACAAACTTGTTATTGTTCATATAATCATCTTTCAAAAAAAAATTTTTATTAAATTAATATGCTGCTCATTTCACTATTGCCCTTAACTGCCAATTTCACTATGAATGCGAAACAAGTCAAGAGCCACGAATAGTACTTCAGTTCAGTTCAAACATCAGATGAACATTTTGAAATTGCTATCTAAAAATGCTGATTGTTGAAGTGGAGTATGTAGTTGGATCAGTTTGCTTCATTAGACCAACCAGGAAATGAAATATCAGGAAGGAAGATAAACCTTTCTATTTAACCAATTTGTAATATTGCTTAACATGGAGTAAATGTAATATTATATGTGCTTAACATGGAGTATGTGTAATATAACATAATGCCAGTTGGAATACAAGGAATCTAGGTTGGGTTAACATATTTGAATGTTGTTACCTTTCTTGAAAATTATTTGTTATTTTCTCCAGAATTTTTCAAATGGAAAATTAGCTTCACTGCTAGCTATTCCCATGGAATCAGTTTTATCATCGCCTATTCATATGCCCCATTATCATAGCAATTCTGTTAGCAATATACCAATGACAGCCAGTTTGGTGTAGGGTTAAGGCACCAGGCTGCAAAGTTGGAGACTGGAAGTTCCAGTCCTGTCTTATGTCACGGATATATCCATAGTCTTACTGGGCCAATCACCAGGAGACTGGGAGTTCTAGTCCTTCTTGAGGCATGAAAGCTGCCTGGGTGACTTTGGGCCAGTCAATCTCTCTATCAACCCAAGCCTCTTCACAGGGTTGCTGTTGTGGAAAAAGAGGAGAAGGAAGAGTTATTTGTTATTTGAGTTATTTGTAAAAGTAATAAAGACATGATAAAATAAATAAATAAAAATATAAATAAATAAATAAAGTAACATGGCCACATGTGCATGGACTAAACTTCCAGATGAAAAAAAGTATTGTGCACCTCTAAGGAATGTACTCTTTAGTAATGCAACCTCATTTCCCACTGAATCTATTTAATTTAAAAGAAGATTCCCTCAATATCTGATTGGAAGGTCCTGATGTTAATATTGCAAGGGTTCCCCTGAATAGTATATTGTAATATAGTTCTCCCTGTCGTTTATTACTCATGATTCAAATCAATACCAGTCTCTTTCTCTCTGGATTTTAACGGTACCACTTTTAAATCCTACTTGCTTTTTTTCCTGGCATTTCTACAATGCTGAATTAACATCTTGTCAAAACTGCTGTCACTGGTACACTGACTCAGAAAATGGGCTTATTAGTAGCGAGAGACATTAGCAGACACACCCTGTAACAGTTTTCTCTATTAAAAGCACAGCTGACTCTCTCCTTAAGGCTTTCCAATCATTGCTTTTGTTGCAGCCATTAATTAATTATTGCTATGAAGGTTAGTTGAGAGCTTTTGTTTGAGTCTGTAATAAAATGAGTCAGATGGAGGTTGCTCTCACTAAAGGAAAAACATCATCATTCACAATTGGTTGCATTATCAATGCATTCTTCCCCCGCACAAGCGTAATTAAATCATTTCATTATATGTGCAGGCAACCCGCACAACTGGGACCCACAATTTCTGTTGATAAGCAAAGCAGTTGTTAAGTAAATCCCACCTAGTTTTACAATCCTTTTTCTCATGGTTGTTAAATGAGGCACAGCAGCTGTTAGGTGAATCGTGTGGTCTTTAAATGAATCCAGCTATCCCACTGACTTTTGGAAGCTGCAAATGGTGATAATCAGGGCCTTGGTGGTGCAGGCTGTTAAACACCTAGCACTTAGTTCCAGTTGCCTGCAGTTAGTGCAGGCTCGAATCCCACCAGGCTCAAGGTTGAGTCAGCCTTCCATCCTCTCGGGGTAGGTAAATTGAGGACCCAAGATTGTTGGGGGCAATAAGCTGACTTTGTAACAATGCCGCTTAGTAATAAGCAGGCATATACAATGGAATGAAGGCTATTGCTGAGCGCATTGGGTTGTATCCCAAAAATTGTAAGCCACCCTGAGTCTCCGGAGAAGGGCGGCATATAAATATGAATTTAAAAAAAGTGTGATTCTGGGATGCAGGAACCGTCATAAATACTGTACATTCTGGTTGCCAAACTCCCAATTTTTTTCAAAAACAATTTTTAAAAAAAGTTTATATTTTTTCCTTAGTACAAACTATAGATCGAAATAAATGAATAAATGAAAAAGGAAGAAGGAAGAGGAATAAAGAGATAATATGAAAGGAAGGAGAGGGGAGAAAAGTAATTTTGGATTTTTTTTCACTGCAGTAAGATATAGAATAAAATTATAGTATCACTTTTTAGTGATATTATTAGCCACTTCTAAAGTGTAGCCAAAAGCTCAAATTTTAATCTCATGTCCACGGGGATCCTGTGACAGTTGTGAGGATTGGTCATAAGAGGCTTTTTTCAAGACTGTTCTAAATTTAAACAGCCACTAAACAAATCATTGTAAAATTATTTGATGTACCTGTAAAAAGCAACAGTCAGACTTCATATGTATGCATGTATGTATGTACATGTGTGTGTGTGTGTGTGTGTGTATACACACACATACGTATACATATATGCATGTATATGCAATTGGCTTGCAATCCTATGCGCACTTGATTTGCATATGTTTAAATCACCAATCCCTAAAATCACTGTGAGATTTAAGCATTCCTTTCAATGCTCGTCAAATTGATCTAGAAATATCTTACCAAGAGCAGAACTGGAAAATAAGACATATTCCATTTATTCAAGAGATTTTCAAGAGGTGGTTGTTAGACTCACTATTGTGCCATTGCGATTACAATATCCGTACTGTTAAGTCTGCATGAAGAGTCAGACGCGAAGAGTTCCAGCAAAGAGTTTATTCAGTGACTACAGCTCGAATGGACCCAAGTTGGCTGGGCTACGGCTGCCTCTTATAGCCTGCAGCTGTAGTTGCCAGCCAATGGGAGTGCAGGGTTTCTTCCCGCACTATTTAAACCAATACCATTTGACATTTTACAAGAACAGTTCAAATAAACCAATAACATTCAAACCTACATACATAACACGTACTATTTGAGATAGAATACTTACACCGATAGAAGGAAATATTTGTAGTTCAAGGTTGAACTATGGGTTCTTGGTGCTCTCTGAGCTTGGTTGATTTCTTGCAAACTCCTCTCTCTTCCAGCATTGATAATGTTACCTAATTGGGTAATGAAACATCTGCAAGAAAACCACTAAGGACTCCACAGAATAACGATAGATAGATAGATAGATAGATAGATAGATAGATAGATAGATAAATAAATATGCAGTCCTGGATTACACCACCAAGATTAGAATGTCTCTGAAATGGATAAAGTGTACTGGAGTTTCTGTGAATCTGCCTCTGAAGGCATAAATTAGGTAAACAATGTGAACCCCTAATGCTGATGGAGAAACTAGGAGAATCTTACATTAAATTTGTACTTGTAATTACCAAAGCCCATTTGAAATAAATATTTTCCCTTTAAAGTCTTAGTAAGATTAAGATTATTTTCCTCTCACCAGATAAGCATAGCAACTTGTTCATATGTCAGATAACAGATAATCAGAGTTGGAAGGGACCTTGTAGGTCATCTAGTCCAACCCCCCACCCAAGCGGGAAACTATACCATTTCCGACAAATGGCAGTCCAATCTCTTCTTGAACGTCTCAAGTGATGGCGCTCCCACAACTTCTGTTCCATTGGTTGATTGTTCTCACTATCAGAAAGTTTCTCCTTATTTCCAGGTTGAATCTCTCCTTGTTCAGTTTCCATCCATTATTCCTTGTCTGGCCTTCCGGTGCTTTAGAAAATAGCTTGAGCCCTTCCTCTCTGTGGCAGCCCCTCAAATATTGGAAGACCGCTATCATGTCTCTCCTGGTCCTTCTCTTCACTAGACTAGCCATGCCCAGTTCCTGTAACCATTCTTCATATCATCCTGGTTGCTCTTCTCTGTACTTTTTCTCAATTAGATATGTCAATACCTAATTCAGGAATTATGTTCTCACGTATCCATTTTTTAAAATATTGGATAGTTTGATGTATACAAAATATAAAGAGAAGGGCAATCTGATACCCTCCTCATCTTAGATTTCAATTCAAATTAGCCCTATCTAGTCCTTGCAGGAGTAGAGATGTAAAAGTCAGAATTCAAACATCAGGTCAAACTGTCTCTCTCTGTGGTAGGGCCTTTTTTGTGCTGGCTCTAGAACTGTGGAATTCTCTTCAGCTAAGTGCATTTCTCCAACTGCACTTAGCCAAACTCCAAAGTTCCTCCTATTTAATGCTGTATCACCTAACAGCATAATTAGTATGTGTGCTATTAATATCCTCCAAGTTATGCACATGCTTGCAAATGTAATTTTTACTATCTTTGATCTTGCTCCTTACATATATCTATGTCTATATATCTTTTATGAGTGTAACCCTAAAGGAACTAAGAATACTTAAATAAATATATACTTCATTATAGTTCCCCTATCCTGAAGACTAGCTGTTGGTAAAAAAATGCACTCACCTAGACACTTTTAAAAAATTCATATTATCTCCTGGAATATTCTACTTCTTGAAAAAGTGAGCCATGCAGAAATGAATCTTTGCGTTTGTCATTTAAAGACGTTCCAGTGAATAAAATGAACTGAATATTAGGGGTTTTACAATTACAGAGTGGGATTCTCCATTGATTTTAACCTTGATTTTGGAAAATTTGTGGCATGTCTTAAGTTAGCATTCCTGAATTCCTACTTGGACATTCAGTCGCCACCATGGCATCATCTCAGGTTTAAAAACATCCAGCTGTTAAGTTCTCCATCATGTTTTTGTATCTGTAACACGGAGTTTTTTTAATCTGAAAAATGTTTTTCCTCCCCTTAATAATGGGAAATACAACTTTAGAGAATTCCTCTCTATAATAAGTTAGCTATTAAACAGCACTTAAGTTTTACTTGTTTAGAGTCAATGTCAGTTCTTAAATACTTTTCATAAAGTACTAGTAGTCACTCATTAAAAATGTCAAAAATGCTTTAATCTCTATTTAAAAAATGAATAAATAATCTACCATTAGATTTCAACGCAACAAAATAAACACCAGCCTAGACCAAATAATCTAATCTTCAGATCATACTGGGATGGTAAGAAATGCTGTAACATCCTACCAGCAAAGCGAACAAGGAAATCTTGCAATTAAATTATTTGGTCAAGTTAACACATTGTTTTGATGCCAGGGTTAGAATAGAACCTTAGCAACAGTTTCCAGAGAGTTTTTAAAAGGGGACCCACATCGATTTTACATCAAGGAACAAACTGGAAGTCATCAAAGAATGAATGACTATGGATAGATATCAAAAGTTTCCTACCACATCAAGTTACGTACAATTTCAGAACATATACCTTCTATACTTCAATGTAAAAATTAAAAAATGCTGAGGTTCAGGGGTGGAAAAGATGATGGTTTTGATGTTGTTCTGCAACTTTTTAATACTCATCTGCTTCTTGAAAGAACAAAATGTTTGACTAAATGGGATGGCGTAGTAGGTGGTACCATATCTGAAATTTACATGGACTTGGAAGGTCCCGCAGATGAGTGACTTTTAGAACAAGATCATCTCCTTTATCTCAAGATGTACAGATAATCCAGCAGATGGCAAGCTTTATTTACATCTCTCCTTTCCTATTCCACCATTTCTTATTTTATTATTATTTGTAACTTTTCAGAGAAAATCCATTAAGGACAAAAAGATGAATAATTGCATACTACCTTTGGAAGGCTATCTTAAAACAACCAAGTAGACCACAAACGAGCCCAACATTTATGTTGCTAAATGAGAAATTAGGTTGCTAAGTGAGTTTTGCCCCATTTTATGACTTTTCTTCCCATATTTGTTAAGCGAATCATTGCAGTTCTTAAGTTAGTAACACAGTTGTTAAATGAATCTGGCTTCTGCATTGACTTTGCTTGTTAGAAGGTCACAAAAAGGGCTGCCATAGAGAGGAAGGGGTCAAGCTATTTTCTAAAGCACCCTAAGGCCAGACAAGGAATAATGGATGGAAACTGAACAAGGAGAGATTTAACCTGTAAACAAGGAGAAACTTTCTGACAGTGAGAACAATCAACCAATGGAACAGAAGTTGCCCTCGGAAGTTGTGGGAGCGCCATCACTTGAGACTTTCAAGAAGAGATTGGACTGCCATTTGTCAGAAATGGTATAGAGTTTCCCGCTTGGGTGGGGGGGTTGGACTAGATGACCTACAAGGTCCCTTCCAACTCTGATTATCCATTATCTAATCACATGACCCCAGGACACTGCAACCATCATAAATATGAATCCATTGCCAAGCATCCAAATGCAAATCAAGTGACCATGGTCATAACTGTGAAAAATGGTCATAAGTCACTTTTTTCAGTGCTGTTGTAACTTTGAATGACCACTAAATGAATTGTGGTACCACCTGTAATATGACATATGATGTGATATGATATCTGATAATAACTTTCACCTCTACTTTATTAACCCATAATAAATACACAAAATAGTATATGTAAAATAATATACATACATAGTATAGAAGTAAAATTTATTTTACTTGGAAACTCACAGTTCGCTATAGGGTTTGCTGGCAAAAAGGGTGGAAATATTGTGATTTTTACTTATACATTACAGTTTGGATTATCCTCCATATCTCTGTTAAAGATGTTGGTTGCAAAGAATCTTTCTATTACTCTGATCATAACAATTTATTTACTATTTTTGGCAGATTCCCTGTCAGAGATGAATGGGTATTAGCATAAAGATCAGCCTCAGAATTTCCACTATAATGGCTTAGTTTTCTCCTTCCTCAAAGTATTTGAGCTGGTGGGAAAAAAAACATCCTGTATGAAAAGATCTCTTGCAGAGCTAGTATAATGCAGACTGATCAGCTCTGTTGTCACTAGCACTGCAAAGTAAGCAGAAACCAGAAAATAGTTTTCTGTGATTTACAATGGCCAGTAGATTGTTCGCAATTCAATTGCCATATTTTAGAATTTGGGGGGGGCGGGCGGGGAAAGTGACCAAATTCTTCAGGTTTTGTACGGTCTTTTTCTTTTCAGACCATTTATAATTGAGCAGAAGTGGGGGTAAAAAAAGAACTTATTCTCAGGCTATATATGAAAAATCTCCCTGTGATACTTCTCCCATGTCAATATTTGTTGAGCTTTAATAGCTATGCTGCCTAGCAATGCAAAGGTTATTCTCCCAGCCCTGAAGACACTAAATGTTTTAAGTTTTCCCCTTAGTAGATTTTAAAGCACATAAAAAACCCCTCAAAAATCTAGTGAAATGTTGTTATGCTTTTATTTTATGATTACTTCCTTTCTATCACTGTCCCAGAATGTAAATAATGCAGGATATATTTTGCTAGTTGAAATTGTATAAAAAGGTCAGCTGTATTTATTGCTATGGCTCAGGAGTCGTCACTATGATCCATATTTCTTCTCACTTTCCAGTTTTTGGTCCTCTCATCTCTGGTTCAGCCTTGGCATTTTCATGCTTATTCACTTCTCTGAACCCTTGCTGTCCCAGAACTTTGTAGTTTCTAGGACTCTTAGTTTCATTGACTTTAGCTTCTTTTGAGCTGATGTCCTCAAAAAAATATAGAATGTGGCTTTCCCCCAATTTGATCTTCAGTTATCTTGGGAGCATTCTCAAAAGGAAGCACCAGGAAGAAGAGGGGCTGACTGGATTACAAGCACCTCAGCCAAGAGCAATCTGAATTGCTCTGTGGGCCTAAGAGGCATCTTCACAATTGCCACAAAATACCTTTGTTCCTTACAACTGTAGTGGATACTGAAGAATCTGTTTGAGATTGATTCTAAGTTAAACTCTGACACTGAAAAATTGAGTTCTTAGGGCAACAACTAAGTAACCCAAACAATTTTTCCGTATATGAAGAATCTGAAAGTTGTTTGTGCATTCCCTGATTTTTGCCTTTTCATATATAACAGAATAATAGAGTTGAAAGGGATCTTGGAAGTCTTCTAGTCTAACTCTTTGCTCAAGCATGAGAACCTCTACATTTTGGCCATCCAATCTCTTCTTAAAAACCTCCAGTGACCCACAACCCCTGGGACAAGTAATTTAACTGATTAACTGTTCTCACTGTCAGGAAATTTCTCCTTAGTTCTAGAGAGTTCTGGGGGTTACTTCTAAACCCTTCACTATAAACTTCCATGTTGGACAGCAACTCAGAAAGGTTTGGGTTCAGATTACGGATAATCAGAGTTGGAAGGGATCTTGTAGGTCATCTACTCCAACCCCCTGCCTAAGCAAGTCTTCTCCCTTTTCTCAGTTGCTCTGCATCATAAAAGTCTATAGCATAATGATTGGGGCCTCCCTGTGGGTCATGCCAAGCAATCACCCATTTAGCTTGTGCAGATGATCAGGACAATGGGAGCTCATCTGGAAATCCAAGAAGTTTTTGCTTCTTCTGTAGAAACATCCCATAGTTCCAAGTGGTCATGATTTTTCATCTGTGATTAGGACTGCTTTTGGTATATTACAGATCTATTGGTTATTCTCTTCATTCATTTTCTCTGGGGTTAAGGTACTGTCATGGGATGCAGTGGCTCAGTGGCTAAGACACTGAGCCTGTCGATCAGAAAGGTCGGCAGTTCAGTGGTTCGAATCCCTAGCGCTGCATAATGGAGTGAGCTCCCATTAGTTGTCCCAGCTTCTGCCAACCTAGCAGTTTGAAAGCATTTTGTAAAAATGCAAGTAGAAAAATAGGGACCACATTTGGTGGGAAGGTAACAGCGTTCCGTGTGCCTTCGGCATTTAGTCATGCTGGCCACATGACCATGGAGACGTCTTCGGACAGCGCTGGCTCTTCAGCTTTGTAACGGAGATGAGCACCGCCCTCTAGAGCCGGAAATGACTAGCACATACGTACAAGGGGAATCTTTACCTTTTACCTTAAGGTATTGTCTCCCATCACATCCTTGCAATAATTGATTACACAGATTAAACCCTGGGGAGATCTGAACTGCCGAACGGCTGGTAGCTGGTGATCATCAGAAGTAGCCTGCAATACTGCATTCTAACCACTGCACCATCGCGGCTCGTAATATTCCTGCCTTAAGCTAATTCAGCAACCAAACAGTGCAACTTATACAGGTTTATAACTTACAGAGATGAACAGTCAAGAAGCAGACAATACCCCAATCAAGGAACTGCAAACAAGCTAATAGTAAACATCCCCACCAACTCTGACAGAGCAAGCCATAAGAAAATAAAAAGAGCAAACCCTACTCCCTACTGCTAGAACTGATGATGTTACCTAATTTGGGTAATAAAATGTCTACATCGAAGCTCAGCAAGCACCAATGTCTCTTCATAGAATTCTGAACCATTACATAGGTTGCTGTCTCTCATTGGTTTTCATCTTTAATGTGAAAATCATGAAATGACCAGCTCACAAGTGCTTTTTCAAAAGGCAGCTGGACTTGTGTTTTTTTTTTTTAACAATGAAAATCAATTCAAATTGCCTTTTGAAAAAAGCACTTTTGGGGCAACCATATCCTGCCTGACTGAGAATCTCCATAGACATGGCCATCCCACTTTACAAGATTACACTACTAACTAGGACATACAAAACATTTGCTAGACCAATACTCGAATACAGCTCATCAGTCTGGAACCCACATCACGTATCTGATATTAACACAATTGAGAAAGTCCAGAAATATTTCACAAGAAGAGTTCTACACTCCTCTACTCATTGCAGAATACCTTAAGCCACCAGACTTGAAACTCTAGGCCTAGAAAACCTAGAACTACGCCGCCTTTGGTCTGATCATAGTATATAAAATCATACATTGCAATGTCCTACCAGTCAATCAATACTTCAACTTCAACCATAACAATACAAGAGTACAAAATAGATACAAACTCAAGGTAAACCGCAACAAGCTTGATTGCAGGAAATACGACTTCAGCAACAGAGTGGTCAATGTCTGGAATACTCTACCTGGTTTCTTCCCCAAACCCCAAAAACTTTAATCTTAGACTGTCTACTATTGACTTCAGCCCTTTCCCAAGAGGTCTGTAGGGGGCGTGCATAAGCGCACCAACGTGCCTACCGTCCCTGTCCTATTGTTTCTTTTAGTTTTCTTATATGTATTCATTTCATGTATTCACAACTATGTTTATCCTTGTAAGCGATTGACAAAATAAATAAATAAATAAAAATAAATAAATTATTGGAAGGATGCAAAATGTGTGGATTTTTGGGAGAAACTATGTAAAAATACATAATGAACTATTCCTTCTTGTGGCATATTATGCTTCTTTGCAGGGAATTCAGGGCTGCCTAAGGTATGTGCTTTACCCTATTTTACATAATGACACAGCCAAGACATAGATTTTCCCCAAGAACACCAAGAAACGTGATTTAATTGGTCTCAAAGCAAAATTCCACCAATTTGCAGCATCCATTTAGATCCTACCTGTACCAAGTCATCGTGGGAAGATCCAGCTACAAAAATGAATGATCAGCAATAGATCAATTGATTAATCACCGTTGGTGGTGGTTACGTGTGACATTTTTAACCAGCCATATAATTTAAGCAAACTACGTGTAAAGCTCCACTTCATCCCCCTCCCACAACCCCTAGAAAGCTATGCGATCTTTGAAATGACTTTAAAGTAATTATGCGTGCTTCTCACCTATGAACTGGCGAGACTGAGGATTGGAGCACTTGGGTATAATAGAAGAGATACAAAGTACTCTGTCCCCTATTTCATTTCAAATTAGACAAGACTAAATCCTTACAAGTACTGTTGCCCTTTGACTGTCCTTCCTGCTGTAGCCTTAGAAAAGCAATGGGAACAGGGCTCTTGATCACAGCAGGAATGTGGTTATGATCATGCCCAGCCTGAGTCTGTTTTTATTTCCCATTTTATGTAAAATGCTCCAGTAATCCCTTTAGAATTCTCTACAGCTTAAACCTCAGAAGCTGTTCATGGCAGCCTTTTAAGGACTCAAGAGCACTTCACTCCGCATAAGCCCCATATTCAACAGGTAAAGCCTACTTTGTTCTATAGAGACAGCTGGAAATAATGTAAAATTTTAAAAAGATTTTAATCTTCTCAGAGTAAACCAGACTGTCTTGGGCTCTCAACAAAGAAACCAACCAAAAAAAAACAACCAACAACCCTACCACAAACTTCTAAAAGAGAGCCGGATAGTGGTAAAAATCAGGGACCGTTGGAGGGCTACCCAGAATTAAGTTCTTGAAATGTGAGGGTAGCAATTAGAGGACAAAAATGTAAAAGGATTTGTGCCACCGCTAACAAGTTTTGGTACTTATAGATGTAACCAGTTGACAAGATGTCAAGGCAATTAGAAGGGAAAGACTTAGTACTGGCAAGAACCCAACTGGCAGATCTAAAACAGCAATTGGGCTAAAATAATCAGTAAAGGACAGCTTCAGACAGGAGGGGCCATCAATTTATTCGGCTCAATGTGCCACTATATTTGCACATTGTAATCTTTTCACAACCGAAGAGAAGAATCAGAAAGCGAGGGTTGCTTTACTTTTCCAATGAGAGGGAAAATGTTTATCTCCATGTTTGTGTCCGCAATCCTCAAGATCAGAACTAATTTGGTTGTACATGGTTTATTCTTGGTAGTGGGCAAAACATTTTTTCAACAGTTATATCTGATCACATGGTCAAGTAAATTCCACAATGAAGTTAAGTAGGTTGAATAAGGAGGTTGGCCTCTAATGAATTCCTACCAATAGAAATAGGGCAAGAATACATCCTGAGTTTGCATGTTCCCAGCAAACTTCATATTCATTGATAAACAAAGCATTTATTAGGGGTCCTTGCTGAGCTTGCTTGTTTTCTTGCAGATGTTTCATTACCCTAATTAGGTAACATCATCAGTGCTAGTCTGATGAAGTTATCTAGTTGGGGTAATGAAATGTCTGCAAGAAAACAAGCCAGCTCAGAGAGCACCAAGGACCTCTCATTTAAACCCTGAGCTACAAATATTCTCCTTTACTGGTAAAGCATTTATTTTCATACCATAGCAGCTAAATTTGACCCTAGTAATTGTACTTCAGGTTGTTTTTTTTAACATTAAATTCCCCTTGTGCTGAGGAAAAATTACTTCCAGATATGAGTACGTAGATTTTCAAAGTTAATCTTGGAATGGAGGTTGCTTCATGAAGTCATTCAATAACAATAACAAAAATGTCCATCTTTCACAAAACCTCATCTACCCTTCAGTATATGCTCTGGGTATGTTCTAACACAGTGGTT
Organism: Naja naja; assembly: GCA_009733165.1. NCBI lineage: Eukaryota > Metazoa > Chordata > Lepidosauria > Squamata > Elapidae > Naja > Naja naja. Next base: position 11,115,242 of record CM019155.1, on the reverse strand, counting down.
CTTAACCTGGGCGATATTGCCCCAAGGGCAATTTTGTTTTCAGGGGCGATGGAACGAAAAGGGGCGATGGGGGCAAAGGAACGGAAGGGAGGCGATATGGAGCGAGATATATTGGGGGAGAGAGAGAGAGATCTATATTGGTAGATAGGTAGGTAGGTAGGTAGACAAAAAGACAGACAGGTAGGTAGATAGGCAGGAAGGCAGGCAGGCAAACAGACAGATCTTTTGGATGGATGGATGGACAGGCGCCGGTTGAGGTGCGGTACAACAGTCAATGGGGTGAGCCTGCAGGGCTGGCGCCTCGAACGCCTGCCCTCATCCCCAAGGGGGTCAGCAGAGGGGTGCTAAGAGGCAACAGGGGGGCGTTCGAGGTGCTGGCCGGCCCTGCAGGTTCACCCAATGACTAGCACTGCTCCGGAACCAGCGCCTCCAATGCGGAAGCAGTGGCATGTTATGTGCCGCCGCAGTCGCGTTCAACACGCCACCCCCCTGCCGCCTCTTAGCGCCCCTCTGCTGGCCCCCTTGGGGATGCTAAGAGGTGGCAGGGGGGCGGTTATGTTGGGGGAGAGGGGTGATGACAACTTCCTCAATGGCTCAAGGGGGCGATTCTTTCAAAAAGGTTAAGAACCACTGTTCTAACATACAAATAGAGATTCTTAGTATTGATCTTCATGTCCACAGAACTGAATACTTGAACCTGTTCTTCTTTTTAAATGTCAGAGCAAGTCATTATTGTCTGAAGACCATAAATTCCATCATTATAACTGGATGGTGGGCAGATACGAATGTATAAAAAGGTTGCCATTACTCAACTGGCCATTGTTAGGTGAAAATTATGAGAAAGATCTTCTAAGTCTATTTTAGGTTATTAGACTGTGAGCTAGATGACTAGGAATCTTATTTGATATGGGACAAAAAAGTATTTCTTCATTATTTCTGAATGTTTTATTATACTGAAATTGTAAAGGTAGCCATTACTGATCTTGTTTTAGATAAGGAGCTGATCTATACATATTTTGATCTATAGTTTGATTATATGCCATCATAATAATAAATTATTATTATCATAAATTGGTGTGGACGGATAGCAGTTGCCTAGTTAGATCAGTCTCTGGAATGATGTGTCCACAACCAGGTCATTCATATCTTCTAATGGGACACTCACTGTCACTGCAAACAAGTCCATCTACTTTGGTTCTAATTTTCTATTCCTCTTTCCTTCCACTTTTCCCAGCAATATAAACTTAATATAAAGCTCTGTCTTCAAATAATGTGTCCAACATATGAAAATTTGAACTTGGTATTTTGTGCCTTAAGTGAAAAATAATCTTGTGCATTGATTTCTCTCTTGATCCAGTTTACTTTTTGTCTATCCATGATATTTTCGGGAATCGTTTCAACCTTAAAGTTCAAAAGCAACTTTCCATTCTTTCTTCTTGCTTCTTCAAAATGCAGAATGGCATTTTGATATGCACAAATATTTAGCTCTTTCTTGAGCAATGGGCTGAACCCATTATCTGTGGCATCTTCATAGAATCAAATCATAGATTTGATTTTAATTGGCTGGGTTTCTCACATGACTAATTCAGAAAGAAAGAGTAGCAGCAGCTCTGGAAAAATAATATTTGTGCAAATAATTCTGTTCTTATCAAAATAGCTATTTTGACGTGAAATCTAAAATGGGAGAATAATTGATACTTTATACTTTGATTTTCTTCTTTATTGTTTGACACTCACATTCATAATTTTGATTTTTGTCAAAGTCTTATGAGCTGGAATAATGATGCAAAGCAATTTCCCTACTGGAGGTTTTGGCTTCAAAACCCAGCTTGATCTGAAGGTTTGCTAAATTTGGCCTGTCATGTTCATTCCTGTTGTTCTGTAGCTGCAGGAGGGAAAAAGAAATATAAGCTAGTGAACCTAGATAGATGGATCACTCTGTGACATGAGAAAGAACAGGATATGGCAATAGGCAATAGGCAAATTGACTTATTTGGGCAGGATAAGGTTCACCTAAAAGCTGATCAGAAGGTGTACTGTGGTTTCCTTTCAGACTCAAAAATGTTTCAAAGACATAAAATAGGTGAACTACAGTTTATTTTACTATATGCATCAAATGGTTAAACTGGTGGACATGGAGATATGGCTGTCTACTATTGTATGATTAGAAATAGGAACAGATTCCAATGACTATTGTTAAGATAGACTATTAGCTTTTGTATGCATTGCTCTCATCTTAGTCTAAGTTTGGATTTAAGATCTTTACAATGAAACAATTAAATAACAGACAGTAATATTACCTAGTTAGCAAGCCTCATTTTTCCCACACCAAATTATGTTTGATGAATAACAGCCAACTGATGAACCCAAGAGCTTCAAACTTCCATGGCACATATCCTTATAACTAACTTTTAATTTTTATTACCAATGTCCAAATGACCTGGGTAACAGCATGTGCTCATCCTCTTCTTCTTCATGACCTGTTTTGTTACTTGATGGTGTTCATCAGAGAAAATGGATTGGGAATCTTGAGTGCTTCAATGCCATCATGTACAATACAGCCAGATATTTTTGGCCCAAAGTCAACATTTTCTTCAGAAAATGCAAGTGATCTTTTGAATATACTACATAAGGTAAAACACTGTGGCCTTGGGAGCTGAATCAATTCTAAATGTAAGCTCTAAATTATCTGTATGGCTGAGTAGAACTCTTTAATTCGAAGCCTTATCCTAGTAGCCTGCAGGCCTACTAGTCTATCATCAAGTAAATCTAGATGCAGCAACAGACTCAAAATATTTAGGGCACTCCTGAAAAAAAATCTCCCTTCTGTAATAAAATCTTCCACTGCTCCCCTTCTCTGGGAAAACACCATTATTTCTCTTTCTCTCTCCCCTCCCCTGGCCTTTTTCTTCCAGATGATGGGTCTAAGCCTAGAGATTTGTCCTTTCCATCAGCAATTATCTGAAGAGAATATGAAGGTAATTCCTTGCCCCTATGATGTCTGTATCTTTCCGTAGCAACATAGCCCATGTTCCAGGAAATGAATGAAAATAGACAGTCCATGGATAGAGTTTTGTTTAAATGGATTTTCATTAGGACAGAATCGAAGGCGTTTAGAAATTGCTAATGTTCCTTGGCAGCAAACAAATGGCTGAGTCAACATCACTTTTATTCCTCCCCTGATCACTTTCTAGAATGCTGAACTACTAAAACAGTCTAATCAAACTTGGCATGGTGCTGTGTGACTCCTGCCAAATCTGTGAAGTCATCTCTTTTACTCCCCCTTGGGTTACAACAAATGGCACTTGGACTGTTGCATGACTTAAAGGGTTTGGGGTCTTTAAAATGAACAAAACAATGGATGAAATTGGATGAAAATAATATCTGTCTGTCTATTTATTCATTGATGGGTATTTTGAAAACTTATTTTGTTTAGGATTATCTTTACAACACTAAAGTAGCAATAATCAGAATAAAAGATGGATGTGAGAAGTATTTTTAAAGAACAGCCTATATTTTGACCTGTTAGGTATACTGTATTTTGCTGAAGTAGCTAATATTGTTCTAAATACTGGGTTTTTTTGTTGCAGTCCTAAATTTCATACTCTAAACCAGGGGTAGTCAACCTTTTTATACCTACCGCCCACTTTTGTATCTCTGTTAGTAGTAAAATTTTCTCTAACTGCCCACCGGTTCCACAGTAATGGTGATTTATAAAGTAGAGAACAAAACCCCTACCGCCCACCATGGAAGCTGGAATGCCCACTAGTGGGCGGTAGGGACCAGGTTGACTACAACTGCTCTAAACCATTTGTTTACAAGATTTTTTAAAAAAAGGAATGGGACAATTTGGCCTTTAGGGAAAATATTGTGATGGTAAAGATCCAACATTAGAAGCCATCAGGAAGCATTCCAAGACTATCATGGTTTTATTAGTTAATTAGCTTATCTCCATAGATACATGTGAGAAAATTTGAAGAAAATGGGACTGCACTGCATTTACATGATATAGAACAGTTCTGAACAGTGCATCTCCTTCTTAGGGTTGATGCCAATACCTGGTAATTTATAAGTGGATGCTACAGATTGATGAAATCAGAAGATGGTGATAAGAAAAAATATTTCAACACAGTGTCCAAGCCACCTAGAAGAAAATGTCGTATTTTTTCAACCCAAAATGTCTATAGAGGTTCTCAATTATTCAGGTCATGGTTGTCAAGACATTTCACTTCTTATCCCAGAAGCTTCTTCAGCTCTGATTGGATGGTTGGGAATGGAAGGATTTATACTCCTTGTAGACAGCTGGTGATTTGCATCCTTTTAGAGCAGGGGTGTCAAACTCATGGCCCACAGGCTGGATGCATCATTTGCTGGCTATGCCCACCTCCATTTTAGCAAAGGGGAAGAAAGTGACAATACGTCACATGGTAACAACATGAGTTTGACACCCCTGTTTTAGAGAGTCACTGAGGCCACTTAGAGGTTTATCTGTGTCCTCAGGTTCACCTGAATAATGGAAATGGGAGTGGAGCCTTCTTGGGACTGTGTTGTAGACTGGAGATAGATGATGTCATATCCTTCTATCTCTATTGAGAGAGGGCCATTCAATTTTGACATAGGTGACCTCTTTGATCCGTTTCAAACCAGTGGCCTTTTCTGTCAAAAATTCTGGACTTTGCTGCCTTCAAAAGAGTAGCCTTTGTTTTTTAAATGCAGATGGACTGCTGAATCTTGTCTTGAAGGGTTTGTTCTCCTATGTTGTGCCATGCATTGATGAAGTGGCTGTTTCATTTCCTCAATGTACAGATTTGCTAACAAGGTACAGAACCCATAACAATGCAGTATGAAGACTATAGACTAACTTACTCATTACACTGAAGGGTCATACTGAGAAATCCCAACAGCCAGTGGTGGGATTCAAATTTTTTACTACCGGTTCTGTGGGCGTGGCTTGGTGGGCATGGCAGGGGAAGGATACTGCAAAATCCCATTCCCTCCCCACCCCACTAAACTGCTTTCCAGCTCCTTTCTCCTGTGCAGGGCAACAAAAGAAGATCCAGCCGATCAGCTGGGGCTCGGGAGGCAGAGAATAGATGGGGGCGGGGCCAGCCAGAGGTGGTATTTGCTGGTTTTCTGAACTATTCAAAATTTCTGCTACTGGTTCTCCAGAACTGGTCAGAACCTGCTGAATACCACCTCTGCTGACAGCACTACAGAGAGCAACATGAGTTCCCTACCCATCCAGTTTGCTGCAAAGGTGGCATTATTGTTTTTGTTTTTTTTTAAAGACTATTTTTTATAAATTTTATATATAAAGTCCTACATGGCTTGGGTCTGGGGTACTGCGAGGCGTCCGGCATCACACTCCGATCGTCCTGTACGATCCCACAGGCAGGGCCTCCTTGGGGTACCATTGGCCAGACATTGTGAGGCTGGCGGTGCCCAGGGGTAGGGCCTTCTCTGTGGGAGCACCCACCCTGTAGAATCAGCTCCCCTTGGGCCTTCGTTTGGCCCCTGATCTCTGCTACTTCCGCTGCGACCTGAAGACCTGGTTATTTCCACAGACCGGCCTGGACTGAACCAAGGGGGTGGGGTCTCTTCTTTTTTAAAGTAATTTTAATTGTTTTAATATTGGGCTTGTATTGTTTAATCGTTTTTAGGTAAATTATTGTATTGTATTTTATATTGTGAGGAGCCCTGAGTCCTTAGGGAGAGAGGGCGGCATACAAGTCTAATAAATTATTATTATTATTATTATTATTAATTATATTATCTACCAATCAAATTGCAGTGGGGAGGCTGGGAAAACAGCAAGGGGGTGTGTGTCTCCATGCCACCTACAGCATACCAACTGCTCTTAGGCAGAGTTGCATTTCATTAAAAAAAATGGGAGACCCAATTAACAGATCTCTGGACACCTAATTTGGTCCAGCTCTTCCAGCTAATAGGCAGGAAGATCTGCTTCATGGTGGTTTCTATATAGTATTGCTACAGTTGGGGACTGAAAAACCGGAGAAACTTCATTTTAACCTGGTAAATTTTGCCGATGTAGTTTTAATTTTTGAGAAATAAAATAATCAGAAAGACCAACAAATCCAGATATTGATCCTAATATGCTCTTTTCAAGATAGGGGACTTGGCAGGGTTGTGAATAAATGATTCTACATATACTCTGTTGTGCTAGTTAGCAATATCAATCTCTTCTTCACTTTATAAAATCAATCCTCAATTGCCCTCTGGGATGCCAAACTAATCAAACAAAAAGCATTGGCTTAAAGACATGATGTGGTCCCCATTCTGCTGCTTTTTGGGAGGGAATTGGCTTAGCTAGGCTGGACTGGAATTTAATAAGGTGATACTCCATGATTACTAATCAGGACCAAATCCAGATCTGGACTTCCTTTTGAGTCATTCAGATGGTTCATATTCACAAAAATAGAGACTGCAAGGCAGTTGTGTTCTATATCACACAACACTAAACATTATGAAATGTATACTCTTCTTTAGCCAATATGGCTTCATCTCCCATATTAGCCTTCCTTATGTGATAAGGAAGGCTGAGCACCAAATAATTGAGGCCTTTGAACTCTGGGTGCTGGAGAAGACTCCTGCGAGTCCCTTGGACTGCAAGGCAATCAAACCGGTCAGTCCTAGAGAAGATCAACCCTGACTGCTCTTTAGAAGGCCAGATCCTGAAGATGAAACTCAAATACCACCTAATGAGAAGGAAGGACTCACTGGAGAAGAGCCCAATGCCGGGAATGATTGAGGGCAAAAGAAGAAGAAGGGGACGACAGAGAATGTGGTGGCTGGATAGAGTCACTGAAGTAGTAGGTGTGAGCTTAAACGGACCCCAGAAGATGGTAGAGGACAGGAAGGCCTGGAGGAACATTGTCCATGGGGTCACAATGGGTCGGACACGATTTCGTGACTAACAACAACAATATGCGAAGAAAGCCTGCTCTAACCAATCACAAAATTCAGGATGTCAGGCCTTTTCTCAGTGATAGGCCTTAGAATTTTCCTATAAATATCCCTGGTTCATATAAAGCATTTTAAATGAAAAATACCAATTTAAGGAGTAGTTTCTGCAACAGGTCATGTTCTGTGTTGATAAACTACGTTTATTGGATTTCAGGAGCAGGTGGTTAAATTCCAACTGTGGAGTGGCACATACTTAAGAGTTAATAGCATAGTGGTTGTAATTAAACAGGAAATAACTGATATACTACAGCCAGGATAGATCATGTCTCTGCAAGACTTAGAAACTGGGAGAAATAGTCATGGTTTCTTACCTATCTGTAGATTATTGTCCAAAACTTTTAAGCATCATCCTTACATGCATGTGAGATGCTACCTTAGAGCATGTTTAGAAGAAAAACATCTTGAAATTGGTTTTGAAATTTCCAGTGATAATATGGAACAAAGAACGTTACTTAGACACTGCACTGAAATGGAATGCTTACCGGGTATCACCTACTTTATATTATACATTATATGTGTGTGTGTGTATGGGTGTGTGTGTGTGTATGCATGAGTGCATGGTGTGTGGGTGTGTATATATGCATACATATGTATGCATAATATATAGTATATACTGTCTGTCACTACTGATGCTTCTGCCCAGTTTGTCTCTATTGTCATCTAAATCAAGGGAAATTCAGGTTTAGGATGTTTGAGTTGTCTGAGTTTGGCCCCAGCTGCCCTGATGACATGGCAAGATAAAAAGAAAATACAGAAAGACATCCACATAATAATATCCATGACTTCTCCTTTATGTAATAAGATGCTCACTTATTTTCAAGGTTTATCCATAAATACTAGAAGCTAGCTTTCTAAAAAAAAACAACCCAGAGATTCTCAAAATGCTTTCCCTCTGACAATGTCAGCTGACCAATGCATACCAACCTGATGTCATAAAATACAGCATTTCGGTTTATTTTCCCTTCTTCAAAGCTCTTTACAAATATTAGCTAATTAACTGCTGTGCAGGTGCTGAAATGTCCCACAGACTTCACATATATCTTATGCAGGTGCCAAATGTACCCCAGACCTCACATATATTTTATGGAGATGTCTGGTCTTTCTAGCACAATAGAAGAGTCGTGTTTTTAATAAGATTTTGAAACAAACATACTCCTTTCATTTCATGGTTGATGTTTCAGATTCACTGCTTCCCAGAATATGAGCCACATCCCAGCACAATTTGTACCTGGGTGGAATTATGGCGTGTAGATTTCCTCTTAATCTACAGCTGAAAAGGCTGCTGGCTAAATGGCTAAATGTTGAATGATCTGCATTTGCCCAAATAAAATTAAGTGGACATTTCTGCTACATCAGTTATAACGATAACAATTCGTTTAGTAAGGACTGCAGACTATTGAGGGGTTGTTTGAAAACGCACCTGGACCACTGTGAAAGAAACGGTAGAGGTTTTATTCTGTTCAGTCATGTTCAACTCTAGGGGGTAATGCTCATCTCTCTTTTGTAGCCAAGGAAGCCAGCATTGTCTGAAGACTCTTCCATGGTCATGTGGCCAGCATGGCTTTACACTGAGTGCACAGAACGCTGTTACCTTCCCACCAAAATGGTATCTATTTATCTACTCACATCTGCATGCTTTCAAACTGCTAGGTTGGCAGGAGCTGAGGCAGGAATGGGATCTCATCTTGTCATGCAGCTCTTGAGTTTTGAACCTGAGCTATCAGCTTTCTAGCTAACAAACTCAGCATCTTTACCCAGTGAGCCATTATGTCTCCGTTGGGCCATAGTAGTCCTCTATTACTTTTCTCACATTGCTACTTCCCTGAAATGCAAATCTTCTACTCTCATAATTGAAGATTGACCTTTGAGGCTACTGCTGTAATCAGGAGAACAAAGCTCTGCTCCTTCCCCCCTCATTCTCACCATTCTGTTCCTAATGATAACAGGATATTCACCTTCATACTGGCCAACTGGCCAACCTTTAGATGTTGTTCTGAAGGGGTCCTAGAATTTTATGGAAGGACGAGCTGATCTTGACAGTTGTTCTAAAGAACAAAATGTACTGGATGCAATAAAGAAGCTATGTTTCTGGGTAGACCAGAATCACTGGGTAGATTCTGGACACTGAATGCTGGGCAGAGACAACAGAGACCAAAAGCTATCTCCATGCCATGGAAATGCGAATGTTACATTGGATATCAGGAATCTCCCTTCTTGACCACATTACAAATTACGACAACATTTTGATGGGACACCAATTATAGAGAAGAAGAGAGAAGGCCATCTCCAGTAGTATGGACATGTCCTAAGAGCAGCACCTTCCACCACTGCCAAGACTGTCTACCAACTAAAAGTTAATGGCCGGCAACTTCATGGGCATGCAAAACAGAGATGGTAAGACATCACCAACAAAGATATGCAAGCTGTGGGCCTGTGCCCTGGAGATGCAGCTGATTATGCAAAGTGGTGTTCAATGATCCAAAAAGCAGATCCTGCGCCTGTGGGAATAGTAGTAGTAGTAGTAGTAGTAGTAGTAGTAGTAGTAGTAGGAAGAAGAAGAAGAAGAAGAAGAAGAAGAAGAAGAAGAAGAAGAAGAAGAAGAAGAAGAAGAAGAAGAAAATTCTAGATAGACCAGATTCGCAGTGGATGTTGTTAACCAGTGATGGTAAATCTTTTGGATTTGACATGTCAACAATTTAGAAAATGCCTAGCTTGACTCTGCATAGCCCTCTCGCATGGCCTCCAAAAATCACCCACGAACAGGACATGTTTTCGAGAACTGTTGTTGTTGGGGGTTGCTGAATGCTGGCCTGGTATGTCACCCAAAGTGTCATGTCATGTCATCTTTGAGATGAGTGCCATAGGTTCACCATGACGGTGCTACCCTGACTTGGGCTGATGCTTAAAGCAACTGTTTGATTATACCTAACATTGGGGCCAGCTCAGCTGTAGTTCCCAAGTACAATGAATATTGACCAAAAAATTATGAAGATTGAACTCCAATCAGCTTGGGAGGCACTAAGCTGAAGAAGGGTAGTACATGATGGAGCTAGTCCCAAATTTTCCCCCCTCTTTCTGCAGCTTATTGAAGAGCAGGCCATGTGAAGACATTAGGACTATATTAATGTAGTTATTTTTCATCAAAGTCTGCACAATGCAAAATAATCTGGAAAACTTTATATGATGATAAGGATTTTGGAATTTTGAGCCAGACACTGAGCTTCTGAATGGGAGTCAAAGACTTGCAATATAGGAATGTGAATCCTGTATGAAAAAATATTGTATGTATTTAGAAAGGAATGCAGACATGGACACATAATCATGTATCAATACAGATACATGAATACAGATACATGATCAGGCTACAAGATCACTTTATAAAGACCTAGTAAGACACATCTGGAATACTGTATCCAATTTTGGTCACCACAAAAACTATGTTGAGACTTGTGCAAAGAAGAGCAACTGAATGATTAAAAGCCTGGGGATGAAAACATATGACTAGTCTAGAGAAAAGAAGGGTGACATGGTAGCAGTATTCCAGTATTTGAGGGGCTGCCACAAAGAAGAGGATGCCAATTTATTTACCAAAGCACCTGTTTAGCAGGGCAAGAAACAACAGATGGACACTAATCAAGGAGAGAAGAAATTTGGAATTAGGAGAAACTTCCTAACAGTGAGGACAATTAACCAGTGGAACAGCTGGCCTCCAGAAATCATGGGTGCTCCATCACTGGAGGTTTTTAAGAAGAGACTGGACAGTTACTTGTCTGAAATGGTATAGGATCTCCTGCTTGAGCAGAGGGCTGGACTAGAAGACCTCCAAGGTCCCCTTCCAACTCTATTCTGATTGAAACATCTAACTACATTACTAGATGATCAAGTTCCTAACTAGGATCAAAGAAATTTAAACATTGACAGAAATCCTGGAGACAATCAGCTATGCATCTAACATCTTTGAGATTTTCCAGAGAATTTACTAAACTAAAGAACTCTGCTGGATGTGTTAGCCAGAACATTCAAACATTTCTAAGGAATAGCCACTCTTTATTTCGATTACCTTGCCCAACTCTTTATAGAAATGCCAACCTTACAAAAATGCCCAATGTTTTTAATGGATGAACATTCTTTGCCCTCTTTGTAAAAAATAATGTGCACTAATCTTTTTTGAGATGTGGACCGCATCCCAACCAAATGTCCAAAGAATCTATCAACTGTTGAGAACCAGATGTCAGGACGAGGCCAAATTTTTGCCAGATCTATAGAAATGGCCACATTGAAAGAAGCACTTAACTTAGAAACACTCTCTGGAGACATAATAGTCTGGCCAGAGCATCCTTCCACATCGAGTTGTTTACTTTTCTAGCATTTTAGAAAGACGGAAGTTTCAAAGAGGCACGCTGTTTCAAAAAGCAGGGAGATGGGGCGTGGGGGGGGGAGGCAAGTAGGGTTGAAATTGCAGAAAAACAAAAGAAGGATTTTTAAACAAGAGAGGGGTTTTTGTGAAAGGGGCAACTCGCAGGGAGAGGAAACACTCTTAAAACATCCCTGTTTCTTCCCCGAAGTGCTCATTCAAATAACTAAATACCCACCCAATAGCTACGGGTTAAAACAACATTGCGTTTAACAAACAACTTGGTTAATAGAAACAGCTTCAAAGAAATTCCTTTTTAAAAATTTCTTGTAGGCATTTTGGGGATTGCTCATCCCCAGATGCAGGAGCCACCTGAAAACTCAGGTTGTGCAGACACGGAGATATTTTAAAGTGGCATTTACATGCTTTGTGGTTATCCACCTGTGTACTTCTTTGTAGTCCCCAGATCTGCTATTGATATTGGTTCTGGCTTTGTTTTTAAAAGTTTGAGAGTAAAAGAGGGAGTTTCAGGCATAGCTTTTAGAGAGCATACAGAGTTATGCTTTACGTTTTCAATGCTAGGAAGAAGGGGGGCGGAATATACTTTCTAACAGGATGGAGAGGTCGAGTAATGGCACCAGGGATCCAGATAAGTAGTGGACTTTTATCTTGGTGTGATAAAACATGGGTTAGGGAACCTTCTGCATTAAACAGCTTTCATCTGAATTCCTGTGCTGGGTGGGGAAGTGGCCTCAGGGCCCTCAACAGCTCTTCCAAACCCGTGATTCCATATTTCTGTAAAGGATGCTGCTTTTCACTCTGAATGGGTACGTCTATTGGGGTTTGAATCTTGAGCAGATTTCTGATTCTTCCCAGGCTTTAGAGAGCTAGGCGCCCCGCTCATTTACCTATTTAAACATTAATCTGGCATCTTGGAGAGAGGAACCTGTGCCATTGTCATCAGGCACATTTTTCTGCCTTCCACTTTGTCTACCTCCTTCTGACTCTCCGGGGATGCAATTACGGCTAGGGTTACTTTGAGGAGAGCCTGCAAGCATGGATACCCTTCAGTGTCCAACTGTCTGAGAAATTCTGTGATTTGCACCCTGGGTCTCGGAAATCCAGCCTCTTTCAAGGGATCCAGTGGGGCAGAGGCAGTTCTCAGAACAGAAGTGTCCTGCAGGAACTATATAGTCCCTCAGGCAGAGGTGGTATCCAGCAGGTCCTGACCAGTTCTGGAGAACCAGTAGCAGAAATTTTGAGTAGTTCGGAGAACCGGCAAATATCACCTCTGACTGGCCCCGCCCCCATCTATTCTCTGCCTCCCATCGAGTCCCAGCTGATTGGCTGGATCTTCTTTTGTTGTCCTGCACAGGAGAACAGAGCTGGAAAGCAGGTTAGTGGGGTGGGAAGGGAATGGGGATTTTGCAGTATCCATCCCCTGCCACGCCCACCAAACCACACCCACCAAGCCGTGCCATGCCCACCAAACCACACCACGCCCACCAAGCCATGCCCACAGAACTGGTAGTAAAAATGCATGAATCCCACCACTGCTCTCAGGGTTATGAAACAGCCTCCCAGCAAATTAGCAGTGGCTACATTATCAATGTCAGGAACAGGAAAATATGTGTGTGTGTGTGTGTGTGTGTGTGTGTGTGTGGACCATAGTTGAGATCAGAATTTCCATTGCTAAGTGAGGCAGTGAGGCAGGCCCAATTTTATGACCTTTTTGCCACGGTTGTTAAATGAATCGCTGGAGCTTCTGAGTGAATCATGTCATTGCTAAGCAAACCCAGCTTCCCTCCTTCCCTCCCTCCCTTTGCTTGTCAGAAGCTGCCTGGGGAGGTTGCAAATCACGATCGCAGGACTCTGAGACGCTACAACCGTCGTAAATCTGAACTGGTTGCCAATTTTGATCACGTGACTGTGGGCATTGTCTTACGACTGTAAGCACAAGGATTGGCTATAGTGTAAGTAATTCTTCAGTGCTGTTGTAAATAGAAGACCACCTGTATGCAATGATGGTCATCCTTTTGCAACTTTCCAATTCTCAAAGGTGTTTTTTCCCTCAGGCAAGCTACTTCTGAATGGCCCTGGTGCAGAGGAAATTCATGAAATGCTAAATAACCACATGAAGGACACCCACGTGAGAATCAATCCCCAGACGAGGGATTCCGCTAAGGATTGGCGGCCATTTGGCCTTCTAAATGGATCAGATTCCACAGAACTCAAAGGGAATGAATGGAATGGCGGTGGATGAATTCTCCCCTGAGGAGAGGCATTGTGTGTATATGCATCCCCTTGCGGTTAATAGGCCTATATCAGTTGCCCCAATGGAGGCTTCTGCTGGATTCACTCTCTCTGTGAATCTAGGCTCTTAAAAAAACCCTATTTGCATTTCCCAGATATGCAGGAATTCTTAAGACGGCGCAAGTTATAAAAACTTCATGGAACTAACCCTTAGCCCTTTAGCTGTGTCTGCCCTCCAGATCAAAGACGGATTGTATGGAAAGCACTGAATACATATTATTCTAATGAAACCTTGACCTTTCTGATCAATTTCTATGCCTGATGACAGACGAGGCAGCTCTCAGTATTTGTCCAGGTGTCACTTTCACAAAATCACCCCAATAATGGGAAGGTCTCCCTCTTCAGCCCACATTTCTCGGCATTTCTATGTAGGTATTTGTAGGTATTATGATTTCTATAATAATGTAGAGAAACCGTCCCAAATAAATGAAAAGCGAGCCTTTGTCTGAAACATCCATTTCAATGTATTGTCAACATCGTGAATGACATTAAGCGCAATCTTTCTGGCACAAAACATTTCCTGTTTCAGTTTGTAATCCTTTTTAAACATTATTCTCCTTCAGCTAAACATCTGTTTTGGGCTTAAATGAACTGATGCTAGAGCATTATTCAGCAGCTATTATCTTTCCAAGTGGAAGAAAGCTTTGGAAGGAAGATCACACAGTACCTATTATGATGGTAGCATTTTATTATAGTGCAGCTTCTACAAAAACTACCCTTTCTCTTGACGGATAATTATGTTCTTGCATTTACAGCGGGGAATCGTTACAAAATTCAAAGCCATGACATACCTTTCAAGATTTTAATGGGTGGCAACCCCATCTTTCTAGCTGCACCAGGCCTTTCTTCTGCATCAAGAAATTGTCATGGGTGCAGGAATTCTATTCCTGAATTTTTCCAAGAAAAAGAAGCTCTCCCCCATGTGTAGATTTCTGTACATCTGTTGTCTTTTATAACATTAATGGAGTCTGTTCTGAAGAAGGAACCGTAGTAGCTGTGAAGCACTATATATCCACGAGTGCTTACTTATCCTATCAAAACTTCTCTTACAGCCACCTGACCAGAACACCCAGTCTTACTGTAGAATCTCTATATATAAAAGTGAAAGACCACTCATGTATTATCACAAGATCTCCAGAACCATAAAGCCTACAAACTTGAAATTTGGCACGTATGTTCCTCTTGGTTTCTAAGTGCTCACTAAGAAAGGATATTTCGAAATGGCCATCAGAGCATTAATATTTCGTATATTATTATTAACACACTCTGATGCTAAGGAGTTCTACTCCCCCACCCCATCTGAAAAGAAATCTGTTCCAAATGACAAAACAGTTGAGTTAAACCACACCCAGGCTCCTTGCTGTCTCCTTCTTGCTCACACAGCAAATACTGTTTCCGTTTCCAAACAGCCCTCAACTCTCTCACACACTGACAGGATGCTAGCCAGATGAATACCAATGGATGCTGGTAGGCAGAGGCCGATTTCCCCCCCCCTTATTTTCCTCCCCAAAAAGTAAGTCCCACTGCATAATTTCATAGCAAAGCACGGGTATCGAGTTAGTGAGGAAATGTGGGCAGGATTTGGAAAACTGGAATGGTGGGATAATCATCTATAAGAATACAGGTGACTTACAACCATAACTGAATTTCCATTGTTAAAAAAGGTGGTTAAGTCAGTCACACCCAATTTTACCACCTTTTCCTGCCATGTTTATTAAGCAAATCACTGCAGTTGTTTCAAGTGATTGTTAACAAATCTGGCTTCCCCATCGACGTTGATTCTCAGAAACCAGGCTGAGAAGATTGTAAACGGCTAACCATCATAAATGTGAACCAGTTGCTAAGCGCCCAGATTTGATGACATGGCCATGGGGACCAGAGGTGGGATTCAAACTTTTTTACTACCGGTTCTGTGGGCGTGGCTTGTTGGGTGTGGCAGGGAGAAGGATACTGTAAAATCTCCATTCCCTCCCCACTCCTGGGGGAAGGTTACCACCAGTTCTCCGAATTTCTCAGAACCTGCTGAATACCACCTCTTCCCATCAGCTAAAACGGTTGTATGTGCAAGGATCAGTTGTAAGTCATTTTCTTCAGTGCCATTGGAACTTCAAATGGTCACTAAACAAATAGTTGTAATTTGAGGATTATCTGTAGTCACAGAACCTGGGCAACTAAAGCAGCTCTCAATTTCAGCAATGAATCCTATTTCATACATGTGAAGAAAATTGAGATGCGAAAACATCTTAGACCTGACCAAGCTGAAGAGAAAGATGCTTAAAGATGCTTAAAACATGTTTATGTTATTGTATACAATGTAGTCACATTCAAGCCTGTTGTATTGGGCTTTTTTTAACCATTACAAACAAGGTGTTGTTTGTAGACAGGCTGATTAAACCCTTGAGTTTGGAAAGTATCAGATAAGACTTTGTTGGAAGAATTTGCTGACACAGGAAAGAGAGCATCGATTTATTTTCCTTAATACCTGAGGGTAGGACAAGAAGCAATAGATGGGGGCTCATCAGAGGGAGATTCAACCTGGAAATAAAGAGGAATTTTCTTAAATCAGAATGATAAATCAATAGAGCAGTTATGGGTGTTCCATCACTGGAAGTTTTCAAGAAATGATGGGACAACCGTTTGACTGGGGTGATATAAAGACTCTTGCCCAAGGTTGAACTAGAAAACCTTCAAGTTCCCCTATGATTCTAGATTTCCCAGAAATGAAGTAAAGGACTTCTTGGGGTCTACCGATTTAGGTTTTGCCATCATTACTAACGTGAATGATGTGGGAACAAAACATGGTGTCAGAATCCATACTCTTAAAGGCACTTTAAAGCTTAACAATAGAAGAGGATCTCTGTAGCTTTAAGTTGAACTATGGGGCCCTTGGTGCTCTCTGAGCTTGCTTGTTTCATTGCAGATGTTCCATTACCCAACTAAGTAACATCATCAGTGTGGTTTGATTTCTTTTTGAATACAGGTAGCTTGCCCTGTCAGTGTTGGTGGCAGTGGTCTTGGTGGCTTCTTGATTAAGCTGTTGTTTACTGTTCGATTGTTTGTGTGAGTTGGTAGTTGGTTGATTGGAACATTGTTCACGGCTTAATTGTTGGTCTGGTATTAACCCTGGTGCTAATCTCAGCTTATCTGAGTGTTGATTGCTTGCAAGGAGCTGGTTTGGTCTTTTTGTTCCCTTTTTTTAGGTTTCTGATTGTATATCCTGAACAACGTTTTGAACATTCTCACCAACAAGCCACTCATATATACACAGAGAGCAAAGTTGGATAATGAAATATCTGCAAGAAAACAAATACACTCAGAAAGCACCCAAAACTCCACACTCTAAAGCTTCACTGCAACATATCCAGTATTGGGTTCTTGGTGTTCTTTGAGTTTTTCCTCCAGATATTTCATTACCAAAGTAGGAATATCATCAATGTACTGAATTCAACAGTTCAATCTTGAGCTACATATGTATATCTTCATCTACTGGAGATGCACCTATTTTCAAACCCTAACAGTATACCCCAGAGATATTGGCTAAGTATTTAATTCAGAACAGTGAGCAACAATGATGATGATGATAATTGCCTCCAAATCAAGAATTGGTGACTAATAACTATTCTGCTGTACTTAGGCATGGTGTGTTATTATTAAATCAAGAAATGTAGCTTCTGTAGGATCAAGCCAATGCTCTTCCATGGAAGCTGCTTTGCTAGGAGTCAAAGATAATGATATCCTCCAGTTTAGCTTGACTCATAGGGACTACATCTATGTAATTTTCTTGGCAACATTATGAAAGCTGTTTACTACTGCTTTCTATCAGGAATTTTCTACTTCCAAGTTTAACCAATTACCCAGGGCTTCTTAGTAATCTAGTTAAATGCTAATTAGTGTGGAACCAGCTTAGCTGTTTTTGAGATTATCTAAGGTTTCCTACAGTAGTTGATGCTACCTAAGGTGACTTGATAAATCTAAGCATAGCAAGGATAGCATGCAATCTTCCTTGTACGAATTTTTCATTAGTATTATCTTCAGGCTTACATACATACTCTATATCTCCACTGTTTCTCTCTGTCTTTCTATCTTCTAGCTATTACTTTATCAATCATTTCTTTCTATCTATATCCATCCATCCGTCCATCTAGTTATCTGTCTGTCTGTCTGTCTGTCATCTATCATCTATCTATCTATCTATCTATCTATCTATCTATCTATCTATCTATCTATCATCTATCTATCTACTACCTTATATCTATCATCTATGTTTGTATCTCTGGCTATTTAAAAATAGTCATTATAAAAACAATCATTATAAAAATATTAACAATCACTGTTAAAAATTAAAATATTATTAAAAGGTAAAATATAGCAACCACAAATGCAGAGAATGTATTAACCTCATCAACCATAATAAGGGCCTCACCTTTAAATGTCACTGATTCCCTGGGACCTCCAAATCTGAGGATATAAACTAGATGATGATGATGATGATGATGATGATGATGATGATGATGATGATGATTATTATTATTATTTGTATGCCACCCTATCTCTCAAAGAGCTTTGGTGGCTCAGGCTGTTAAATGCCTGCTCTTAAGATCCAGCTGTCTACAATTACTGTAGGCTCAAATCCCACCAGGCTCAAGGTTGACTCAGCCTTCCATCCTCTCAGGGTAGGTAAATTGAGGACCCAAGATTGTTGGGGGCAATTAGCTGACCTTGTAAAAATGCCGCTTAGTAATAAGCAGGCATATACAATGGAATGAAGGCTATTGCTGAGCGCATTGGGTTGTGCTCCAAAAATTGTAAGCCGCCCTGAGTCTTCGGAGAAGGGCGGCATATAAATGTAATTTAAACAAAAAAGGACTCAGGGCAGCTCACAACACTAAAAACACAAAATACAAAATTTAAAAGTACTAAAAGATATTAAATAAAAACCCAAATAATATCTAAAATCCCACGAACTTCCAATAAAACCCATAAAACCCACCCCTCAGTCCAGGCCGGCCTGTTGGAACAACCACGTCTTTAGATCTTGAGGGACTTCCTAAACATCAACAGATAGGGTGCTAACTTACCTTTGGGAGATGGGCATGATCCATAAGTTGGGAACCTCACTTTCTGGGACCCATCAAATGTAGATTCCTTACACATGACATCTAGATTACAGATTACAGATTAATAGAGTTGGAAGGGACCTAGTCCAACCCTTCACCCAAGCAGAACACCCTACACCATTTCTGAAAAATGGCAGTCCAATCTCTTCTTGAAAGTCTCAAGTGATGAAGCTTCCACAATTTCCGAGGCCAAACTGTTCCATTGGTTGATTGTTCTCACTGCCAGAAAATTTCTCCTTATTTCCAGGTTAAATCTCTCCTTTGTTCAGTTTCCATCCATTATTCCTTGTCTGGCCTTCAGATGCTTTGGAAAATAGCTTGACCCCTTCCTTTCCTTGGCAGCCCCTCACATATTGGAAGACTGCTATCATGTCTCCCCTGGTCCTTCTCTTCACTAGACTAGCCAGCCCAGTTCCTGTAACCGTTCTTCATATGTTTTAGTCTCCAGTCCCGTAATCATCCTGGTTGCTCTTCTCTGTACTTTTCTAGAGTCTCAACATCTTTTTAGTAGTGTGGTGACCAAAACTGGATGTAGTACTCTAGGTGTGGTCTTACTAAGGCTTTATAGAGTGGTATTAGTACCTCACTTGATCTTGATTGTATCCCTCTGTTCATGCAATTTAGGATTGTGTTGGGGTTTTTTGGCTGCTGCTGCACACTGCTGGCTCATATTTAGCTGGTTGTCCACTAAGACTCCAAGATCCCTCTCACAGTTACTGCTATTGAGCCTGGTTTCACCCAGTCTATATGTGAACTTTTGGTTTTTCTTGCCTAAGTGTAGGACTTTACTTTTCTCTACATTGAATTTCATTTGTTAGCTAAGGCCCAGTGTTCTAGTCTGTCAAGATCCATCTGGATCTTGAGCTTGTCTTCTGGGGTGTTGGCTATTCCTGCCAGCTTAGTATCATTTGCAAATTTGGTAAGTTCCCCTTCTATTCCCTCATCTAAGTAGTTTATGAAGATGTGGAAGAGTACCGGGCCTAAGACGGAACCTTGTGGTATCCCACTGCTTACTTTCCTCCATGTAGACTGAGACCCATTAAGGATTAGTCATTGAGTACAGTTTGTCAGCCAGTTGTGAATCCATCTGGTGGATTTTCCAATTTGATTGCCCTTAAAATGTATGGACTTCATGAAAAGAGGAGAATTTTCTCACTCGTCCTATTTTGCAACTTAGAATTGAGCTTGTCATGTTCTGTGATCCATTGAGTTTGCTCTGAGTGGAGATTCCTTCTACACATAGTGGGCTTTTTTTATTGGGGTGGGCTGTGGGAATTCCCAGATTTGCTATCTGCATGCATTTAGAGGCCTCAGCAGGTGGCAGCACCAACCTGATCTTCAAAAGTTAAGAAGGATTGGGTATTGGATGGGAAACCAAAAGCATATCTAGACCCGTTGACTAAATTGGAGTCAAAAGTTATCCTAGTAAAGAATGACAACTTACTGTCACTGTGGTCAAGAAAACTGTAAGGATGTGTTTAGTTTAACTCAAACAAAATTCCATGTATGTATTCAGGGACCATACACTTTAATTACCAATAAATGGAGCATATTTTGACCCTCCATCTAGTGTTATCAGCTTGAAAGAAGAATAACAGCACTTAGCTACTAAATAGATACCGTAATACATTAGCAACTTGAATGCATCAGTTGCCCCTTATTGTAGCCAGGGATGGGCTTCAAATTTTTTGCTAGGGGCTCTCTGCCCTAATGACTGGATGGGTGGGCGTGGCTGGGTGGTCATGTGGCTGGGTAGGTGTGGCCAACTTGACATCACTTCTTTGCTCTAATTACCACACACACACACACACACACACACACACCAAAAAGTTGTTTATTATTTCATGCATTTAATACTTAAATAAAAGACTAGGTAAAACCAGGCTTAATAGCAGTGACCATGAGAGATCTTGGAGTCTTAGTGGAGTTTTTGGCGAGTTCCATGATTCTTATTATTTGGGAATTAATCCCCTCAGAGGCTGGTGGCTATGTTATCTGATTTTTCTCAATGGCTCTCCCTCACAATCGCTGAGTGGATTGTTTATCTAGCTTGCAACACTTTTATGAGGTGTGAAATGCTCTTGGCTGAACTCCCAGAAGTTCAATTAAGCCTATTAAGAGCGTTCCCTTGTGTGTGTGTGTGTGTGTGTGTGTACAGATTATATATACATACATACACACATATATATATGTATGTATGTATGTATGTATGTATGTATATAAAATATGTACACACACATACACATACATACACATACATATATACATGTATATTTATTTATTTTATTTTATTCATATTTATATCCTGCCCTTCTCCAGAGACTCAGGGCGGCTTACAGTTTTGGGATACAACCCAATGCTCAGCAATAGCCTTCCTTCCATTGTATATGCCTGCTTATTCCTAAGTGGCATTTTTACAAAGTCAGCTTATTGCCCCCAACAATCTTGGGTCCTCAGTTTACCTACCACGAGAGGATGGAAGGCTGAGTCAACCTTGGGCCTGGTGGGATTCGAGCCTGCAATAATTACAGGCAGCTGGAGCTAAGTGCTAGGCTATTAACAGCCTGCAGCACCAAGGCCCTGTATATATATATATATATATATATATATATATATATATATATATATATATATATGTAGGTCTTGGTGTATATACACTGCCGTGAAATCTACTTAAAACAAATATATATATATATATATATATATATATATATATATATATATATTTGTTTTAGTAGATTTTCACGATATATATTGTCCGTGTAAGATTGGGAATACCAAGGTATTCCCAATCTTACACGGACAAGACCCGAATAATATTCAAGACCTACATATATATATATATATATATATATATATATATATATATATATATATACACATACATATACATATACACACATACATACATATACACACACACACACATGCAGATGCACACTGTCTCTTTCTCTCTCTCTTCTGAAAAGTTACATTAATTGAAAGGCTTTGGAAAGACTATATAAATAAATCAGAGGATTATACAGACAGATTAACAGAGTTGGAAGGGACCCTGTAGGTCATCTAGTCCAACCCCCCTGTCCAAACAGGTGACCCTAAACGATTTCTGACAAATGGCAGTCCAGTCTGTTCTTGAAAGCCTCTAGTGATGAAGCTCCCACAACTTATGAAGTCCACTTCTGTTCCATTCAGAGGTGGTATTCAGCAGGTTCTGACCAGTTCTGGAGAGCCGGTAGTGGAAATTTTGAGTAGTTCGGAGAACTGGCAAATACCATCTCTGACTGGCCGTGCCCCCATATATTCACTGCCTTCCAAGTTCCCTCCTGTTCAACATCTACATGAAGCCACTTGGTGAGATCATCCATGGTTTCGGGATGAGGTATCATCAACATGCTAATGATACTCAGCTTTACATTTCCAACCCAGGCCACCTCAGTGATGCCCTCCCCATGCGGTCCCGGTGCCTGGAGGCGATGCGGATCTGGATGGGGAGGAACAGGCTCCAGCTCAATCCAGACAAGACTGAGTGGCTGTGCATACCAGCATCTCGGATCCAAGAAATTCCATCTTTGGTCATGGGGGGAGAGGTGTTGCCCCCCGTGGATAGGGCGCACAACTTGGGTGTCCTCCTGGATGTACGGCTCAATATGGAGGAGCAGCTGGGAGCTGTCACCAGGGGGGCCTTTGCCCAGGTTTGCCTGGTGCGCCAGTTGCACCCCTACTTGGACCAAGATTCCCTACGCATGGTCATTCATGTGCTTGTGGCCTCCTGTCTCGACTACTGCAATGCTCTCTACCTGGGACTGCCCATGCGGACTATGCGGAGGCTTCAACTGGTGCAAAATGCGGCTGCGCGGGCAGTGATGGGAGCGGTCCGATTCTCCCATATGACTCCCCTCCTGCGCGGTTTGCATTGGTTGCCAGTTGCCTTCCGTGTAAGATTCAAGGTGCTGGTGTTAACCTATAAAGCCCTGCATGGCTTGGGTCCGGGGTACTTGCAGGAGCGCCTCCTACCAGCATCGAGGTCCAGTCGCCTGCTACGCTCCCACAGACAGGCCCTCTTGGGGGTGCCGTCGGCCAGGCAATGTTGGTTGGCGGTCCCCCGGGGGAGTGCCTTCTCTGTGGAGGCGCCCACCCTTTGGAAGCAACTACCCCTGGAGCTACATCTGGCCCCTGACGTGCGTTCCTTCTGCCGTGATCTAAAAACCTAGCTGTTTCACAGGCCGGCTTGGATTGAGCGGGGTTGGGGTTTTTAATTTTGGGATATTTTAATATTTTAGAATTGGGCAAATTTTTGGATTGGGCAAATTTTGGAATAAGTTTTTTACTGTGTATATGTTTCTGTGTAAACTACCCCGAGTCCCCCCGGAGATGGGGTGGCATATAAATCCAAATATAAAATAAAATGTCCTAGCTGATCGGCTGGGTCTTCTTTTGTTGCCCTGCACAGGAGAATGGAGCTGGAAAGCAGGTTAGTGGGGTAGGGAGGGAATGTGGATTTTGCAGTAACCTTCCTCTGCCATGCCCAAGTCACGCCCACCATGCTACGCTCACCAAGCCACACCCACAGAACTGGTAGTAAAAATTTTTTGAATCCCACCACTGGTTCCACTGGTTGATGTTCTCACTGTCAGAAATTTTTTCCTTATTTCCAGGTTGAATCTCTCCTTGTTCAGTTTCCATCCATTGTTCCTTGTCTGGCCTACAGGTGCTTTGGAAAATAGCTTGACCCCTTCCTCTCTATGGCAGCCCCTCAAGACTGCTATCACGTCTCCCCTGGTCCTTCTCTTCACTAGACTAGCCATGCCCAGTTCCTGCAACCATTCATCTTATGTTTTAGCCTCCAGTCCCCTCATTATCAGAATAATCTGTCTGAAATTAATCTGGCATGCTCCTATAGCAGTTTTAGAAACCAATCAGACGTGGAGGTCACAATTAAGCAATGTAGCGCTCTAAAATAAGCCGTTGCTGTGCCTTTTGTGAGGGATGTGCATTTCAGTTAGAGACTGGGAGGGAACACTGCACATTTTTGAGAAGGTGAGAAGCAGAATGGGAAGAGGATGGCACAAAAAGAGTAGAACCACGACTGACTAATCTAAGTGCAGACAGCAAAAACATGTCCTGACAACATCGTATTTTCTGATGTGTTCCTATGATATTGCCTTCATCTTCTTCTAAATCCAGAACAGTCTTAAGTTGTTCTTAGCTGTCCTGGTGTTGCAGTTGCATGCAGCCCCATATCTGTTAGGGGGTAATTCAAGCACTTCCCCATTCTTTTCAAATACATGGTCATGACCATCTCGCTTTTTTTGTATTTCAGTGGAGGTGCCTCTGATTGGCAGTGATTGGAAGCAGGAAATAGAGGCAGGTTGTAAATAAGGATAGATCAATGGTGGGAATTCAATATTTTTTACTACCGGTTCTGTGGGCGTGGCTTGATGGACGTGGCATGGCTTGGTTTGGTGCTTTCCAGCTCCATTTTCCTGTGCAGGATAACAAAAGAAGACCCAGCCAATCAGCTGGGACTCGGGAGGCAGAGAAGAGATGGGGGCAGGGCCAGTCAGAGGAGATATTTGCCAGTTCTCCAAACTACTCTAAATTTCCGCTACCGGTTCTCCAGAACTGGTCAGAACCGGCTGAATACCACCTCTGGAATAGATGTATGAGCCTTGTTTTCTGCTGACTCAGGAGAACACCAACTCTGTTTTATACCAAGGAACTTCCGGTGTTCCTTTTCTTCTACAGCTGAAATACGCTGTATTTTTATCCCCACCCACAAAAAAGGCACTACCGAATGCTAAAACATTTAATTCCTTTAATTTAGGTGCTTCAAGTTCAATCACCTACAAGCTTCTTCTCCATTAGTAGCAATGCTTTATTTACATAACTTGTGTACAAAGATGGTAATGGTTATCTGCGTAATTATCAATGGTAACTTTGAGCAAGCTGTTTGGTTTTCCTTTCATCGCCAGCCAAACACTGGGTTTCGAAAGGAATTCCTTTAAACTTCAGTGATGTATCTCCATATGACAATGTCAAGGTATCGTTTCAGCATGAATGAGTCAGGCATGAAAGTATTTCTGAGTGATCTTTTATGCTAACTACAGGATTTCGCCCCTTCCCTGAGGTCTGGATCATGTGCAGCAAGGAGAGTCTTCAGAAAGCTTTTTATGTGATTGCGAATGCAAACAAAGGCTTTCTGAATGTTGTCATTATGCAGGTATTCCTCGACTTAGGGCTATCCATTTAGCGGCCGTTCAAAATTGCAGTGGTGCTGAAGAAATTGATCTGTGATTGCCTCTAACAACCACGGCTGCACAGTTACATAATCAACATTTGGGTACTTGGCAACTGGCATGTGTTTATTATGGTTCAGTGCCCCAGGATCACGTGATCATCATTTGTGACTTTCCCAGCCCGCTTCTGACAACAAAGTCAATGAGAGAATCTGGATTCACTCAAAATGGTGAGATTAATTTAACAGTCTCTGTGATTCATTTAATGACTACATTAGATCATAAAAGCAGGCACAACATAAGTAGCTGGACAGCACACAGGCCAGATGTGATCCACTGTAGCTAAAGAAATGTAAAAGGTACTTTATGGCGTAACACATACTTGCTAGTCATTTCTGGCTCTAGGGCTCTAGGGGGCGGTGCTCATCTCCATTACAAAGCCGAAGAGCCAGCACCGTCTGAAGACGTCTCTGTGGTCATGTGGCCGGCATGACCAAACGCCGAAGGCGCACGGAACACTGTTACCTTCCCACCAAAGTGATCCCTCTTTTTCTACTTGCATTTTTACATGCTTTCGAACTGCTAAGTTGGCAGAAGCTGGGACAAATAATGGGAACTCACTCCATTATGTGGTGCTAGGGATTCGAACCGCTGAACTGCTGACCTTTCTATCGACAAGTTCAGCGTCTTAGCCACTGAGCCACTGCACATTCATGCCTAGCTGCCCAGGTGTTAATAGCAGGCTCAGACTGGCTAACCCAAGGAAGGTCAGTGTTGATCATGAAAGACCCCACCCCCTCTCCCACAAGGACAGCACCAGCCAACTACTGGCCAATAATCTACCTCCCCACAATATGGAATGTCCTCTCAGGTATTACAGCTACCAAGTTACAAGACCATGTGGGTCGAACACATAAGCATAGCTCAGAGGGCATTGGGAACAACTCAATTGGGCTCAAAACACCTCTTGCTCATAGACAGAGCAGTTGCCCAAGACTTAAGTTCTAGACAGAGCAATCTGACTATTGCCTCAGAAACCTATGACTTAATGCCATACATGTGGGTCTTTGAAAGTCAACAGAACACTAAGAACCCTCCACAAGAATTCAATGGGACTGTGCATGACAACCCTGGAAGTCAACTCAAGACAGTTTACTCAAGAGGCCATCAAGTACAGCATATACCAAGGTAATCCACTGTCCCTATTATTGTTCTGCATAGACTTGAGTCTCCTCATCCAGATAATCACAAAGACTGGGTGTGGATCAACTTCAAGAGTGGAATTACCATCAATTGTCCATCTATATGGACGACATCAAGTGATATGCAAAGAGTGAATGAGACATTGACTCACTAATTCACCTGACATGGATCTACACTGAGGACATCCGGATGTCGTTTGGACTAGAGAACGGTGGAGTGGAACTACCAGCAAATCACATAGGAGAAATACAGATCAGTTACTTGGTATCCCACAGTTACCTGGGAACCAAGATGAGGGCTAAGATCCTGTGGGATTTCCAGAAGACTGTTTCAACTCCTACCCTCAAAATGACGCTATAGAGCACTGCACACAGAACAACTAGACACAAGGACAGCTTTTTTCCGAATGCCATCACTCTGCTAAACAAATAATTCCCTCAACACTGTCCAACGATTTACAAAGTCTGCACTACTATTGCTGTTAATCTTCTCATCACTCCTTATCACCTATCCCACTTGTGACTGTATGACTGTAATTTTGTCACTTGTATACTTATGATTTATACTGACTGTTTCCTAGTATTATTTGACTGCTTATTGTACCCGATGACTATTATTAAGTGTTGTACCTGATGATTCTTCACTCTTGGTGAATGTCTCTTTTATGTATACTGAGAGCATTTGTACCAAGACAAATTCCTTGTGTGTCCAACCACACTTGGCCAATAAAGAATTCTATTCTATTCTATTCCGGCAAATCAACCAGGCATCATGGTAGTAGACAAAGACCAGAAAACAGCCGTGGTGATAGATGTAGTAGTGCCAAGTGACAGCAACATCGTGAAGGAGGAAGATGAAAAGCTGTAAAAATAGAAGGGCTTGAAGAAGGAATTAAAGAGGTTAGCAATAACAATAGCACTTAAACTTATATACTGCCCCATAGTGCTTTATAGCTTCCTCTGGATGGTTTACAATGTCAGCATATTGTCCCCAACAATCTGGGTCCTCCTTTTTCCAACCTTGGAAAGATGGGAGGCTGAATCAACCTTGAACCCTATATCAAGATAGAACTCAGAGCTGTGAGCAGAGTTTGCCTGCAATGCTGCATTTTAACCACTGCGCCACCACGGCTCCTGGAAGTGGAAAGTAAAGGACAAAGTGGCCCCAGTGGGTGGGCACTCAGAGCTGTGACGCCTAAAGCTGAGAAAGTGGTTCCAACAGATCTTAGGAGCAATATCAGATCTCTCTGTCCAGAAGAATGCAGGGTTAGAGAGAGCTAAGATCCTCTGCAGTTCTCTCCAACTCTCAGACTTCAGGTAGAAGACCCAAGATTGAGAAAGACACAGACCACTCATAAGGGTGAGAAGGGAATTTTTCTATCTCTACCTCTATCATCTCTATTATCTTTATATCAAGAGGTGGTACTCAGCAGATTCTGACCAGTTCTGGAGAACCGGTAGCGGAAATTTTGAGTAGTTCGGAAAACCGGCAAATGCCACCTCTGACTGGCCCCGCCCCCATTTATTCCCTGCCTCCCGAGTCCCAGCTCATTGGCTGGATCTTCTTTGGCTGCCCTTCAGGGAAGAACGGAGCTGGAAAGCAGATTAGTGGGGTGGGGAGGGAATGGGGATTTTGCAGTAACCTTCCCCTGGAGTGGGGAAGGAATGGAAATTTTGCAGTATGCTTCCCCTGCCATGTCCACCAAGCCACGCCCACCAAGCCACGCCCACCAAGCCACGCTCACAGAACTGGTAGTAAATTTTTTTTAATCCCACCACTGTTTATATCTCTATATCTCTCTCTATATTCTTTAACTCTAGCTCTATCAGCACTTCATACGCAA
Source organism: Naja naja (assembly GCA_009733165.1). Classification (NCBI taxonomy): domain Eukaryota; kingdom Metazoa; phylum Chordata; class Lepidosauria; order Squamata; family Elapidae; genus Naja; species Naja naja. Next base: position 11,087,192 of record CM019155.1, on the reverse strand, counting down.
CTATATCAGTAATACTTGATCCTCCCCCTCCTCCTTTTAAATCATTGTGATGTCAGCTTATAAAATATAAAAAAATACAAAATATTTGACATGTGTCCTAATCTTTAACAATCAGTTGGGATAGGATAACATAACATACCGGAGCTATCACCTCTCAGCTCATTTAACTTTTTTATTTATCAATTATTGTAGTCTCTTCTTACTGCTAAATTTATTTTTAATAACCCAGTTTCCTGCCTACCTGAGATGAAAAACTGTTGATTGCATTGTCGGATTCTTTAGTCCTTTGCCAAAGATTATTCAGTAGAAATAAATGCTAAGCCAGAACACAGAATTACACAACAAACGCATGAAACCTTAGCTTAGGATGCGGTTATTCTCAACAAGCTCTTGAAAGAATGTTTAATCATAATGGCGCTCTGTAAATACATGTGTTAGTAAACTGAAATAACCTTTCTTAAGAGTCAAAATAAAACGACATTCAAGTTTCATTTTTGTCTCAGCCCTAGTGGGAATGTCTCTTCCTGCCCTTGGACATTTTAATTGCTGCATTTTTATTTAATTACAGGAACTCCTTGACTTACAACAGTTCATTTAGAGACCATTCAAAATTACAACGGCACTGAAAAAAAGTGATTTATTACCATTTTTCATATTTTACAAACTTTGCAGCATTTCCATGGTCACATGATCAAAATTCAAGCGCTTGGACATTGACTCAGTTTTATGACAGTTGTCGTGTCCCAGGGCCATGTCATTGGCTTTTGCAACCTTCTGACAAGCAAAGTCAATGGGGAATCCAGATTCACTTAACAACCATGTTACTAACTTAATAAATGCAATGATTCACTTAACAACTATGGCAAGAAAAGTCATAAAATAGGGCAAAATTCACTTAACAAATGTTCTACATAGCAACATAAATTCTGGGTTCAATTATGGTCATAACTCAAGGACTACCTGTACTGTAAACTGATTTCCTTCATTTGATCATATATAAATGAATGAATGAATGAATGAATGAATGAATGAGTCTGTAACTGTCTGGTTTGGTTCTTCAATCCAACAAGACAGACACAGACTTCTGAGAGTAACCCTGAAGGACTGCAGAAAAAACAATTGCTACCAACCTGCCTCCCATTGAGGACCTGTATACTGCACAAGTCAAAAAGAGGGTTGTGGAAATATCTACAGACCCCTCACATCCCGGACATACACTGTTTCCTTCCCTCAAAAGGACACTATAGGGCACTGCACACCAGAACAACTATATACAAGAACAGTTTTTTCCTGAAAGCCATCACTCTGCTAAACAAATAATTCCCTCAACACTGTCCAACTATTACAAAGTCTGCACTACTATTGCTGTCAATCTTCTCATCACTCCTTATCACCCATCCCCTCCCACTTGTGACTACAAGATTGTAACTGTTGCTTGTACCCTTACAATTTATATTGATTGTTTCCTAGTATGATTCAATTGCTTATTGTACGCTATGACCATCAATAAGTGTTGTACCTTGTGATTCTTGACTCTTGATGAATGTATCTTTTCTTTCATGTATACTGAGAGCATTTGCACCAAGACAAATTCCTTGTGTGTCCAACCACACTTGGCCAATAAAGAATTCTATGAATGAATGAATGAATGAGATCTTCCAAGATAAACGAGGCGCTTTGTCCAATAAAAATCCTATGCCCTGATATTTGCTTTCATAATAGGAAGCAGAATTAACTATATGAACCAGCAACTATTTCTATTTTGTAAACCAATACCGAAGGATGTGTTATGTATGTAGGTTTGAATGTCATTGGTTTAGTTTGAATTGTTCTTGTAAAATGTCAAATAGGATTGGTTTTAAATAGTGCGGGAAAACCCTGCACTCTGGCTGGCAACTACGGCTGCTGGCTATAAGAAGCAGCCGTACCAGCCAAGTCGGGTCCATTTGAGCTGTAGTCACTTAATAAACTCTTCACTGAAGCTCTTCGCGTCTGACTCTTCATGCAAACTTAACACTGGCGACGAAGGTGGGATTCCCCTGAGGAAGAGATGACGCGGAAGACAAGCAGAAGAGCGAGATGGCTGCGCTGAACACCCCCCCAGCCCGTTCGATCCGGCGGCAGAAGACTGGGAATCGTATGCGGATCGCTTCCAAATGTATTTGGAAGGAAACGACCTCGCCGATATCCCTGAGAAGCGGAAGAGGGCGGTATTTCTCACGCACTGCGGTCCGGCAGTCTTCAAGATGGCGAAGGCATTGGCGGGAGCTGCAGACTTGAAGGTAATGGAATGGCCTGATTTAGAAAAGCTTTTAAGAGCCCATTACGCCCCACAAGTATCGTGCCTCATTAAGAGACACGAGTTTTATCGTCGGGATCAAGGGGAAAGCGAAAATGTTAACGACTTCGTGGCAAGTTTAAGGGACATTGGGGTGCTTGTGAGTTTACCAACTTAGAAGAGGCCATGCGTGATCGGTTTGTTCTAGGCCTTAAAGATAAGGTCTTACAGAGCAAATTACTAATGAAACCTAAGATCACGTTTAAGGAGGCCATAGAGGAAGCTGTTTCAGCGGAAGCAACCAAGTCCTCAGCAGCAGCCATGAAGAAAATTAACAAGGCCTCAAGCCATTCTGATGTGGAAAAGTCCACAACAACCCATTGCGAGCAAATAGATTCTGATTCAGACTGTAGTGAGGTGGAGGAAGGAATTTATAGACTCAGAATGGAGAAGAAAAGGAAAGACCTTGGAAAAAGAGGCAAGAATTTTATTGCAGAGGCTGTGGGGGCACCCCGCACTGAATGCAAGTTTTAGACACCATCTGCCTACGTTGTGAGAAAAGAGGTCACCTAGCAAGAGTCTGCAAATCATCCAGAACTCCACCTAGTAGGAAGAAATTTCCTGAGAAAGAATTCAAGCCCAACAACTTCAGTGAGAAAATGGGGCAACTCAGAAGCAAATGGGAAGAATGAAACTCATCAAACAGTCACCATTGGTCATTCTTCACCCTTGAGAAGCAGAAAAGTACATGTGAAGGTATTCATTGAAGGAAGGCCTTGCCAAATGGAAGTGGACTCAGGCTCCTATTTATCTATGGTGTCATGGGACACTATTCACAGGCTACTTCCCAACATTCAGAAGAAACATTTCCAGAAGCAAGCACTGACTCTTAAAGACTACCAAGGGAACAAGATTCCAGTAGTTGGAACAAGAGAATTCAACGTGAAGTTTAAAGGCCACACCAAACGTTTGCCCCTGACCATCGTGGACAAGGATCGCCCAAGCTTGCTGGGACTTGAGTGGTTCAATCCACTAGGCATCGAGGTGACTGGCATCAATCACGTGAGCAACTCTGAATGGGAGGAGGCCTTGAAGTCTGAGTTTCCAGAGGTCTTCAGCGAAGGATTGGGCAAGTATATGGGGACCCCTATCACTTTCAACCTAGATCCCAAGGTGCCCCAATTCGTTTAAAGCCCAGAAGGGTCCCATTTGCTTTAAAGGAAAAAATTGATGCACAATTAGACAAATTAATAGCTCAAGGGGTTTTAGAGCCCACTGACCACTCCAGATGGGAGACACCCATAGTCACACCAGTCAAGACTGATGGGTCAGTAAGAATCTGTGGAGACTATAAGGGGACACTGAACCATGCGCTGCAGCAGAGCGCATATCCAGTTCCAGTGGTGCATCATCTGTTACATTCACTTGGCAGGGGTACAGTCTTTGCCAAATTGGATCTGGCCCAGGCATATCAACAACTAACAGTTGATGATGCCACTGCAGAGGCCCAAACCATTGTGACTCATAGAGGTGCTTTCAAATGTAAAAGGTTACAATTTGGAGTAAGCGTGGCACCAGGCATCTTTCAAAGCCTTATGGAAAGAATGCTCCAAGGACTGCCAGGGTAGTGCCTTACTTTGATGATGTGTTAATCTCTGCTGAAAATGACACTCAGTTACAAGAAAGACTCAGAGAAGTCCTTACCAGATTCAGGAAAGCGGGGTTAAAAGTCAAGGAAGAAAAATGCACTCTTAAAACTGACAAGGTTGAGTTCCTGGGCTACATGATTGACAAGCATGGCATCCACCCTACAGATGCCAAGGTTAAAGCAATCAAAGAAGCCCCTAGACCTAAATGCAAAACAGATTTGCAAGCTTTCCTTGGACTCATTAACTTTTATCACATGTTCCTACCTCAGAAGGCAACCATTGCTGAACCATTGCACAGATTACTTGATAAAAAGTCTGTTTGGGTCTGGGGCAGGAAGGAACAATCAGCATTTAACAGTATTAAAAGACTAATCACGTCTGATGCTGTACTGATACAGTTCTCTGAGAATTTGCCTGTTGTACTGACTTGTGATGCATCCCCTTTTGGAGTGGGGGGTTTGAGCCACAGGCTTCCCAGTGGGAGAGAAGCCCCTATTGCATTTTACTCTCGCACTTTGACCAAAGCAGAGAGGAATTACAGCCAATTGGACAAGGAGGCATTGGCAATTGTTGCAGCTGTTAAGAAATTTCATGAATATCTGTATGGGAGAACATTTACCATTGTTACAGATCACAAACCTTTGTTAGGCATTGTGGCAGGAGACAAGCCTACACCTACTATCCTGTCACCAAGAATGCTGAGGTGGACTGAATTTCTTGCTGCTTATTCATACAAACTTATCCACAAGCCTGGCAAGGACATTGGACATGCTGATGCACTGAGTCGTTGCCCACTTCCTTGCCACAAGGAGGACTTTGAACCTGAAACACACACCTTTTTCCTAGAAACTGTTGCCAAGCTTCCAGTTCATGCTGCTGAAATTGCCAGAGAGACTGCCAAAGACACTGTGTTGGCTCCTGTTATAGGCTGGATTAAGAAAGGTTGGCCTCTTCAAGATCTACCTCACCTTGCCCAACCTTTTAAGTCCAGGCAAACTGAATTATCTGTATTAAGAGGATGTATTTTGTGGGGTAACAGGGTGGTTATTCCTGCAAAACTGCAAAGAGAGGTTTTGGAAATGTTACATGAGGGTCATCCTGGTATTGTAAGGATGAAGGGATTGGCCAGGAGTTATGTATGGTGGCCAGGTATTGACAAAATGGTTGAAAACTGGGTTGCATCTTGTCCCAACTGTCAGGTAGTCAGGCCTGCCCACCTCTCGCCCCCACACAGGAATGGGAATGTCCTAGGGGCCCATGGTCCAGGATTCACATTGATTTTGCTGGCCCTACCAGAGGGCACACCTTTCTTATTATAGTAGATGCATATTCCAAATGGCTAGAGGTAATCCCATGGCATCCACCACAACTGATGCTGTCATCAAACAGCTCAAAAACTTTTGTAACCCACGGGTTACCTGATGTTCTTGTCTCTGACAATGGCCCTCAATTTACATCCAACCTTTTGAATCCTATTTAGCACAACAGGGTATCAGACATGCCCTTACTGCCCCTGGGCACCCTTCGCTAACGGCGGGCTGAACGCATGGCGTTTTACCAAGGAGAAGCTTCAGCAACTGGGTCCTGGGGACATCACTGAGAAAGTTGAAAAACTTCTTAGTGTTCAGCACATCACTCCTAACCCATCTAATAACTTATCCCCAGCAGAGTTGTTGATGGGTAGGAAACTTAGGTCTTCCCTTGACCGCCTTCATCCCACTTACGCACCCAACGCACCACTAGATTCCACTTCCAAAGTTCGCACATTCAGTGTGGGTGATTCTGTTTATGCTAAGAACCTTATAGGTGAACCTTTGTGGATTCCTGCTGAGATAACTCAGATCACAGGCCCTCGTTCTTACAGGGTGCAAACAGAGGATGGACTCCTCTGGAGCAGGCACATTGATCAACTTAGATCCAGGTTCTCTCAGGAACATCGCACTTGTTCTCTCTAGTTCCCTCACCTGATGTCAATTCTAGGGGAAGGGGAGGAACAGGAGGAAAATCAGCAAGCAAGAATCAACCCCATGTGTAATGAGCCATTACGACAGGAACCATTCCAAAACCTGTCACAATGCCAAAATCCATCCTTAGAAGTGGAAGATTGTACATCACTACCTGACTTGGGTGCTGACATTGGGCTGGAGATGGGTTGGGAGGAGAGACCAGATTCTAACAATCAAACAGGGTCTTCTTTCACAGGAAGTCCCAGTGGGGAAATGTCAGCAGACACATTTCCTCTCTCACTGGGTGAGAATGTTAAAACTTCTGAACCACGAAGGTCTCAACGTACATGCAAGAGCCCCACCTATTTAAAAGAATACATTAGATAGGTTGGGGTTTGGTATGGACTGAACCTAGTGGGGAGGGGTGTTATGTATGTAGGTTTGAATGTCATTGGTTTAGTTTGAATTGTTCTTGTAAAATGTCAAATAGGATTGGTTTAAAAAGTGCGGGAAAACCCTGCACTCTGATTGGCTGGCAACTATGGCTGCTGGCTATAAGAAGCAGCCATAGCCCAGCCAAGTCGGGTCCATTCGAGCTGTAGTCACTTAATAAACTCTTCACTGAAGCTCTTCGCGTCTGACTCTTCATGCAAACTTAACAGGATGTGTGGCTTAAAATACATTTGACTGTTTCAGAGTTGTGATATACTTCTTGAATTACGGTTCAAGGTAGAGCAGTTGCCTTAAGAAATTAAATTTCCTTGAAACCTTAATGAAAGCAGTAGAAAAAGCTGATAAGCTATGGGGTTCTACAAGAGTGCATCACATTTTAGAGGCAAGCTTTTTTCACTTTTACACTGATAAAACAGTGGTACAGATTTTGCGGAAAACCCTCGGAATGTTGAGTTACATTTCCTTGTTCCAGGGGGTGTTCACTTCTAATCTGTTTAATATTTAATAGTTATCAGTAGAACGGCTTGCCTCCAGAAGCTGTGGATACTCCATCATTCTGGAGCTTTTAAAGAAGATCCTGGATAGCCAATGTCTTCTTGGAATTGTATAAAGGTTTCCTGCTTGGGGCTGAATTAGAAGACCCCCCAGTTCTGTTATTCTGTATACCGCATTTCTACATAATAGACTATAAAGAAAGGAAAGTTATCAATCTTTAAAAAATAATCCATCTGGATGCTCAGTTTAGTGAAACTTAATATTAGGTAGAGCAGTCCTTATGAGAACTATTGTAGGATGCAGCATTAAGACTACAATGGAAGAAACTACTTTCAGACGCCATTCAGTTGTGAGTTCAGTATTTGACCTTGGGCTGCTCCCTATCTTCCTCCCCAGCCCATTTCAAAGAGTTGTGAAGCTAAAAGGAATGGGATTTGTCAGAAGTCTGAAGAACATGTGTTCAGAAACGTTGGGGTAGGGGTGTTAAGACTAGATAAAGACTAAAAAGCCTCTGCAGGTGTTTGTTCTCACCCTTGTTTTCCAGTCGGTGGTCTTTTGTTTGACTGCTTTTGTAATTTATTAATATAAAAGGCTGTGAATCCCACGGAGAGGACTGACTTTGTTTTATTTTATTTGCAACCTGAAGCCTAAAAACAGCACAAAATGCACATAAAAAGAAGCAAGTTGTAATCAGATCGAGTCAAGTCAAGATTTACAAATGTCAGCTATTGAAATATAACTCACACCAGGCAACCCATGAATCACTGGGTCATTATTTCAGAGACATTTCGTTATCTTAACAGAATGACCATGGACGGGAAAAGAGTTGCTAAAAGCTCTCACAGCTGTCAGCTTTCCCATAGAGTTTCTTTACGGGAAGCTGCCAGTGAACGTTGGAAACCTTTCCTTCCTTCCTTCCTTCCTTCCTTCCTTCCTTCCTTCCTTCCTTCCTTCCTTCCTTCCTTCCTTCTTTTCTCCCTTCCTGTCTCCTTCTCCCTCTCCCCCATCCCTGTTTCTTCCTTTCTGTTCCCCTCACCCAGAGGTGGTATTCAGCAAGTTCTGACCAGTTCTGGAGAACTGGAAGTGGAAATTTTGAGTAGTTTGGACAACCAGCAATTACCGCCTCTGACTGGCCCTGCCCCCATCTATTCTCTGCCTCCCGAGTCCCAGTTGATCATCTGGGTCTGCATTTGTTGCCCTGCACAGGAGAATGGAGCTGGAAAGCAGGTTAGTGGGGTGGGGAGGGAATGGGGATTTTGCAGTAATCTTCCCCCAGGAGTGGGGAGGGAATGAAGATTTTACAGTATCCTTCCCCTGCGATGTCCACCAAGCCATGCCCACAGAACCGGTAGTAAAAAAAATTTGAATCCCACCACTGCCCTCACCTAGTAATAGGGGAATCCTCAACATGGGATGCAAAAAGTCAAAACTGTGCTACTTCAATCACAGCATGATTGAAGCTGCACCCATTTTAATGTGTATTGGGGGAAGCAACCTGACATTAAGAATAAACTTTCTAAGCGTGAGAACAATTCACCATTGGAACAGGTTGCCTTCAGAAGTTATGGGTGCTTCATCACTTGAGGCTTTTAAGAAGAGACTGGACAGCCACTTGTCTGAAATGGTACAGGGTCTCCTCCTCAACCAAAGGGTTGAACTAGAAGACCTCCTTCCCAGATCTATTCTGATTGATTGATTGATTGATTGATTGACTGAAGCTTCAACATTACCATTACCATTCAGCAACAGAGTGGTCAATGCCTGGAATGCACTACCTGACTCTGTTGTTACATCCTCTAACCTCCTTTACCATTCAACCACCCACTATTGACCTCACCCCATTCCTAAGAGGTCTGTAAGGGGTGTGCATAAGTGCTCAATTGTGGCTACTGTCCCTGTCCTATTGTCCCCATTTATTCGTACCTATTTCCTGTTTTCTTACTCATGTTTATACTTATACCTATTATCTTGTAAGCGATTAAAATCAAATAAAAAGCTGCCATCTTGACCCCTGTTGGGTGATTTTGCACTTAAATGTCCTTACAGATTTCTAGCATTGAGAAAAACTCACCTGCAACCAGGGATGGGATTCAAAATTTTTAACAACTGGTTTAGTGGGTGTGGCTTAGGTGGTGGGTGTGGCTTGGTGGTCATGTGACTGGGTGGACATGGCTTGGTGGTCATGTTATTGGCTGGGTGTGGCCAACTCAATATCACTCACATCAAGGCACGCATCTCCTTGCCTGACCTCTCATGACTGTGGGGATGCTGCAACAGTCGTAAGTGTGAAAAATGGTCATAAGTCACTTTTTTCAGTGACATTGTAACTTTAAATGGTCACTCCACACAAGCAAAGTACCAGCAAAGGAGGGGAAAAAACTCCAGAGATGTTCCTGAGACAGGAAGTCTAGTCCTGCCAAGAATGTAAAAAGGGTTAACGGAGAGGCAGTTTCTGTAAGCAACACCAGAATGTTTCCTTCCTGCCTTCCTTACAGGATTAGGCCAGTAATTTCTTCTAACAACCAGTTCTCCAAACTGCTTAGAATGTTAACAACCGGTTCTAGAGAATAGGTGCGAACTGGTGGAATCCTACCCCTGCCTGCAACCCACCTGAGGTTCAAAAATAAATACTATTATGAGGATCAATCTTGAGCAATAATGAGGCAATTTAAATGAAATATATATCCATATCTTCACTGAATCTGCTATTCCAGAACCCTGGACTGAAGAAAAATATCAGGAGGCTATTTTAATGACAGTTTCAGAGTGAAACAATTTAGATGTTGAAGAGGAATTGCCGCTTTGATCTTGGGATAATTGTTGGGAATCAACAGCTTTATTTCCTGGTTTCTAAATCAATGAATCTTCTGCAACTCTTCTAACATCAGATGTGAGATGATTAACAGAATTGTCCAAAGTTAATCAAGAGAAGTTTCTTACAGAGATGTTACTTATCATTATAAAAGACTGCTATTGTTTGCATCCTTAGTGACTGAAAAAACTTCCAGTTGGCTAGGACTTATACAATCAGATTTAAGATTTTTAAGATTAGATTCTCTTTAGGAAATCTGGGAAGCACAAAAATGTGTTCAATATTTTTAAAACTCATCTAGAATTTAGGAAGAATAGGTCTGGTCTTCATCTTGTTGTATTGGGTTCCAAATTATCTTTGAAATAATTGCATCATTCAATCAAAAAGAGAAATAAGTTTGAGTGAGTAAATCTTTTCTATTTCTAAGAACTAGATATGTATTGTATTGTGTTGTGTTGTGTTGTGTTCTATTCTATTCTATTCTATTCTATCATGCAGAGACCCTGCTCCCTTGAGAAATCCATAAAGCTTGAAAAAAAATGAAGGAAAAAGAAGGCCAGCAGTATGATGAATGGATAAACTAAATTATGACATTAATGAATGTACAACTGAAATATCTAACAGGCTGAGCTGAAGATACATCATTCTAGAGAGAATCTATAAAATGTGCTTGCTTCTTGCACCCATTCTTTCAATCACTCCATCAATTAACCATTTTACTAAAAAGGATAAAGGAGAGATTGGGCATGTCCATCCATTTTGTTTATTTCCAGAGGGATAAAAATGACAAGCTGTATTTATCTATCTGTCTGTTTATCTGCCTATATATTATCTATGTATTATCCATCCATCCATCCATCTATCTAGCTAGCTAGCTAGCTAGCTAGCTCGCTCTATATCTATCTAGCTATCTAGCTATCTAGCTATCTATCTATCTATCTCTATATCTATCTATCTATCTATCTATCTATCTAGCTAGCTAGCTATCTAGCTATCTAGCTATCTAGCTATCTAGCTATCTATCTCTATATCTATCTAGCTATCTAGCTATCTAGCTAACTAGCTAACTAGCTATCTAGCTAGCTCTATATCTATCTATCTATCTATCTATCTATCTATCTATCTATCTATCTAGCTGGCTATCTAGCTATCTAGCTATCTAGCTATCTAGCTATCTAGCTATCTAGCTATCTATCTCTATATATCTATCTATCTATCTATCTATCTATCTATCTAGCTATCTAGCTATCTAGCTATCTAGCTATCTAGCTATCTATCTCTATATCTATCTATCTAGCTATCTAGCTATCTAGCTAACTAGCTAACTAGCTATCTAGCTAGCTCTATATCTATCTATCTATCTATCTATCTATCTAGCTGGCTATCTAGCTATCTAGCTATCTAGCTATCTAGCTATCTAGCTATCTAGCTATCTAGCTATCTAGCTATCTATCTCCATATCTATCTATCTAGCTAGCTAGCTAGCTATCTATCTATCTATCTATCTAGCTATCTATCTCTATCTCTATCTATCTATCTATCTCTATATCTATCTATCTATCTATCTATCTATCTATCTATCTATCTATCTCTAGCTAGACAGACAGATAGACAGACAGACAGTCTATCTGTCTATCTGTCTATCTCTATATCTATCTAGCTATCTAGCTATCATCATCTAACCATCCATCCACCCAAAACATACAGAACATACAGAGTAAGAAAAAGGCTACATTCTATAAATAGGGCACCAGTCACTTTTTCTTATTGTTACCTGCTGCCTCATTTGATAGGATCACCTGTCCTATGTCTTGTGCAATTTTCCAAACCCCGTTGTAACAACTTGCCTGCCATTTGGGGTGGGAGCAGAGTGCCAAAGCTCCCCAACTTTAGTAAGTCTTAAAAGCAAAGTCCCTGAGCTTCAAAGAGACCATCAGTGAAAAGGCTGATTGCTTCTTTCAAGAAACTTCCTCTGGATGAAATCTTAACATATTTTAGGAGTATCCAGGACAACCAAGAGAGAGGCATGACTCAGATGCTCAGATCAGCAGTTTAGCTGCAGCTAACAGTAGAGGAAATGACATTAGGAAGGGATGTCACTTTAAAACAAGGACAACAGTCTAGCAACCAAACGTAAGTTAGTCCACTCTAATGTGTTCCCTGTAGCTCCCTATGAATGTGAAAGTTGGACCTTAAAAAGCAAGAGGGGAAGAAAATCAACTCCTTTGAGCTGTGGTCCTGGAGAAGACTCCAAATATTTATTGGGTAGCAGTGGTGATTAACAAGCAAGTATTGGAATGTATAACATGTCACTGGAAAGCAAAATCACAAAACTACATGCCACTTATTTTGGCCATGTCATGCAGGGGAATTCATTGGAGAAAGCAATTATGTTTGGAAGAGTTTGAAAAAGGAAACCAGGCCATCAGAGAACATGGTGACAGGCCACTATCAAAGCTGATACTAGCTGGAGTATAGAACAACTTGAAGAAGTAGTGCAAGATTGGAAGATGTGGCCTATAGAGTCTCCAAGAGTCAGACACGATTGAGTGTATTACATCATCATCATCATCATTTTAAACTTGACATGGACTTCTACTCATTCTGCATTTTGTGCACACTTACCTAAAGTTATCTCTATTTTATGTTCATTCTTTAATGCAAATTTACTTAATTTTATTAAAATCTGGAACAAACCCCATCCGTCTTACATTCTATAGATGAAATAATTATGTAAGCCAGTGGAAGAAAACAGAGATTGGTGAGTGGCTTTTACTCTGAGATCATCATATCAGTAAAATTCAGCATTATTTCAATGGCAATTCTTGATTCTGGGATTCACCCAATTCATTTCTTTTCCAAACTTAAGAATGGAAATAGCCTCTTTAGACATTAGGAACAAATGTTCCTGTTCCTAATATTTCCCCCACAAATGATTCCCCCCAAAGCATGAAAAAATAAAATAAACCAGACCAAAAACCCAGGCCTGTTCTTTTTGTGATGTGATCATTTTACAGGATAACTTTCCAAGGTTGAGCTGTAGGTTGAATAATTGAATCCCCCTGCCCCAATCCTTAGGAAAATTATCAGGTCTATTGAAGCTTTGTGTTATTTACAACTCTTTTAAAAATTGTTATTCACCTCCAATCACAAAGACCTTTTTAAAACAAACTTTGAAAGCTTCTCAAATATATAGTGCACAGAAATGTCCTAAAACTAGCTGTGCCATCCTACCAAATTCATAATTAAAGTTTTTGGTAAACTCGAAGTTGCGAGCATTGAGCCTTAGCTTTGAATGAGAAGCATTATAATAATTCTGCAAAGAAGGAAGATTTTGAATTTTAAAACCTTTAGCCAAAAGATAATCTTTCTGAAAGGAATGGTCAAAGCCCTATTGCTTGAACTATGCTTGCTTTCATAATCTGACCAGCATCACTTGTCCAAAGCCAGAGAAGACAACATATCTTTCCATGATGAGAGGACACAACATTTCATTATCTTCAAAACTTCTTCATAGAGCGTTACTTTCAGATTAGCCTTCTCAGGGAAGAGATTTTTTTCCCCTCAATTGTGTTCCGTCATCCCGTCATTGTGTTCTTAAATTCGTCCTACCAAAGATATTTGTTTAAGACATTTCTTTTCTTGTTTGCACATGAGCATACGCACCAGTTTCTGGAAATCTCTGCCCAAGACAACCTGACTAGCTGAAAAGGGTCCCTCACTCACTTTGCAAATTCTAATATACAATTCATTCCCACTCTCCAAAGGAAGGACTTGAAGCTTTGAAATCTCTTCAAAACAGCCAAGACAAATGTAATCAAACTCAGATGAAGAGATCAGATGCTATTAATGAATTCTTTAAGATAACCTTAAACTTTGGGATTAATATTTCTAATGAACAGTATTAGATTGGATAGTATCATCAAGGGATTTGCTCTCTCCTTATTCAGATGGATCTACTAAATAAATGAAGATGTCCATCTTTTCTGTTCCTGAAGCCTTCCCAGATAGAAATAATGGACATCCTCCTCCCCCAAAATCTTACTGGTTTCTCACCGGTACTTCAATTAAACACTTGAAGCAGGGGTCCCCAACTTTAAGACTTGTGGACTTCAACTCCCAGCATAGCTGGCTGGAGAATTCTGGGAGTTGAAGTCCACAAGTCTTAAAGTTATGCTGGAGAATGCTGGGAGTTGAAGTCCACAAGTCTTAAAGTTATGCTGGCTGGAGAATGCTGGGAGTTGAAGTCCACAAGTCTTAAAGTTACGCTGGCTGGAGAATTCTGGGAGTTGAAGTCCACAAGTCTTAAAGTTGCCAAGTTTGGAGACTTCTGACTTGGCGGGTTTTGATCTGTTTCTCAGACCTTTCTAGGCTGGACTCTAGTGAAGATGTAAAAGAGATTTTCAGCAGATGCTAGATTTCTGACATGGACATGGTCAAATATGATTTTTCTAGAGACAATCCTTGTCCAGTGGGATCATATCTCAGTAGTCATTTCTTGCACTAGGCCTTAAATCACTGCTCCAATGACATGGAGCAAGAAAAGGCTATCTGTGCAACCACATTTTTCCATACAAACATGCTCAGATGTCAAGGATAGTGAAATGATCTCTTAGTTCCACCACAGTTGATGTCAGCTTAGGTAGAAAAAATTGAGGGCCTCTTTCATTTTTGATCTTCTGTCTACAAGCAAAAATATTTCATTTGGGCATATATTTCTGGTATGATACCATGTCTTTTTATCTAAATATTTTAAATGTGTTTTTAAATTGTTCTTATTTATACTTCTGTGGGGTCTTTTCCCCCTGGTTTTATCATTATTAGGCATAATCATCATCATCATCATCATCAGTGATCCCACCTCCTCTTCCATAAACAATAATCCAGCTATGATGTTATAGTCATGTGACCTTCCATCCAATTATTTGGTAAAAAGTTGATGTAATGGTTAAGGTGCTGATCTAGAAACCAGAAGAATATGACTTCTAGTTCCACATGAAAGCCGGCTGGGTGACTTTGGGCCAATCATCAAGAGATGATGAGTTTTAGTGCTGCCTTAGGCAGGAAAGGTAACTGATGACTTTGGGCCACACTCTCTTTCAGCCCAAACCACCTCACATGTTTGTTGTTGTGAGGAAAACAGGAGAAGGAAAGAATATTATGTCTGTTTGCTGCCTTGAGTTAATAAAAGCAGAATAAAAATCAAATAAATAAATGTAAAAAATAACCTGTCCATAATTATGTTTTGTATCTTTCATACACTCATACAATATTGATGACAATAGTGTTCTATTGTGAACATGAAAATATCAAAAAATACGAAGGGTATTCTTGACAACATGCTAATTCTGTAAACTATGTCTTATAAACCAGGTTCAATTTCTGGGAGCTGGGAACTATGGGGATTGAAATCCAACATTTCTGCATGGGACCAGGCTAATAAAATATTCTAAATGCAAGCATACACGCAGACGTTCCTACACCCCCACAACTTCAGTGTATGTCTGTCACTTTCAGAATACAACCTATTCTTAACGAACATCTCATAATAACATACTTGATGTGAATTAAGTTGCAAATACCTCTGTGACAAATGATAGCATTCAGCAACAGGCAGGTTGTAATTTAAAGCAAAAGTATTTTAATGAATGATTGCACAAAAGAGAAAAGAACATTCTTAATCCTATCATAAGAACACTTTGACAGAGTTGGAATTATAATTCAACCAGCTGACATATGTATCAGATAGAAATCAAACATCTCATATAACAAAGGATAAAGGGAATATATATATATATTTAAAAATGAACTCAAAATGGTGATATGGCTCTCAAAAATGGGGAACTTTAAAGAAGATATAGTCAACAGAGAAACATGCACCAAAGAGCTAAATCCATTGAAATAATATAATGTGTCATAGGATTGCATTACGCAGTTGACTGCTTCATCTAATTTTGGATTCTATCTGGCAGAATCTTTTGGAGTTTTAGGTAGAAGTCTTTCCAAGAGATAGTAAGGATCGAATATGGGAGCTTCTACTTGCTATATATGTGCTCCATCTTTTTAGTACTTATCAGGTTAAAGAATTGAAAGCTTTTCTTCAATAGTCCCATATCTTGAAAGGGGCCATTCCCCTTTTTAAATGTCAGCTCATACATAATCATAATGTTTACTTTTTTTAAGCCATATTCTGCTTGTCAGCTAACCCCCATAGCTGTATTCCTTTGTTTAATTCCAATAGAAAGGAATATTTGTGGCTGAGGGTTGATCTGTAAGTCTTTGGGGCTTGCTAAGTTCCCTCCTTCTCACCAGCTATCAACACCCAGATAAACAGGGATTAACACCAGACCAACAGTCAAGCAATAAACAATATCCCAATCAAGGAACTACCAAGGGGAAAGCAACATCCCCACCAACAGTGATAGATCAAGCCTCGTGCATAAACAGAGAGCAAACCCCACTCTAGCACTGATTATGTTACTTAGTTTGGTAATGAAATGTCTGGAACAAAACAAACCAACTCAGAGAGCACCAAGAACTTCACAGTTTGTTTATTTCCTTTAGCAAAATTGCCATCGGCATTATGGTGGGATGATGGGATGTATCATCCAATTTTAAGACAAGCCAGCAACTTATCACTTGGTGTTTCCCCAGCAGCATACTCTCTATACAAAGTTCTGTTTTATAAGTGTGTTGAATGATCATGAAGTAGAAAAAATGGAGCAGGAGAGAAATGGGAGATTCTAAATGGAAGACAATGAATTAAAAAAAAGATGGCTAGTAGAATCACCACTACAGTATTGCATAATGGATCCTGAATTGTTCTCTTGAGATAGAATAAGAGAATTGGAAGGAACATTGGAAGTCTTCTAGTCCAACCCCCTGCATAGGCAGGAAACCTTACACCACTTTAGACAAATGGTTATCCAACATCTTTTTAAAAACTTCCAGTGTTGGAGCATTCACAACTTCTGGAGGCAACTTGTTCCACTCATTAATTGTTCCAACTGTCAGGAAATTTCTCCGTAGTTCTAGGTGGTTCTCTCCTTGATTACTTTCCACCTATTGTTTCTTGTCCTCCTCTCAGGTGCTTTGGAGAATAGCTTGACTCTCTCTTCTTTGTGGCAGCCCCTGAGAGATATTGGAACACTGCTATCATGTTTCCTTAGTCCTTTTCATTAAACTAGACATATTCAGTTCCAGCAACCATTCTTCATATGTTTTAACCCTAATCATCTTTGTTGCTCTTCTCTGCACTCTTTCTAGAGTCTCAACATCTGTTTTACATCGTGGTGACCAAAACTAGATGCAGTATTCCAAGTGTAGCCTTACCAAGGCATTGTAAAGTGGTATTAACACTTCACGTATCTTGATTCTAACAGAACGTTTACGGAGTATGCTGCTGGGGAACACCAAGTGATAAGTTGTGGCTTGATTCTATGTTTATGCTAGAACTGTGTTGGCTTTTTTTGGCAGCTGCAGCATTTGCCTGGCTCATATTCAAATGATTGTCTATAGGACTCCGAGATCCCTCTCACAGTTACTACCATTGAGCGAGATACCACCTATACTGTACCTGTGCATTTTTCTTGCCTAACTGTAGGACCTTACTTTCATCACCACTGAATTTCATTTTGTTAGATAGTGCCCAATGTTCAAGTCTGTCAAGATCCTTCTGTATCCTAAGCCTATCTTCTGGAATGTTGGCTATTCCTGCTATTCCTGGACCTCTCTCCAAATCTTCTACAAAAAAACCCAGTAAGGGTTTATCTATGAACCTTCTTTCCCAGGTCACCCAATAATCCGAGAAAAAGTCTATGGATTGATGGATCAAAGCTTTATGCAAATATCCACTGGCTCATATAATGTGTGTTTGAGAAGCTCCTGTTGTGAGCCATACAAGGGAGTGGCAAATATCTCCTTCCAAATGCTCTTCCAACTGCTGCAGACATAGATTATTGCAAGCACAGAACATGAAAGTCGTGGCTCCATCCACCAGGAATCATGTTGGCTAAGCAAGCAATCTATTGCATAAGTGATAAGGACTCTATAGAAGTGAAGGTGTGGCATTTGGTGGAGAAGGGCTATTTAGTGACCAAAAAAAGAAACTTACAAGCAGTCCTCACCCTTACGGCCATTGCAGTGTCCCTACAATCACATGATCAGAATTTGGGTGCTTGGAAAACCAGTATGTATTTAAGGTGTTGCAGCATCTCAGGGTCATGTGATCTCCATTTGCAACCTTCCTAGCCAACATCCAACAAGCAAAATCAATGGGGAGGAGCTGGATTTACTTAACAATTATGGCTTTCCTCATTGCCCGGCCATCATGGAGAGACTCCTCTGGCAACAGCAAGGCTGCCGTGAGCGAGCAAGATGGTGGCCGGCAAGAAGACAAAAAAGTCTTTAGAGTCCATAAACTCTAGGCGTCAGCTGGTTATGAAAAGTGGTAAATATGTACTTGGATATAAACAAACTCTGAAAATGATTGGGCAGGGCAAAGCCAAGTTGGTTATCCTAGCCAATAACTGCCCTGCTTTGAGAAAAATCAGAAATTAAGTACTATGGCCAAAACTGGTATCACTACAGTGGCACCAATATTGAACTGGGAACAGCTTGTGGGAAGTACTACAGGGGATGTGCACTTGCTATAATTGAACAAGGTGACTCTGACATCATCAGAAGCATGCCAGAACAAACCAGTGAGAAGCAAAATGAACAAACTTTTAAATTTTGTGTAATAAAACTGGCTTTAAATCTGTGACAATCACATGATTCACTTAACTGTAGTGATTAAATTAACAGCCATGGAAAATGGATTGCAAATGACTCACTTAACAGACTTGCTTAGCAACAGAAATTCTTGTCCCAGTTGTGGACATAAATTGGGGACTATGTCTCCTCTCTGCCCAGGAGAAAATATATTACAGTGGGAGAAAGGGAAGCTTTGTGGATCCCCATTTTGCTTGCAGTTTTGCTTTGCTTTTTTTTTTTTCTTTCTTTTTTTCTTTCTTTTTTGCTCTCTTCTCTCTATCTCTCTCTGTCTCTTTCTCTATAAATATAAATCAGGGCTACAAAGAAAAAAAAAGTAATCCCAATTGTAAAAGTTAGACGGGCTTTGCTAGGACTTAGAAGGAAATCACATTTTAGCCCAATTGCTTCATTTTCCATAGATATAGCAAAGCAAATGAAAAGTAACTTTTTCTGCATGTGCTGGCATGTCTAAAATCAGTTTATTTGGTTAGAAGATGAGGATTCCCCTTCACCTTGAGACAGAATGAACCACTATAAATACAACCTTACCAAATGCAAATAAAAATAAGTTCCCCATCCCACTGGCATATTTTCAAATCAAAGGAAATTTGGTAAGGGGGGATCATCGAAGCTAGAAGTACATTTTTTTAATGACGTGTATTTGCTATTGCTATTTGCATAGGATTTAAATGTCTAACAAAAATGCAAAGGCTGAACCTTTGCATGCTAATCTCACAATATATTTGCAGGGACCCATGTGCTATATATGTGACCAATTTTCATGACAGACAGCACGGATGAATCATTGTGATGGGATCCCCTCTTGGGAGAATGCGGGTCTGTTTCAGAGTTGGTCAAAGTGAGAAGATATTATGAGAAGACACTAATTATGTGTCTCCCCCACTCCCTCCCAAACCCACCACCATCCAGTTCCCTCTGCTTTTAGATGGCAGATCCTTCTAAAGGCTGCTGCTTATCAGGTTTAGATCTATAGTGGAATTATTTTTAGAACAGGTAGCAGCACATGATCCGGATAATATGAAACGAGTGATTTGCTGAGCTTACAGTTGGAAGAAAGACAAATCATTTTCAGAAATCGTCTTTGGTTTGATGCCATATACCAAGGATAGAGTAAGAATAAGAAGAGTAAGAGTAGGAATCCTGAATGAAGACAAATATACCTGTCCCAGGATAATATCGCAAGAAGCGATCTAGGTCGGTCACTGAGACCAGAGGTTTTGCCTTCTGAGCTGGAGCCATCTCAGGAAACTTTATTTCTTTATTCATTTTATTTTATTTTTATTTACTTTTATATTTATTTATTTTATTTTTTAAATAAATAAAACTCGATTGCAGAAAGTATGACTTCAGCAACAGAGTGGTCAATTCCTGGAACTCACTACCTGACTCTGTTGTTACATCCTCAAACCCCCAGAACTTTAACCTTAAACTGTCTATTGTGAACCTCACCCCATTCTTAAGAGGTCATTAAAGGGTGCATGCATAAGCACACCAGCGTGCCTGCCGTCCCTGTCCTACTGTTCCCATTTATTCGTACTCATTTATTATGTATATACTTATACCTGTTTATACTTATACTTACAGGTTTATATGTTATGTTCATACTTATACTTGCTTTCTCATACATGCTTATATGCAATAGACGCAATCTACATAGGCTTCTGTAAAGCCTTTGATTCAGTGGTACACGACAAACTACTACTAAAACTAAAATCTTATGGTATCTCTGGACAACTGCATAACTGGATAGAAGCATTCTTGTCGAACAGACAACAAATGGTCAAAATTGGGAGCGTCCTATCAAATTCTGTACCTGTCAACAGTGGTGTCCCCAAGGCAGTGTTCTAGGACCAACTCTCTTCATACTCTACATAAATGACCTCTGTGATCATATTAAGAGCAACTGTGTTCTCTTCTGATGATGTAAAGCTATTCAACACCACAGACAATACTGCTACTCTTCAAAAGACCTTGACTATGTATCAGAATGGTCAAACAAATGGCAACTTCAAATCTCAACAAATAAATGCTCTGTCTTACATATTGGCAAAAAAATCAGAAAATAAAATACAAACTGAATAGTCAAGACCTTGTTGATGATCCAAACTCTGTCAAGGACCTTGGAGTACTCATCTCTAATGATCTAAGTGCTAGAGCCCACTGTAACTACATAGCCAAAAAAGCATTAAGAGTTGTTAACCGAATCTTACGTAGCTTTTTCTCTGGTAATATTACACTACTAACTAGAGCATACAAAACATTTGCTAGACCAATTCTTGGATGCAGCTCATCAGTCTGGAACCCACATTACGTATCTGATATTAACACAGTTGAGAAAGTCCAGAAATATTTCACAAGAAGAGTTCTCCACTCCTCTACTCATTGCAGAATACCTTATGCCACCAGACTTGAAACTCTAGACCTAGAAAACCTAGAACTACGCCGCCTTCAGTCTGATCTAAGTATAGTACGTAAAATTATATATTGCAATGTCCTACCTATCAATGAATGCTTCAGCTTCAACCATAACAATACAAGAGCACACAATAGATACAAACTCCAGGTGAACCACATCAAACTTGATTGCAGGAAATACGACTTCAGCAACAGAGTGGTCAATGTCTGGAATACTCTACTTGACTCTGTGGTTTCTTCTCCAAACTCCAAAAACTTCAACCTTAGACTGTCTACTATTGACCTCACCCCTTTCCTAAGAGGTCTGTAGGGGGCGTGCATAAGCGCACCAACATGCCTACCGTCCCTGTCCTAATGTTTGTTACTTTTTTTCTTATTCGTATCCATTTCATGTATTCATAACTATGTTTATACTTATACCTGTTATCTTATAGTCACTTGACAAAATAAAATAAATAAATAAACAATGACTGAATAGGGTAGAATAGAATATTTTATTGGCCAAGTGTGATTGGACACACAAGGAAGTTGTCTCTGGTGCATAAGCACTTAGTGTACATAAAAACAACAAAGTAATATAATCATAAGATACCAATAAGAAAAAGTAGTAGGAAAGATGAGAAGGATAATAGTAATACAGCCCTACATTTTCTTTTTATGATCCTGTAATCCCTTTTTATTGGGGTGGAGTTGAGGCAACTAAATGGAGTTGAACCAGTGGTGTTATTCTACCGGTTCCGCCTGGTTCTGCAGCAATGAGCAGCAGACACCGAACCGGTTCTCTCTGCTGCTCTGCTGTTGGGCCCACCCGCCCGCCTGCCCAGGCCCCCATATTCACCTTTATCCTCTGAATTTGAAGCGCAGCTGCTTTGCGCGGCCCAGCAGAGTGCCGCACAGCAGCTGCTGAAGCAACCGGGATCATGCAGGCTTCCAGGAGGCAAGTTAGAATGTCTCTGCGCTTGCGCAAATGCCTCTGCATCTGCGCAAAGTGTGCACACTGCATGCAAAGTGTGTGCATGTGCACAAAGCGCACCCACCAAGCCACGCCCACCGAACCGGTGTTAAAAATATTTGAATCCCACCACTGAGCTGAACATTTCCTGACCAGGTTCCCTTCCTGATGCCTACACAGAGTTAAAAGCAGTGGTGGGGTTCAACCAGTTTGCACCACTTCGGGAGAACCGGTTGTTAAGTTTCTGAGCAGTTTGGTGAACTGGAAGAACTGGGTGTAGGGCAGAGAACTGATTGTTAAGTTATTTGAATCTCACCACTGGTTCACAGCAGATATTTCCTCTTTGTGCTAGAGAGAGAAATATATGCTGCTCCCTAGGATCAAATTCACAGCCTCCTGAGTGTCAGGTGAGCATATTTACCTCTAGGCCACCAAGTGCTCAATAATACAGTCCTATCACATGGGTAAATATCTTTGGACATAAGACAGTACTGTGGTAATTATTTATTTTTTTTTATTTTTAATTACATTTATATGCCGCCCTTCTCCGAAGACTCAGGGCGGCTTACAATTTTGGGATACAACCCAGTGTGCTCAGCAATAGCCTTCATTCCATTGTATATGCCTGCTTATTACTAAGCGGCATTTTTACAAGGTCAGCTAATTGCCCCCAACAATCTTGGGTCCTCAATTTACCTACCCCGAGAGGATGGAAGGCTGAGTCAACCTTGAGCCTGGTGGGATTCGAGCCTACAGCAGTTGTAGGCAGCTGGAACTTAAGAGCAGGCATTTAACAGCCTGAGCCACCCAAGGCCCTTATAGATGTTCAGCAGAATGATGTAATTAATAATGACTAATTACAATTAATATGGCATCACAGTTATAAAATGAATAGATTCTCTTCTGCAATGCCAAGCATTCTCTCCTCGTACCCAATCCATTATCTCATGTAGGAATATACAAGCATAGGCATAGATTTCCTTCCTTTACCCTTCCAACAGAAAAGGCAAAAACAAGCAAACAACTCCCCCACCCACCCCACTTCCCCAAGATTGAAATACAGGCAGAGGGAGCTGCAATCAAAGAGAAAGAAAAAGAAAAAAATAGCAACCTCAGAAGCTGATTAGGGAAAGGGAAGAAGAGAAAGGAAAGAAGAAAAAAGGAGAGAGAAAGAAGAAGAGAATAGATGATACCAACGGGGGAATAACCAGTATTTTAGAAGATCGGTTCAAGATCCAGAAGGATCTTAATAGACTTGAATACTGGGCCCTATCCAACAAAATGCAGTTCAGTGGTAAGTAAAACAAGGTTTTACACATAGGCAACAAAAACCAAAATCATAGGATCACTGGTTCTCAATCTTTTCCTTCACCATAGATCTCCTTTAAATACCTTTTGTGGCCATGGACCCCCAAGACTTAACTCAAGATTTAAATCGTAACATTTCTTCAAGCCTTCGTGGACCCCCTGTGACAACATTGTGGCCCCACCAGCGGTCCAGTGGACCACAGGTTAAGAACCACTGGAATAGGTGGTACCTGGCTCAGCAGCAGTAACTGGGAGGGATTAAGGTAAACCAATATAGTTTTATAGTGTCTCCTGCTGTAGCAGAGGGCTAGACTAGAAGACCTTCAAGGTGCCTTCCAAATTTGCTATTCCATATTGATGTAAATTTGGAAAGACAATGGAAGAAGAAGGAACAGGAAGGAGGAAAGGAGAAGAGGGGGGGGATAGGGAAGAAAAGAAGAAGAAATTGGAAGAAGGGGAAGGGAAGGAGAAGGAAGGAGAGAGGAAGGAAAAGAAAGAGGAAGGAAAAGAAGGAATGAGAGAGGAAGGAAAAAGGATGGGAAGGGAAGGGAGAAAGAATGAAAGAGGAAGGAAGAGGGAAGGAAGAGGAAGGAGGAAGGAAGAAGGAAAAGGGAAGCAAGAAGGAATGAGAGAGGAAGGAAAAGGGAAGGAAGAGGAAGGAGAAGGGAAGAGAAGGGAGAAGGTAGGAAAGAGGTAGGAGAAAGGAAGGAGGAGGGAAGGGAAAGGAAAGGAAGAGCACATCAAAAAGGGTTAAAATTTACTAGACAAGCAGCTTTTCCTCAGCAGTGACTAATCTTCAAACATATCCATACTTTTTAGCAGTGATATCTGCAGGCACGAGTCCTCTCTGTCTATTGCCAACTGCTTTTTAATCCTTACCATCAAATGGAACAGTCTCTTAATTCATCCCTAATTGTTGGGGAGAGGCAGGGATTGTCTTTATCAATCTCATAACTAAGTAAATAAGCAAACAAACGCCAGCCTTCTTGCAGCCAGGGAAGTCTAAAGATCCAATCTCACCTTTCAACGGAACCATTCACCTCATCTACATTTTCAGGAAGAAAATGCCGCCGATCCAAGATTTTGAACAGAGCTTTCGTCTTTTGCAAGAAAATTGATATTCAGCTCTGTATGTTCAGTGGAAGAGGGGGGGGGAATGGTAACAAAACCAGAATCAATCTAAGTTTCTCCATGCCTCTTTTGGACGCATGATTACATCATTTTAATTAAGGGCATGTACAAGATTGGCAGATTTGATCTGACAGATGTTTTCTCTCCTTGTGTTTGATGCTGTTGTGGGTTTTTTTTTTTTTAGACTTTTAGTATTTGTGATGTTCCCGAATTAGCGACTTTTTTATTTCATATCATAACTACTATGCTTTTTTAAAAAAAAAAAACTACCAAGAAGATAGTAGTAAAATGATGGTGATATCATGAAATAATTTACTTAAGAACTTCGTCAATGAGCTTGAAAGTCTCCTTCATGGGGAGCCTGAGCATGATTGACACATATGCCCTGTGTCTAGACCTTTTTGGATGGCTTATCACTTAACGTATGGACTGTTTTCATTGCAAAATGTTGCCACTGAGGTTATGTCAGGTGAGACCAGAAGTCTGTAAAACTGAATTTGTAGACACTTTTTTTTTTTCTTTTTTGGCAAGCCATCACATGACTATTGCTGGTCTTGTCAGTGCAATAAAACTTAACAAGGTAATGCATTCAGAGAGTCCTTTTCTGAAAGAAACATTGCATCTCCCTTCCAGTGTTGCCAGTTTAGAAACAAAAGACATTAAATATTGATATTCTTCTACTTTCATCGAGGCAAAGTGGGTTCAGGCTTTTGAAGATGTACTGCCCAAACTATTCAGTGGAGGGTGAGAGATAAAAGCTCCCAAGTGCAAGCATGGGTTTTAGCAATGGGGATAAAGCAGAGGTGGACACATTTTCCATGGCTAAAGAATGGGAACATCCATGGGGAAGATGATCCCAAAAGTTAAGGCAGCAGCCACAGTCACACGATGGCAAACTTATCCTTTTTAAAACATGCATCACATTCATATCTCATGTCCAGTCTGATGAAAAGAAGGACTAGGAATCACATGATAGCAGAGTTCCAATATCTCAGGAGCTGCCACAAAGAAGAGGGAGTCAAGCTATTCTCCAAAGCACCTGAAGGCAGAACAAGAAGCAATGGGTGGAAACTAATCAAGGAGAGAAGCAACTTAGAACTAAGGAGAAATTTCCTGACAGTGAGAACAATTAATGAGTGAAACAGTTTGCCTCCAGAAGTTGTAAATGCTCCAACTCTGGAAGTTTTAAGAAGAGTTTGGATAACCATTTGTCTGAAGTGGTATAGGGTTTCCTGCCTAGGCAGGGGGTTGGACTAGAAGACCACTAAAGTCCCTTCCAACTCTGTTATTCTAATTCTAACTATTAAATTCATGTCAAAAGGAAGTGGTGCTGCAATTGCACGTGCCTCCCTCACGACTTTTTGCTCTCCTGTGAATACTCCAAAAAGCAACTGGACTTTCTTGGGGTAGTGTGTGTGTTATTTTAATGTTTTGCTTCTCATCCAAGACTGGTTCAGCTGAGTTCTTCTTCAGAACTGGAGAAGCTTCTTGGATGAGAAGTGAAACATTTTCAAAGAAAAAAAAATAAGAAAAGTCCAGTTGCTTTTTGGAAAAAGCACCTTTGGGCCAGCCATGACTTGGATGCTTGAGAATCTTTATAGATACTCCTAGCCAAGGGCTGCACTTAATACAATGGAGGAAAAGGAGAAAAGTGGAGATAAAAAGGTCTCCATTTGCTGGTTACCGTGATTCAAATAGATGCTGAGGCTCTAGAACAGTGGTGGCTAACCTTTTGGGGCTCCTGTGCCAAAAACTGTGTGCACGCTTGCACGCTCGCTCTCACGTGCCAGCACCCAGAAGGCAATGCACCCAAAACAATGATTGTGCACGCAATCCCCACCACCCCCACCACCCGCTGCCCCCTTACCTGCACTGTGCCTCACAGCTGATTTTTGGCCAGTTTGAGGCCTCTTTTGGCCTCCCAAAGGCTTGAGGAAGGTTTTTGCAGGCTTTTACAAGCTTTGTAGGCCCAAAATTAGCCCTGTTTCATCACTTCCTGTTTTTCCGAAAATATCAGAAGTGACGAAACAGGGTTAGATTTCTGCCTGCAAAGCTTGTAGAAGCTTGCAGAAGCCTTCCTCAAGCCTTTGGGAGGCCGAAAAATGCCTCAAACTGCCAAAAAATCAGCTGTGAGGCGCACACATGTGCAGTGAGGTAAGTTTGCCTGCAGCTCACGTGTTGACACAAATGGCTCTGCGTGTCACCTGTGGCACGCATGCCATAGGTTCGCCATCACAGCTTTAGAACAAGGGTCTTCAAACTTGGCAAGTTTAAGACTTGTGGACTTCAACCCCCAGAATGCCTGAGCTAAAATGACTGGAGGAGGAATTCTGGGAGTTGAAGTCCACAAGTCTTAAAGCTGTCAAGTTTGAAGACCCCTGCTCTAGAAAGAGTGCAGAGAAGAGCAAGAAAGATGATCAGGCTTCTGGAGGCCAAATCAGATGACTAATAGCTAAGGGAACTAGGTACGTTTAGCATAATGAGGAGAAGACTCAGGGGAGACATGGTAGTCGACTTCCAATGCTTAAATGGCTGTCATAGGGAAGAAAGCATCAATTTTTTCTCCGTAGCACATAAGGGCAGGACAAGAAGCAATGGGTGGAAGTTCCTCAAAGTGATTTTCAACCTGGAAATAAGGAGGAATTTCCTGACAGTAAGAACTACTAATCAACTACTAATAAACAACCTTGAACTACGCCAGCTAAGATTGGACTTATGCATAGTACATAAAATCATATGTTACAACGTCTTACCAGTTAATGAATATTTCACAACAACACAAGAGCATACAACAGATATAAACCAAATGTAAACCAATCCAAACTTGACTGCAGGAAGTACGATTTCAGCAACAGAGTGGTCAATGTCTGGAACTCCCTACCTGATTCTGCTGTCACCTGCTCAAACCCCCACTCCTTTACCCTCAAACTAACCTCTATTGACCTCACCCCATTCCTAAGAAGTCTGTAAGGGGCGTGCATAAGCATACAATCGTGCCTACCATCCCTGTCCTATTGTTCCTTATTATTAGTTCCTATTTCATGTATTTAAACTTGTATTTATTCTTATTTCTATTATATTGTAAGCATTTGACAAAATAAATAAATAAATAAAATAAATAAATAAATGGAAACAGGTTGCCTCCAGAGTTGTGGGTGCTCCATCACTGGAAGTTTTCAAGAAAAGATTGGATGATGATTTGTCTGAGATGGTATAAAGACTCCTGTCTTGGGCAGGGAATTGAACTAGAAGCTCTCAAAGGCCCCTTCCAGACCTATGGTTCTAAGTTGATGGGATTGTGACTCACACATGGGTCTTAAGTGGTTTTAACCCTGCTTTAAGACAAGGGCCATAGTTTAATCATAAAATGTATGCATTGAAAGATCCAGTTTGATGTAATGGTTAGAAACTGACAACATTGTGAGGGGTCCCATGCCTTAGACACAAAAGCCAGTGGGGTAATTTGGGCCTAGTCACAAATCTTAGAGTTGCCAATGTTGACAATATTGCCCTAAATATACAATCTGCTTTCCCAATTTTTCTCTCCCTCTACTCTGCTATGTTCATGGTTGGCCTTTTTTTAGAAGTGTAATACAAAACTATAGGAAAATGTCAGACAAGGTTGATGTAAACCATAAATGGTTGGCAGTGTAATTCATAATGCCTTCTGTACAAATGCCAGCTAGTATTATCTTTAGCTTTCATATGAATAAATTACTTTTGTTTTGAATAGAATAGAATAGAATAGAATAGAATAGGATAGGATAGGATAGGATAGAATAGAATAGAATAGAATAGAATAGAATAGAATAGAATAGAATAGAATAGAATAGAATAGAATTCTCTGTTTACCAAGTGTGGTTGGACACACAAGGAATTTGTTTTGGTGCAAATGCTCTCAGTGTACATAAAAGAAAAGATACATTCATCAAAAGTCAAGAATCAACAGGTACCACACTTAATAATAGTCTTAGGGTACAATAAACAATCAAGTTATACTAAGAAACAATCAGTATAAATAGTAAGGATACAAGCGACAAAGTTACAGTCAAACAGTCACAAATGGGAGGGGATGGGTGATAAGGAGTGATGAGAAGGTTAATAGTAATAGTGCAGACTTTGTAAATAGTTGAACAGTGTTGATTAGCAGATGATGGCATTCGAGAAAAAATTGTCCTTGTGTCTAGTTGTTCTGGTGTGCAGTGCTCTATAGCGTCCTTTTGAGGGAAGAAGTTGAAACAGTTTATGTCCGGGATGTGAGGGCTCTGTAAATATTTCACAGCCCTCTTTTTGACTTGTGCAGTATACAGGTTCTCGATTTTTTAAAAAATTACATTTATATGCTGCCCTTCTCTGAAGACTCAGGGCGGCTTACAATTTTTGGGATACAACCCAATGCGCTCAGCAATAGCCTTCATTCTATTGTATATGCCTGCTTATTACTAAGCGGCATTTTTACAAAGCTTATTGCCTCCAACAATCTTGGGTCCTCAATTTACCTACCCCGAGAGGATGGAAGGCTGAGTCAACCTTGAGCCTGGTGGGATTTGAGCCTGCAGTAATTGCAGGCAGCTGGAACTTAAGTGCTAGGCATTTAACAGCCTGCACCACCAAGGCTCTTGAAGGCAAGAACTTGAACTTGAAGGCAAGTTGGTAGTAATTGTTTTTTCTGCAGTCCTAATTACTTGCAGAAGTCTATGTCTGTCTTGTTGGGTTGCAGAACCAAACCAATTGAATATCTGCCTGATGGATCCATGGTCTGGAGATTCTGACACCAATAGGTTGATCTGCAGTGTAATATATAGCAAAAGTAATTCAGTAATGCAGATCTGTATTTGAGAATTTGGAATTTTAGCAATATATTAGTGCAAAAAGTATCAAATATTAGTGTCAAGCCTTTATAGTAAAAGCAGCACTCCAATTCCTCTATTTTTCCCAAAAGTAGCACTATTGAACTTGTGATTAGTCCAGATTAATGGCATTATTTATCTGAGGATAAAAAAAAACAATGGATTTGCTCAATTGTTGTCAATATAGCTTTGAGCAAATATTGCACAATGAACTTAGGCCATTCCTGATTTTCCAAGTATGATGAGTAGAAATATATGTTGATGCAGGCATGCAATGGCACTGCAAATAACTTGTTCTCAAGTAGGAGGGTAGATGTTATGGCTTCCATGTGTTGCTAGAACTTACAGCACTTTGACGTTTTGGCCATTCATGAGCAAGTTCTATTTGCAGGAATTGGGTATGTCTAACAAAAAGAAGACCTAGGGATGACATGATATCAGTGTTCCAATATTTGAGGGGCTGCCACAAAGAAGGGGAGGGTCAAGCTATTCTCCAAGGTACCTGAAAGCAGAACAAGGAGCAATGGATGAAAACTAAAGGAGAGAACCACATTAGAACTAAGGAGAAATTTCATGACGGTTATAACAATTAATCCGTGGAAGAGCTTGCCTCCAGAAATTGTACATGCTCTATCACTGGAGGTTTTAAGAAGAAATGGGACAACCATTTGTCCTAAATGGTGTAGGGTTTTCTGCCTGAGCAGTGGGACTAGAAGACATCCAAGTTCTCTTCCAACTCTCTTAATCCATTGTTCTATCTAATCTTATTTGATTTGTTCAAAGGGTGTCATGTTCCATTCAACACCTTTTCCCTCCCTACCCCCATGACATTCTGGAACATTTTAGGCAAAGAAGGTCAAAACCAAGAATCTTCAGAATTCTACATAATTGTTCATATTTCTCAGGGCTGAAACTTTGCTTAAACAGGGAAAAGAAAACAAGTCCAAGGTTGATCCCTAACATATCCCATTGATAAGGCAGATCTACAGAAAGTCTGGGAACCTGTCACTCACACTAGTGTTTCAAAACAGAGTGTGGCATTCTCTCTCTCTTTTTTTTAAAATGCTTCATAAATTATAGCAGGAGTATCTAAGTAAAGCCATAAAGCAAAGGAACCTAGCCAGTACCGCTCTCTCTTTAACATTTTGACATGACTCACCAACATATGATAATCATACTTAAAACTCATGAAACCCTGTTCATCTTCAAAGTACTTTACAAACATTAACTAATTAATTTTGCTGTCAAAACTCTTGCAAATCTAGTAATGGAATTTGGCTGTATCTCAGAGAGCAATTTTCTTCCAGCTCCTGGCACAGTAAACACCTATAATGATATAACCAGTAGGGAGAACAATTTTTAGTAATGGAATTAAAGCCTTAGAACCAGGGTTCATTCAGCTGGAACTTTGGATAAATTTGTATGAGTAGCAACCGTGCAGAGAGCTAGCATGCTGTTTTGGAAAAAAGAAGTATTCCTTAAGGGCATGCCTTTGAATTCCTAGTTTGGCCATGTCTTCTGAGATTAATTGATAATTATCCCCTCCCCCTGCTTGATAGCTCTTCAAAAAAACTAGAGTAACCGTCCCTAGATGTATAGGTATGACTATCTATAGTCATATGCTTGATGGGCAATTGCTTGAATGTTGCAATTCACCCTATCTGAGGCATAGTGAGGCATACTACAGTTATTTTGGCTATTAACTAAATTGTCTATCCTTAGCTAGCTGGTGAATGATAATTACATTATTGACTTTTATGTGAAGATTATTTGGACATTCAGTCGAGCATTTCCAACCAACAGGAGCCTTGTCCATCTTGCATCTTTCAGACCGCAGAAAAAACAATTGTAACCAGTCTTCCATTGAGGACACATGTACCTCAGGGACCAGAAAGAGAGCTGAGAAAATATCTACAGATCTCTCACAACCTGGACATAAACTACTTCAACTTCTCCCCTTGGGGAGGCCACTATAGAGCATTGTATGCCAAAAAAAACTAGGCACGATGACAGTTTCTTCCGCCATGCCATCATTCTGCTGAACATCTAATTTCCACATCACTGTCTTATGCCTAAAGATATTTATCCATAGGGCTGTGATACTATTATCCTTCTCGTCTTTTCTACTACCTTCTCCTATTGGTACCTTATGATTTTATTACTTTGTTGTTTGAATATACTTGGAAAGCTTATACACCAGAAACAAATTCTTTGTGTGTCCAATCTCACTGGGCCAATAAAGACTATTCTAGTAATCTGTGGATATGCTGTGATTAAAAATAACCAAATTCCCAAGGATCACTACCAAGGACCAATTGCTTTATGTTTACAGGGTGTCTAGTTAGAGAAGGCTGTAATGTTCATCTACCCAAAACTAAAGATTCACACTCTCTTCTGTGTATACTAACTTGATTGAAAATAATACTAAAACATAACATTCAAATAGTCCAATCAAATTCAGTGCTAATATTGACCAAAGCCTATCACACCAACAGCGTGCAAGAAACCTTATAAGCAGGTAAGATGTATTAGTGTCATATGCTTTGCTAAATAGGATGAAATATCTTCTTGTAAGCAGGTGGCACCAAACTCTGCCTGTAATATAGATTTAACATTTCTGGAGGGAGGTTTAGGCCTGTGTTTATATATCTACAGTACATAAAATATAGTTGGTTTTAAGAGATTTTGCCTCTCTGCAGGCAGAGTTTATGTACTATTTATGTAGTGTAGATATAACGTCATCCCTTCTTGAAGCCCTAACATCTCTGAAGCATCTTCTGGTGGCTATACAAGCTGGGTGGCTATTTTAAAATTTCACTCCTGCTTGTCCAGTGATTGAACTGAATAAGAGAATAACAGGGAGACCTTGGAGGTCTTCTAGTCTAACCCCCTGCCAAGCAGTAAACTCTATACCATTTCCGGGGAAGGAAGGACTAACTTCCTAAATTCCAAGATTCCTCTAAAAAAGGAATCCCCCCCCCTTTATACAGCCAAGTGTTCGATTAATCTTGACTGATGTAGTTCAGGATTATTATAAAATCAGCACAGGCTAGAAGAATTTTGTTTTAAGAAAAAGAGACAAGAACCAAGCCAAAGCAAATCTAGTTGCTTTAGAAAACTGAGATTCCTTCTTACTGGGCTTCAAGAAATGTGCTGATTAAGTAACTTAGCTCCCATTTCTTCTCATGACTGAGGAGTTTAATAAAGTTGGCATTTCAGTTGGCATTCTGCTTTCAGGCAAAACAAAAAAAAACAAGCGAAAGAAAAAAAATTAAAAAAACCTTTATGTGTTTGGCTTCTGAGAGATTCTTATTCTAATTGAAATCTGAATTAAAGATCAAGCAAACATTTGGCAAAGCAAAAATAGTCCACTGAAAGGATGAAGTCAGCCCAATGATTAAATGAAGAACCAGTAATGAAGATGGCTGATAATGGCCTTGCATTCCTCTAATTTGAGTATTTTGATGAGAAGAAAAATTTCCAGATTTTGTTTGTTGTTTTATTCATAAAAGTTAATGTGCTATAGGGGTAAGTCGTTTTCCAAAAAGGCATACCTGAATTGGATAAAAAGTGTTTTTGTTACACTGACTCTATAAATAAAACTTTATTTGCTTTATGATAAAGACAGAAGCATAGCAGTATTTCATATAAAGATACAAAGAAAAAATATATTCAGTATTGTATAACTTTTAAACTGTTCTTTAATTTCGTACTTTCCATAAATTGCAGGTTTCCTAATCTGGCAAACACTTCACTAGAATTGAAATTATGGAATTTATAGTCCAAAGTATCTGAAGGAATTTTGGAAAGGCTGTGAAAAACCTACTTGCTTTTTTGAAAAAAACAGCAAGAGGAAGTTGACATTTTTGATTTTCCCAGTAGTAGCAGGATCTTGAAGAAAATTGAATCTCTGACACTAGTCTTCTAGTTCAGTGCATAAACATTTCATGTTTTGACTCAAAACCTGATTCAGAATGATACTGAATATTCAGAATGTGATATTTTATGAATGCAAGTGGGTTATATTTCTTCCACTTTGATAACTGGCCTAGGAACATTTGATAACTGGCAAGAGGAAGAATTATAGTTCCTCTATTTTATATGGTTTCCAAAGTGTCTTTCTCGAAGAATGTTATCATTCAATCTATTGAATTGGAAAACTATATGACAGTCTCAAAAGGAGTCATCATTTTATCTATCTTCTCTGGACTTGGAAGTAAATTTGTTAGTTCTTAGATGAGAGTCCAGTGCAGAGGTGGTATTCAGCTGGTTCTGACCAGTTCTAGAAAACCGGTAGCAGAAGTTTTGAGTAGTTCGGAGATCTGGCAAATACCACCTCTGACTGGCCCCACCCTCATCTATTCTTTGCTGATCGGCTGGGTCTTCTTTGGTTGCCTTGCACAGGAGAATGGAGCTGGAAAGCAGGTTTGTGGGGTGGGGAGGGAATGGAGATTTTGCAGTAACCTTCCCCCAGGAGTAGGGAGGAAATGGGGATTTTACAATATCCTTCCCCTGCCATGCCCACCAAGCCATGCCCACAGAACCAGTAGTAAATTTTTTTGAATCCCATCACTGGTCCAGTGGGATTAACTACTCGATGGATAGACTGAGAAGTAGAAAAGCCATCCTGGTTGTGGCCATGGCAGTGCTATGTTTGGTGCTATGTCCATATGATCTTTGTTTTTAACATTCTGGGGCAATTTCCCAGCCACTTTTGCAATCCCTTGTTTTCTTCGTCACCTAGCAACAGCTACTTACCTGCTTGCTGAAAAAGGAAAGGGAGGGAGGAGAAGGGAGAGAAGGGGAGCGGAGGAGAGGGAAGGGAAGGGGCGGTTTCTTATTTCCCCTGTTAGATTCCCATGAAACTCATTGCGAAGCCACCAGGAAGTCTGAAATCATTCTTGCTCCCACTAGTTTTTTTGGCCTGTTCTTGTTCATTTTAATTCTCTGTTGATGTAAGGAAATATCTCTGGAACAACGTTCCGGCAGGGCACAAGTTATTAGTGCAAAACAAAATTTAAACTCACTAATATAAGCATACATCAGGAGTGTGGTTTAATACATTCAAATCACCTTTTTTCCAGGTTAATGTCCACTAGGATGAAAGGCATTATTCTGACCAGCAGAGGGCTCACATTTTTTTGCTATTATTTAAAAAAAAATGGATTGAAAGTAAGCAGTCGTTTTAGGAAAAATCAGGAAGGATGAAGAAAAGAACAGCCAGAGCTTATAGAAATCTGAATGTGCACCAAGGAGGTGTTTAATTTGTCCATGATTGAACTGTTTTGTAGTCTGCCAATTATTGATACACATATAGCAAGAAAATAATCATGTACATCTGAATGATGTAATGATTTATGGGAGGCCTAAATGCTTGATGTGATATGAGGGGGTGGGAAATGATAGCCATGGTACACCTAGATCCTGTAGGATTGGCATGCTCTGAGTTTCTTCAATTAAGCAACGTCATTTATTGAGACCCAGAAGTGTGGCTTTTCTAGCAGCACCCGCCCTGTGGAATGAGGTTCCCTCCAAGATTTGGATGGCCTCCATCTTCTGTTATTAAGAAGAGCCGTGAAGAGCTGGCTCTCCTCCCAGTTCTTTGACAAGGCAGACCCTCATTTCATCGTGATTGCCTATCTTTTATCTTTGTATTGATTTGACTGCAGTTTCTTTCTTTCATTGCTGTGAGCTGCCCAGGGTCACTGAGAGTTGAGCAATGTAGAAAACTTAATATATCATCATCATCGAATTCTTTATTGGCGGAGATTGGACACACAAGGAATTTGTCTTGGTGCAAATGCTCTCAGTGTACATAAAAGAAAGGATACATTTGTCAAGAATCATCAGGTACAACAATAATTGTCATAGGGTACAATAAGCAATCAAATCATTCTAGGAAACAGTCAATATAAATAGTAAGGATACAAGCAACAAAGTTACAGTCATACAGTCACAAGTGAGAGGGGATGGGTGATAAGGAGTGATGAGAAGATTAACAGTAATAGTAGTGCAGACTTTGTAAATTGTTGAACTGTGTTGAGGGAATTATTTGTTTAGCAGAGTGATGGCATTCAGGGGGAAAACTGTCCTTGTGTCTAGTTCTTCTGGTGTGCAGAAGGGTAGGAGATGAAACAGTTTATGTCTGGGATGTGAGGGGTCTGTAGATATTTTCACGGTCCTCTTTTTGACTTGTGCCATATACAAGTCCTCAATGGAAGGCAGGTTGGTAGTAATTGTTTTTTCTGCAGTCCTAATTACTCTCTGAAGTCTGTGTCTGTCTTGTTGGGTTGCAGAACCAAACCAGACAGATATAGAGGTGTAGATGACAGACTCAATAATTCCCCTGTAGAACTGCATCAACAGTTCCTTGGGCAGTTGCAGATTTCTGAGTTGGCACAGAAAGAACATTCTTTGTTGTGCTTTTTTGATGAAGTTTTTGATGTTAGGTGTCCATTTTAGGTCTTGTGATATGATAGAACCTAGAAATTTGAAGATCACCATCACCACCACCACCACGATCATCAAAAAAAGAACATGAACTTAGCATGCCCTGCACAGCTATGGCTAATCTTCAGTTGTGTTTGCAGCTATTCTTCCATGGGTCGTGATGGGGGGTCATGGGTTCCCCGAGTTTCTAAAATAAGCAAAACACACTTTGTGGGAATATACTTTAAATGATTCTATTGACCAGTTCTGTTCAGATGAATAAAAGTAAAGATTGCAAATGGCAAATATATTCATGAGAAGTGGGGCAGGGGGCAGGCTTAGCTTAGGATAGTTAGCAGCTCACCTTATAGGAATAAGGAAAAACTCCCTGCGGGTAACTAAGTAAGGACTTCATAGAGATGGAAGAATTTCATTATTGTTTCAAGTATTTAAAGGTACACCTCCCCTACCACCGGTCCTGGGGGTAGAGGGGGGAGATTCGCAAAGCAAATCATATTCCAAGGGTTGGTGTTGTCTGGGCAAACCCCAAATTCCAAATCAAGTTCACGCTTGTTGAACCTGTAATGGTAACACTCTTGAAATTGGCTTTGGGTTTGCAAATGGTGACTCTCAGCTTGTAGATTAAAAATGTGATTCATCTTAGCATTACAAGTAGTCCTCGGCTTATGACTGTCAGCTTTGAAAGCCATATTATGCTTCCAAAGCTGACAGGTGAGAGGTGCTGCCCCCCCATGGATAGGGCTCGCAACTAGGGTGTCCTCCTAGACGCACGGCTCAGTTTAGAGGAGCAGGTGGGGGCCATGGCCGGGGGGGCGTTTGCCCAGGTCCGTCTGGTGCCCCAGTTGCGACCCTTCCTGGATCGAGATGCCCTACGTACGGTCACTCATGCGCTTGTTACTTCCCGTCTGGACTACTGCAATGCTCTTTGCATGGGGCTGCCCTTGAGGACCACCCGGAGGCTTCAACTTGTCCAGAATACAGCGGCGCGGGTTGTGATGGGATGATCCCGATACTCCCATGTTACACCCCTCCTGCGTGAGCTGCACTGGTTACCGATTGCCCTCCGGGTGAGAGTCAAGGTGCTGGTGTTAACCTATAAAGCCCTTCATGGCATTGGACCGGGGTATCTGCAGGAAACCCTGCTGCCGATAACAGCCTCCTGATGTCCCGTGCGCTCCTACCGGCAGGGCCTCTTCAGGGTGCCATTAGCCAGGCAATGCCGGCTGGCGGCTCCCAGGGGTAGGTCCTTCTCTATGGGGGCACCCACCCTTTGGAACCAGCTGCCCCTGGAGCTCTGGGTGGCCCCCGACCTCCGATCTTTCTGCCGTGGCCTAAAAACTTGGCTGTTCCAACTAGCCTACCCGGACTGATGGAGAGGGGGAGGGTCTTTTTAGTGGTTGTTTTAAATTTAGTTAATTTATGAGATTTCTGATTTAATTACTATTTAATATTTATATTGTGTCATTTTTTAGTATTGTAAGCCGCCCTGAGTCCTTGGGCAGATAGGGCGGCATGACGGATGAGATTTCATCGAAACGTTGCCAAGGTATTCTCAATCTTACACGGGACAAGACCCGAATACACCAAGACCTACATACCTTTACCCGTGAAAATCTACGAAAACAAATATATATATATATATATATAAGCACTAGAAGCTTCCATGCTGCCACATTCTTGAGCCTCGGAAAGTAGGAGGGAGGAATTGCATGGAGCGTATGTAGTAGGCATAATAGTATTCTTCTTTAGAGTCAAGGTCATGTTGTTTCTGCACCTGGAGGAGGAGTGGTTGAGGAAATGTCTCAAGTTGGGACGGATGATGATTGGGGCATGTGATGAAATGATGGGGGAAGGGGGTGGATTTGTAATATTTTACTTATTGGAGGAGAGCCCAGAACGTTCAGATTCGGGATTTCCCAGATGTGCCAATATACCTACTCTAATAAAAGGAAACTTTGAGAAAATGCCTGTCTCGGAGTTTTTAATTGGAGTTGGATTTTTCTGGAACCTCGACACCACTGACCATCATTGAGGCCCACACTTCTGTTGCTAAACAAGACAGTTGTTAAGTTATTTTTGCCCCACTTAGTGACCTTTCTGGCCACAGTTGTTAAGTGAATCACTGCAGTTGTTAAGTCAGCAACATGACTGTTAAGCGAATCTGGCTTCCCCCTTGTCAGAAGGTCGCAAAGGGGGAATCACGTGATTTCAGGACACTGCAACCATCATAAATCTGAGTCAGTTACGAAGAATCTGAATGTTGGTGATATGACATGGGATGTTGCAACAGTTCTAAGTGTGAAAAACGGTCATACATCACTTTTTTTTTTACTGCCATTGTAACTTTGGAACAGTCGCTAAATGAACTATTGTAACTCAAGTGCTTCCTGTATTTAGGGAAAAAAGTCACAGCTTGGAGAAGTCAAAGGATGGTCAGCTAGTTTCCCTCATTTCTATCATTCCTGCTAGCCTTTTGAGGTGGTCTGGAGAAGAAGCACAACCAGGTCTATCTTTATTGTAAGGTTACATTAGACAGAATCTTGCAAGCTTGAATGTTTGAAAGATTAGGAGGTCTCTTCTGAAATGTTTTGCAGCCTTTTCTCCTTCTGTGGGCCTGAGCTGCCTCTTATCAGACTATTATCCTGTCTGTGGGTCTTCCTTCTGATTCCCAAGGTCATCCCCTCCAATTCGGATTTTAAGTCTGAGGAAGACTATTGCACAGAACCTGCATAATTTCTTAAGATACGTGACACAGAGGGTCCCACAGATGTTGGATTCCACGCCAGCCAAGATAGAAATTGTTATGTATGTAGGTTTGAATGTCATTGGTTTAGTTTGAATTGTTCTTGTAAAATGTCAAATAGGATTGGTTTAAATAGTGCGGAAAACCTGCACTCTGATTGGCTTGGCAACTACGGCTGCTGGCTATAAGAAGCAGCCGTAGCCCAGCCAAGTCGGGTCCATTCGAGCTGTAGTCACTTAATAAACTCTTCACTTAACAGAGATGAAAGTGAAGTTGCAGTTCTACTAACAGTTCTTTATGAAATGTAACCTTTGTGGTATTGTGATAACACTCCCTTACTATTTCATTAAGTTGTTTGCTGGAATCATTTTGGGAATTGTGTTCTTCGCACGTCTCGAAGGCAACAGATTAGAAAAACTGTGTCTAATTCCAACCCTATAACTCTATGTTGTATGTTCTAATTTGTTTTATTCATAATGTTTGGGTGAAATTTTGTTTTCAGAACACAATGCCAGATAAATATGAACTTTATTGCAATTGGTGCAATCAAAACAAATCCTAACCTATCCTATGACTATATCAACCAGGCCATGGAATAATCCATACCTTTTCCAAGACCATACCAATTTTATCAACTGTCTTCATTTCTATTTCCTTCAACCTTACCAAGCACCCTAAATTATCTGCAATCTATCAGGCTTATGCCTTAGTAAAAGCTGGGAAATGTATGGCTTGTCAGAGGGCATTAGATAACTTCTCTCTCTTTTCTATATTAGCAATGCTGGCTTGAGGTTATAGAAAGCAGCCTTCGAAGGAACACAACTTCTTTATCTTTAACATAAGGAGAAGATTCTGTCCTTATTATTGACTCATTAACAAACTGAAACATACTTCTCAGTACACATAAAGAAGGTTGTGTAATCATAGGGTGGATTCCCACCTAGAGGTAAACTCTTAGTTTTGGTATTACATGAAATATAAACCTAGCCCTTGTGGCTTTCTTAACAAATTTTGGTTAAAGCAAATGGTAAATCCTCTTCAGAAGTTTTGTTTGCCTGTATCTGATCATAAACAGCTCTATTTAAAGTTGCATTTGAATCAGAGGTGGTATTCAGCAGGTTCTGACCAGTTCTGGAGAACTGGTAACAGAAATTTTGAATAGTTGAAAGGACCGGCAAATACTTCCTCTGACTGGCCCCGCCCCCATCTATTTTCTGCCTCCCGAGTCCCAGCTGATTGGCTGGGTCTTCTTTGGTTGCCCTGCACAGGAGAACAGAGCTGGAAAGCAGGTTAGTGGGGCGGGGAGGGAATGGAGATTTGGCAGTATCCTTCCCCTGACACGCCCCCCAAGCCATGCCCACAGAACCGGTAGTAAAAAATTTGAATCCCACCACTGATTTGAATAATACTTAAAACAGTGTATATCCCTCCCTGCCCCCAAAAAACAAGACCCAAGACAAAACCAAGGCATATGCAGATTTTCATAAAGCTTATTACATTTTCATCACGAAGACAAGAGCCAGTTTGGTCACTACTAGACCTACTGGTCTAGTAGTGACCAGTACTAGCATCATGCTAGAAACCAGGTGACCATGAATTATAGTCCTGCTTTAAGCATGAAAGTCAGCTGAGTGACTTTGACCCAAACACCAGGAGACAGTGAGTTCTAGTCTCACCTTAGGCACGAAAGCCGGCTGAGAGACTTTGGAGGAGTCATTTTCTTTCAGTCAAACCCACTTTACACCCTGGTTTGTTGTGGAGAAGATAGGAGAATGAAGGAATATTTGATACGCTTGCTACTGTGAGTTATTTATAAAAAAATAATAAAGGCAGGATAAAAAGAAATAAAAAGGTAGATCATTGAACAAATCAACCGAGAGTTGTAATTCAAGGCACAAATAGCTAGGCTCAAGTTATTCTACCTCGGACACATTGTGCAAAGACCCAGCTATGTGGAAAAGATTCTAACTTGAGAAAGGTGGAAGAAAGAAAAAAAGATAACCAGAAGAAGATGGAGGGAGTCCATGACGGCAGCTATGGATGCAACAAGTCAGATGTTAGAATACCTGAACGGCCAAGTTACGGACAGATAATCCTGGAGAAATTTATCCATATGGTTACTACGTGTCAACATTTATTTGATGGCATATAATCAATCGTTACTATTTTAATATGCTTTATAATTGGACTCACTTATATGTAATAGAATCATAGGGTCAGGATGGACCTTGGAGGCTGGACAAATAGTTTCCAATCTCTTCTTGAAATCCTCCAGTGATGAAGCACCCACCACTTCTGGAGGCAAGTTGTTCTATCCATTAATTGTTCTCACTATCAAGAGATTTTTCCTTAGTTGCTTCCAAGTCAGATTACTCTTTATGAGCTTCAAACTGTTGTGTTTTTGCCCTGTTCACAGGTGCTTTGGAGAACAGGTTGAGCCATTTTTCTCTGTGGTAGCCCCTCAAGTACTGATTTAATAATACAGGTTCAGGAAGTGTCAGCTTCCAAGATTGCAGTGGTAATATTTTTTCCCCTTTGATTGATTCTAAGAAGTGGAGGAAGAAGTAGACCAAGCGTTGCCTGGTGACTAGAAACCAGTCTAAAAGGACTTCAAT
Source organism: Naja naja (assembly GCA_009733165.1). Lineage (NCBI taxonomy): Eukaryota > Metazoa > Chordata > Lepidosauria > Squamata > Elapidae > Naja > Naja naja. The sequence goes on along the minus strand of CM019155.1, from coordinate 11,046,320 downwards.
ATTCTTCTCCTTTTACCATTTATTTAAGATTCTATCCCACTCCCCACTGTTTGCTATAAATATGTCAGAGATGAGAGGAGGGTGGATGGGCACCCCTCTATTTACCAAGGCAAGAAAGAATATCACAGGGAAGAGAGAATTGGATTCTACAGATAGTTACTCTGTATTGTTAGCAATCGGATGGCATTCCTAAGGGTGGAGGTGCTATGAATGGTATCCATTCTTGAGATCACATTTCTGTGCTACTTATTTGTAAGGAAACCAAAGCAAATTTCGAGCACATCAGGAGATCTAACTGACTGGTTGAAATCCAAATTTTTGTAGACACCAACTTTCCTCTTCAAAATGCTAGTGGGTCTCACAACAAAATGGATCCATATTAACTTCACTTTATTTCTTTATTATCTATATTGTCTATATTATCCACCGCTGTATATGCACAGAAGAACCATTTTCCATTATCTGTTCTCCACAGACCTACTGACGTCTGTGGAAAGACAATGGTCTATCTAACAATCAACCCAGGAATATTGCAATGCCTTCACTGTAAAAAAATTCACAAACCTAACCTTGCACTTTAACAGGGAATGTAGGTTGTATGGGATCTAGATTCACATCACATTAGCTAATGAGGGACCTTGAGTTTATTCTTTAAACCAGTGTTTCTCTACTTTGGCCAATGTGTGCACTTCAACTTCCACAATTTCCCAGCCAACAAGCAGCCAAAGCTGAGAACCATTACTTTCAACTGTAATCTATAGCCTCAGTGACAGCAATCTAAGACTCATTAGATATATTGAAGTTCCTTCTTTGAGGATGAAACATTTCAAAGTTCAGTAAAGCCTTATTAGAAGAAAATAATTCTGGTCCGTTTGGTATCCAGGTAAATGAGCACAAGACACCTGCTTAAAGTGGAGCTAGAATTTATTTGACAGCAAAAACAAAAACCCACCAGAATCAGTTCTTGAAAAAGGCAACATTTTGAAGGCAAATTTTAGAAATATTTATTGGGGGAGTCTAGGTTTTGTTAGTACTTTGCTTGTGCTCATTTCCACATGACTTGGCTTGTGGCAGGGTGTGTGTGTGTGTGTCTCACACCGAGTCAGGGAGAAAATGGCATTTTTTTGCCCCGTGGGATGTGTTAATTTTCATATTTATTATGTGTGGTTTTGTGTGTGGCTGTGGGTGATGGGTTTTGGATCAGGGTAGTTTACAATATGTGTCGATAAAAATTTCTACATGTTGGGGAATTTCTTATGGTTTTATTTATATTGCTTATATATCAATGTACTGGCAATCCTCAACCTACCTTTACAATTTCTGTTGTTAAACAAGACAGTTGTTAAGTGAGTTTCTCCCCCCTCCCCATTTTACAACCTTTCTTGCTATAGGTGTTATTATGTGAATCACTGCATTTATTAAGTTAGTAATATGGTTGTTAAGTGAATCTGGCTTTCCCATTGCCTTTACTTGCCAGAAGTTTATGGTGATCCACAAATATATGCCAAGTGTCCAAATTTTGATCATGTGAACTGTTGCAATGGTCATAAGTATGAAAAATGGTCATAAGTCACTTATTTCAGTGCTGTTGTAACTTTGTCACTACACAAATAGTTGTAAATTGAGTACTGCCTGTATTTCTTTGTGTGAGTCATGCTTAATCAATTTCTGCTTGAGTGTCAATGCAGGTGGAAAAATTTAAGCAGTTTCTTTGTCTCTTTGTTTTGTGTTTGCTAGTGGATCAGGGATGGTTGGGGTTGATGTGTTGCCAGGCCATTAGAGAAAGCTTACACAAGCTTTTACCTTCCAACAGCTTAAAACAGAGGCCTACAACTTTGCAATGGCTGGGCTCACACTTACTCTTTTGATGGCATGCTTTTAGTAGAGTGAGGTCCAAAACAGCATTTGATAACCTTTAACTTAAATGTAATTGAATTAAATGTAACTCAATCAAATCCTATGAGTACTCAATGTGTATTTCATAATTTCTCATTCTCTCCCATTGAATCTATAATGTACTAGGGGCCATGTGTAAAGGGGACCAGGATTATATCAAATGTTTTGATTGGCTAAAGCATGGGTATCAAACTTGCAGCCCATGGGCTGGATGCATCACATGCAGGCCGCACTCACCCTGGCTCAGCAAAGGCCAAAAACCATCGTGATATGTCACGATACGTCACATGTCACAATCAAGGTTGACACCCATGGGCTAAAGGAAGGCTTGGTCAAAATAGATGGGCAGGGAGTGGGCACTGTCACTGGGTGAAAACCGGAAGTAACATTGCTATTCGTAACCCACTATTTATACTTACAAATATGCTCAATATTTACACTTCCTCTTTAACATTCTAAATTTATTTTCTCCCATTGCTTACAGTGGAGCAAAAACCCCCTTAGAAAATGAGAGTGGAAGTTCAATTCTTACACTTTTGAACTCTCATTTTGCTGTCATGTTATTGTCAGAAATTTGGCAACCTTTAATTTCCTAGGCCTGAACAATCTGATCACACTTCAGAATGATCCACTCTATTCATAGCCAGAGAAGTTCAATAACATAAAGATTATAAACTGGTGTTTTTTTTTTTAAATCTGAAAGGGCTTTAGAAATGATAAGTAAGCATGAATGTAGGTTGGCCACCTGTATTGAGGAAAATTGATCCTTCCAAGGAAATTGCAAGATATTCTTTTTGGGGGAAAAAAAAGAAATCTAAGGAGTCTGTGGTAAATTGTTAATTTATCATGGATTATAAAGGGATAGATAGATGATAGATAGATAGACAGACTGACAGATAGACAGACAGACACAGATAGATGATTGATAGAGACAGACAGACAGACAGACATAGATGGTTGAGAGACAAACAGATTAGATAGTTGATGATAGATAGGTATAGATATGTACATTAGTTAGATGATAAGAGAGAGAGAGAGAAATGAACATAATTGTGATGATCAATTTATATTTAAAACTCAGTATTATTTTCTTTTCTTCCTTGGCATAATTAGCAGACTTTTCCATCTTCTAATGCCTGTCTAGTCTAGAGCAGGTTAAATTATAAAAGAGATGATTCCATTGCTTTTGTCCATGAACCTGTAATAATCAGCTGATTTTTTTTTTGCGGATTTGGTATACAGTAATGGCATTAATGAGCCCTGTCCAATCCTGTCCACTTAACAAATGCAATTAAAGTAGTGACTTGCTCTTATTATTATAATAATGGTTTGAATGGTGAGCAATTTATTGCTTTTCAGAGCAATTGGCACAAAGGTGCTATGCTCCTGTACAGTGCAAAAATCTGTTGCTGCTCTTTCATTTTATAGACTCATCCTTTCTAAAGTGATAGGGCTTAGTTTCATAAGAACAATGGACCCAAATCATTGGCAGACGTGTTTCAGAGAGCAGCTAATGAAGGGTTACATTCCAGCTGCAGAAAGAATGTTCTAATGAGAAGGGCATATCAGTGATGCTTATCAAAAACATAAATACTGAACACTTATTTATATAACATATAAACTTTTGACTCTTGCATTATCTAGCATAAGAGAGAACAAATATAGAATTGACTTCCTTTTTTACACCAGAAGACTCAGACCAGGATTTGTGGCTGGAGAAAAAAAAATTAATATAGTGTCCTTCCTTCTGTCAGGCCCAAAGAACCAAGAACAGCATGTTGACTGGTTCTGAGTAGTTGTTCACCTACTCAGAATAGGTGAACAGAATCTTGCCTGACTAAAGCAGTTATCTGCAATAACTATAGAATATATTCTACTTCAGTTGCAGCTATCATCTTTATTTTTTACAATGGTTTTGGATAACTCTTGCAGCAGTGTCTGGAGTCATCCAAAACACCAAGGTGGGTGGCATATAAATATAATAGATAAATAAGTAGAATAGAATACTTTATTTGGCCAAGATACGCAAGGAAATTGTCTCTGGTGCAGAAGCCATCAGTGTACATGAAAATCAACAGAGTAATAATAATCACAATAATGATACTATAAAAGGGGTTAGTAGAGAAAGTGAGGATAATAATAATACCACATGGGTGACTATCCTTAGACTGTGAGGATTAGCTGTTTTAGCAGAGTGATGGCACAGTGGAAAAACCTGTTCCCATGCCTAGTTTTTTTGGCATTTAATGCCCTATAATGGTGGGAGGAACTGAAACAGTTTATATCCAGGATATGAGGGGTCTGTAGTTATTTTCTCAGGCTTCTTCTGACCTGCACAATATACAGGTCTTTTATGAAAGACAATCTGCTTGGAATCTGAACCTGTTATATTTAGTTGCTGTACCAGACCAGAAATTATAAAAGTACCAATGATAGATTCAATAATTTCTCTGTAGAACAGTATCAACTATTCCTGGGGCAGTCTGAACTTCATAAGTAAGTAAATTAATAAATTAGTAAATACTCAAGAGTTGGGTAATTGGTAGCTCTGTGTGGTATAAGGAATCCGGTCTTGGTTTAAGACAGATTATGGTTTATTTGTTGGGACAAATTATGTGAGATGAATTGACTTATTGTATTTTGCTAACATGCTTTAGGTGTTATGTGTCATGTAAACCCCACTATAGTACAATGGAAAGCTAGGATAGAAAATGTTATATAAGTAGTCTTAAACTTATAACCATTCATTTCAAAACTGTTAGAAATTATGACAGTCAGAAATGTTTTATAGTGCTTTATATCATAGAAAGTACTTCTGATCACCATAAAATATGTCACTGCATTTCTGGGGCTTGGCAACTGGCTTGCTTTTATCACCAATTGTAGCAGACTACAGTTGGGTGACCACAATTTGTGATGTTTTTTGCTGGTTTCTAGTGTATCCCCCTCTAATTTCCAGCAAAAAAAGCTCATTCGGAAGAATGGGTTCATACTGAGAACACAAATGATTTTGTTAACAACTGCTACAGAAAATGTTGTAAAATCAGGTCCATTCATATACAACTATAACACCTTAAGACTGGAAATCCAGTCCTAATTGTGGTTGTAAGTCAAGGACTATCTGTGCAGGCTACATTTTCTTTTTCTCTGCTGAAAGTTAGAGTTGTCAGCTTTTATTTTTATTTAATTTGATTGAAAAGTCTATGCCCTTAAAATTACTTCATAGGCCAGAATTGTGCTGATCATTCTTTCTCTCTCAATGACACAGAAATAAAAGCTTCATTTGATGATCCACCTTTAATGGATCTGTTAATTAAATGTGCATCAGTCCTGCCAGAAATAAATATTACTAACCTGTTTAAACATAATGTAGTTGCTGTATATTTCACATTGCTGGATGACACATTTTAATTGTTTTATTTCCAAAATCAAGGGTGCCTTAGCATACGAGTCAGTGGTGGGATTAAAAATTTTTTACTACCGGTTCTGTGGGAGTAGTTTGGCGGACGCAGCACAGCTTGGTGGGTGTGGCTTGGTGGATGTGGCTTAGTGGGTGTGGCAGGGGAAGGATATACTGCAAAATCCCATTCCCTCCCCACCCCACTAACCTGCTTTCCAGCTCTGTTCTCCTGTATAGGGCAGCAAAAGAAGACCCAGCCGATCAGCTGGGACTTGGGAGGCAGAAAATAGATGGGGGCGGGGCCAGTCAGAGGTGGTATTGGCTGATTCTCCGAACTACTCAAAATTTCTGCTACCAGTTCTCCAAAACTGGTCAGAACCTGCTGAATACCAGCTCTGATACAGGTGATCCTTGAGTTCATTGCTTATCAACTTCCACTGATAAGCAATGCAGCCATTACATGAGTTGCACCCAATTTTACAACCACTTTTCGCATGGTTGTTATGTGAATCACATAATTGTTAAGTAAATCTGGCTTCCTCTATTGATTTTGCTTGTCAGAACTGTTAAGTTTGCATGAAGAGGCAGACATGGAGTGCTTCAGCTCTTAAGTTTATTGTGACTTTCAGCTCAGAACGGACCCAATTTGGCTGGGCTGTGGCTGCTACTTATAGCCAGCAGCCGCAGTTGCCAGCCAATCAGAGTGCAGGGTTTTTCCTGCACTTTTAAACCAATCATTTCTAACACTTTACAAGAACAGTTCAAACTAAACCAATGACTTCAAACCTACATACATAACACCCCTCCCCACTAGGTTCAGTCCATACTCAAACCCCATCTATCTAATGTATTCTTTTAAATAGGTGGGGCTCTTACGTGCTTGAGACCGTGGTTCAGATGTTTTAATGTTCTCACCCAGTGAGAGAGGAAATGTGTCTGCTGACATTTCCATACTTGGACTTCTAGTAATAGTAGAACCTGTTTGGTTGCTACAACCTGGTCTCTCCTCCCAATCCATCTCCAACCCAATGTCAGCACCTAAGTCAGGTAGTGATGTACAGACTTCCACTTGTAAGAATGGATTTTGGCATTGTGACAGGTTTTGGGATGGTTCCTGTCGTGTTGGCTCGTTACACATGGGGTTGATTCTTGCTTGCTGATTATCCTCATGATCCTCCCTTCCCCTAGATGAGGTACTAGGTATGGGAACCAGAGAGGAGCAATGATGTTCCTGAGGTAATCTGGATCTAAGCTGATCAATGTGCCTGCTCCAGAGGACACCATCCTCTGTTTGTACCCTGTAAGACCTAGGGCCTGTGATTTGGGTTATCTCAGCAGGAATCCATAATGGTTCACCCATAAGGTTCTTAGCATAAACAGAATCACCCACAGTGAATGTGAATTTTGCTAGTGGAATCTAGTGGTGCTGGAGTGCGTAAGTGGGATGAAGGCGGTCAAGGGAGACCTGAGTTTCCTACCCATCAACAACTCCGCTGGGGATAAGTTAGTTGATGGGTTAGGAGTGATATGCTGACACTGAGTAGTTTTCAACTTTCTCAGTGATGTCCCCAGGACCCAATTGCTGAAGTTTTTCCTTGGTAAAGCGTACCATGCATTCAGCCTGGCCGTTAGCTGAAGGGTGCCCAGGGGCTGTCAGGGCATGTCTGATTCCCTGCTGTGCTAGATATGATTCAAAAAGGTTGAACGTAAATTGAGGACCATTGTCAGAAATGAGGACATCAGGTAACCCATGAGTTACAAAAAGCCTCTTAAGCTACTTGATGACAGCTTCAGCTGTGGTGGATGCCATAGGGATAACCTCTAGCCATTTGGAATATGCATCTACTATAATAAGGAGTGTGCCCTCTGTAGGGCCAGCAAAGTCAATGTGAATCCTGGACCATGGGCCCCTAGGACATTCCCATTCCTGTGTGGGGGCAAGAGGTGGGGCAGGCCTGACTTCCTGACAGTTGGGACAAGATGCAACCCAGTGTTCAACCATTTTGTCAATACCTGGCCACCATATAACTCCTGGCCAATCCCTTCATTCTGACAATTCCCGGATGACCCTCATGTAACATTTCAAAACCTCTTTTTGTAGTTTTGCAGGAATAACCACCTTGTTACCCCACAAAATACATCCTCTTAATACAGATAATTCAGTTTGCCTGGATTTAAGTTGAGGTAGATCTTGAAGTGGCCAACCTTTCTTAATCCAGCCTATAACAGGAGCCAATAAAGTGTCTTTGGCAGTCTCTCTGGCAATTTCAGCAGCTGTGTACTGGAAGCTTGGCAACAGTTTCTAGAAAAAAGGTAAGTCTCAGGAGCAGGATCCTCAGTGTGTGAATGAAGTGGGCAGCGACTCAAAGCATCTGCATGCCCAATGTCTTTTCCAGGCCTGTGGATGAGTTTGTATGAATAAGCAGCAAGAAATTCAGTCCATCTCAGCATTCTTGGTGACAGGATCGTGGGTGTTGGTTTGTCCCCTGCCACAATGCCTAAAAGAGGTTTGTGATCTGTGACCATAGTAAATGTTCTCCCATATAGATACTCATGGAATTTCTTGACAGCTGCAACAATTGCCAAGGCTTCCTTGTCCAGTTGGCTGTAATTTCTCTCTGCTTTAGTCAAGGTGTGAGATGCAATAGGGGCTTCCCTCCTGCTGGGAAGCATGTGGCTCAACACCCCCCCAAAGGGGATGCATCACAAGTCAGTACAACTGGCAAATTCTCAGAGAATTGTATCAGTACAGAATCAGAAGTGAGTTGTCTCTTAATAGTGTTAAAGGCAGCTTGTTCTTTCCTGCCCCAGACCCATGCAGACTTTTGTCTAGTAATCTGTGTAGTGGTTCTGCAATGGTTGCCTTCTGAGGTAGAAACATGTGATAGAAGTTAATGAGTCCCAGGAAAGCTTGCAAGTCTGTTTTGCATTTAGGCCTGGGGGCTTCTTTGATTGCCTGAACCTTGGCTTCTGTGGGGTGAATACTATGTTTGTCAATCATATAGCCTAAGAACTCTACCTTGTCAGTTCTAAGTGTGCATTTTCTTCTTTGACTTTTAACCCCGCTTTCTTGAATCTGGTTAGGACTTCTCTGAGTCTCTCTTGTAACTGAGTGTCATTTTCAGCAGAGATTAACACATCATCAAAATAAGGCACTACCCCTGGCAGTCCTTGGAGCATTCTTTCCATAAGGCTTTGAAGATGCCTGGTGCCACACCTCCAAATTGCAACCTTTTGCATTTGAAAGCACCTCTATGAGTCACAATGGTTTGGGCCTCTGCAGTGGCATCATCAACTGTTAACTGTTGATATGCCTGGGCCAGATCCAATTTGGCAAAGACTGTGCCCCCACATAACAGGAACCTGACTGTAAAAGTTGCAAATGGTGATCATGTGACTTTGGGATGCTGCAACCATCTTAAATACATTCTGGTCACCTAGCATCCAAATTTTGATCATGTGACCGTGGGCACATTGTGTTGTTAATCAGTGTGAAGACCAGTGGTAGCCACTTTTTTCAGCATTGTTGTAACTTTGAACAGTTATTAAATGAATAATCATAAATTGAGAACTCATACACACACACACACACACACACACACACTTGAACTGAGCTGAACATTAAATCAAAGGACTTGCTTCACAGTTGGGTTGTTTCTGCTTGATCATTAATATAAGTTTGGTGGCAATTACAGAGAATTGGAATTTCTGACTGACGATATAAAAGCTGAGTGCCAAAGCTGAATGCCTTGCCAATATGTTATTTTTCTGCCAGAGTTTTGCACAATTTCACTACTATTACCTGGAAATTTTTTTTTGCATGGTGCTACATTGTCTATCTGATGCAGACTTTTTGGGGGAGGGGAGGTAAAATAGCTAATAATATTTGCCATCTTTTTCTCTTCTTTTCTTTGGATACTTGTTTTTGTTTCTTTTAAGAAGCTCCTAACCTCAGCTACAGGCTACAACTTATCCCTGACAATGCCAGAACTGTAATAAATTGTTCAAAGTTAGACCTGAGGCTGTCTCAGTTGCTGCAAGATCAGGGTTTGATATCCTCCTGAATCTAGTTGAATTTAAGGAGGAGGAAAACATTTGACTCCATAAAGAACAGTCAAAAATTTTAAAAAGTAGAAATTATTTTCCTTCCTTCCTTCCTTCCTTCCTTCCTTCCTTCCTTCCTTCCTTCCTTCCTTCCTTCCTTCCTTCCTTCCTTCCTTCCTTCTCTTTTCCTGCAGCCCTAATAATACACAATAATCCTATTTCTGCAATTCACTGATGCTGAAGTAAGGATGGCTATGTACTTTCACTGATGGGCACATGAGTTTGCTCCCCCATTTTTGTGCTGCTGTTTACTTGCTCACATAGGTAACCAAAAAAACAAGAGCTTGGCATTGGCCAACCAAGCTAAGCTTTTAGTAACAAAACTGCTTGCAACTATCATTGGTAACGTATTTTCTAGAAACTCATCAACAAAAAGAGATCAATGCATCATGCTGCAACAAGCTTGACAAAAGAAGTAATATGGAGTATTTTGTGCTCTTGGCTGTTTTCTTGCAGACATTTCCTTACCTGATTAGGTAACATAATCCGTGCTAGTGAGATGGGGCTTGCTCCCTCTATATATACAGTAGCTTGCACTGCCAGTATTAGTGGGGATGTTTAAAAAGATGTAAACTTTTTAATTATGTTGTCTTCATTAGAGGCAGAACTTAGCATTAAAGAACACATCAAGACTCCCCTGTTGCAGGATAGCATCTTCTAGAACGTTGTAACTCTGCAGTGAAGACTGAACTTTAAAAGACTTTCTTTCTATGGGAAAGTGGATGAGAAGTTGCCTCACTCTATAGCATGTTGTTGGCTGTTTCAGCTTGTGTGTGAACAGCCTTTCCTCAACCAAATGGAATATAGGTAGTTCATGGTCCAGTTCCCAAGTTCTGACAGTCTACCCACCAGTCATGTTGGCAACCCTCCTCCCTCATTTATAGTTGTTTGCAGTGTCCTGTGATCATAGGACCGTGTTTTACGTTTTTGCCCCAAACTGGCATTGCTCTCCAAAAATGGGTTTGCTTTATGAACCTGGTGTTTGTTTAATGACCACCGCAAAAAAGATTGTAAAATGGAGTTGGTAACCCACTTTATGATGGTTATGACTTACAATCATAATGGGCAAACCTCATTACAGTTGTAAGTCCGGAACTACTGTACCTGTAATATGTACAGGTTGGAGTTTCACGTAATTGAATAAGTCAGAGCCTGTGCTGGGAACAATCCTTCACAAGCTCAAATTCAGTGCAGGTCTCTAATTTCCTGAATATGGAAACTCCAAACTTTAGTCTTTTGTTGTTGTTGTTGTTCCTATGTTATTCAACTCAATATCAGAAGTGACCAGGAGAAGAATAGCAATAGCACTTGGACTTATATACCGCTTCACCAGAGGTGGGATTCAGCAGGTTCTGACCGGTTCTGGAGAACTGGTAGTGGAAATTTGAGTAATTCAGAGAACCAGCAAATATCACCTCTGACTGGCCCTGCCCCCATCTATTCTCAGCCTCCTGAGTCCCAGCTGATTGGCTGGGTCTTCTTTTGTTGCCCTGCACAGGAGAACGGAGCTGGAAAGCAGGTTAGTGGGTGGGAAGGGAATGGGGATTTTGCAGCATCCTTCCCTTGCTATGCCCACCAAGCCACACCCACAGAACCGGTAGTAAAAAAATTTGAATCCCACCACTGTGCTTCACAGTGCTTTACAGCCCTCTCTAAGCAGTTTACAGAGGCAGCATATTGCCCCCAACATTTTACCTACACCAGAAGGATGGAAGGCTGAGTCAACCTTGAGCCCGATGAGATTCGATCTGCCAAATTGCAGTCAGCCGGCAGTCAGCAGAAGTAGCCTGCAGTACTGCACTCTAACCATTGCACCACCACGGCTCATAGAAGGTAGAAGATAATAATTCCCCAGAGCAATAGAAAAATACATCCAACCATTCTTGGTAAAGACCTACTCTTTGGGAGGGCATGGATCACAGTCTAGTGCAGGGGTGTCAAACTTAATTTCATTGAGGGCCACATCAGGGTCAGTGTTTGACCTCCGGAGAGCCGGGGGGGACATGGCCATGGGGCATGGCCAGCTCAACGTCACTCATGTTGGGAGTACCTATGGCGGCATGAACGCTTTGCAAGTGAAAACAAGCTCCATTTTTGTCAGCGTGGCCTCGTGCAACTCTCTGCCAGCAAAAACGGAGCTCGGGAGGGCTGCCCACAGCCTTCCCAAGCTATGTTTTTGCTGGCAGTGGCACCATGGGCTAGTTCTTCTGTTAGATGGGTCACGTGGAGCACAAAAGGACTCGACTCGGTCTGGTGCAAACAGGTTTATTTCAAAGTGCAGGAAACACTTAGCCGCACATGCAGCAGGCACCGGCTTTTTATAGCCGGCGCTGCCATCATTTCAGCCACTGACGGGACTTTATTTTTCCCGCCAGTGGCTGAGCCAATGAGTGGAGTCTTCAGCCAACTCCACTCCTTGGCCATATAAGGGCATACAGAACACCCCTCTCCTCTTAGTCTGTGTCTTCCAATCAGGCGCCGCATAGTGTACATAGTCATGCAGGTAGGCGGGGCTTTGAGGGGTGCGACTGGATCTGTGCACTTCAGTCAACTCCTGGGCAGCGGCCCGAGCAGACGGGTCTGCTGCTGCTCCGGTCCCCGCTGGTGGAAGCGTCTGGAATCCTTCCACTGGCGCGGCAGGGACCGTTGAGCTTGAGGCCTCAGAAGGACACCGCTGGACGCCAGCAACTCACGGTAAGTGTTCCTGGTGTATTTCTTCATGGTTCTGGGATGGTGGCCTGCCTTGCGTGAAACCTGGGGCCTGGTTATCCTGTTGTTTTTCTGTGATCAGGACCCGGCCTCGGAGCTGGTTGATGTGCCGCTCCCACATTTTTCTGTTCTCCGTTTCTATTCGGTAGGACCATGGGCTGGTGCTTTCGATGACTCGTGCTGGTACCCAGGTCGGTCCCCCTGTGTAGTTGTGGGAATAGACAGGGTCCCCCAGTAGGAATTGCCAACATCTCCTGGTGGAGTCTGGGGGTGTCTCTGTACTGTAATTCGGGTGGACCCTGTCCAAGATTGTTCATAGCCTCTGGCCCATCAAAAGTTCGGCTGGGCTTCGGTGTGTTGTTGTGTGGGGTGTGATGTGTTGTGTTTACAACCATCGGTCAATCTTGTCCTGCCAGTCCCCCTTTCCCATTCGTTGCAGTGTCCCCTTGGTGGCCTTCACCATGATCTCAGCCTGCCCATTCATCGATGGGTGGGCAGGCGCTGACAGGGCATGCCGGATCCCTAGGCCCACTAGGAATGCCCTGAATGGTTTTGCTGTGAATTGTGGTCCATTATTGGAGACCAGAATGTCCAGCAGCCCGTGCGTCACAAAGAGGCATCTCAGTGCTCTCATGGTGGCTTCCATCATGGTGGAAGGCATTAATATGACCTCTAGCCATTTGGAGTATGCATCCACCACTATTAAGAATGTTTGGCCTTGGAAGGGGCCCACAGAGTCAATGTGTAGTTGGGACCAGGGGGCGGTTGGCGTCTCCCACTTCTTCTGCTGGAGATGCCAGCCTGGACTCCTGGCACAGTGTGCCGGTGGTGACCCAGGATTCTACCTTAGCATCGATTCTTGGCCACCACATGTAGCTCCGTGCCAGAGCTTTCATGCGTACCACCCCTGGATGGCCCTTGTGGAGAGCATCCAGCATTCCTTTCCTTAACGGCGGAGGAATTATGACCCTGTCTCCCCACAGCAGGCAGCCCTTTAGAACTGACAGCTCTGCCTGTATGTTTTGGTAGGGTTTGAACTCTTCCACTTGTGCTGCCTGTGGCCACCCCCTCCACACCCAGTTCAAAACTTGCACCAAGGTTTTATCGCAGCTTGTCAGTCTTGCGATTTCCGATGCCGTCATCCGTCCTGGCCGAATGCTCTCTGTCAGTAGTACTGTTGTTGAAGGCGCTGGGTCCTCAGTGGTCTCTGGGAGGGGGCAGTGGCTGAGGGCGTCGGCATGGTTGATTTCTTTGCCTGGTCTGTATATGAGGGTATAGTTGTATGCTGCCATGAATACCGTCCATCTCAGCATTCTGGGTGACAAAATGTTCGGTATTGCCTTGTTGCTGGCAAGGATGCCTAACAGAGGCTTGTGGTCCGTAATGAGGTCGAACAGTCTTCCATACAGGTACTTGTGGAACAGTTTGACCCCAGCCACCGCTGCGAGGGCCTCTTTGTCAATCTGGCTGTAGTTTCTTTGTGTTTTAGATAGAGTCTTTGAGAAGTAAGCGATAGGTGCCTCTGCCCCATTTGGCAGTCTGTGGCTGAGGACTGCTCCTATGCCATATGAGGACGTGTCGCAGGTCAGCGTCAGTGGCAGTGTCTCATTGTATTGTATAAAGACATTGTATGATGTTAGTAGTTTCTTTATCTGCTGGAACGCTTCTGCCCCGTGTTGCCCCCAGGTCCACACTGCCGTTTTGTCCAGCAGTCTATGGAGTGGCTCAGCAATGGTTGCTTTCTGTGGTAGAAAGACGTTGTAAAAGTTTAATAGTCCCAGGAATGCCTGCAACTCTGTTTTGTTTTGAGGGGTGGGAGCCTCACGGATAGCTTTTAGTTTCCCTTTGGTGGGTCTGATGCCAGTGCCATCTATTAGGAATCCCAGGAACTCGACTTGTGGGATGGCTATCTGGCACTTTTTTCTTTTAAGCTTCAGGCCCGCCTCCTGGAATCTTCCCAGGACTGCCCTTAGTTGACTTCATTAGTTGACTTCTGTTCATTGCAGAGACAATTACATTGTCAAAATATGGGATAACCCCTGGGATGCCATGAAGTAATCATTCCATAACACTCTGGAACAGCCTGGGGGCTATGCTGACCCCAAACTGGAGCCTTTTGCATTTAAATGCCTCCCTATGAGTGACGATGGTCTGTGCTTCCATTGTTGCTTCATCGACCGGCAATCGCTGATAGGCCTGTGCCAAGTCCAGTTTAACGAATATGGATCCCCGACCCAAGGAGTGCAGCAGATGTTGCACGATGGGCACCAGGTAGGTGCTATGTTGTAAGGCACAGTTCAGGGTCATTTTGTAGTCAGCACAGATTCTGATCGATCCATCTGGTTTTACTGGGATCACTATTGGGGTCTCCCACTTTGCGTGGTCTACTGGCTTCAACATCCCATGATCGATCAGTTTGTCGAGCTGTTCCTCAACTTTTGGGCACAGGGCGAAGAGAACTCGGCGAGGCTTGAGGCAGATGGGGGCAATAAACTAGACTAAACGATATTGGGGTCCCCGTGTACTTGCGCAATTTTCCGTCGAACACAGTGCCAAACTCCCACTTCAGCTCTGCAGTGTCTCCATTCTGATCAAGGTAAGGGGTCCCAGTTGCATGCACGCCAGCAATGCCTATACGGAGTGGTACGAACCATTCATGCCCCAGCAGGCTAGGCAGGCTCCGGTCAACTACGGTTAGAGCGAGTTCTCCTCTGAAGTCCCTGTAGTCAATGTGGACTGTCTTTTTCCCGGCGACTGGTATCCGGTGGCTCTGATAGTCTCGTAGGGTGATGCTCTGCCATTGCAGTTGGTCTTGCCAAAGATGGGGGAGGATTCCCTTTAGCGTCTCCCAGGATACCATCAAGATATATGACCCCAAGTTGACCTCCATTAAGCACGGCTTTTGCTCAATTTGCACTGTGGCCATCACCTTGTTTGCTGCATACATGTCTGCGTGTCTCACCCCCATTTGCACGTAGCTGACGGATGTGTAGTAGGTCTCTTTGCATCTCGCCTCTTCCCACCTTCTGAATCTCCTGCCAGAGGGTTTTCACCCCCCCTTTGACGGCCATGTGATTTCGCAGGAGATGCGGCTCACCTGGGAGACGTGGCTCGCCGATGTGGCTTCCCTGTGGCCTGACATACCTCTGCAATGTGGCCACGCCAGTCGTATCGTCGGCAGATTGTGTCCTTGAAACGGCAAACTGATCAGTTGTGGCTTCCTCCACAGCTGCTACAGTCTCTCACTCCAGAGTTGCTGCTTGGGTTCCCAGTCCTCATCTGGTAAACTTCGCCATTGTCCCCGCCGTCGCTGGCTTCCAATTTTGACTCTGTGGGCTGTGGTGCAGGGTCGGTCCGAGGGGCGTGGACCTTCCCATTTCCCCGGATTCGCGCAGCCGAGTAATCGGAGGACTCCACGGCTCAGGCCTCGTCAACAGCCTCTTGGAATGTGACCTCTTCTCGAGCAAGGAGCTTCTTTTGTTGAGCAGGGTCCTGGGTGCCCAGGGTGATCCTGTCCCTGATGATCCCCTCGGTGTCGGGGAACTTAGTTCTTCGCCAATCTTCGCAAGTCCTCAACGAATGCATTAATGGTTTCTCCGTCTCTCTGGCTCTGCATATAGAAATCGTATCGGCTGGCCAGGTAGGACAGAGATACGCCATAGTAGGTCCTCAATGCCCTTTGTAGATTGTCCCACGACACGGCCTGTAGGTCTTCAGTGACTAAGGCATCAGCCATCTCGTATATCTCAACATCGCAATATGTTAGGAACAACGCTTTCTTTTTGGCATCGGGCATCCTGCAGTCTGTTCACTTCTAGATACAGATTAAAACGCCCCATGTACGATGACCATTTCTCCTTTGCTGGATTGAAGGGAATGGCCATCAGGTGAGATGCCATGCCAGATCGTTGAGCCATGCTGCTTGTGGGGGGGGGGGAATCATCGTCTGACCGGCTGCTTCGGTGGCTGATGTCAAGAGTCCTTCTCTTCTAAGTGCGAGATCCCACATTCGTCGCCATGTTAGATGGGTCATGTAGAACACAAAAGCATTCGACTCGGTCTGGTGCAAACAGGTTTATTTCAAAGTGCAGGAAACACTTAGCCGCACACGCGGCAGGCGCCGGCTTTTTATAGCCGGTGCTGTCCATCGTTTCAGCCACTGATGGGACTTTATTTTTCCCACCAGTGGCTGAGCCAATGAGTGGAGTCTTCAGCTGACTCCACTCCTTGGCCATGTAAGGGCATACAGAACACCTTCACTGTTTCCAGGGCAGCCTCACAGGTCAGGTCTAAGAACCCTATGGGCCGGATCTGGCCCGCAGGTCTTGAGTTTGAAACCCCTGGTCTAGTGGTTAAAGTGCTGGTCTAGAAACCAGAAGACTGTGAGTTCTAGTCCTGCCTTAAACATTAAAGCCAGCTGGACTGACTTTGGGCCAATCACTGTAAGAGTATGAGTTCTAGTCCCGCCTTAAGCATGAAAGCAAGATGAGTGACTTTTTTTTTTTTTAATTACATTTATATGCCGCCCTTCTCCGAAGACTCAGGGTGGCTTACAATTTTTGGGATACAACCCAGTGTACTCAGCAATAGCCTTCATTCCATTGTATATGCCTGCTTATTACTAAGCGGCATTTTTACAAGGTCAGCTAATTGTCCCCAACAATCTTGGGTCCTCAATTTACCTACCCCGAGAGGATGGAAGGCTGAGTCAACCTTGAGCCTGGTGGGATTCGAGCCTACAGTAATTGTAGACAGCTAGATCTTAAGAGCAGGCATTTACAGACTGAGCCACCACTTTTGGGCCAGTCTCAGCCCAACCTACATCACACAGTTGTTTTGTTGGGAAAATAGGGGGAGAAAGGAGTATTAGTTACATTCCCTGTTATTTATAACAATAATAATGGCAAATAATACAGATGGAATAAAAAATAGCACTTAGCAGCAATTCAGGGCTGGGCATCCAAAAATTACAATTGAAATGAAATACAATTCATTTCAAATTCTGCACCAATGTAATTCTGAAATACAGAATGGCCTGGCACACTAATAAAATTCTAAATTTAATGCACAGCAAATAAAATAAAATGTTTTTTTCAGACTGTCTGAATTCAGACAGTTGTGACATTTATTATGATAAATCCTCATAGCATTTTAGTAGCATTTATTTCTTCATTGGGAAACATTGGCTCAGGAAGACAAAGCCATTAGCAAAACAGGTGAAAAAAATGTAATATTTTCTTTCTTTCATTCATTTCCTTCTCAACTTTCTTTCATTAAAAATATGAGGTTGCTGGTGTACTTTAAAAATGTGCAATGCACCATCAAAGAATGAACTATAGGAAATGCATGCTTGAAATGGCTTGCTTCCTGGTTCAGATAAATTGAGTTCTTAAACCTCATTCAAAGCAATCAATAAGCATTGGAAAAGCAAAATAATTTCTGGTACATTTATACAAATTATACTTGTCTGTATAAGTGGTTCCTGAAAGGAACACAGCTAGCTTGTTACTTCAGTTCTGGTTCCAGCCTGCATATACAGTGGAATTGTCAGTAATATTTTCTGAAAGCAATGGACGGGAGCCAGAGATTTAGGTATTTTAAAAGAGCAAACTTGTGGTTAAATATAGAGCTGTGGAACAGAACCTGAAATGCACAATCAAAGCTAAACTTGTACGATTCCACCACCCCCCAAATAATTAATATAATTTTTATTAGAAATTTTTAACATCAGAAAAAGGAAAACATGGAAAAAAATACAGAAAATGAGATTAAGGAAGGAAGAAAAGATAGAGAAAAATACAAAAAAGAAAAAAGAAAAATGTAATTAAAAGAAGTGACTTCTGATCTTCTTTATAGCAGCTAGGAACAGATTTAAGTATAGGTAGCCATTGACTTCCAATAGTTTATTCAGTGTTCAAAGTTACAACAACACTAGGAAAAAAAGATGATTTATGATGACTGATGAGACATCCCCATGGTCACTTGATCCAAATTCAGATGCTTGGCCACTGACTCACATTTATGACAGTTGCAGTATCCTAAGGTCATGTGATCGCCTTTTGTGACCCTCTGACAAACAAAGTCAATGAGGAAACCAGATTCACTTTAACAACTGTGTTACTAATTTAGCAACTGCAGTGATTCATTTCACAACTTTGGTAAGAAAGGTCATAAAATGGGGCAAAATTCAAGGTTACATTATATAGTTTGCTTCTTCCCACACCATACCTTTTTCAGTTGGTGGATCCAGAAATTTGTAGGACTGTACCAGACGTGGCATTCAACAGGTTCTGACCAGTTCTGGAGAACCGGTAGCGGAAATTTTGAATAGTTTGGAGAACCGCCAAATACCACCTCTGACTGGCCCTGCTCCCATCTATTCTCTGCTTTCTGAGTCCCAGCTGATTGGCTAGGTCTTCTTGGCTGCCCTGCACTGGACAACAGAGCTGGAAAGCAGGTTAGTGGGGTGGGGAGGGAATGGGGATTTGGCAGTAACCTTCCCCTGAAGTGGGGTGAGATTTTTACAGTATCCTTCCTCTGCCACGCCCACCAAGCCACGCCGACCAGACCAAGCCACGCCCACCAAACAACACCCACAGAACCGGTAGTAAAAAAAATTTGAATACCACCACTGGACTGCACCCTTCTCACATCGAAAATACAGAATCCAACTATTGTAATACAGGTGTAGATGGCTGCTGTTTTATTCAGCCAGTCCTACCATATGTTTAGCAATAATCTAATTGTACTCCCAATGCTTAGGGGGTTTTTTGACATCAGTTGGTAGAATTCCCTTATCATGAGCTGCAGATATTTGGGACTCTCCATCTGCCATAGAGGCAAACCTGTGGCTCCTAGTTATAAATAAAGGATTGATCCTACCATCCTTTAAAAAAAACAATTGGCTTCTTAGCACGAATGGCAGAGAAGAAAATCTAGGCCCATCTGTGCTATTTGCTATTTTCAAAGAATTTTTCCCCACCATAAAAATAAGCCACTTGTGTCATGAATTCATAACATTTTTGGAGAGAGATTGATATTTCAGAAATTAGCTGGCTCTGTTTG
This sequence comes from Naja naja, assembly GCA_009733165.1. Lineage (NCBI taxonomy): Eukaryota > Metazoa > Chordata > Lepidosauria > Squamata > Elapidae > Naja > Naja naja. The sequence continues at coordinate 11,027,146 of CM019155.1, read as the reverse complement.
GGTTGCAAGTGGGTGAGATTTTGCTCATATCCTTGCTATGTCTTGGTGAGAAATGCCAGTGTGGGAGTGACAGACAGAAGTTGGGTGGAAGGCTTTCATTCAGAAATGGCAACTCCAGGTCAAATAAAGAGGGCAGTTTAGAACCAAGAAAGCCACCTATTTCCATTTCTTAATTGGTATCTTAATCCAAACTCTGCAATATTTTAAACACTAGCTCTAAAGTCCTTGAAAACCAAATCTGGCATTCTTAGGAACCTAAACACATATTGCATCAAGTTCTTGTATCATTCTGTCCTGACATACCCAACTTCATTTTGTATGTTTGCTTGCTTATTATCTACAGTATCTGACTGTTTTCCTCCATGTAGGTTTTTTCCTGAGGTTTATCCTTCCTATATGATATTTAGTCTGCTCCATTATGTTCCCTGTAGCTACCTGTGGTTGAACCTTTAAAAAGCAAGACAGGAAGAAAATCGTCAACTTATTTGAGCTGTGGTGCTGAAGAAGCTCCTGCATATTCCTTGGACAGCAAAGGTGACCAGCAATCAAGTCCTGCAGCACACAACATCAGGTATGTCATTGGAAAGCAAAATCACACAACTGCGTCTCAATTATTTTGGCCATGTCATGTAGAGGAATTCACTGAAGAAAGCAATTATGTTTGGAAGAGTTAGTGGTAAAAGGAAACCAGGCCATCAAAGAACATGGTGGGTGGACACCATCGAAGCTGGCATCAGCTGGAGCACAGAACAACTCAAAAAAGTAGTGCAAGATCAAAAGATATAGAGAGACATGGCCCATTGAATTGTCAAAAGTCAGACACAACTGAATGGATATCTTCATCATCATCATCATCATCAAATACTTAGCTTAGCAAAGCAAAGCTATCAGAGCACTGATACCAAAATAAAACATATTCAATCCTCTCCCTTCTGAACATGGAGAGCAAATAAAACAAAAAAGATAATTCCATAAATATAAAATCACAACCAGAGCTTTAACAACATCTATAAAACTAGATACCTATAATTGATTATTATAAGTGAGGGAACATTTTCTAGGTAATGAAAAATACTTTTTGCCGGGTTTTAAAAGTTACTCAGTTTGGCATTAAGAAGACTACCTTGGAGAAAATAGCAATCCATATAAATGCAATTTTTCATCACATTTCTGGAGAGCTAGAAAAAAAAATTCAAGCCAACAAAATGGACTTTTTGTTAGATCTTGATTCCTACTCTATTTAAGACTTCGAAGATATGGAAATTGTTTTCAGTTAGCCCATGGAACAGCATTTTGAATTAATTCAAAGGTCACTGTATGGTTAGTATATTAATCTTTATTTACCAGTGTCTGAAGAGGTCCACGCACCCAAATTTAAGTTAACCTTTTCCAACCTGGTGCCTTTCAGGTCTGTTGAATTTAGAATTTTTAAAAAATACCATTGCCAATGGAGCATCTAATTTTATAGATACTGATAAAGCTCTGCTTGTGATATTATATTTGTGGAACTGTCTTTTTTTGTTTTATTTGCTGTCCATGTTCAGAAGGGAGAGAGTTGCATATGTTTTATTTTGTTTTTATTTCCTCCATATGGGGAACAGAGACCAATACATTTGTCAGGGATCAGATAGAAAGGCAGAATGTTTGTTTATTAAATGTATTTGTCTCATCAAGGAGCTACTCTAGGTGGCAAGTTGGAAGTTCAAAATCAGATTGGTCTTTCCAAAGACTCGGGGTGACTCTAAATCCCATCAAACTATCAATTTTACTATAACGGGGGAAGTGCTCAGTGCAATGCAAAGGTAATCCTATTGACTATATTAATTCAAATTCGTTTTAACTTTTGTCTTCTCGTTTCATGATGTTTCTATGCATGTCTCTGTTGGGTGATCTGGAGACACAGCTCACAACCAGGAGTTGGACACCTCTGATCTAAGGACATGGTGATCCAGGAATGCAGACCAGAATGAATGTAGATCAGAAGTTCTGCACTGAAACAAGAAATGTTTGACTCAAGGCTACAGACCACGATAGAATTGGAACTAATCTAAGAAGAAGAAGGGAAACAGTGAAAGTGAACAGATAATAAATAAGGAGGTGGGGAAAAATGGTAAAAGTTTGCAGATGACCTCAAGAACAAAGACTGTTGTGAAGAAACAAAGGCGAACTGATTAGGTATTAGAGGGTCTGAAACTGGTTGGCCTTAAAAGAAATCCAAAATAACACCATGCAGAAAATGTATCTGGATTTTAGCCACATTTGATGTAAAAGACTTTTTTAAAAAAGTCTTTAAAAAGACAAGAAAGCATCAGTGAGATTCTCATAAATTAAACATGCTGTTGGAGGTCTGTAGAAATATCCTGGCTTTTCCTGAAAGATACTCTTCCAGGTGTTTTATTATTTATTTAAGAAAATTTATATGGCCACCCAATTCACTCTCAATGACACCAGGCAATTTGCAAGGATAAAAGCCCAATATAAAAACAATGAAAAGCAATAACCTCCCATTTGGTGACAACAATTAGTCAATCAAATAAACTACTTGATGAGCTCCCTCTCACTCTGGGGCCCGCAGTCCTGTTGGCAGAATCAGGTCTTCAGGGTCTTGAGAAAGAGTGCCAAAGTGGGGGGGGGCAATATCTCTATGAGGATGATGTTCCTCAGGGAGGGAGCCACTGCAGAGAAGGCCCTTCTTCTGGGTCCTGCTAGATGGACCTCCTTAGGTGAGGGACCCACAATATTTCCTGCCTCTCTGCTCTGCTGGCTCTATGGTTTCTTTCACATCCCATGGAAGAGAAGTTATTGGAAAAGGAAGGGATCTCCTACCCTTGAAAATCTCCTTCATACACTGCAGCAACTTTCTTTTGCCAGATATTTTATAGCTGGTGATAAATTCCTTATCACTGGAGTCATTTTTAACATAGGACCTTGTCTGTTAAAAAGACAGTTTTCATACCATCGTCTTTTTTTTCCTCTTAAAATTAAGTTTGACAAGTTGCAACCTTTCAAAGTCGCAATAGATCCCCTTCTGCCAAGAAAAATCTACTGTTCCACAATTCACAATCATCATTTCATATTTGCCTGCATAATCTTGCCCAAATATGCGACATTTCAATGGCCAGTTTGTTGCAGAGCTGTGTCACGGCAACTCCTACAGGTTATAAGAATTGCATTGATACAAAGGAAGGCTATTGAGGAAGACGGTGGCATTTTTATGACTTGTCTTGAACATTGCCAAGGATATAAAAAAAAAATACAATGGAAGTAATTTTTTAAAAAACAGCATCAAAAGTCTGGAAATGTTTTATAAATATGCTTCAGTATCCAGAAAGAAAGGAGAGATAATTATTTAATGAGTTATAATAGAAGTATCTCAAATTACCTTAAGCTAACAGAAAGTGGTAAATATAGTAATGTCAGTACTAGGAATAAAATAATATAAACAAGAATGTATATTTAATCATTCAGATATTTTAAAGAATTGTCATTGTTAATGGTTATTGTTATATTGTAATATATAATCCTGACGTACATTATCCTAAAATCTCATGTAAGATGAAATGTAGTTTCAAATTATTTTAACGAAATAAATAGTATTGTGCCACTTAAATTAAACTCCTTGAAAACAAACCTGAGAATAAGTAAATGTAACTCATTTCATACTGAATTTAGGACAGCCTTCCTCAATTACAAGAGTCATAATAGATGGGATCAAAAAAAGACAGTGATGCAATTTTGCAACTAAAACAGCTCCTTATTATTAAGGACCTTGGTGGTGCAGGCTGTTAAACACCTAGCACTTAGTTCCAGCTGCCTGTAATTATCGCAGGCTCGAATCCCACCAGGCTCAAGGTTGACTCAGCCTTCCATCCTCTCGGGGTAGGTAAATTGAGGACCCAAGATTGTTGGGGGCAATAAGCTGACTTTGTAAAAATGCCGCTTAGTAATAAGCAGGCATAAACAATGGAATGAAGGCTATTGCTGAGCGCATTGGGTTGTATCCCAAAAATTGTAAGCTGCCCTGAGTCTCCGGAGAAGGGCAGGATATAAATATGAATTTTAAAAAAATTATTGCTGTCTACATTTTGGGAAACAATAAAGGCAACATTTTAAGAGTCCCTGTTCCTTGTAAGAGCTTTGTTGCTTATGCCATCCGTCTTGTAAACTCATAGGATTCTCCCCATCCACCCCTGCAAATATATGTATTATATTTGAACTAATTGTGATATTTCTCTGTGTCATATGTGGGTATATGTGGGTATATGCATAATGGTTACCCTTTGAGAGCTGAATGCAACAAAATTTCATTTTAATAAAGTTCTATTCTATTCTATTATGTTTTTTTCTGTTCTGTTGATTTCTGTTCTGTTCCATTCCATATTCTATTCCTTATTTTATTCTGTTCTTTTCTGTTCCGTTCCATTCCCTATTCCATTCCATTCCATTCTATTTGGGAAGTTTGGGAAGGCTGGAAATGAACTCGTTTCCAGCTTCCAGAAAGCCTCCGGAGCCCAGGGAGGGCAAAAACACTCCCCCTGTGCCGTGGCGCAGGAGGCTGACTAGGCCTTTCCCACCATGGCCACGCCCACCCAGTAACCGGGCAGAGAACCCGTTGCTAAAATTTTTGAAGCCTACCTCTGGGGAGGGGAGGCAGATTTGCTTAAGAACTGCATGATTCACTTAATGATCATTGTGATTCACTTAACATCCATGACATAAAAAGATCATAAAATCAGGTATCACTTATTAAATAAGTGCAACGTTTAATGATGGAAGTTCTGATCCTAATTATGCTGGCATGACGAACTCTGGGAATGATTTAAAGTGGTGTTTCTCGATTTCAATTTTTGTAAACTTCCACTCCCAGAACACTCACAGAAAGCATGCTGGCTAAGGAACTCTGGGTGTTGAAGTCCACACCTTTTGAGAAACACTGATTTAAAGCTCTACACCAGGAGTGCCAAACTCAAGGCCAGATTTGGCCTGTGATGTAGTCGGATCCGGCCTACGGGGCCATCCTGTTCTACCCAATGCAAAGAGGAAACATGCCAGCAGTTTGGGGAATGGCGTCTGTTATGTATGCAGGTTTGAATGTCATTGGTTTAGTTTGAACTGTTCTCGTAAAATGTCAGAAATGATTGGTTTAAAAAGTGTGGGAAAACCCTGCACTCTGATTGGCTGGCAACTGCGGCTGCTGGCTATAAGTAGCAGCCGCAGCCCAGCCAAATTGGGTCTGTTATGAGCTGTAGTCACTAATAAACTCTTCACTGAAGCACTCCACGTCTGACTCTTCATGCAAACTTAACAACGTCAATCTGGCCATGCCCACCTGGTTGGCCACACCCACCTAGTCAGCCATGCCCGCCCAGTGCCCCAAGGTCAACCATAGCCCTGATGCAGCCCTCAATGAAATTCAGTTTCACATCCCTGCTCTACACTGTTATAGCTCGGTTAACATCCGTGACCTAAAAAGGTAGTAAAATCAGGTATCACTTATTAAATAGGTGCAATGTTTAGTGACCCCAGTTGTAGGGATCTTCTACCACATCAACTTTTCTCTCAACATTGTAGATGCTTCTCCAAACCCTGTCTCAATTTGAGATTAAGCTTTAATAGTACAATGGAAACAGCATCAGGCAAGCTTGAGTTGTGAGGCAATAGGATCTCCACAATGGACAAGGAGCTTTTTGAACACTGTTCTCATAAATACTGTACACAGAGTGATAAAACTTCAAAGAATACCTCCAGTGAAGACATTAGTCTTCCCCAAACTGGCACCTCTAAGGTGTATTGGGACTTAAGGACCCAGAATTCCCTGCCAAAGGCAACAATTGCAGAGCCTGGAGTTAGGATCCCAACCCTCGGAGATTGAACTGAAGGATGTTTTTTCTAAAATCAGCCCTATTTAGTAACCTAGCAGCTGTTTTTTGTACTAACTGAAGTTAGATTTTTAAATACGCCACCTCTGTAAAAAAATAATGCTGAATCAAAGGTTGTTACCCATTTAAGAACAAATGCTTCAGTTGTCATTAGTGTCATTTGTTCTTGGAAGAATTTGTTCTATTCACAATGATTTTTCTTTCTTTTTTAGCACGTTGCTATAAAATTGCTCCGAAAGCTTTGTAGGGGGAGTATTAAGCTGAAGCCATTGTTTGCCAATTATAAGCTTTAGTCGGGGTGTGCTGTTGCTGATGATTCATCTGGACTACCAATTCCCCAAATATCTGGTCCTGGCAAGCACCAAGATTTGACATTTTGAGATTGTTTCCCATGATGTTAAGGATTGTGCTGCAAGAAAAGAACGCCAAAGGAGACCCCTTGACAAAAACAGAACCTCTCCACTTTAGAGAAAGACATGTTTTCAGCTTTGCTACTGAAAAGGGATTGACATCATGACAGTTTAAGATCTTCTCTAAACAATCACCGCTTTAAACAAGAGGAGCAAAAACCTTTGTTAGTGGCACATTTTAAACAAACCAACAAAAAATAATCAAAATTAGAGAAGCCCAGGAAGTTAATCAGAAGTAAACAAAGCTTAAAGAAACACATTTCTAATTAGGTCACAACATAAGCCCCCAAGTTCAATCCAAAAAGAGATCACTTTGGCGAAAAAACGAATCTGGTCATGTTGCCAACTTCAAAAGCCGATACAAAAATTTATGCCACCAGATAAAGACTAAATGCACCAATTATCACATTAAACAAGAGGAAAACCTTCTATGCACCAATTCTACCCACACTTTCTACAATTTTGTAAACAACAAACTGAAAGAATCAAGGTCCATCCCACCCCTGAAAGGACCTAATGGTAAAGACTGTAATGATAACACCATTAAAGCAAACCTCTTTAACAAATTCTTTGGCTCAGTATTTGTAAGCAGTGGTTCATGCCCAGTATTTCCTAGTCGAACCACAGACAACTATAATGATCTAATAAATATTGATTTTACAGAAGACAATGTTGAAAAAGCACTACTCAATCTAAAACCATCTCTATCTATTGGACCGGATGGAATATGTGCCTACTTCTTAAAAAAGCTATCTGCTGCCATAGCCGAACCTCTAAACATAATCTTTGAAAAATCTTTCAAGATCAGCTCCTTGCCAAAACAATGGTCACTAGCCACGATCATCCCCATTTTCAAAAAGGGGGACCCCAGCCTATTTGCAAATTACAGACCAATCTCCTTATGCTGCGTCACCTGTAAAGTCATGGAATCAATTATTAACCAATCCATTATCCTCCACTTAGAGACAAACAACCTACTCTCTAATAAACAATTTGGTTTCAGAAAAAAACTATCCTGTAATCTGCAACTCTTACACTGCAAAAACATATGGACTACACAACTCGACCAGGGCAAAACAATAGACTCAATCTACACAGACTTCTGCAAAGCCTTTGATTCAGTGGTACATGACAAACTACTATTAAAACTAAAATCTTATGATATCTCTGGACACCTGCATAACTGGATAGAAGCATTCCTGTCAAACAGACAACAAATGGTCAAAATTGGAAACGTCCTATCAAATTCTGTACCTCTCAACAGTGGTGTCCCTCAAGGCAGTGTTCTAGGACCAACTCTTTTCATACTCTACATAAATGACCTCTGTGATCATATTAAAAGCAATTGTGTTCTCTTCGCTGATGATGTAAAGCTATTCAACACCACCAACTGCTACCCTTCAAAAAGACCTCGACTATGTATCAGAACAAATGGCAACTTCAAATCTCAACAAATAAATGCTCTTACATATTGGCAAAAAAAAAATCAGAAAATAAAATACAAGCTGAATAGTCAAGACCTTGTTGATGATCCAAACTCTGTCAAGGACCTTGGAGTACTCATCTTAAATGATCTAAGGGGGGGAGGGGAATGGGGACCCCTGGGCTCAAGCTGGTGTATTTTAATGCCAGGTCCATGGCTAATAAGTCTTCCCTCCTCCGCGAGGTGATTGAGGAGGAGGCTGCGGACCTGGCTTGCATCACCAAGACCTGGTTGGGCCCAGAGGGAGGAGTCCCTCTGGTTGATTTATGCCCCCAGGTTTCCAGATTTTGCACCGGCACGGACTCAGGGAGGGGTGGTGGAGTGGCTGTGGTTATTCGGGAGACCCTGATTCCAAGGAAGGTCGCTGTTCCTGAGATAGGCGGAAGTGAGACCCTCCTCCTGAGGTGGGAGCCTGGTGGTCGGGTGGGTTTGCTGCTGACATACCTTTCCCCCAGCTGTGTGGCAGCAACCCTGCCTGGGTTTCTCAGTGTTCTCTCGGGGTGGCGGTGGATCTCCGGGCTTATGGTCCTGGGTGATTTCAATCTGCCTTCCCTTGGGGGGGCATTGGGTTTGGCCCAGGAATTCATGGACTCCATGGGGACCATGGGCCTGACCCAGTTAATTCAAGGCCCGACTCATGAGGGGGGAAACACTCTCGACCTGGTTTTGTCTCGAACAGTGGCGTAGTGATATAGGGCAGGCGAGTTGTACAACACTGCCCGTCCCATGGTCTGATCACTATCCCCTGCAGCTGGTCTTCCAACAGGCTGCCCCCCACTGCTGGGATGAGGAGCCACTTAGATGGTTCCGCCCCAGACGCCTAATGGACCCTGAAAGGTTCCAGGTGGAACTGGGGTTTTTCCCCATTTCCCTTGCCCACAACTCTGCCGAGGACCTGGCGGCTGCTTGGCAGCAGGCTGCTGAGGCTGCCCTCGACAGGGTTGTCCCCATGCATCCCCTCACATGCCGTGGATCCCGGGTAGCTCCTTGGTATATTGAGGAGCTCCGGGAGATGAAGCACCGTCGGAGGGGTTTAGAGAGCAGGTGGAGGGCCACCCGCTCCCAAGCCGATCGAGCCCAGTTAAGAGCCCATATAAGGACTTACCTGGTAGGTATGGGGGTGGCGAGAAGGTCTTATCTCTCCACCCTCATAGCGTCCGCAGATAACAGCCCAGCTGCCCTGTTTAGGGCCACCCGCTCCCTCTTACATCCGGGGGAGGTGGTGGACCCTCTCCGGGGAAAGGCTGAGGAATTTGGTCAATATCTGTCGGATAAGATTGCGCGGATTCGGGGCGGGTTGTGCTCCACCTTGCAGTGGTCTGAGGATCGTGGTGCAAGTAGTCTGGCTGATGTGATCTGGGCTGAGTTCGACCCTGTTTCCGAGGATGAAGTGGACAGGATTATGTGGCGTCTGAGTTCCACCACATGTTTGTTGGACCCGTGTCCTTCCTGGCTGGCTTATGCCGCCAGGGAGGTCACCTGCGGTTGGCTCCAGGCAGTGGTCAATGCTTCATTAAAGGAGGGTGTCTTTCCCTCCGCCTTGAAAGAGGCGGTGGTGAGGCCCCTCCTGAAGAAGCCTGCCCTGGACCCGACTGTGTTAGACAACTTCCGTCCAGTCTCCAACCTTCGTTTTTTGGCGAAGGTTGTTGAGAGTGTGGTGGCTCAGCAGTTTCCACTTTTCCTGGATGAAGCAGACTACCTAGATCCGTCCATCGGGTTCCGGCCTGGTTTCAGCACGGAGACAGCATTGGTCGCACTGATGGATGATCTCTGGAGGGCCCGGGACAGGGGTTTTTCTTCTGTCCTGGTCCTATTAGACCTCTCAGCGGCTTTCGATACCATCGACCATGGTATCCTTTTGCGACGCCTCGAGGAGCTGGGAGTGGGGGGCACTGTTCTTCGGTGGCTCTCCTCCTACCTCTCTGGGCGGTTGCAATCGGTGTTGTCAGGGGGACAGAGGTCGGCCCCGAGGGCGCTCACTTGTGGAGTCCCTCAGGGGTCGGTCCTCTCCCCCCTTTTATTTAATATCTACATGAAACCGCTGGGTGAGATCATTCGTGGTTTTGGGGTGAGGTATCACCAGTATGCTGATGATACTCAGTTATACATCTCCACCCCAAACCAAATCAGTGATGCCCTCTCCGTGATGACTCGCTGTCTGGATGCAGTATGGATCTGGATGGACGGAAACATGCTTCGCTCAACCCGCCAAGACTGAGTGGCTGTACATACCGCATCTCGGTCCAGTCAAGAGTGTCCATCGTTGACCATAGGGGAGTGGTGTTGCCCCTGTGGATAGGGCACGGAACCTGGGGGTCCTCCTGGACGCTGCTCCAATTGGAGGAGCAGGTGGGAGCCGTCGCCAGGGGGCCTTTGCCCAGGTCTGCTGGTTCGCCAGCTTCGCCCGTTCTGGACTGAGATGCCCTGCGTGCAGTCACTCATGCCCTTGTTACCTCACTTGACTACTGCAACGCTCTCTATTTAGGACTGCCTTTGCACACCATCCAGAGGTTGCAGCTGGTGCAGAATGCTGCCGTGCAGGTTGTGATGGGAGTTACCCGATTCTCCCATATTACCCCCCTCCTGCGTGGCTTGCATTGGTTGCCGGTTGCGCTCCGGGTGAGGTTCAAGGTTTTGGCTTTAACATTCAAAGTCCTACACGACATGGGTCCACAATATTTAAGGGAGCACCTCCTACTGATATCAGGGACCAACCGCCCTGTACGGGCACACAGGCAGGGGCTCCTCGGGGTCCCATCGGCAAGCCAATGTCGGCTGGCGGTCCCCCAACAGCGAGCCTACTCTGTGGCGGTCCCCAACTTATGGAATCAACTGCCTCTGGACCTCCGCCTGGCCCCTGACCTCCGCACCTTCCGCCGCGATTTGAAGACCTGGCTATTTGACCAAGTCGGGCTGTGATTACCTTACCGGGGGCATGGGACAGTTTTAATTTTTAATTCAGTTTTATTGGACCTTATAGTGATTTAATTTCTTTTTAATTATTTATTGTATTTGTATGTTTTAACTGTGAGCCGCCCCGAGTCTTCGGAGATGGGGCAGCATATAAGTCCAATAAAATAAAATAAATAAATAAAATAAGTGCTAGAGCCCACTGTAACTACATAGTCAAAAAGGCATTAAGAGTTGTTAACCTAATCTTACGTAGCTTTTTCTCTGGTAATATCACACTACTAACTACAGCATATAAAACATTTGCTACACCAATACTTGAATGCATACAGCTTATCAGTCTGGAACCCACATTATGTATCTGGTATTAACACAGTAGAGAAAATCCAGAAATATTTTACAAGAAGAGTTCTACACTCCTCTACTCATTGCAGAATACCTTATGCCACCAGACTTGAAATTCTAGACCTAGAAAACGTAGAAATACACCGTCTTCGGTCCGATCTAAGTATAGTATATAAAATCATACATTGCAATGTCCTACCTGTCAATGAATACTTCAGCTTCAACCATAACAATACAAGAGCACACAATAGATACAAACTCATGGTTATCTGCACCAAACTTGATTGCAGGAAATATGACTTCAGCAACAGAGTGGTCAATGTCTGGAATACTCTACCTGATTCTGTGGTTTCTTCCCCAAACCCCAAAAACTTTAACCTTAGAGTGTCTACTATTGACCTCACCCCTTTCCTAAGCGGTCTGTAGGGGGCATGCATAAGCGCACCGAAGTGCCTACCATCCCTGTCCTATTGTTTCTTTTATTTTCTTATATGTATCCATGTATGTATAACTATGTTTATACTTATACCTATTATCTTGTAAGCAATTGACTAATCAAAAAAATAAATAAATAAAGTAGAATCAAGTTGCTGAAGTACAGTATTTAGAGTTTTCTCCAACACACCCAGTTTATATGCTTCCGTCAGGGTTGTTTTAAAATTGCTTGTAAATCAAAAAACTGTTCAAGACGCAAGTTCAACATAACTATCATCAGGCTTTGACCTGCAAACATGTTGGCCTCTAATGTGTATCCATGTGGCAGAATGGGTTATAGAAACTATCATATAAATCTCTGATAGATCCTTGACAGGTTCCCAAAGCCAAGAATGACACATAGAGTTATTTCCAAGCAGTTTCCTTTACTGCTCCTCACCTATAGACAGAAATTTTCCAAACCAAAACAATTACTTGCATCATTATCGGTGGTGGGATTCAAAAAAATTTTTACACTGATTCTGTGGGTGTGGTTTGGTGGGCGTGGCTTGGTGGGCATGGCATGGGGAGGTTAGTGCAAAGTCTCCATTCCCTCCCCACTCCTGGGGGAAGGTTACTTCAAAATTCCCCTTCCCTCCCCACCCCACTAACCTGCTTTCCAGCTCCATTCTCCTGTGCAGGGCAACCAAAGAAGACCCAGCCAATCAGCTGGGACTTGGGAGGAAGAGAATAGATGGGGGTGGGGCCAGTCAGAGGTGGTATTTGCCGGTTCTCCGAATTACTCAAAATTTCTGCTACTGGTTCTCCAGAACTGCAGAATCTGCTGAACACCACCTCGGATTGTTATGTAATACTCTTAAGAATTGCTAGGGAGAAGCCATCTTAACTCTCTTTCTTGTAACCAAACTATCTAGACTTTGCTGTCTCTTGGTCTTCTGGAATGCAGGCCCTCCTTCCTGAGAATCCAGACTATATTCACCACAGCACCCAACTGAACCAGATTGCCTTTGAAAACAATGGTTTCTAAGACCAGATTGCCCTACCATGGTCCTCATTCCAAATCCAGGAAGTGAGTTCCAGGACCAAAATTAACTGTTATTCAAGTTCATTAACAATTAATGAAGATAAAATATTCTTAATGTACACATAGCTCCGTCATGTTTGTCACTTTAAGATTAGACATTGAGAATTTAAAAGTTTCTGTGCTTTCTAGAAGCTTCCATTTCAGGGTGCTCACCTCTAAGGATTCTGATTGTGCAGCTCTGAAGAGAGGATGATCCTTGATTCAAAGGTAATAACATCCTGAGCTTGTGTCAGTACACTGCAAGTATCTCTGAGTTAAATCAAAAGAATTACATTGTAGAATGCTATATAAAGACTATATTAAATAGGTGCATTTTTTTCCACTTTGATAGAATATTTACTAAATATGGGGGAAAGAATAATCAGGGATGTACTGGAAGTAAAGTAGTGGATACAATCACAAAACAAATATACTTAAGGGGAATGGGTTGAGAGAACACAAAGAACAAGAAAGTCATGATTAGATTGTATTTATTAAAAAATTTCTTTTCCTTAATATAGATTGCTCTTTGCATAACGTTGTTATCTTAACAGGGATTACAAGTAGTCCTTGACTTACGATTACAATGAAGTCCAGAACTTCTATTGCTAAGCAAGACAGTTGTTAAATAAGTTGTGCCCCAATTTACAACCTTTTTGTCAACTTTTTTTGAAAATAACTGTTAGATGGGTCACAGGAGGACAAAAGCACTCGACTCCAAGCTAGTGCAACAGCTCTTTATTTAGTGTAAGAATAACTCAGCCGCATATGCAGCAGGCGCCGGCTTTTTATAGCTGGCGCTGTCCATTGTTTCAGCCACTGATGGGACTTTATTTTTCCCGCCAGTGGCTGAGCCAATGAGTGGAGTCTCCAGCCGACTCCACTCTTTGGCCATATAAGGGCATACAGAACAATAACATTTAACACAGCACAGTACTTAAGCAAAATGGTTCGGTTGAGATCTGCATATACGGGACTGATTCGGGTAGATTGTAGGGATGACACCATAATTTTGTCCTATTTTATGTCAGGATTCCAGCAATCGCTCTAAATCATGATTCTCGAGCCAAACTTCAAAAAACTTCAAAGGATTCATTAGAGGCGATATACTGGCACTGCCCTGTATGCAGCCAACTCTGGCACACATAATTTACAATCACCTGTGACCCTGTTTCCCCCCCCCCATGCCCCCTGGGTGTCTCATAAACCAGATTCTCCAATTGAGGATGTTCACGGGCTGGGTGTCAACATTCACATTCTCTAATTAAATATATTCATGGGCAAAAGCTCTGGTATTTTAGTTACAATCTTTTAGAGGTAAGAGTTGGAATGTACTTTCGCTTTTAAACTGCTGCACTGCTCTTTCATATTTCCTTCCTCCCCCCCCCCCTTTTTTTAATAGCAACTACTAAAACACGCATAGGGATGTTTTATGAGTTGACATTTTGTCTGTATTAAATTATTGCATTTTATTCCATTTTCATTTTAAAGTGTACTTTATTTCAATTTCATTTTAAATTGTATTTTATCAAATTTCAGTAATAATCTGTTTCTGGAACTCTGTACTTTGATATGGCCCAAGGGCTAATTAATTAATTAATTAATTTAAAATTAAAAGAAACCCTTTTGCCAGAATTGTTAAGTGAATCACTGCAGTTGTTAAAAGAACTGTGTGATCATTAAATGAATTTTGGTCACATGACCATGGGGATGCTGCAATAGTCATAAGTGTTAAAAAATAGTTATAAGTCATTTTTTTCAGTGCTATTAGAACTTCAACCAATCACTAAATAATGTAAAAAAAATCACAAGGACCACCTGTATGTACAAAGATATGATAAACATTCCATCCACTGTTTAAGAAGGATATCAGCCTTGCAAGGTAGTCCAGACAAGAAGCACATCCATGAATACTATCTCTATTTTTATACTAAAGTTACATTAACATAATCTTCTAAATCTGGAAATATATCACTCCCTTCCTCTCCTTTTACTCTTTAGAAAAGCAGGGAGGGTCCCTTCTGAAATGCTTCCAGTGCCTCTTTTCACTCTGTGTACTGAAGTATCTTTGGCACAGTGGTTGTCTAGCCTGCAGCTCTTCCTTCTGTCTCCCAAGGTGACTCTCACAGACCATTAAAGTATGCTTTTGGCTGCCTTGAAGGCTTACACCAAAGGCAGGGTTTAGTCTGGGGCTTCTTGATTGATGTTGACAGTCTCTGGCTACTAAAGCTACACAACTGATTATTTTATGAAATTGCCAAGAGACCTAGGGTTGCAGTCCATAAAATAAAAAACAATAAAATAATGAATAGGATAGAACAGAACAAAACAAAACAAAACAATAAAATAAACTAAGATAATAAACTAAACAACTAAAGTAAAATAAAATCCATGAATTGCTTGGGCCACTCAAAGCTGCTACAGAAAGGTTTATTGAAACAAAAGTGATTGTGGTTATTATTACCACAATCATTGTTTTTAATAGAGTATGCCAAATAAGAACTATCTAACAGCCCTGGCTCTTCATTTTTCATCTATTTTCTCCACCTGTCCCTTCCTTCCACTAAATGTCAATGGAGATTCTCAATCTTGGTTGTCCCAAAGGTGCTTTTCTTTCCCAAGAGGCAAGAGGACTTTCTTGTTTTTCTTTGAAGGCGTTTCGCTTCTCAACCAAGAAGCTTCTTCAGCTCTGACTGGACGATGGGGAGTGGAAGGATTTATACTCCTTGTAGACAGCTGGTCCTTTGCATTCTTTTAGAGGGTTGTTGAGGCCATGTGGAGGTTTATCTGTGACCTCAGGGTCACCTGAGTGGTGCAGCTGGGTGTGGAGCCTTCTTGGAACTGTTGAAAGGATTGTGTTGTAGACTGGAGATAGATGATGTTGTATCCGTCCCCTTCTGTTGAGAGAGGGCCGTTCAATTTTGACATAGATGGACTGTTTGATCTCTCTTTCAAACCAGCGGTCCTCTCTGTCCAAAATGTGGACTTTGCTGTCTTCAAAAAAGTGGCTACTTTTTAAGATGTTTTACAAGTGACATCTTCCACCAGCAAGGCTTTCTAAAAAGTTTAAAAATATATCTCCAAATTGTTGGAAGTATAAAGATGTATCAGGCACATATTATCACATGTGGTGGACTTGCAATGCTGCAAAAAAAATATTGGAGACTGATTCAGACATGGGTGGAACAAATGATGGGAGAGTGTATTCCATTTAAACCAGAATTTTTTCTCCTAGGAATAATATCAGAAAAATTTACAAAGGATTTAATGTATCTAATAGTACATGTATTGTTGGCAGCTAGAATAATATATGCACAATACTGGAAAAATGAAATCAGAAACAGAAATAATAAGAAAAATTATGGCATGTGCAGAATCAGATGAGTTAACTTTAGAAATAAAAGACAAAGGAGAGTCTAAATATTATAAAACATGAAATAAATTTTATCAACGGTTATATAGCAGAAGACAAGATCAAAATATTAGTTATGATTAGATTAATTAGTAATTAATATATTAAATAAGGAGATTATAAATGATGAAGTAAAATGTGTATATGTATAACGAGGCTAAGTTGGATGTATTGTGTTGTATTCTCATAATTAAAATTTAAAAATATTTTTTTTAAATGGCTTTTGTCTTTTAAGGCAGATGGACTGCTGAATCTTCATTCTGCTACTAACACTAGATTGTCCTGCAGTTGTTGGCAAGGTGAGGTTTTTTTTCATACAAAGAGATCAACAGTGTTACTTACTAATCGCTATAGTAGCTTGAAAGGCACAAGAGCAGGAATGAGTGGAAAAGTTGGGCATCTCGGGAAGACAGGTAGCCTTTCATTTTCAACCGTTAGTTTCACGACAGGTCAAGGTTACAACAGCACTGTAAAAAAGTGACTCATGATTTGTCTTTGCACTTATGACTGTTGCAGCATCCCGACATCCATGGCAGAGGTGATATTCAGCAGGTTCTGACCAGTTCTGGAGAACCGGTAGTGGAAATTTTGAGTAGTTCGGAGAACCGGCAAATACCACCTCTGACTGGCCCCGCCCCCATCTATTCCCTGTCTTCCGAGTCCCAGCTGATTGGCTGGGGGTTCTTTTGTTGCCTTGCACAGGAGAACGGAGCTGGAAAGCAGGTTAGTAGGGTGGGGAGGGAATGGGGATTTTACAGTATCCTTCTCATGCCATGCCACCAAACCACGCCCACCAAGCCGCGCCCACCGAACTGGTAGTAATTTTTTTTGAATCCCACCACTGATCCATGGGATTAAAATTCAGGCACTTGGCAACCAGAAAGTATTTACAATGGTTGCAACAAACCAGGATTATATGATTGTAACCTTCCCAGCCAGTTCCTGAAAAACAAAGTCAATGGAGGAAGCAGGAATTGTTTAGCATCACTTAACAACTCCTCTCATCTGCTTAACAATCATGACCCCCCCCCATTTCAATCCAATGCTTTTTTTCCAGCTTCAGACCAGAATTCATTCATACATAAAATGCCAACCAGCGAAGAGATTACGTGTGAAAATATTCTAATAGAACACATACCGTCCTACCAAATTACAACCCTACCACAGATCTTAGAGGCTGGCAAGAAAGTTTCACCTCTGAAAGGAAAGCTATATTTCTCCTGGCCATTAATTGGAAAGGAGACAATCAAATGTCTGGTTACTACGCGACATCCCATCAGTCGGATTTTCGCGGTCTGTATGGTCAACCAGGGCTGGTGTTTGCTTATCCTTTGCCAGTTGAGGCCTCCCGTTTTTGTCTTGAGGGTCTACGGGAGGTCAGCTTCCCACCCTAACCATTCTCCCACCCAATCAATGTCCCAGGAAGGCAAACTCAGGGCAGGGGTTGGAATCCTTCTGGCAAAAAAAGCAAACCCCGCCTAATAAATGCTCTCTATTAGAACAGGAGAAAATGCAAACAGCTTGGAGGTTTACGCGTTCAAACAAAGCTAAAAGCAAGCGCATTCCCTTGAAGAAATAGCTAAGCCTGTACTCTCAGGAGAGAAAAGAAATAAAGCTGGGGACTTGGAAAAACCTTTGGACTGTTTAGCATCATTCCCAAAGGGGCCTTTCTTTCTCCTTGCATAAACCAGATTTGTGTGCGCATTACAATGGAAGAAACGTTGCAAGATGCGGAAATGCAGTTAAATAATCTTAGTTTTCCCAGTTTACTCTTTTCGGCTGAATGTTAGCTTACTGCACCTCTCATTTCCTAAAAAGTGTTTGCTTGAAGACACTTTGGGAAATTTGCATGTGGTCTGAGGGACTGCTTCAAGATGGATTTTCTTAACAACGAACAGTTTAACATAATAAAATAATAACAGGTTAAAAATTCACACCCAGACTAAATGTTTTGTCTCGTGTAGAAAAAAAATACATTGAACATCAGTTTTCTTAAGCATGGGATCACTAATTACCTGGTCCCCTTTTGCCTTGTTGAATATTGCAACATGCTATTCTTTAGCTGGGATCAAGAACTGTGGTGAGATCAGGGAATTTGGCTTATGCTTCCCATTTACTTATAAATTATTTGGGTCAGCAGTAGGCATGGTCAAAAAGTTAAAAAAAAAAAAAGACCACTCTGGTGCCTGATATTTAAAAAAAAATTGATGGATCTTTGAGTGTACCATCGTAACAAGCATTTTAACTTTTTAAATCCTGCAGATAACTCTGATATGCTGTGCATCATGCTTGATTCTTCTTGGGAAAGCCAGATCTGCAGGTCAGTGAGGCAAACAAGGGAGGCAGCATATGATGCATAGGATCAAAGTCCATGATTTGTCTTTTTTCCCTCGGGCTATTCATTCTCCTTAAATTCAGTGGTGGGAATTCAAATATTTTACTACCGGTTCTGTGGGCTTGGCTTGGTGGGCTTGGCTTGGTGGGTGTGGCAGGGGAAGGATACTGCAAAATCCCCATTCCCTCCCCACCCCACTAACCTGCTTTCCAGCTCCGTTCTCCTGTGCAGGGCAACCAAAGAAGAGGATTTCTTGCCATTGATTTTCAAGAACTGTAGTTAGAGGAAACTCTGGGAGATTGACACAAAAAAGACTACCTGTGACACAGGTAGTCCTAGATGTACAACAGTTCATTTAGTGACTGTTCAAAGTTACAGTGGCATTGAAAAAAGTATCTTATGGCCATTTTTCACACTTACAACCAATGCAGCATCCCCATGGTCACATGATCAAAATTCGGATGCTTGGCAATTATCTCATACTGCAAGTGTCCCAGGGGTCATGTGATCAGCTTTAGCGACCTTCTCGGGAGCAAAGTCAATAAAATAATAATAAAATAAAAGAATAATAAAAGAATAATAAAAGAATAATAAAAACAAGGACAAATAGGTTGAAAAACAGCTTCTATCCCAGGGCAGTAGCTCTTTTGAATTCTGCTGTATAGTGCAGTGTTGCTGTGGTGTCAGGGGCTCCGGTTCAATGTGTGAAGGGTGCAGGATGTGTGTTTGTGTTTATTTACATGGTCATGATCATGATGTGCACTGAAGATGGTGTTTGATTTCGTTTGGTTTCGAGTTGCAATGGCAATAAACTAACTAACTAATGGGGAAGCCAGATCACTTAACAACCCTGTTACTAATTTGCAGTAATTCATTTACAATTGTAGCAAGAAAAGGCATAAAATGGGGCAAAAATTCACTTAACAAATGTTTCGCTTAGCAACAGAAATGTTGGGCTCAATTGTGATCGTAAGTTGAGGATTACCTGCACAGTCTCACAATGCCACTCCCACTGTTTGATATTTCCTAGTCCACATGAGTGTTCATACGCACCTGCGACCTTGGATGAACATCTGTCTTAGCTGATCTTGCTTGGTCTTGGAAAAGCTAAAGTTAGTATTTATTTATTACATTTATAGGCCACCCATCTCACTAGCCAAAATGACTCTTTGCCAAAGTATATGGCCTGAAGAACAATAGGAAAGTCCCAGGGTGGAATTCAAAAATGTTTATTACTGGTTTATTTATTAATTATTTTTTATTGATTTATTTGATTTGTCAATCGCTTACAAGATGATAGTTATAAGAACAAACATGAGTCAGAATACAGGAAGTAGGTACGGATAAATGGACACAATAGGACAGGTATGGTAGGCACGATGATGCACTTATGCATGCCCCTTACAGACCTCTTAGGAATGGGGTGAGGTAAAAGGAGTGGGGGTTAGAGGATGTGACAACAGAGTCAGGTAGTGCATTCCAGACATTGACCACTCTGTTGCTGCAATCAAGTTTGGAGCAGTTTATATTGAGTTTGTATCTGTTGTGTGCTCTTGTATTGTTGTGATTGAAGCTGAAGTAGTCATTGACCAGTAGGACATTGTAGCAGATATTTTTGTGTACTATGCTTAAGTCTAACCATAGGCGGCAAAGTTCAAGGCTGTCCAAACCCAAAATTTCAAGCCTGGTGGTATAGGGTAGTCTATTGTGAGCAGAGAAGTATAGTCTTCTCATGAAATACTTCTGGACTTGCTCAATTATATTTGTTATGTATGCAGGTTTGAATGTCATTGGTTTAGTTTGAACTGTTCTTGTAAAATGTCAGAAATGATTGGTTTAAAAAGTGCGGGAAAATCCTGCACTCTGATTGGCTGGCAACTGCGGCTGCTGGCTATAAGTAGCAGCCGCAGCGCAGCCAAATTGGGTCTGTTATGAGCTGTAGTCACTAATAAACTCTTCACTGAAGCACTCCGCGTCTGACTCTTCATGCAAACTTAACAATATTAATGTCCAATATACAGTGCGGATTCCAGACAGCTGTATTCGAGTATTGGTCTGGGCAAAGGTTTTGTGTGTCCTAGTTAGCAATTCAATATTACCAGAGGAGAAGCTTCATAAGATTAGGTTTATAACTCTTAACGCCTTTTTGGCAATGCTGTTGCAGTGAGCTCTAGCGCTTAGGTCTTTTACCTAGGTTCTGTGGGCATGTGCTTTGCGCACGCGGGGAGCATTCTAAAACGGACAATTTTTAGCTTGAAAACTTACCATCAGTGCGGGTGAGTAAAACAGCTGAAGCACAGAAATCCACTCTGCCGCGCCTATCAGCTGAGCTATAAACAAAGGATATAGGACAGGAAGGGGCGGGGTGGATGGGCGGGGCCAACTGATGACTGGTGCTACCGGGTCAGTAGAACCGGTGCGAACAGGCAGCATATCACCGCTGGATAGTCCATAGCTGTAGTCTAGACTGGCAAGTTGAGAAAGGAGATGTCCTGGAAGAAGAAGGTAATGAAGAACCACATCCATTTTTGACTATATAAACTGCATGAAGACAGTATGTCCATGTGATTTCCAGACTTAAGCGCCTTCACCATATTCTGTTAATGGCAGAATCAGAATCAGCAATGTTGCATTGCCCACTGCTAAACTCATAGGAGAACCTAGCAATTCTTTCCATTTCAGCTCGCACAGGAATGGAGATGAAATTATTTATTGATCATATTCATTTATCAATCATTAGATTCTTGGTGGTGCACCGTAATTACCAGTGACACAGGATTTTAAACGGAAGGTTCACAGGTGGAACTAAAACCTGTAAATTCCTAAAATCATAAACATCGAAAGAACACTTGGCCAGAGTGCCCTTTCACTTGACATAGGTTTCCAGAAGACCAAGAGATTGAGAGTCAACCTAATTTCCAAGGAATTCTTAGAGACTTTTCTATAAAATGTGCTGCTTGTCAGAAGCAGGGTTGATCTCCCATCCCCATGCATTACAAAAATGAAGTTTCTGTGAGGAAGCATAGGTCAGAAAATTGATTCCAGTTAGAAGAAGCAACCTAGACATAGACATAGAATAACAGAGTTGGAAGGGACCTTGGAGGTCATCTAGTCCAACCCCCTGTTCAAGCAGGAGAGTCTGTTCCAAATATTAGCCTCCACCTAGGATCTTGATCGAAGAACATGTTGCCAAACTATACAGGACCTTATAGAGCCAGCACACTGAATTGCTCCCAGAACCCAATAGGAAGCCAATACAAGACTTGGAGCACAGGCATCGACTTCCCATTGCCCCGTACGCTCCCACAAGCAGGGCCTCCTTGGGGTGCCATCGGCCAGACAGTGTTGGCTGGCGGCGCCCAGGGGTAGGGCCTTCTCTGTGGTAGCACCCACCCTGTGAAACCAACTCCCCTTGGGCCTCCAATTAGCCCCGGACCTCTGTTCCTTCCGCCGCGACCTGAAGACCTGCTTTTTTTCAGCAAGCTGGCCTGGACTGAAGTGAAGTGGGATGGGTTTTAATCGTATTTATATTAAATTTTATTGGTTTTAGATCTTATTGGGCTTGGGGTTTAATTGTGTTTTAATTAATTTAATTTATGTTGTGTAATTTTTATATTGTGAGCTGCCCTGAGTCCCTAGGGAGAGAGGGCGGCATACAATTCCAAATAAATAAATAAATAAATAAATAAATAAATAAATAAATAAATAAATAATATGCCCACCAGGTTGCATGACAGCTAAAAGATGAAGTTCAGATGTTGTCTTCAGAGGTATCCTGTGGTGGAACCAGGTGCTGAGTTGCAGGAGAGTGGAGGAGCTTTTCCACAAGGTGCTAAGAGGCAAATCAGCCTTGAGTCCTTGGTATGCAGAAAGAGGCCAGGAGGAATCGTCCCTAAACCTTGACGTGTTATGCAGGGTGTGCTTTAGTCTGGCAAGATTCCTCTCTATGAGCAAACGGCAATAAAGAAACTATTCCGAGCAATTCATTGTGTCATTATTTCGGAGTTGCTTGTGCCTGACATAGCCCTCAGTACAGCCCATTGCACTAATCTAAAGGAATGATTTTGATTCTAAAGGAAATATTTTTCCATTTTGAGCAGCTTCTCTGCAATGGATTGACCCCTTCTCCCCCAAGCCTACTTGCTTGATACATATTGGCTTACAGATTATGGAAGGGGAGGGGGTCATGGGTGAAATGCAGCCAGAACCATTCTCCCTTTCATTCTGGGGATGATATACTTGGCTTATGTATAAAGACAGGATACTTGGAAAATGTTTGAAGTCAATCTGAATAAGACAGGAGTCATTTTCCTTCTTTCAGTATCTCAAAAATGGGAAATCTTCTACAGTACAATTAAAAAAATATAGGCAAATCTATTACTTTCCCATTCAACATGATGCTAATGCCCTGAGTTGAGTAAGGCTGGGTCATTTTTAGAGAGAAACTGAATACAAAATTGAAGAAACCATATAGGTTAAATGGGTGTACCCTTTGGATAAATTCTAATGAGTGAAGCTAAAGCTGTCTCCACTGACATTCCCCTTTGGCTCCTTAGATTTTTGTGAAAATAAACAAAGCACCCCCTTTGGAAGAAGCAGTTGGCGTGTTCTCAGTGGGAAGAAATTATTCATGAGTTGAAGCATTCTCTTCTCACCAGAGAAGTGTGCATTAACCTCTTCACCCTTCCAAGTCAGAATCATCAAGACAGTTCATGCCATTTCAACAGAGATGCCAATTTCTCTTCCTGGTACCCATAACTTTTTTTTTTTAGAAAAGCAAGATGTGATAGAATTGTCTGCCTGAGTCTTCTGGAAGATTGCTGGCCCTCAGACAGAGAGCATAATTCTTGGTACTCGGTAGAAGAAGAGACTGCGGTGAAAAAGTGTCTGCGGTGAGTTAAAGCTTCTTTCTGGATTCAGCATAAAGTTAACACACTGAACCTTTTTGAAGCCAAGAGCACTTAAGGGCCTGTAGCATTTTGATGGCGTCCAGTGTAAAAATAGAAAATTACTCTTCACAGTTCCTTGCAATAAAGGGGAAAAAACAAGTTGCCCTGGATCTAGGGAGCTGAAAAGAAGCACATGATGGGTTTGGCCATCAGATAATCAGCCCAAACTCTGCCTCATAGAAGATGCCATGGCAAGCAGAAAGTTAGCCTACCTATACTTGTAGTGGAATGGATTAATATAAGGTCCATGAAACCAAGAATGACACAGGGAGTTCCTTTTGAGTAGTGTCTTTATTCTGCTTTCCTGTTGACAGGAATCTTGCCAGACTAAAGTAACAATCTCCATTAATACTATATATACTTGGTGAATTGCTAGGGAAAGTTCATCTTGGCCCTCTTCCTGCCTACCAAAACATTCCAAGCTTCACTATGGTCTCTGGGAAAGAGATCTCCGCTTTTGCAACACTGGACTAAATCCCACCACAATGCCACAGGCAGAGACTGGAGTGGGTTTCCATGACCATCCAGAAACTTTCTGTGATGGAATCCAATGGAAGATCCCTGCTAGAAAAGGGAACAGCAGGATGTTCTTGCCAAAACTTTTTTACTCTGCAATCTTGATTGTTACACCTTCGGTGGCCTGTTGATTTAGGCAAAATAAGGGGCCATACCAGTTTTTCTGTGCCCAAGATCACAGCAGAGGTGGTTATTTAGCAGTTCTGACCAGTTCTGGAAAACTGGTAGCGGAAATTTTGAGTAGTTCGGAGAACCGGCAAATACCATCTCTGACCTGTCCCGCCCCCATCTATTCTCTGCCTCCCGAGTCCCAGCTGATTGGCTGGGTCTTATTTGTTGCCCTGCATAGGAGAATGGAGCTGGAAAGCAGGTTAGTGGGGTGGGGAGGGAATGGGGATTTTGCAGTATCCTCCCCCTGCCATGTCCACCAAGCCATGCCCAAAGAACCGTTAGTAAAAAAAAATTGAATACCACCACTGAATAAAGCCTACACTGTTTCTCTAGAACTGGCTTCTACAACAAGCTAAAAAAAAAAGGAAGGGGTGTTTTCAATCTGTCACTGAGATTGGAGGGTTTTGGCAAACAGCATTTGTTTATGACTGTGTAGACATCATGTCAGGCTGTTCAAAAGTCTAACCTGCTGATGTTTGAAGCCTGCGCTTGCTTGTTGAACAGACTTGTTTGTTCTCCTACTCTACATTTGTAATATGGTAGCGAGGCTTAAAAGACTGTTAATTAGACAGGCTTCCTGCTCCAGATGGCTGCCATCCTCAGCTGATTCCATCTCCAGGCCTTCTGATGATCTCTTTCCTGCCATCTCAGCTTCTCTGAAAACCCATGAAGTGGAAAGAAGGCATGGGCCCAGATGCCAACCTTGGATGTTTTCCCGACTGCTGGCAGAACTCAAGCCTTGGGATTTGCCCTTGGGTATTTCACCATGTCTCTTAGATGTTCTGGTTGGAATGCACATTTGCAAATCAATCCAAGATTTGGGCCTGTAGTATATGTTTCATCTTCAAATTAGCCAGTTTTCTCAGTCTTGGAAATGGTCCATTGAGGTTTGCATCAGCCCCACCTTATCCGGAAAAAAATAGGATCTTCATTCCACCACTGTGGTCATGCATGGAAGGAAGGCTGGAAGGTGGACAGCAGTGGTGGGATTTAATTTTTTTTTTAACTACCGGTTCTGTGGGGGTGGCTTGCTGGGGGTGGCAGGGGAAGGATACTATAAAATCTCCATTCCCCTCCTACTCCTGGTGGGGGAAGGTTACTGCAAAATCCCATTCCCTCCCCACCCCACTGACCTGCTTTCCAGCTCCATTCTCCTGTGCAGGGCAACCAAAGAAGACCCAGCCGATCAGCTGGGACTCAATGGGAGGCGGAGAATAGATGGGGGCAGGGCCAGTCAGAGGTGGGATTTGCCGGTTCTCCAAACTACTCAAAATTTCTGCTACCGGTTCTCCAGAACTGGTCAGAACCTGCTGAATACCACCTCTGGGCAGACATCTGAGAGGTCCTTGGTACTCTCTGAGCTGGTTGTTTTCTTGTAAACCTTTCATTACCTAAATAGGTAACCTCATCAGTGCAATGAAACATCTGCAAGAAAATAACCAGCTCAGAGAGCTCCATGGACTCCTTATTTCAACCCTGAGATACAAATATTTTCCTTCAGAGGTAAAGCTACTAATTGGTACTCCAGCTACCTTTTTTGCACTGCATTTAGGGTTGAGTCCCTAAAAGGTATTGCACAGCAAAACAGGAATGCAAATAAAGGCCTCTATGGAAGATCTATTGAATGAAGGCTATTGCTGAGCGCATTGGGTTGTATCCCAAAAATTGTAAGCCACCCTGAGTCTTCGGAGAAGGGCGGCATATAAATGTAATAATAATAAAAAAAAGATCTTAAAACATGGATAGGCTTTATTTTTCCCTGAATCAACTTCCCTCCACATTTGTGATCCTGAGAAAGATAACATTGGGTTTAAACTATTGCAGACAAGTTCAGTGTTTAGGATTACCCTTGGTTAAATTTCATCCTGTTATGAGCAACCTGTTTTGCTGATTTGTAAAGAAGATTAGAATATACCTCTGCCTCCTAGCCCTAGAGTGTCAGCCATCCTGCTCAGTTTTATAAGCATTTGTTTCATAAAATCACCCGAATATGAATTAAAATATTGATGAATACAGGGCACAGGACTGTTCCTTCTGGCATTCCATTCATCCCTGGGGGACCCTTCTCTCCAATTTTATGGGGAAATACTATTGAGTAGAGTTTTAAACAAGCGAGGTATCCATTAACTTGTTAAGCGATTCAAGCCCATATTTAATTAAATTCCTATTCAAGCTGTTATGGGGTGCAATATGGCATCATTGTCATGACCTCTACAGAAAATGATTTTTAAAAAAAATACCTGCACAGTGAATTAAAAGCATTTTCTGATGCCTTTGGATGGTCTAATCATTTCCTGAAAACAGTGCAAATGGAAGTCAGGGTTATTTTGATCACCAGCATCACACAGACCAAAAATGGCTTGTCTGAGTTCTCTGGCCAGACAATAGAAGAAAGATTGCAAAGAGATAGCAAGGAAAAACATGATTAAATCACAGAAGTGACATAAAATCAATACGGGCAGCCAAGAATCAATAATTCTTTGCTCTGAGGAGCAGTGATTTTTTTCCAAGATTAAAATTAGGTTGACTTTTTTTCCTATCTACACAGTATCTTTTCTGTCTGTATCAGGGTGACCTGATATTACAAGGAGCTTAATCCAGGAATTGTACACCACATTTGGATGATTTGCCAACATTTAATAAGGATTCAACTACCTAATCCACCTACAAGCAGTTACAATGCTTTGCAGTGTTTTTAATTATTTTGAGGCCACTTTTGGCCTAAAAGGTGCAAAAGGTTTATGGACGTTAATAATGGATGTCTGCCAGAGTGCACCAAGGAAAGGGATAGGATGACAGGTGGATGATGACCTCATCGCACCAACTTACTGCCTTGCACCTGATGCGGGAATGAGAATATGCAAAAGTGGCATTTACACAAATGACTTCAAAAGGTGTGTATCAGAAGGGCATCTGTGTGATTTGCTGCAGTTGCCTCAGATGACACAAAAACAGATTCAAAGCACAAAATAACATGAAAAACAGCTTGTGAAAATTAAAAACAGTCATATTTCAAGACCATAAATTCAACCTCAGAAATGGAAACACACCTGTGCTTACAAGTGGAAAGAAATGTCAGCACCAAAGAGCCTTGGTGGTGCAGGCTGTTAAATGCCTAGCACTTAATTCCAGCTGCCTGCAATTATTATCCCACCAGGCTCAAGGTCGACTCAGCCTTCCATCCTCTTGGGGTAGGTAAATTGAGGACCCAAGATTGTTGGGGGCAATAAGCTGACTTTGTAAAAATGCCACTTAGTAATAAGCAGGCATAAACAATGGAATGAAGGCTATTGCTTAGCGCATTGGGTTGTATCCCAAAAATTGTAAGCCACCCTGAGTCTCCGGAGAAGGGCGGCATATAGATATGAATTTTTTTTAAAAATGGATCCTTCCTCTTTTTGTTTCCCTTTCTCCTTCTCCTCTCTCCTTTTCCATGCTTCCACTCCCCCTTCCCTTCTCTTCCCTCTTCTCCCTTTCTCTAACCCCTTCATTTCCCTTTCCGGCATCTTCCCATCGATTTCTTTCTTTCCTTCTTTCTTACCTTCCCCATCCCCATTGCCATCCCTATCCCTTCTCCCTTCTCCTTCCTCCCTTTCCCCTCCCCTCCTCTCTCCCACTTCCTCCTTCCCCCTCCTCTCCTTCCCCCCTTAATAAATCTAATACATAGTCTAGATCAAATTATTGCCATATCCACTGTTCCATTTTAGTGATGCTATAATTGTAGACTCCTGCAGTGGACAAAGGTTGACCTAGATGTTTTCCAAGGTCTTTTTCAATCTTCAACTTTTATGGTTCTGTGAAAAAGAGCAGCTTGTTAATGGAGGTTGATAATGCTACAAACCCATATGTGAAAGGATGTCTGGGTTCCCAGAGTCTTTTGATGGATCAAAGTTAAAAGCATCTGTAAGTTTGACCTTTGGGGATGTCACAAATCCAGAAATTTCATTGCAAGAGAAATACTGTAGCAAATCCCTTCCAATAATTATATGGGAATGATTTTCAATTGCTTTTTCCTGGAAGTTTTTCTCTCAGCTTTCCGGCCCTGTGAATGGGCAAGTGGTTTGCCATCTGTGTGTTAACTAGACTGAATCCTTTAAAAAGATCTTTCTTTTTTCTCTTTGATGGTGTTACAATTTTTGACACTGAAGGAGGCAGAAACAGTTTATCATTAGAAGTGAAGCAAAATTATCTCAGAGTGAATACAAAGTTTTCACACTATCGTTCCTTCTCCCTCTAAGTAGGAATTAGAAGAGAAAGAAAGGAAACATTAATATATATAGTTTCCGTATTTGAATTTGAATTATGCAGTGTTCAGGGGATCATACTGATGCAATAAGTGGAAAAAATCACAGAGAAAACCAGCTGTCAGAAAAATCAAACCAGCCCATTAATTTTACTCCTGAAAAACAAAATGGCAGGGCCCAGATAAATTTCATTTTGTTAATTACTACTGAGGAAATAGAATACATCAAAGAAATCCAAGTGGCATCTGCCATGGCACAATTGAAGGTCTGCCAATAGAGCTTTGATTACATCTTTGCAGGTGCCATCTCAACTGTTTTAAGCTTTAGTGGACACCCCTAAATGTCAATAATGTTGTGTATTGAGTTGATCCCTTAATTTAAAAAAATAATTCTTACTAATAACCAGAAAAATTATTTCCTTACAGATTCACTGTATCCAACAGTTTATTTTAAATGTTGGATGTAATTAACTTTTTATGAAGATTTTGCAACCCAAGCAATTGAGGACATCCAATACATTCTCACCTGGAAAAAATTAAGATTAAATTAAATGTAACTTTTGGCTTATTTTGGAAACTTCAGTTTCTTGGCTTAGATAGTTAAATATTTATTATGGTGTTTGAACAACATGTGTATACACAGACAAACACACAAACATAAAATACACATAAAGTACTTTAAAGATGGCAATTAAAATGAGTTATATGATTTATCAATCACAAGTAAAATGGCTCTGTTTTGTCTCTTCTACTGATGAAATAGAGGATACTAGAATCAAGAGTAAGATTTTCTGAAACTTCTAGAAGAACTTTAGTGAGTTTGCAAGGGTAACAACATTATACAGCAGACTGAATTAATTTAGCAACCATACAAGACCACAGGTATGCATAATCAATAACAATATCCCAACTCCCTACAGGTCCCAGCTGGTATCCAAAGACCACAATATCTGTGTCAGCTAAGACTCCCTGGAGGAAACATGCTAATCACAGGATGTCATAATCAAGTAAAGCACCAGTCACACACTAGGAATAGATGGAAGACACACCTACCAGTTGTGTTTATGGAACATCATGAACTTGGTCTGGGTGTTATAGAAAATCATAAACTACCCAGATGGTCTGAAAAGCAATAACTGGAAGGAGGAGGGGCAACCTTGGAATTAACCCAGCTTAGTATGTTCTATAAATGCAACTGCTAATTCTATGGCACACTTGGGTTAAGTTCATTGTGTGAATATACACTGAAAAATGTTTGGAAGAGGACCTAATTTGCTTGACAGGGCTTTGATATGTACTGGTCCTAATGCACTGAAAGTTGTAAAATACCTGAATGAGAGCAAGACTAGACCTGAGCAGTACAAATGCATTAAGGCTATGAAGACACAACTGTAGAGTTGAAAAATCAGAGAATATTGTTGGGTTTTTTGGGGGGGAACATCTCAGCAAACAAATGTATCCTATGTTTCCATCTGGCAGTTGGTTCTATCCTCAAATATCCTACCCTGCCTTAATTATTATTTAATTGATTAAATTTATATGGCTGCCTAACTCGTTGCTGCAACTTTGGACAGCTTGACTAAGATCCTCCAGAGTATGAATTAGTGGATTCTTAGTTAGTTTGAGCTGGTGGATTGAAAGCTTGGACCATGTCTCTTTTAGACCTTGTCCTTGGATTTAATCATAATCAGTAATTCTTCACATACATCCACATGGCGGAAAAAACCAATCTTAGCAATCTGGAAGTCCATCACTTTATTATGCTGAACAGAGTTCTGTAGCTTTGCCCCAAATGTTGGTCCCGATGAGATCTACCTGCCCAGTTCAACCCTGATCTCTAGTCAAACTTTTGCCATTGACTGTCTTCAAAAGACCACTATCTTCTAAATCAAAACATGTCAACGCTGCCCACAGTGGTTGTGTGCATGAGAAAGTTCTAACAAGTTGAAGTCATCTGTTGAGTAAGTAAGTCAGAAGGAAAATTTCTCTTTAATGTTTCATAATGCTGCTCCTAAGCTATTCATGTTCATTTGCTGAATATCAAAAAATGATTATACCCTCAGGTGTTGAGTTACAAGAATCCACTAAATGCCAATGCAGAACAAAAGAAACGCTACAGATTTTAGTTTTGCAAGCAGACAATCCCATTTCTTGGAGAGAAGATGGGAGAAGATTTTGCTTCTATTTAGTTATCTAATGAAGCAAGAATTGGAAATTATACAGGATAAACAACAGATCTCTGATATGTAATCATGACCACAACTATCATTAAGCCGATCGAAGCTACCTCCTTAAGAGGCAGATATAACTCTCTTCTACTTCATGGAAGAGTATAGCTGCAGCGCCAAATGACCATAACTGTCTCTATTCTCAGGAATGGCAGAAAATGTTAGTGTTAAAAT
This sequence comes from Naja naja, assembly GCA_009733165.1. Lineage (NCBI taxonomy): Eukaryota > Metazoa > Chordata > Lepidosauria > Squamata > Elapidae > Naja > Naja naja. The sequence goes on along the minus strand of CM019155.1, from coordinate 10,996,593 downwards.
GAGTTTTCAGAGTCCAGTGGCTAAGATGCTGAGCTTGTTAATCAGAAAGGTTGGCAGTTCGGTGGATCAAATCTCTCTAGCGCCGCATAACGGAGTGAGTTCCCGTTACTTGTCCCAGCTTCTGTCAACCTAGCAGCTCGAAAGCATTTTTAAAAAATGCAAGTAGAAAAATAGGGACCACTTTGGAGGGAAGGTAACAGCGTTCCGTGCGCCTTCAGCATTTAGTCATGCCAGCCATATGACCACAGAGATGTCTTTGGACAGCGCTGGCTGTTCGACTTTGTAATGGAGATGAGCACCACCTACTAGAGCTGGAAATGACCAGCACGTATGTGCGAGGGGAACCTTACAGTTGCTTGGTGTCCATAGAAGGTAGTAGTCATATCAGGTTCTTTAGCGTGAGACCATAACGTACCTTGGGGTAGGAACAGAAAGAAGGAGGAGTTGATAAAATCCACAATTGCTCAAATTAAGAAACTGTACCAGGAAACCATCCCACCCTTAAATGATTCAGGGGAAAGTCCACCTAATTTAATTAGCCAAATAAGGGCAAGGGCCACACCCAGATCACAATCTTTTCTGCTTGTGCTAGAAAATTCAACATTCCAATCTTTCGTGCTAAAATGAAGAATAAATAAAAATGAGCAAACACAACCTTGGTAAAGTTTTCTTTCTCTCTCTCTCTTTTTGAGTCATTGAAGTTTATAGCTTGAAAATATTCTTCTCTGTAAATCATCATTAAATTCTTTGAGTCATAAAACAAAACCAGAAACAATTGTCCATGTATATATATCAAAAGTGAGAGGTTTATACTTGACCAAAGTTGATAGAAGAAAACAAAAGTTTGCCTGTGTTTATGTATAGCTGTGTCATTTTGTGTGTATGTACTTTAAAAAAAAGTATGACTAATTGAAACAATACAGCCAATAGTTATCAATATACCAGGGTAGGATCTGTGGTTACAGACTTCAAGTGAATTTTCTGATAAGAGCTGATAGTACTTTAAGCCTCCATAAATACACTGCTAAGAATTCTGGGATTTTCATTTATTTTAATAATACACCACTGTTTGCTTTTGTGGGTTGGTGCTAGAAATCAGATAAAGGAACCCTGTTCTAGTCTGCTTCAGTTTTTAGTTCCTGTTTTATATTCATATATTATTTCTCCTGCACTTCAAGAGTAAATATACGCTTCTTAAATCTTGTCTTTCTTAGGTACAATTCAAAGAATGCTTCAGTTTCAAAGAATGGCTTCATTATTAGTCTTCAGACCACATAACCTCCGTGATCACCAGGAAAAGATGGGTAGTCCTCCTTGATGTATGACTGTAATGGAGCATTTCATAATGGTTATAAAATGAGTCAGTGGCCTGATTTTATGGCCTTTCTTGCAACAGTCATTAAGCAAACCAGTGGTTTGCTATGGGTACAGATCAGCAGGTTCTGACCAGTTCTGGAGAACCGGTAGTAGAAATTTTGAGTAGTTCGGAGAACTGGCAAATACCACCTCTGACAGCCCCCGCCCCCATCTATGGGCCTACTCTGTGGCGGTTCCCGCCCTGAGGAACCAACTGCCCCTGTGGCTCTGTCTGGCCCCTGATCTTCGCACCTTCTGTCACAACTTGAAAACCTGGTTATTTGAACAGGCCGGGCTGTGCTGACTTCCTGGGGGCGGATTTTAAATCTAAATTTTAATTTTATGTTATAATATATTGGGCTTGAGATTATTTAATTTTCTTTTAAGTAATTTATTGTTGATTGTTTGGTTTTAGTTGTGAGCCGCCCCGAGTCTTCAGAGATGGGGCAGCATACAAGTCCAATAAATAAATAAATAAATAAATATTCTCTGCCTCCCGAGTCCCAGCTGATTGGCTGGATCTTCTTTGATGCCCTGCACAGGAGAACAGAGCTGGAAAGCAGGTTAGTGGGGTGGGGAAGGAATGGGATTTTGCAGTAACCTTCCCCCAGGAGTGGGGAGGGAATGGAGATTTTACAGTATTCTTCCCCTGCCACACCCACCAAACCATGCCCACCAAGCCACGCCCACAGAACCAGTAGTAAAATTTTTTGAATCCCACCACTGGTACAGATTTGCCAAAAAATGGAAGTAGTGCCAATTTTTGGCAGAACCATTATGAGATGTGATTATATGACCATGGGACGTGGCAAATGGGCATCAATGTAACCCTGTGCCAGAAGCCCAATCATGTGAATGCAAGAGGGTCATGTGACAATTGCAAATTTTAATCCAGGTCAGAAGAACCCTTTTGGGGGTTGGCTGTAACTTTGAACAGTCATTAGCAACCAGTTGTACATTGAGGACTCCCTGCATGTAGAATTGTGTGTTGCTGGTTGCCAGATTTTTCTATTATGCTCAGACAATTTGAGGAAACATGTAAGGACTTTTTGTGATCAGTTGACGTGGATCAGTGGTGGGATTCAAAATGTTTTACTACCGGTTTGGTGGGCATGGTTTGGTGGGTGCGCTTTGCGTGCGTGCATACACTTTGCATGCATGCGTGCACCAAATGCACATTTTGCGCAGGAGCAGAGATGTTCCAACTCCCCTCTTGGAAGCCTGCACTCTCCCGGTCGCTTCAGCAGCTGCCACACGGCACTCTGCTGTGCCACGCAAAGCAGCTGTGCTTCAAAAGCAGAGGATAAAGATGAGTATGAGAGCCCAGGCGGGCGGGTGGGCCCAACAGCAGAGTGTCGGAGAGAACCGGTTCGGTATCCACTGCTCATTGCCGCTACCAGTTCAGCAGAACCAGGCCAAACCGGTAGAAAACCATCTCTGATGTGGATCCTGCACACAGAAGGAAACATGGAGATCCATAAAGGATCAAAAAAAGTCAAGATGGCAACCACAACTGCATAATTGAAGAATTGAACCCCATTTTAGGTGTTATAATGTGGATTGATTAAAAGACAATCTGAAGAATTATTTTAGTATTTTAAGTTTTTGTGCCCATCCCTTTGATATCAATGTACAAGCAGCAGAGGAAAACATCCAATGAAGAATGTAAGTTGGACTAGAAAGAAAGTTGGCTGTTCAAACATAAGAATTTTCAAAGAGTCTTAAGAACAGCCAGTGTGCTATAAAGGTGTTAACTAGGAGAAGGAAGACCTGCATTTAAATCCACCCTCACTAAGAAGCTCATTTGCTGATTTGGGGTTAATTCTTTCAGCCTAACCCTCTTTATAAGGTCCTTATAGTAGGTGAAAAAATTAGTGGAGGGAATGCTACATACAGTACAAAGACCTGAACAGAATAACAGAATGGGAAGAAATCTTGAAAGTCTTCTAATCTTACTCTCTGAATTCCTGAATAAGACATGAGACATTGTAATGGGTAGTAGGATTCCTTCTGTAATGGGAAGTAGAATTGAGGGATAGAAGGAAGAGCTACATCCAAGAAAACAATCAGATAAAAGTGATCTGAGCCTGGAGCAGAAATGTAATTTGAGAAAGCATCTCAGCCATAACCTTCCTGGTTCTCATGAAGATAAAAGGAGGGAGGGATTCAAACTTGCAAGGTTCTGTTACTCTAAACTTATAATAAAAGTAGCATTGGCATCCATAACTTTGGTTTTCTAATCTGGTGCACCATGAAGAGCTGAATAAATCTAATACTCAAGTCATGACAATGATATACCATAAATCTAATGATACATCTTAGTCCATTGTGTATTCTCTAATACACAAGGCACGAGAATGCACAGGGTAAACAGTGAATGTCCACCGGGTTTAAATCATTCTTTTAAGCACCAACCAGAATTGCTAACAATCAGGTCTAGAGGGAATGGGATCTCCCAGGTTGCCCATACTTGAACTTAAGACCTCATAAGATACTCAAAATCACTTCATCCCCCAACCTGCCACACTCTGCATCAGATTCATTTATCCTAAAATCTCTACTGACCTACTCACCCACCCACTAAATAATAGCAATAGCACTTAGACTTATATACCACTTGTTTACAGAGTCAGCATATTGCCCCCAACAATTCGGGTCCTCATTTTACTCATCTCGGAAGGATGGGAGACTGAGTAACCTTGAGCCTGGTGAGATTCGATCTACCAAATTGCAGGCAGCTGGCTGCAGCAGAAGTAGCCTGCAGTACTGCACCCTAACCACTGCGCTACCAAGACTCATAATTCTTATAAGTCTTGCAAAGGGTCCAGATGCTTCATTTTACAAAAGTAAAATTTTGGTGGATGATAATACAAGTAGTTCTTGACTTATGACCACAACTGAGTCCAACATTTGTGTTGCAAAGCAAAACATTGTTAAGTAAGTATGTAAAAGTTTACTTTTGTAAAATTTGTAAAAGCCTATAGACTTCCACAGAGTAGACTTTTCATTTTTCATTTGGACTTCCACCCATCCTCTTTCCTTAGGTCAATAAATAATATATAGGCTTGTAAGATGGATAAAACTAATTGGTTTTTCTTTACAAGTGTGCCTTGCATATCAAGTATTTCTATGGGCAGAAGCAGCTGAGTGACACTTTTTGTTAGGTATCCACTATTTATAAGGCTTGAGGACAAAATATCTGTTCTGCAGGATATTACCTAAGCCAAACTAAGAAAACATTATCCAGGCCACTTTGAATGATCAGTTTCCACTGTCAATTACCAGTCTATGATCCTATCTGATTGCCAGCCTGTTAAGAGATCATAACCTGCTCTAATTCTTAATTTCTAGTGAATTTTACACTCCCGTCTTCAGTGCCATATTTCTAATAGAAGGCTGAAATAGAAGCAGAAACACATTAGTGGGTAATATGCTGTTTCATAGGAAGAGTATTTTTAAACCACATTATATACGCTGTGTTCAACCCCAGACACGTCTCAGGTTAAATCTGCTATAATTTGAGAATGTTTAATGGAGATAATGCAAATTTATTTTGGTGGAAAGCGAAAAACATTTGGTCTTGACTCTTTTCTAAAGGACAGCTTTCACTTATTCCAGTAACAGAAACCTGCTCCCATCTGACACCGCCCATTCCAGACTTCCTTCCTAATTTAAAAACAGGCACTTTTCAGTGGTTGAATTTTCCAGCAGAAAATGGCTAGCAGAGACAATGTTTAGGCAGTTCAATATACTCGACTTTCAACAGTTCATTTAGAGACCATTCAAAGTTATAACGGCACTGAAAAATGTGCCTGAATATTTTTCATGTTTGCAACCATTGCAACCAAAATCAAATTCCCGATGGAATTCTAATTAAAATTTAGATGCGTGGCAACTGAATCATATTAATGATGGTTGCAGTGTCCCAAACTCACATGATCAACTTTTACGGACGAGCAAAGTCAATGGGGAAGCCAGATTCACTTAAGAACCGTATTATTAACTTAACGACTGCAGTGATTCACTTAACAAACATAGCAAGAAGGGTCATAAAATAGAGCAAAATTCACTTAACAATGTTTTGCTTTGCAACAGAAATGTTGGGCTCAGTTGTGGCTGTAAGTCAAGGGCTACTTGCACTATCATCCACCAAACCATGAGATGTGCTAAGCAGTTTAGACTACCAATAAAATAAAATGATAAAATAAATGCACTACAATACAATGGGAGAATATGGCTCTATTCGCAATAGTGGTTGAGAAATTCAAGAAGGAATGCGGCACACACAGATCAAGACAAGCAGGGACATTTAGAGCAGGACTTTTGAAGAAAAGAAGGAGATAGATTTTTCAAAAATGGGGAAAAAAAATCTTAAATACAAGTAGTCCTCAACTTACGAACAAAACGGAGCCCAACATTTATGTTGCTCAGTGGGAAGTTTAGTAAATAACTTTTATCCCATTTTACGACTTTTCTTGCCATGTCTGTTAAGTGAATCACTGCAGTTCCTAAATTGGGAACCCAGTTGTTAAGTGAATCTGGCTTTTCCCCGTGGACTTTGCTTGTCAGAAGGTCGCAAAAAGGGAATTTATTTTTATTTTATTTATTTTATTATGGGATTTATATGCTGCCCTATCTCCCGAAGGGCTCAGGGCAGCTCACAACAATAAAAAAGACAATACAAAATTTAAAATTTTAAAAATTATTAAATCGAAATCCCAATAATTCCAATTAAAAGTGGCAACAGCCAATACCGCCCATAAAACAATAAACACCCCCCCCTCAGTCCAGGTCGGCCTGTTGAAAGAGCCAAGTCTTCAGGTTGCGACGGAAGGATCGAAGGTCAGGGGCCATCCGCAGCTCCAAGGGCAGCTGATTCCACAGGGTGGGCGCTTCCACAGAGAAGGCTCTCCCCCTGGGGGTCGCCAGCCGACGGCACCCTGAGGAGGCCCTGTCTGTGGGAGCGCACAGGGCGATGGGCAGTCATTGCTGGCAGCAGATGTTCCTGCAAATATCCCGGCCCTAAGCCATGTAGGGCTTTATAGGTGATTACCAGCACCTTGAATCTCACCCGGAGGGCAACCGGCAACCAATGCAGCTCACGCAGGAGGGGTATAATATGGGAGTATCGGGATACTCTCATCACAACCTGTGCAGCTGCATTCTGTACCAGTTGAAGCCTCCGAGTGGTCCTCAAGGGCAGCCCCATGTAGAGAGCATTGCAGAATCACGTGACCCCTGGACACTACAACTGTCATAAATGTGAGTCAGTTGCCAAGCATCCAAATGTAAATCACGTGACCATGGGGATGCAGCAAAGGTGAAAAGTGTGAAAAAATGGTCACGAGTCACTATTTTCAATGCTGTTGTGACTTTGAATGGTTACTGAATGAACTGTTGTAAATCAAGGACCTAAGCTGCATTAACAGAGGGATACAATCAAGATCAAGGGAGGTACTAATACCACTCTATAAAGCCTTAGTAAGACCACACCTAGAGTACTGCATCCAGTTTTGTTCACCACATTATAAAAAAGATGTTGAGACTCTAGAAAAAGTGCAAGAGCAACCAGGATGATTAGGGGACTGGAGACTAAAACATATGAAGAACGGTTGCAGGAACTGGGCATGGCTAGTCTAGTAAAGAGAAGGACCAGGGGAGACAGGATAGCAGTCTTCCAATATTTGAGGGGCTGCCACAGAGAGGAGGAAGGGGTCAAGCTATTTTCTAAAGCACCTGAAGGACAGATAAGGAATAATGGATGGAAACTGAACAAGGAGAGATTCAACCTGGAAATAAGGAGAAACTTTCTGACAATGAGAACAATCAACCAATGGAACAGAAGTTGCCCTCGGAAGTTGTGGGAGCATCATCACTTGAGACTTTCAAGAAGAGACTGGACTGCCATTTGTCAGAAATGGTGTAGGGTCTCCCGCTTGGGCAGGGGTTGGATTTTGTAAGTGATTGACAAATCAAATAAATAAATAAAATAAATAGATGAACTACAAGGTCCCTTCCAACTCTGATTATCTATTATCTACTGAAAGGAGTACCTGTAGATATAAACAATACTACAATTTGAAGAATACACTAGTGCTCGACTTACAAACATTTATTTAACAAAACATTCAAAGTTAACAACAGCAGAAAAAAAGTGACTTACAATCCTTGCCCTTACAACTGTGGCTGCATCCCCTCAGTCACGTGATCAAAATTTGGGTGCTTTGCCACCTGCAGGTACTTATGATGATTGCAGGGCCCGAGAGTGGCATGACCACCATGTATGATGCCAGGGGTCAAAGTCAATGGGAGAAGGCAGATTCTCTTTACAACATGGCAAAAAAGGTAGAATAAAGATAGAATAAACAAAGGTAGAATAATAAACTCACTGAATGACTGCGTAGCTCAGCAACAGAAGTTCCAGTCCAAACTATTGTCGTAACTCGAGAATATCTGAGGAGTGATTAATAGCTGGTTGGGAGGGAAATGAAAGAAAGGGGAAAATGTACTATTGAATGCTTCTTTTTAATAGCAATAGCAATACCACTTATATACCGCTTTATAGTGCTTTACAGCCCTCTCTAAGCAGTTTACAGAGTCAGCATATTGCCCCCAACAATCTGGGTTCTCATTTTACCCACCTTGGAAGGATGGAAGGCTGAGTCAACCTTGAGCCTGGTGAGATTTGAACTGCCAAATTTCAGGCAGCCGGCAGTCAGCAGAAGTAGCCTGCAGTACAGCACTCCAGCCAGTGCACCACCATGGCTCATAATGTTTTTATTATATCTTTTGCATCCCTAGTTTTTACCTCTTACTTTTGCACAATATAACTAACACATGTTGACTAACAAAAATAGTCAAATGCCTAAAAAAAACAAAAAACAAAACCAGATCTGGTTTATTAATTTACCTGCATGATTGGAAGGATCAAATGAATTGCTGTTGTTATAAGCTGGGATAGACTTCCTCCTTATTAAGAAAGTTTAGGATAGCCATTATGAACTATTGCTGAGCACACTGGGTTGTATCCCAAAAATTGTAAGCCGCCCTGAGTCTTCGGAGAAGGGCGGCATATAAATGTAAAAAAAAAAAACTATAGTCTCATGCTCACAATTCTGGAAGTCATCCTCAAGCCATCTCATTGTTTTCTACAGCAGTGTCTTCAGCCAACTTTTGGCATGTTTTCCCCGAAACCTCCAGAACAAGAGCAAGGACAAAACTGTGCCTTTAATTGTGAATTTCCTGATCTTTCACCTGTTTGTATGAGCTCCCTCATGCTGAAGTCATAGCAGAATTCACTGGGTGTAACACTTGCTTTACTTAAACTTATCTACCATAAAGTATCTGGCAATGATCTACTACCTGGAGCCTATTTATTGTTGGGCATTATCCAATCTTTTTCCTACCCCCTTCCTAACTAGAAGAAAAATAGCTATCATTTCTGCATTCCGTGCAGAGGGTCTGGAATTGAGTTCAAGAACCAAACTTACAAAAGTTTGTTTGTGGTATTACTAAATGGTGCTTTCACATTCAGGCTGTTTAATTGATCACACACACACACACACACACACACACAGAGAGAGAGAGAGAGAGAAAGAGAGACAGACAGATAGACAGACAGATGTCATTAAGGATGTTTTGGAAATACATTTACCATGCCATTATTTTTGCCTTTTTACAAAAATAGAATGGACAGATAAGTCCACCCAAAGCAGCATCTATCACTTGCAACCCTCTTGTATTTTCCTAGCACTTGTTCTGGGTTGTTCGTGCCAGTTTGTTTGTTTTTCTTGCTTTAAAAAGAATCCACTGTGGAAGGAAGTGATAGGATAACTCTGCAAAAGACTTCAGAATGAGTATGCTAAAAGCTTTGCACACCTGACTTCAAACATAGTACAAATGTGTAGCCGGTTCTGGGTGGATTCGTTTCATTATTTTTTAATTCCATGCTTACGAATCCTGCAAAAGGTTGGGGAAGAAGGAAGGAGGGAAGGGAGGGAGGGACGGAGGATAGAAAGGAAGCGAGGGAGGAAGAAAGGAAGGATTATTGCACAAATAACACATTGTAATAATATAACCAAATTGTATTAATGTATGTTAGTGCACCTAATTCATCAATATTTGATTATAAGTTACAAGCTTCAGTATAGGAAAATCGGTATCCTTGTAGGAGAACAAGTTGCTAAACTGGAAGGCAGGATTAAACGTGTCATCAGTTTAGAGCCATTGAGTCCAGTCCTCTATGAATTCCATTGACTCTTATTTAGCACCAATTTAGCTTTGACTATTAATTGATTAGAACAGTGGTCCCCATCTTTGTGGCTTAGAGGCACGACTGGGGTTGGGGGAGGGAACCGGACCACATATGGCCTGGTTCCAAATAAATCATGGTCTAGTAGTGGGCCGCAACCTGGGGACTGGGAACCCCTGCACTAGAATCTTCCGTAGAGGTAGCAATAATAAAATATTTTGCATTCAATGAATGAATTTGAATGCTCCTATTTATTTGCTCCCGACAATCCTTCAGTGAGCCAAAGATCTTATGTGATTAAGCCACCAAGACTGGACTCATAGCTGTTAATTGTTTTCCAAAAATTCCATTCCACAATAGCTACCTAAGGTCAATTAACTTGCTGTGAATGTGTTATTATATGGGCATTTTAGGCAGCTCACATATATGTGTGTGTATGTGTGTGTATGTGAATTCTCACACACACACACACACACACACGTAATATATATACATACATACATATACAAATATATACAATATACATACCGTGTTTCCCCGAAAATAAGACACTGTCTTATATTTTTTTTGGCTCCCAAAAACACACTAGGTCTTATTTTTGGGGTAGGTCTTATATATTTATGGTGCCAAATAGTGGGTGTGAGTGTGTAGGGGGGTGTTCACGGGTGCAGTTGCTCCCTGAAAGTCTTCCTGGAACTAGAGATTTACACTAGGTCTTATTTTCGGTAGGTCTTATATTAGGCAGGTTTAGAAAATAGTGCTAGGTCTTACTTTCGGGGTAGGTCTTATTTTCGGGGAAACACGGTATATATATAATATACATACATATAAATACATATATATATACATATATATATATATGTATGTAATTAAATATGTGTACAATATTATAGATAGATAGATAGATGGATGGATGGATGGATGGATGGATAGATAGATAGATAGATAGATAGATAGATAGATAGATAGATAGATAGATAATGTGTGTGTGTATGTATATATATATATATATATATGTAGGGTCTTGTGTATTCGGTCTTGTCCGCGTAAGGTTGAGAATACCTTGGCAACGTTTGACCAAATCTCATCCGTCATCTTCAGGCTGGTGTCTTCAGCTTCGTTCTCCTGGAGAAGTATATATATATATATATATATATATATATATATATATATATATATATATACTGAACACTTCAACAAAAGAGAATAATTAGGAAGCCATGTACAGAAATAAGAAACACCCCCATAACATGAATAAGCGGGATGATACTTCCGCCTACCAGACATCTGAAACTAGCCTAATCAACAAGCGAGTCCCAGCCAGAAAACCAACACTGGACCCAAAATAACACATGATGCCACCACCAATCTCCTTCACCAGACTCAAACCCAAGCCCGCCACAGATGAAAGGCAACCACCATCCAGAAACCAGACCATGGCTGCAACACCAGCTGCTACACCCCTCCGACCCCCAAACTAAGCAAACTGACACATGCTATAAACACATAGCCAGACCTCAAACTCGGAGCCAAACCAAGGCCCAGAATGTCACATCACAGCCTTCCACCCAGGATACTACATCACAGAACTCAGGAGATTACAACACAAAACATCAGGAGGTTGCAACACAGACAACGACCCAGGAGACTACAGCACCACACCCAGGATGTCACAACAATAGAACTCAGAAGGTCATCACACAGCCCATTACCCAGGTCATTACAACACAAAGGCTGAGAGACACAGCCAGCACCTCACCACAGGGTCTCAGGAAAAAGCCATCCAATCTGCATACATCAACTCCATCAACCAATCAACAAGTAACAACACAGCCAACTCTGGAGTTTGAAAGGGAAAACAGCCACGATCACTTCTCCCAGAAGAACAAAGCTGAAGACACCAGCCTGAAGATGACGGTGAGATTTGTCCGCGTTGCCAAGGTATTCTCAATCTTACACGGGACAAGACCCGAATACACCGACATATATATATATATATATATATATATATATATGTGATATATATATATATATATATATATATATATCATATATATATATATATATATATATCATATATATATATATATATATATCATTGTTTTCATAGATTTTCACAGGTAAAAGACCTACAAAGACCTTTCACGGGTAAAAGACCTACAAGACCTACATATATATCATTCTATCTATCTATATCTATCTATATCTATCTATCTATATATCTATCTATCTATATCTGTATCTATATCTATGTATATCTCTATCTATCTATCTATCCATCCATCCATCCATCCCTCTATCTATCCATCTATCTATCAGTCTATAGGGTGTGCATAAGCACACCTACGTGCCTTCCATCCCTGTCCTAATGTTCCCTTTTATTCATATCCAGTTCATGTATTAATAATCATGTTTATTTATATCTGTTAACTAATACATGCTCGACAAATAAATAATAAAATAATAATAAATGTGTTTGCGGGGGTGGGCATCTTATAGGGGTGGTAGTCAGCAGACTGCAAAACGTCAAACACCACACCACTGGATGATACCAAAGAATGTTCTGCTCTTTCAGTCTGCCCTCTGGGGAAATCCAGATTTTTGGAGTGCTCATCTTGGGATCCATAAGCATCACTGAACTTTTAAGACAAACCTATCCGACAGTGTTAGGCAAGAAAAGGGCTACAAAATAAATTATATCACAGGTAGTCCTTGACTTACAACAGTGACCAAAGTTACAATGGCACTGATAAAACTGATTTATTTGAGGACTACCACCTGTATTATAATATATGCTTTGGGAACATTCCGTTATCATCCTAATGTAGCATCATATTTCAGGAAGAGTGGTGGTCTGAGACCATCTCATGAAATAATTATGATAGAAGTGATAGACTTAAAGAAGTTTTCTAAGCCTTCGTCTCAGCTTGAAATTGGTAAAATCTCTTCAGGTCAAGATGACATCTAAAGAACTAGAGATAGAATAAGAATCCTTATTCTATTTCTAGTTCTTTAGCGAACTAGAGATTAACAGAGTTGGAAGGGATCTTGTGGGTCATCTAGTCCAATCCCCCCTGCCCAAGCAGGGGACCCTACACCATCTCTGACAAATGGCAGTCCAGTCTCTTTCTGAAAGCTTCCAGTGATGAAGCTCCCATAACTTCCGAGGGCAACTTCTGTTCCATGGGTTGATTGTTCTCACTGTCAGAAATTTTCTCCTTATTTCCAGGTTGAATCTCTCCTTGATCAGTTTCCATCCATTATTCCTTGTCTGGTCTTTGGGTGCCCCCATTCCTCTCTGTGGCAGCCCCTCAAATATTGGATGGTCCTCAACTTACAATGATTCATTTAGTGACCAAAGTTACAACAGCACTAAAAAAAAGGAGATTTATGATCAGTTCTCACATTTACGACTGTTGCAGCATCCCCAGGGTCAAGTGATAAAAATTCAGACTCTTATGAGTGCAATTATGGCACTGCCCAGAGATCATGTGGAAACCATTTGCAACCTTCTCAGATGGCTTCCCATAAACAAAGGCAATGCAGAAAGCCAGATGTTTGTTTAACAACCACATAATTCATTTCACAATTGCAGTGATTTGCTTTTATGGTCATAAAGTGGGGCACAACTCACTTAACAACTGTCGTGCTTAGAACTGGACATGTTGGGCTGGACTGTGGTTCTGTGTTGAGGACTACCTGCATGTGGAAACATCTCTGTTATTCTTTAGGTGGCAATATGGAACTGCCATGTTTACCACTAAATTCCAGAGTGGGGTTCAGGGGTGGGCTGCTGGGGGCTCGCAGGAGAGAGCCCCTAGCTAAGACTCTGAGGGGCTCAGAGAGCCCCCAATAACCTCAGAAAGACAAGCAGCAAGGGAAAGTTCTTAATAGGCTTAATTGAACTTCTGGGCATTCAGCCAAGAGCATTTCACATCTCATAAAAGTGTTGCAAGCTAGATAAACAATCCACTCAGTGTTTGTGAGGGGGAGCCATTGAGCCACCAACCTCTGAGGGGATTAATTCCCAAATAATAAAAATCACATAACTCACCAGAAACTCCACTAAGACTCCAAGATCCCTCTCACAGTCACTGCTATTAAGCCTGGTTTCACCCAGTCTTTTATTTAAATATTTATTTATTTATTTATTTATATTTGAACTTGTATGCGCCCCATCTCCGAAGACTCGGAGGCTCACAGCTAAAACACAGAACAATAAATATTTAAAAAGACATTAAACTAACAAGCCCAAATATAAGACATAACAATACAATAAAATATATTAAAAACCCATCCCTCCCCAAAGGAGGGTCACAGCCCGGGTTGGTCAAACAACCAAGTTTTTAAATTCGGCGGAAGGTAGATGCGGAGATCAGGGGCCAGGCGGGCTCCAGGGCAGTTGATTCCAGAGGTGGGGGGCGCAACAGAGAGAAGCTCGTCGTCGGGAAGTACCAACCCGCATTGGACCGATGGAACCCGAGGAGTCCTTGCCTATGAGCCCGCACAGAGGCGGCCGAGCTAACTATTGGAAGAAGAGCTCCCTCAGATATTGGGGACCCATGCCATGTAGGACTTTGAATGTTAAAACTAAAACCTTGAATCTCACCGGGCGCAATGCGGCAACCAATGCAGGCCGCACGGAGGGTAACATGGGAGAACCGGGTAACTCCCATCACCACCAGCAGCGGCATTCTGCACCAACTGCAATCTCGGATGGTATGCAAGGGCAGTCCTAGATAGACGTTGCAGTGAGTGGTCGAGTCTCGGTGACAAGGGCATGAGTAACCGTCGTGGAAGCGTCTCGATCCAGAAAGGGTGAAGTTGTCGAACAAGGCGGAGCTGGGCAAAGGCCCCCTGGCGGCGGCCCCCACCTGCTCACCAACGGGCCGTATCCAGGAGGACCCCAGATTCCGTGCCCTATCCATCCACAGGGTAACCTCCCCCCTATGCCAGGATAAACAATCCTGGCTGGGCGAGCAGACCGCCAAGCCACTCAGTCTTGGCGGGTTGAGTCGAACATGTTCCTACTCATCCAGGTCCGTGCATCCAAGCACGGGACATCAGGGAGGGGCATTGCTGATCTGGCCAGGGGTGGAAAAGTACAGCTGAGTGTCATCAGCGTACTGATGGAATTTCACCCAAAACGGATGATCTCACCCAGCGGTTTCATGTAGATATTAAATAAGAGGGAAAAGGACCGACCCCTGGGACCCCACAAGAGAGAGCCTCGGGTGGCAGACCCCTCCCACTAACACCGATTGCGAGCCCGAGAGGGAGGAGAACCACTGAAGAACAGTGCCCCCCCCAACCCGGCGGGCGGCCTTAAGGATACCATGGTCGATGGTATCGAAAGCCGCCGAGAGGTCCAATAGGACCAGGACAGAGGAAAAACCCTGTCCGGGCCTCAAAGATCATCCATCAGCGCGACCAATGCGTCTCCGTGCTGTAACGGGGTCGGAAGCCCGATTAGTGCGGATCCAGGTAGTCCGCTTCATCCAGGAAAAGCGGAACCTGCTGAGCCACCACACTCTCAACAACCTTAGCCAAAGGTTGGTTGGAGCAGGCGAAAGTTGTCTAACACGGTCGGGTCCAAGGCAGGCTTCTTCAGGAGGGGCCTCACCACCGCCTCCTTCAAGGGGAGGAGAAGACACCCTCCCTCAATGAAGCGTTGACAACTGCCGGCCAACCGCAGGTGACCTCCCTGGCGGCATAAGTCAGCCAGGAGGGACAGGTCCAACAAACATGTGGTGGAACTCAGTGGCGCATAATCCTGTCCACTTCATCCTGGGAGACAGGATCAAACTCATCCCAGATAACAATGGCCAGACTACCCACAACTTCGTTCCTCCGACCACTGCAAATCAGAGGACAACCGTCCCGAATGCGGCGATCTTATCCGCCAGATATTGACCAAACTCCTCAGCCCTGCCCGCAGTGGGTCCGGCCCCCCTCAAGCGAAGGAGGGAGCAGGTAACCGAAACAGAGGCGGCTGGGGTTATCTCTTGGGGCTGATGAGAGTGGAGAGATAAGACCTTCTCGCCTCTCCCATAGCTACCAGGTAAGTCCTAATGTAGGCTCTTAGCTGGGCACGATCAGGATTGAAGCGGTGAGCCTCCACCTGCTCTCTAAACCCCTCTGACGGCGTTTCATCTCCCGGAGCTCCTCAGTATACCAGGGAGCAAGCCGGGATCCACGGCGTGTGTAAGGGGCGCATGGGGAACAACCCTGTGAGGGCCTCCGGCGCAGCCGTTGCCAGGCCACTGCCAGATCCTCGGCAGAGTGGTGAGCAAGGGAAGAGGAAAAACCCCAGTTCTGCCTGGAACCTTTCAGGGTCCATCGGCCCTGGGGAGGAACCACTAAGTGGCTCCTCCTCCCAGCAGTGGGGGCAGCCTGTTGGAAGACCAGCCGTGAGGAGATAGTGATCAGACCATGGAGCGGGCAAGGCTGTCAAAGTAGCCTGCCCTCTGTCACTCCTGCAGCTCAGAGACAAAAACTAGGTCAAGAGTATTCCCCCCTCATGAGTGGGCCTTGAATCAACTGGGTCAGGCCCATAGCCTCCATAGAAGCCATGAACTCCTGGGCCAAACCCGCTCCCCCAGGGAAGGCAGATTAAAGTCCCCAGAACCATAAGATCCGGGGCTCCACTGCCACCCCAGAGGAGGTGAGAAGCCCAGGTAGGGCAGCTGCCACACAGCTGGGGAAAGGTATGTAAGCAGCAGGCCCACCTGACCACTAGGCCCCCACCTCACAAGGAGGGTCTCACTCCCGCCTCTCTGCAACAGTGACCTCCCTTGGAAACAGGGTCTCCCCTAACCACGGCCACCCCACCACCCCTACCTGAGCCGTGGTGGGTGCAACCGAAAACCTGGAGGGCATAAATCAACCAGAGGGACACCTCCCTCGGGCCCAACCAGGTCTCAGTGATACAAGCCAGGTCCAGCCTCCTCCTCAATGATCTGTGGAGGAGGAAGATTTATTAGCCCGGACCTGGCATTAAAATACACCAACCTAAGGCCAGGGATCCCAATTCCGATGCTCCCTAGGGGAGGCCACAGGGTGGGGCGAGGACCACCCATCAAAGATGGCGGTCGTGCTCCCCATGATATGGCCCTGTGCCTCGGCGTCCTCTGCCAATTCCAACCACCCTGGGGATGCGGTCCCCACCTCACACCAGCCGCCGCCACCGCCCCGCCCTCCCCTACCGTGCGGGGCTGAAGAAAGACCCCTCTGCCCCCTCCCTAACCCCTTAAGGCGACCAATTAGAAATTTTAAAACCTCCCCTTCGAGATAAACAAAATTTAAAACCCTTGGTCATGCTATGCCCCTCGGGAATAATAAACCCGTCATCGAGGAGGGCTTTGACAAAGCAGCGGGACATCTCAGGGACAGGGGAACACCCTGGCCCCGCGCTCAAAGAAAAGTAGATATATCCCATAGTGGTTATTGCTGAGGAGCAGTCAAGTCCAGAATAGATGATAAAAGATGGTAAAAGTTCAGTTAGCCGATGGTCAGTCAGTTCTAGAGCCAAAACAACAGAAGACTTCCGCCGGTGGCATTCTCACTACCCACGGGAAGTAAGTTCTGTGAACTCTGAGACAGCTCAAAATCCTCTCTCTCACGAGGGAACAGTCATCAGGATAGCTCTAGTCCAGGGGGGCAAAAACACCACTGGTCTCTCACCTCAGTGGTGCTAAACAACATGGCATGCTCCCACCACATGTGGCCCGGGCAACTGAAGACAGATTGGGGGAGGAAAGATGGTCCAGGCATGGTAGATGGCCACTAAGGGCCTGATGCCCTCACCAGCCAATCACCTCTACTTGCGTCCTCCAGTCCTGAGTCAGATGGCAAGCCTCCCGGCAAGCAGTGGAAGCGTGGGAACAGCCGTTGTTGATATTCTGACCCAGTAAAACAAGCGGGTCAGGCGGCAAACTTCTAGCGGCACAGCTTCGGCACAGCTCCGACACAGACAGCATAGGCCATATTACCATGGCCCCAGGTGCAGATGCTGATCCCAGACTCCAGGCTCCAGGCACAGGCACAGGAAACCAGCACCAGGCTCCAGGCTCCAGTTCCAGGCCCGACACTGGCTCCAGACACGAACCCTGGCTCCAGACTTGGCTGGCTTCAGGCTCCACTGGCTCCAGGTACAGGCACGGTCCCGGCTCCAGGCCCCAGGGTCCAGCCTCGGCGTAAGAAGTCCTGGACCCAGGCTCAAACCCAACTCCAGGCACCAAAAGCTCTGGAATTGGGGAGGCTGCCAGGCCGCAGAGCCACACCCCAGCCATCGTGACGAGCGACAGCCTCGGGAAGAAAAAAAAGCCCGGACCGGCATCGCCATCCCTCGCCGCCAGTCCACACGCCAGTCCGCTCGAGGGAGACACTCGGGCCAACCAGAAGCCTCACAAGCAGCACAAGTATTAAATGCACGAAATTAATAAATAAGTTTTTGGGTATATCTTTTTTTAGGTAATTAGGGCAAAGAAGTGATGTTGAGTTGGCCACACTCACCCAGTCACATGACTACCTAACCACGCCCACCCTATCACATGACCACCCTATCCGTTCTTCGCTTCCGCCCACCCATCCACATGATCACCCATCCACGCCCACCCAGCCAGTCATTAGGGCAGAGAGCCCCTTGCTAAAATTTGAAGCTACCACCCTAACAAGTTGATTTATGCCTGAGTAAATGTTTGTGATAGATATTTCAGCCCTAATCAGCTCTGGGTGACAGCTGTCAGCAAATGCATCTGGTTATTCCAAGGTGCCTTTGTAAATTCAAGCCTATTTCTGTCTATAATGGAAGCGACTGACCATATCTTTTTACCTGCATCAAAATCCCATTCCTTTGAAAGTGTGTTGATTACAAATCCATTAAGAGTTATCTGTTTTGTCAGAATTCCAAGTGTTTTATATTTTGTGGTTTTGCTTTGAGATAAAAATCAATTTTGCCTTGTTTTTCATCTTGCTGGATAGTACTCTTGTACACACAACACAATTATTTCTGAATCTTTTTTGTTGTTTTTTGTTTTTTTGATTTCTCTGGGAGCTGCTTAAGTGCCTCAGGACTATGAGGTTTGCAAGCTGTCCTTCCATTTTTTGGAAAATCAGATAAGACACTCGCAGGCTCTATTTCTATCCCATTTCTATCCATTTCTATCCCGTTTCCCAGATAAGTAAGAATTGGGAAACCCAAAAGATCAAATAATGAAACCTTGATATCTGAGCAGGGATAGCATTACAGGTAATCCTCAACTTATGACCACACTTGAGCTTCAGATTTCCCTTGCTAAGTAAGCAAGGCAGATTTTAAGTGAGTTCATGAAGTGAATCACTGTAGTTGTGAAGTTAGTAACAGAGTTGTAAACTGAATCTGGGTTCCTCGGTGACTTGGTTTGTCAAACGGTCACAAATTGTGATCACAGGACCTTGGGACACAGCAACTGTCATAAATACGTAAGAGCCACAATGGCGCAGTGGTTACAATGCAGTATTCCAGGCTAATTCTGCTGACTGCCAATTTCCAGCAGTTCGGCAGTTTAATTCTCACCAGATTCAAGGTTGACTCAGCCTTTCATCCTTCTGAATTCAATAAAATGAGGACCCAGATTGTTAGGGGCAATAGGCTGACTCTATAAACCGCTTAGAGAGTGCTGTAAAGCACTGTGAAGCAGTATATAAGTCTAAGTGCTATTGCTGTTGCTTCATGCCAGTTGCCAAGCATCTGAATTTTGAGCACATGACTGTGGAGATAGCAATAAGCATGCCTTGGGCACTTATACCACTTCAGTGCTACAGTGCTTTGAACCTCTCTCTAGGTTTATAGAACCCAACCTATTGTCCCCAACAATCTGGGTCCCTCTTTATCCTACTCGGAAGGATGGCTGAAGTCAACAAACCTGGTGAATTCAAACTGCCAATGCAGTCAGCTGGCAGTCAGCAGAAGTAGCCTGCAGTACTGCACTCTAATAGCCACCGTCACTACAAGTATCATGTGTGGAAAGCGATGCGTTTAAGTGTTGTTCTAACATTGAATGGTCACTAAATAAATGATTGTAAGTTGAGGACTACCTATATTATTATGTAAAGTAAAACATAAATTCAGGAAGCAACCATTTCTTGATTGCCACCATTTTGGTATCCTATGGGAATTGGAACTGTTGCCCCACTGCCAGTATAGAACTGAGAACAAATTAAGAATAAAATAAACTCAGGCTTCAGTAAGAAAAGTCAAGGACCACAGGAGAAAAAATGGGCCTGAAATTAAATATAAAGAAGGCCAAACTACTGATAATAAGTCGAATATCTAACTTTAGAATTGACAATGAACATATCAAAGAAGTAGGCAGCTTCTGCCTCGTAGTATCAATCATCAGTAGTAAGGAACAAGTAGTCAGTAAACTACGGCATTCTCTTGGTGCTTTATGGAGGTGAAAGTTAGACTTTGAAGAACCGAGATAGGAAAAATATCAATGCTTTGGAATTTTGGTGTTGGAAAAGACTCCTGAGATTATGAAAAACATATGAAGAACGGTTGCAGGAACTGGGCTTGGCTAGTCTAGTAAAGAGAAGGACCAGGGGAGACATGATAGCGGTCTTCCAATATTTGAGGGGTTGCCACAGGGAGGAAGGGGTCAAGCTATTTTCTAAAGCGCGCCTTAGGCTGAACAAGGAATAATGGATGGGAACTGAACAAAGAGAGATTTAACCTGGAAATAAGGAGAAACTTTCTGACAGTGAGAACCATCAACCAATGGAACAGAAGTTACCCGCAGAAGTTGTGGGAGCGCCATCACTTGAGACTTTCAAGAGGAAGTCAGATTTGCTTTATGACTGTGATTTATTTAACAACTGCAGTGGTTCGCTCAACAACCATGGCAAAAAGATTGTAAAATTCGGTGTGTCTCACTTAACAGCCTTGCTTATCAATGGAAATTTTGATCCCAATTGTGGTCGAAGGTCAAGGAATATCTGTACTGCAGAAGGAAAACAATGGAAGGATAATCTTGGAAAAAGATAACACAGACATCTAGAAAGTTCTTCCATTTTCAAAACTTGCCTCTCCGTTGGCCCACTTCCAATCTTAGCTAGTGCTTTGTACAAGAAAGCACAGAAATGGTTACGGATGCCATAAATAGCTTCCTGAGATTTTAATGTCCATGATGTAGCTATCCGATATCTTCATTTAAATAAGATACAAACTGTAAGAAGTTTGAAGCTTGGCCCTTCCCAGAAAACGCAGCATTCTCTTGAACCGCGTTATCAGTTGTGAGCTGTATTTTCCTAACTATAAAACTCCAGGAGGTTTAACAGTAACAAAAGAAAATATTCTATAACCTATCATCCACGACTCTTTAATAAGATGCACTGCTGGCAATTAGTTCTGAGAGCTGTTCAGGCAATATTAGTCCCTGACCAGAATCAAGTTTTCATGGTATTTTATTACACATATCAAGTTTTCTTTAAAATGATCCAAATTATTTGTGTGTTGGGGTGTGTGTGTGTGTGTTTATGTGTGTAGATGGATAGATGGATAAATGATAGATGGATAGGTAGGGAGATAAATATAGATGGATGGATGGATGGATGGATGAATGGATGGAGAGATAAATAGATCGATATGGATATAATACAGATATGGATATATATGGATCAGTGGTGGGATTCAATTGTTTTTACTACCAGTTCTGTGGGCGTGGCTTGGTGGGCATGGCAGGGGAAGGATACTGTAAAATCTCTAGTCAGAGTATTTGCTGGTTCTCCGAACTACTTAAAATTTCTGCTACCGGTTCTCCAGAACTCATCAGAACCTACTGAATACCACCTCTGGTATGGATATAAGTACAGATTAGATATAGATATATTGTAGATACATAGATGCAGTGATAGAGATAGAGTTGATATAGATATAAATGTATTTTCTTCAAGGAAGAAGTAGGGATACGTTACAAATTGAACATTAAAAACTAAATGAGAAACAGTTCAGATGGGAATTTTATAACAGGATCAGAAGTTTAAGCATTCTATTGAAAAGGTAGACTATGGAAAGAAGGAGATTATGCTGGGACCTTGGAAAGAAGGGTAAAATATTTTAAAAAAATATAGAACTGGTGTTAAGGGGATGGAAACTGCTATTTACAGTGTTTCTTTTTCTTTCTTTCTCTTTCCTGTTTGTTTCCCTGCCCTTTTGTTCACTTACTTATTAATTTCTTAAATTTTTTCTCGTAAAATCTGTATTGTTTTTATTTTATTATTGTTATTTATTAATTAAATTTTTATGCCACCCATCTTCTTCATAAAGTGATTCTGGTGCCTTTTATTCTTTAAAAAGTCCCGTTAACTTTCATTAAAAGTTATCCAACCACAAATATCTCTGCTTATGTACCCACTACAGTGATGTCCCTTTAATTAAATATGCATCCCAAGTTTTTTTTTTTAACATAATCTATGAATTTGCTCTCTAGCTCCCTCTGGTGAATAGCCACAACCCTCTGCTAATTACAGCCAAAAGATACTGGTAAATAACTAGCAACAAAATTCTAAAACCAGCGTTTCTCAATCTTAGCACCTTTAAAATTTATGGACTTCAACTTCCAGAATTCTAAGTTGTTCCAAATTATGCAGAGTGGCATGATGGTATGTTAAAATTTCAAGCATTTGAGATACATACCAAGTAGTTAGTCCTCATTATAGTACAGAAAATATGACAATAAAGTGAAAAAAGTTTTCCAAGTAAGTTATTATTCAGATCATTTTACTACTATTCTTTGATGTCAATTTTTTCACCCCATCCCATCCAATTAGTTATTGTTAATTCAAATTCTTGTTCAATTATCAAATTCCAACCTAATGATTAGATGTTTTCTCAAGTATAACTTTTGACTACCTGGTGCTCCAATGATAATCAGTAATATTTTTGTTTATGATTAAAACCACAAAGCAAAAGTGTTCCTATTGTTCTTATGGGAAAGTTGACGGATCAGTCACAGAACTCTGATGAAGGCATCAGATGTAGAACTCAGGTTCGAGTTCATGAAGTTCATGCAGCCGCTTAGCTTTGGGCAAGTCAGTTATCGCTCAACCTAACAAGACTGGAAGGATAAAAACAGTATTTAAAAATGTGCCGCTCTTAGCAATTTGGAAGAAAATGTGATAATTTTAATTAATTTAAGATTGCCAACTGGACAAGTTTGAAAAACCACTGCAAAGCTTCTCACTTAAAAAAAA
>CM019155.1:10953680-10972753 GCA_009733165.1 Naja naja | reverse complement strand
TGAGAAAGTATTTGGAACATTAATCAGAAGGAGAGCAGGGAACACCTAGAAAGTTATTGTTTAACCCAGATAGTCAACAAGATTTCATTGCAATCATGCCTGGACTTATCAGACTTCTTAACTTTGGGATATAGCCTCACAAAAGGCTAGCCTGTCAGTCATAAGCCTTGTAAATGCTGAGGCCATTTTCATGGAACCCAAACCAGGGTCATTCCTGACAGATTAAACAGTACCTCTTGAAGAGAGATGGGGCTTACCATGTCTTAAGGCCATCTGGTTTCCCAGCCGTCTCTTTTCTGCTGCATCTTCTAAGACTGCCTTTCTCAACCTTGATGGGTTTGAGACGTTTGGACTTCAACTCCCAGAATTCACAGCTGGCTATGCTGGCTAGAGAATTCTGGGAGTTGAAGTCCACACGTCTCAAACCCACCAAGGCTGAGAAACATTGCCCTAAGATCAATGCAATGGCAAATCGATCAAAAATCAATCTTATAAATTTCTTTAAAAATCCTCCCCCCAAGGGTAAAATATCTCTAGACTAGAGGTCTCCAAACTTGGCAACTTTAAGACTTGTGGACTTCAACTTCCAGAATTCTCCAGAGTTGAAGTCCATAAGTCTTAAAGTTGCCAAGTTTGCAGACCTCTGCCCTAGACAGACTACCTACTAGATCATCTCTCCATTTTATTTGTTTATTTATAACTATGTTTGCATTACATCGAGTTTTATACATAGCCTATTTCCTGTGTATTCTTATTCAGGTATTCAAGCATTGATTATGGAATCCAATCACCTCTGTTCATACAGAATTGGGACAGAATCAAAGCAACACACCATCTGGAGAAGTACAGGAATGGTTTTAAGGAGAAACTGTATGGAAAACACACACACAAATACATAAAATGAATTGAATGGGTTCCAGAGGTAGTATTCAGCAGGTTCTGACCAGTTCTGGACAACCGGTAGTGGAAATTTTGAGTAGTTCGGAGAACCGGCAAATACCACCTCTGACTGGCCCCGCCCCCATCTATTCCCTGCCTCCCGAGTCCCAGCTGATTGGCTGGGTCTTCTTTGGTTGCCCTGCACAGGAGAACGGAGCTGGAAAGCAGGTTAGTGGGGTGGGGTGGGAATGGAGATTTTGCAGTATCCTTCCCCTGCCACACCCACCAAGCTACACCCACCAAGCCACCCCATCCCCACCAAGGCACGCCCACAGAACCGGTAGTAAAAAAAATTGAATACCAGCTCTGCTGGGTTCAGCAGTTCAGTGAACCGGGAAGTTTTGTAGACTTTTATGGAGGAAGAGGAAATGCTTGGCTAGTGTAGTAAAAAGGAGTGTTTTATTTTGAATCTGCCTGTTGGAAGAATCATCTTTGTAGTCATCTAATCTTGGAATAATGATGCAACATCAGTCATGTCACATTGGTGGCTCAGGCTGAATAAATCAGTGCAACTTACTGGAAGGAAGCTGAAAGAACCGAAGACTGAGACAGTTAATCTTGAGTCAGCATGTGTAAGAAAAGACTTTTAAAAAGATCTTTTGAACAGGTGGGCTTTTGATTTAAGGTTTCATCTCAGGTTGACCTCATTGGGTGAGCTCAGTTCAAACCTTGCAGATATTTTACCTTTCTGTTTATGCTACAGAGACCATAACACCAACCTGCATTGCACGTCTGCTGATTTCAGGATGTATTTAAAACTTGAAACCAAGTTATTTCTTCAGGAAGTCTATGGATCAGCTAAAAATCCACTTCCTTTAATAGGGCTGCATTTGGAGTTAAGATTTTGGGGGGGAGGGAAGATCCAGTCTGCATAGTGTTTTTCCCTATAACTGTTGGAAGAAATATCCTTCTGGGTTCAGTTCCAAGTGGGGAAAAAGACACTGGAAACATGGAGGCTGTTTGGAAGGTTTAATGGTGGACAGGACCACATGGCCTGGAGCTCCAGAGTGAAAAGGAAGGATGATCACATGCTTCAAGGTGAAGGAAGAGATCAAGAAAAAAGGCTGAGCTGCTGAGAGTGCCTGGGTTTTATAACCTTTGTTGGGATTTGAATTGGAACTTGTATTCTGATTGGTTGTCAGACTCCCAGGGGCAACTCTGTAGGCCGTCCTGAGTTCCGGGCTTGGTTGAGCCTTGCTGCATGATTATGCCCTTAAAAGGGTTTTTGGCAATTGCTATAGCTTTACCTGGAGATATTTGTTATGTAAAGTATTCTGGCCCAGGCCTTAATGACCCACCCATTAACAAAGGTGAGGGTGAGCTTCTACTTCTGAGGTGAGTTTCTGTTTCTGGGTTTCTACTCTTTTTAGAGGAAATATTCTGCCTTTTTAATATTTCCTAGAATATTTCAATTTTCTAGGAGAGGGGTGGGTGCTAACTTCCTACATAACTATTGAACTAAACCCTATGTGGAATTGCATTACCTTTATATTATCATCTGTATGAATATACCCGGTCTAATTTTTCTCCACTTTCATTTGTAAAATACTGCAAGATCATCTCTTTCATTGTGCTTCCTGGAAGGACCATGGGATCACGCTAACCAGTGCTAATGGACAGGAAGCCTTCTGGTCATCTCGGATCATACATCACTGTTTCTTAACTTTGGCAATGTTAAGATAGGTGGACTTCAACTCCCAGAATTCTCCAGCCAGTAATGGTTGATCCTGGGGTTCAACCAGGGGTGGGATTCTACCAGTTCTATAGAACCAGTTGTTACGATTCTGTGCAGTTCGGAGAACCGGCAAATTGCACCACTGGCTGGCCCCTCCCCTCCCCACCCAGCAGGGGTGGGATTCAAATTTTTTAACAACCGGTTCTGTGGGTGTGGCTTAGTTGGTGGGCGTGGCTTGGTGGTCCTGTTATTGGCTGGATGTGGCCAACTCAATATCACTCACATCGAGGCACACATCTCCTCGCCTGGCCTCTCATGACTGTGGGGATGCTGCAACAGTCGTAAGTGTGAAAAATGGTCATAAGTCACTTTTTTCAGTGCCATTGTAACTTTGAATGGTCACCCCACACAAGCAAAGTACCAGCAAAGGAGGGGGAAAAAACTCCAGAGACCTTCCTGAGACAGGAAGTCTAGTCCTGCCAAGAATGTAATAAGGGTTAATGGACAGGCAGTTTCTGTAAGCAACACCAGAATGTTTCCTTCCTGCCTTCCTTACAGGATTAGGCCAGTAATTTCTTCTAACAACCGGTTCTCCAAACTGCTTAGAATGTTAACAACCGGTTCTAGAGAATAGGTGCGAACTGGTAGAATCCCACCCCTGCCACCCAGGAGGCTTCCCTGAGGCCGAATCAGGGGTGGTATTCAAGGGGTTGGGGGAGGGAGAAGTGGCCTGAGAGCAGAGCTGAACCTTCCTTAGGATTGAAGCTTCTATTTTTCAGTGCAGACTCAGGCAGCAGATTGCAGAAAGGTAGATCTGGGAGTGAAGCTGTGATTCTGCAAGCAGCTCAATCTGCCTGCCTGCTTTGCCTGAGTTTAGGTAAAAGTTGCTCTTTTTTTTTAAATAAAAAATTCAATCTTTACATATATATTTATAATATTTACATACAAGCCACGCCCAGCCAGTCACATGACCACCAAGTCACACCCACAAATTAGGCTATGCCCACAGAACCAGTTGTTAAGAAATTTGAATCCCATCCCTGGGTTGAACTCTACTCATGCAGGCTGGGGGGTTCTGGAAATTGAAGTCCACCCTTGCTGACAAGGAGATTAAACATGCTGGCTGGAGAATTCGGGTCCTCCACACACACCTTATCCAAGATTGTGAAACACTGATCTAATATAGGCCCACTTCCCCCACACAGAAGAGGAAAACCAATGTATTCTGGCTACCTTTCATATTTCCATGGTTCTGCTGGAAGCCAAATTCCCTACCACAAGGATGCATAATGCAATTCCTTTCAAACTTACCCAGCACACCATGAAATCTTTTCTTAATTTCAACTTTCTACCAAACAGTTGTTTCCTTCATAAGAAGGGGTGCTGCAAAGCATGATCAATGAAAATGATAACTTCAATGGTATAATCGAAGCTCCCCTGTGATGAACATAAATAAAAAAACAGATTGCATCATTATGGCCACCATCTTGACTTTTTTTACCTATCCTGCACCCAAATGACAGAATGCCTGGCAAGTCTTTTGACTCAAGAGTTCTTCTTCCTTAGTTTTCCAGAGTAGAGTCCTGTTGTGCATCATAATGTGAACCCTGCCTTATAAACTCCAGCAGCTTAAGGATTTTGAAAAAGCTGGATCTATCTGGGCAAACAGCTGTAAATGAACTTTATCAAAGGCTGAAGCCTTCAGGTAAATAGCAGCCCTTGCCAAGTGGAAATCCCAGCCCTTTGTATATTTAGTAATGAGTGAAGATAAGATTTCATTTTTTGACAGCATGACGGATACAGTCATAAAAGCAGGCCCACTGTTACAGCACTCCATAGACACAAAGGGAGAATGTGAAGGTTATAGCTTTGTGCTTGAAACATGGCTTACCTTTCATTTAAGCACATGAAAGCCATTTCTTTCTGGCATGTGGATTTTTTTTAGAGATTACAAGGTCTTTTTTTTAAGAAGAAAAGTTATGCATAGAAGACAGACTTGACATCAGATGCAAAAAAAGGATGCCCATTCAGCAGTCATGAAGGAAGTTATTCTTAGAGCCACTGAGTGTCAAATGGCATATAAAATTAACTTCTTCCTTTCTTCTTCCCTTCTTCTTCCTTTCTTTTTCTTCTTCCTCATCCTCTCTTCTTCCTCCTCTTCCTCTTCCTTTCTTTTTCTCCCTCTTCCCTTCTTCTTTTTCTTCCTCCTTCTTGTCTTCCCTCCCCTTCCTTCCTTCCTTCCTTCCTCATCTATTATGATTATCATTTTGTAAATGTTCAAGTTAAATCAGGAACATCATCCCAAAAAATTAGTCGAAACAGGTAAGGCCTGTCAATGGAGTTCAAGAAGAAGTTTAATGTGATTTTTTGATCACATTTTCATGAGAATCATTCCTGCAGAGTCAGGATGCACTAAGTCTTTTCCACAGTTCTTTGGAATATTACTGCAAGATATGGTCAAAAAGTCAAGGTGACAATCACAGTGGTACTGTTTTCTTTGTGTGTCACTTGCCAGCTTACAAGGTTGACCAGTGCCACATAGACAATTACTCATTTTACTGGAACAGTTACAAAACCTTGCATGTCTGAATGTGTTTCCCTTCCCTCCTATATTTGTGTTGAAATGAATCTTTGCTCAAAAGACTTTCTTGGGCAGAGCTAAGCTTCCGTTTATTTGATCATTGTCTTGGTAGTAACACTTCCTCATGTACTTCAAGTCATTCCCTCTGCATATATTTTGTAGACACCCTACAGTCCAAAAAGGCCCTATCTAGCTTTCTTAAATAATTTCTCCTCTTCCTGAATTAACACCATGCAGCAAAAACAGATTGGCTACACATTGTATTGATGTCATCTCTGTTTATTGAGTGTGTGCCAATGAGCTAAGATCACATGTTACTAATCCTGGAAATTTGATGTCAGCCATCCTTCCCAAATTTCTATTTTGCCAAGGATGCACCTGGTTGAGGAAAAGTTGATGAAATCATTCAATCACAATGTCTTTTTCTTCTGTCATTTTTTTCTCTTAGATATTTTATTTTGCTCTGCCATTCTAGCATCTCTTAAAAAGAAGAAAGAAAGCTTGAGTATTACTTCCCATCCATATCTTACTAAGGTGAAAAACCATTTATATTCAAGCCCCCCATATATATATACATATAAATATACATATACATATACACATACACATACACATATACATACACATACACATATACATACATATATATATATATATGCAGGTCTTGGCGTGTTCAGATCTTTTCCAGTGTAAGATTGAGATTTTGAGGGAATCAAATTAATCTCCAATACTGAACACTTCAACAAGAGAATAATTAGGGAAGCCATCGAAATAGAGAAACACCCCCATAACATGAATAAAGGGGAGGATACCTCCCGCCTACCAGACATCTGGAAACTATCCCTAATCAACAAACAAGTCCCAGCCATGAAAACCAACACCGGACCCAAAACAACACATGATGCCACCACCAATCTCCCTCACCAGACTCAAACCCAAACCCATCCCATAGACGAAAGACAACCACTGTCCAGAAACCAGACCACGGCTGCATCAACAGCTGTACACCCTCCGACCCCCAAACTAAGCAAACTCATACACACCATGAACACATAGCCAGACCTCAAACTCGGAGCCAAACCAAAGCCCAGAATGTTACATCACAGCCATCCACTCAGGATATCACATCACGGAATTCAGGAGGTTACACCACAAAACCTCAGGATGTTACAACACAGCCAACAACCCAGGAGATTGCAGCAGAAGACCCAGGATGTCACAACAATAGAACTCAGAAGGTCATCACACAGCCCATTACTCAGGTCATTACAACACAAAAGGCTGATAGACACATAGCCAATACCTCAGCCACACAGGGTCTTACGAAAAAGCCGACCAATCTGCAAACATCAACTCCATCAACCAATCAAGAAGTAACAACAAAGCCAACCAACCTACTTACAACAGAGCCAGCACACCACACCTCCCCACCAGTATTTATAGAGAGACGGCAGCTCTGATCACACTTTGCTCGCACAAGCATGAAGCCGAAAGCACCAGCCTGAAGATGGCGAGCAGGACCTCATCGAAACATCACCAAGATACTCTCAATCTTACACAGGAAAAGACCCGAACACACCAAGACCTGCATACCTGTACCCATGAAAATCTATATATGCAAAAGCTTTCTCAAAATCTGCAACTGGAAATTCAAGAGCCAGCCATCAGAAAGTAAATGGGATCTGTCATCAATTGAAATACTTTCTTGCAGGGCAATCCTCAGCCATTTTGATTTCCCTTTTTGACCTTCTAATAGAAATGTGTAGCCCATCAATGAATAAGTCACAGGAAGGGCAAAAATACTGGACTTTGAGCCATCGCTCTTATTTTCTATGATGTATCCTTTTACTGTTTTTAGTTTCATGGTTTTCTCCTATGAAAATGTTCCTCTATTTATTAGTAATTGGTTGTTATATAAGCTATTTCACTATTTCCAAAGAATTCACCACAGTCTGTTACACTGATATTTATTTTTAATTGTTAGAGCAGTGGTTTTCAAACTTGGTAACTTTTAAGACGTGTGGACTTCAGCTCCCAGAATTCCCTAGCGTATGTGCTGGCTGTGGAATTCTGGGAGTTGTAGTCCACATGTCTTAAAGTTGCCAAGTTTGAGAAACACTGCAGTAGAGAAATATAAATATTTCTTTGAGTCAAAGTTGACTTTTGACAACAACATCTACACAGTTTTTGTAGCATCAGGATGAAACCAGTTTGTGCTAGCCCCACAATTTGTCACTATTATCATCTAGGATATCTTTTTGATCTTCCAGACTTCTCTACTGCCCTGAAGTTCCATAATGGTCGCACGCTCAATACTCACCAGATTTGACCCAGCAGAGTTTAGTTTAGTTAACTTCAGTTCATCTAAGTAATATACAAGCAGATAAAAATATCTCATGATAACCAACAAAAAATATAACAAATAGGACTGAAAGCAATTGAGGCATTCAGGGAAAAGCATAGCACCCTCTTGAGTGAAATAATCATCAAATGATATCCCAATTTACCTAGATGTAAAAATGTAAGGGATGCGGTGGCTCAGTGGCTAAGACTCTGAGCCTGTCGATCAGAAAGGTCAGAAGTTTGGTGGTTCGAATCCCTAGCACTGCTTAATGGAGTGAGCTCCTGTTCCTTGTCCCAGCTTCTGCCAACCTAGCAGTTCGAAAGCATGTAAAAATGCAAGTAGAAAAATAGGGACCACTTTGGTGGGAAGGGAACAGCGTTCCGTGCACCTTTGGCGTTTAGTCATGCTGGCCACATGACCACGGAGACGTCTTCGGACAGCACTGGCTCTTCAGCTTTGAAACGGAAATGAGCACTGCCCCCTAGAGCCGGAAATGACTAGCACATATGTGCGAGGGGAACCTTTACCTTTAAAAATGTAATACAAGGGATTGGCCTTTTCGCAACCCCCCCCATCCCCCCCAAAATACAACAGACATTTAAAGAGGTTCAATCCTGTGCAAAGATCTTTAGATTTTAATGAATCAGAAGAAACATTTGGGAGTAGAGGAAGTTAGCAGTGAGTTATTTTCAAGACTTCTAAGATCTCTGCATCAATGAAAGGTACAGTCAAATTGAGTAATAATTCAGTCTGTCCATGATGTGAGAAAGAGGAAATTTGGTTTTAATGATAAATATTATACAGGTAATCCTTGATTTACAACCATTTGCTTAATGATGATGACAGCACTAAAAGAAATAACATAACCTGTCCTTCCACTTACAACCATTGCAGAATTCCCTTGTCAAAGATCAAAATTTGGTGCATGCCAGAGTGGTATTCAGCAGGTCTTGACCAGTTCTGGAGAACCGATAGCGGATATTTTGAGTAGTTCAGGCAAATACCACCTCTGACTGGCCCCACCAACCTCTTCTATTCTCTGGCCCCCAAGTCCCAGCTGATCAGCTGGATCTACTTTTGTTGCCCTGCACAGGAGAATGGAGCTGGAAAGCAGGTTAGTGAGGTGGGGAGGGAAGGGGGATGTTACAGTATATCCTTCCCCTGGACTGGGATGGAAATGGAGATTTTGCAGTATATCCTTTCCCTGCCATGCCCACCAAGCCATGTCCACCAAGCCACACCACGCCCACCAAGCCATGCCCACAGAACCGGTAGTAAAAAAATTTGAATAGCGCCACTAGTGCATGCCAATTACCATATATAGTCATGGTGTTTGCAATGTCCCGGGTTCATCTGATCACTGTTTGCAAGCTTTCAGGTCAGTTTCTGAGAAGTAAAGTCAAACGGGAGAAGCTGGATTTGCTTCATGCTGCATGACTTATTTAACTGCAGTAATGGGTTTAACAACCTTGGCAGAAACAACCACCTTGTTTAGCAACAAAAATTCTGATTCCAGTTGTGGTCATAAGCTGGGCACTACCTGCATCAGTTTTCCCCAAGCTGAAGCCCAACATTTAGCTGGGGTGCAGCAGTCATAATTCCAAGCAAAAATGTTTTTTGACCATGATGGTGGGAAAATGTGAGGATTTGATGGTTTTAGTTCTCAGGATGCCACCTTAGAAATTCCTTAAGACACTAAAAAAAATGGATGTTCTTGTAACATTGAAGAAAATGTCATGGATAAACTGACTAGTTAGACTTTATCATTCCTTTTTCAAATATATTATGAAGCAGATAATTGCTAAAATAAACTGTATGAATATGCCACATTTAGAACTTCACTCATCATAATTACAGGAATAAGACATTAAAGATGTCTTGATTACAACAGTGAATTAGCTAAATGCACATTGTCAGTACACACAAAAAAATATCTCATAGCTGAGGGTTTTTTTTTCTTTACATCTATATTGCAAGCAACATCACAGGAGCTTAGAAAATAAGAGCCAACTTTTTCCCCCAGGTTTCTCCTCAACTATATTCCAAAAAATCAAGTTAGGTGACAGGAAAAAACCCAAGCAGGTCTCCTGGATCAGAGCAAATGTTGATTTAATTTAGCAATTGTCTCTCTGGATATAAATGAAGTCACTGAATTCAGAGATTCTAATACAGACATTAAGACATTGGTTGATCAGTCTTCCATAAATATGTCTGAACTCTTATTTCTTTT
This sequence comes from Naja naja, assembly GCA_009733165.1. Taxonomy (NCBI): domain Eukaryota; kingdom Metazoa; phylum Chordata; class Lepidosauria; order Squamata; family Elapidae; genus Naja; species Naja naja. Next base: position 10,962,984 of record CM019155.1, on the reverse strand, counting down.
AATTAAACCAACAAAAGTCTTGGCTAAAGGCATGGGCAGAAGTAATATTTTGCCAAACAAATGAAAGTGCTGAGCTACTGACTTAGATTTCTAGACTAAAAATGAAATTCCTGCAGACAGTAGGATAATTAAATGGTTGAACAGAGACTGATGCCAAAATAATGGAGGGTAAAGCTGGATATGCCATAGAGTTCATGAAGCACTGTCCAGGATTCATCCAAAAATTCAGCTTTCAGTCTAATTGGCCTTTCTATATAATAGGGTTTTTTTCTTCCCTAACCTAGCTGGCTTCAGTTTTGTAGAACTTCAGTTTCCAGAATTCTTAGCAACATCCATATTAGTTAAGGAATTTGGAAGTTAAAGCCTATGTTGTGGAATATTTGGGGAAAGTGCTTCAACTCTGGGAGTTGAAGTCCACATGTCTTAAAGTTGCCAAGGTTGGAGACCCCTGCTCTAAGGCACGAGTGTCAAACTAGATCGCGTCACATGATGTATTGTGATGTTTTTTGCCTTTGCGGAGCTGGGGTGGGTGTGGCCTGTGCATGACGTGGGCCGCCAGTTTGACAAGCCTGCTCTTGAGGGCTGTTATTTGGCTATAATAGAAACGATGGGTGTGTCTCTATTTGTTGAGCAAAAGTTTTCCATACTAAATCTGCTACAGATAGTGACTTCACGACCACAACTGGGCTCAAAATTTCCATTGCTACGCAAGACAGTCATTAATGGCCCATTTTAATGACCTTTCTGGCCACAATTTGTTAAGTGAATCACTGCAGTTGTTAAGGTGAAGAGAATTTGGGTTCCCTATTGACTTGGTTTATCAGAAGGTTGCAATGGGGGATCACATGACCCCCAGGACACTTAACTGTCATAAATATGAACCAGCTGCCGAGGGTCTGAATTTTGATCACATGGCCACAGAGATGCTGCAATGCTCAGTAAGTGTAAAAAAACAATTACTTTCCTTCAATGCGGTTGTAACTTTGAATATTCATTGAACAAATGACTGTAAGTCAAGGACCACCTAAACTTATATTTATCTGCATGCTGGTTTTTATTTTATTTTATTTTGCCAATATTGGATGGAAGTCTGGCCCAGACAGCAGGTTCAAGGTGCTAAATGTCCCCCCATTTATGAGGAAAAATAATGATAAAAGCATCATCGTTAATTTCATTTTCTTTTAGAATATCAGAATATAATGTACAAAAGCATGCTAAAATTATGGAGAAATATATAGAAACTACTTAAAATTTGGAAGAAAGAAGATCCACCCCACTTTTTTTACTGGTTGCTAGTTTTATTCAATTTCTGCTATTTTAATATTTAATGGTTTTTGTATTCTAATTTTTATGGCAACATAAGCTGTTCAGAGTCACTTGATAGTGGGATGGAAGGCATATAAATTTAATAATTAATAACTTTGTCAACCTCTGCTACAAAGCCAGTTTACTCTAGGGACCTGCCTTAAGTACAAAAACCATCAGGGTGACTGGGTCAATCTCTCTCTCTCGGCCCAACTCCAGGGCTGGGCTGCTGAAATTACAGAGGGGTTAGGAGCCCTAGCTAGATCATGTGCAGTTTGAGAAACCCCAAATCCTGGCTGGCCTTCCCCACCTCCCAGGAGTCCCAATGTGGCCGTTTGGATGCAGGTAGTGCAGGACATGCGGAGGCTTGGGGAGAAGCAGCGAGGCCTCGGGAGGTCGGGAAGGCTGGAAATGGGCCTGGCTTCCAGAGAGCTTCTGGGGAGGCCATTTTGCCTCCTGGAGGCTCGAAGAAAACCTCTGGGGCCTGGGGAGGGCCCAGCAGCATCTCTGTGGCCACGTGATCAAAATTCAGACCCTCTGCAGCTGGTTCATATTTATGACAGTTAAGTGTCCTGGGGTCTGTGATCCCCATTTACCTTCTGATAAACCAAGTCAATAGGGAACCCAAATTCTCTTCACTGTGTTATTACCTTAACAACTGCAGTGATTCACTGTCCATCCCCTGGCTGTGGTGCAGGAGGCCGACTAGGCCATGCCCACTATGGCCACACCACCATGGCCACACCAACCCAGCAACCGGGTAGAGAACCCCTTGCTAAAATTTTTGAAGCCCACCCCTGCCCAGCTCACCTCACAAAGTTGTTCCTGTGGGCAAATAGGAAGAGAAAAGTTCGACGGATAATGCTCACCACCTTGAATTATTTACCAAAACAAGCAGAAGTGAGAAAACAGTGGCATTCAACAGGTTCTGACCAGTACTGCTGGAGAAGCGTGTAATGCAGTAGTTTGGAGAACCAGCAAATTACCACCTCTGACTGGAGATTTTACAGTATCCTTCCCTGCCACCCATGCAAGCCATGCCCACAGAACCCGTAGTAAAAAATTTTGAATCCCACCACTGGGTAGAAAGTAATAAATGAAAATAATTTTAATTAAATAAATATTAAACTCTGTCTTGGTCTCAGAAAGTGGCTATACCTCACAAAGTTTTTGTCAGGCTTTATTTTTGGTCACTCCATTATTTTGGGATTTGGGATTCAAATTTGCAATGTTGGGATTTGTTTTAAAAATGGGGAAGCATTAAGGTTCATTTGTTTTACTGTCAGAGGGCAGGGAGAAAGGAGGGAATGTGTCCAAAAAGAAAAAAAATGTTTGTGAATGTCTCTGGGTATAAGAATATTTGGGCAGATCTAAGGTAGCTTTGGTTGCTGTGTTGTAGCACCAGTAAACAAACAAACCAAATGGACACCTGCCAATCCAGCAAGAAGGATCAGCACGTAGAAAGAATATATCCTGATTTCCTTCTTGGATCATGAACCAGACATGCAAATGAGATGCAAATACATATTTCCATCCTTTTTTTAAAAAATTCACATTTATATGCCCCCCTCTCCAGACTCAGGGCAGCTTACAATCTTTTGGAGCACAACCCAATGCGCTCAGCAATAGCCTTCATTCCATTGTATATGCCTGCTTATTACTGGCGGCATTTTAAATCAGCTTATTGCCCCCAACAATCTTGGGTCCTCAATTTACCTACCCGAGGATGGAAGGCTGAGTCAACCTTGAGCCTGGTGGGATTCGAGCCTGCACTAGTTGCAGCTGGAACTAAGTGCTAGGTGTTTAACAGCCTGCACCACCAAGGCTCACTTTGTTAGACTGTGACACACAATTAGATGGACAGCCTTCTGAGCACACTTTTTCAGGTTGCATGGCTGGCCGGGGGATGCCTTCAAATCAACCCCACCATGGGATTTCCACCCAGCGTGCGTCCTTGAAGACCACTTTGCATGTTGACTTCATACATGACATAAGACTCACGGATTAGGGGTTTAATCATAGCTGCTGGTTGAGAACCAGAGGTTCATGATCCCCATTTACACGGGCAAAATAATGTGAAAGCTGAGATTGTAAATACCTACTGTATTTGCATATGCGGTTGCTTGGTGAGTTGGTAGCAGAGGTGGTATTCAGCAGGTTCTGACCAGTTCTGGAGAACTAGTAGCGGAAATTTTGAGTAGTTTGGAGAACCAGAAAATACCACCTCTGACTGGCCTGCCCCATCTATTCTCTGCCTCCTGAGTCCCAGCTGATTGGCTGGGTCTTCTTTGTTGCCCTGCAGGAGAATGGAGCTGGAAAGCAGGTTAGTGGGGTGGGGAGGAATGGAGATTTGCAGTAACCTTCCCCCTGGAGTGAGGAGGGAATGGAGATTTTACAGTATCCTCCTCCTGCCATGCATACACCAAGCCATGCCACACCCACTGGCCATGCCCATACCAAGCCAAGCCCACAGAATCAGTAGTAAAATGTGTGTTAGATGATTTGTAAAAGAAATATATTACAGAATCTAGAAGAAAATATATATATTTGTGTTTACATACTAGATAAGGGAGATTGATATTAAGGAAGAAATGAAGGTGGTCAGCTAAATTATTAACTAGAGGATTCTATATTTACAGATAAGGATTGATAAAATGACAAATGTGACAGAAATATGAGAAATGATAATAGAAGGGAGATGAGAATTTTAGATAACATTGTAAAATAAGATCATGAAATATACTAAGAAAAATGGAAGGATATATATTAGATTTGAATTGAATAAATGACCATAGAATTGAGATAAGAACTTTAGATAATATTGTAAAATAAGATATGAGAATATGAATTGGGATTGGATAAGATAAGCAATATTAATAATGACAGGATGATGCAATATGAAATGAAACAAATAAAATGAATAGGTAATGGTCATGTTTGTACTGAGAGGTGAAACCTGGAACCACACTGCTTGCCAAATGAGAATTTTTTTATTTAAAAAAATAAAATGAAAACAGAATCAGTAGTAAAAAATTTTGAATCCCACCACTGGTTGGTAGCCATGTAAAATGAACGAAATGAATGTCCATGCATACACTAGAGCACATAACTGTTCCATTTTTTTTTTTGAAAAAGGATGGAATTGGGTATGTAAACCACTCATCTTGCATGCAGACTTACTGGTACCCTAAGCACTGACAGATCTTGAGTGCCTCCCCCGTGCATACTGTACAAGCGAAGCCATATTCTCAACGTTGTGGTGCCCCATTTGCAGTGGTGGGATTCAATTTTTTTTTACTACCGGTTCTGGTGTGGCTTGGTGAAGTGGCAGGGGAAAGTTACTGCAAATCTCCCTCCCCACCCCACTAACCTGCTTTCCAGCTCTGTTCTCCTGTGCAGGGCAACAAAGAAGACCCGCCAATCAGCTGGGACTCAGGAGGCAGAGAATAGATGTGGGCGGGGCCAGTCAGAGGTGGGATTGGCCAGTTCTCCGAACTACTCAAAATGTCCGCTACTGGTTCTCCAGAACTGGTCAGAACCTGCTGAATACCACCTCTGCCCCTTTCGGCCTGGTGCCCTAAGCACATGCTTAGTCTGCTTAATGGTTAATAGACCACTGTTTGCATGAGTGGAATACCGGTAGATCTATCTATACAGGTACTCCTCAACATACGACCTGTTTCTTAGCAACCGTTCAGAATTATTTTGGGCATTTGGCCACTGACTCACATTTAGGGCCATTTGCAGCAGTCACCTGACCATGATTTTTGGCAATTTTTCTTTTTTGTTGGAAACCAGCATTTACTTCTAGTTTGTGGCAAAAAAAAACATTACCCATTTGCTAAAATGGGTTCATTTAATGACCCCAGTATTCACTTAACCACACACATTTGCTTAATGACAACTGCAAAAAAAGGTCATAAATCACATGAGTTGTTGCTTATCAAACTCATGACTTACATCCATAAGTCCAGACTCATGGACAATTCTAACATTTCATTGGGAATAAGGACATTTTCTTCTCCCTGTTATAATATAAACCAGGTCTTAATTGAGCTGCAAATAGAGAAAAAGATAATCGTAAATAAATGTTTAATTAAGCAAATATGTGTCTGTCTATCTAGTTATTGAGCTTATATCTATCTATCTATGTCTGTCTGTCTGTCCGTCTGTCTGTCTCTTTCTGTGTATCTATCATCTATCTATCTACAGTATCTATCTATCTATCTATCTATCTATCTATCTATCTATCTATCATCTAATTAGCTATATATATATCTATCATCTATCTATCTGTCTTTCTGTGTATCTATCATCTATTTATCTTTCTATCTATCATCTAACTAGCTACATATATCTCTATCGTCTATCTATCTATCTATCTATCTATCTGTCTTTCTGTCTTTCTGTGTATCTATCATCTGTCTGTCTGTCTGTCTATCTATCTACCTATCTATCTAACCATATTTCTGTCTTTCTATGTATCTATCATCTATCTATCTATCATCTAACTAGCTACATTATCATCTATATATCTATCTGTCTGTCTGTCTATCTTTCTGTGTATCTATCATCTATCTATCTAACCGTCTGTCTTACTATGTATCTATCATCTATCTATCATCTATCTTCTAACTAGCTACATATATCTCTATCATCTATCATCTATCTATCATATCATCTATCTGTCTGTCTGTTTTTCTATCATCTACCTACCTACCTATTTATCTATCTATTTCATCTATTATCTGTCTTTCTATCTATCTATCTATCTATCTATCTATCATGATTACCTACCTACCTATCTACTTACTTCTAATCTCAAATCAAAGTATTTTTTCACCAATATCCATCCCAAGAGTGAGATGGTTGGAACATCCTTCTTAGGGTTTTTTTCCCTATTCATCATGTATATACATATACAGAAAGTAATGCAAGCAGATTGCTAACTTTTGAGGGACTTAAGCAAAGTATCCTGAAATGCAAGGATGTAAATGTGTCAAGAAGGGAAAGAAAACATGGAAAGGACCAGATTCAGAAATGGTCTGCAAAAGTCAAGGAACAAGACAATTCTAAGGGAATGCTCCACATACCTCGCCTGCTACCATGGGCCACTTAATATTTTGGTTGCCATGGTTGGCTGATGGACTGTGGCAGGCAGCCTTTGTTCCTCCTCTCTACCCAAACAGTGATTCTTGATCCAACTGGTATGTTTGTGTACTTTGGACAAGCCAACTTCATCCTGTTAGAACTAAGGGATATTGTTTCTGTCTGAACATAACTCATGCTTTTAGGTTTCTCCTAGCATCTCCCTTTACAGCAATTGTGTGCAATAGACATGGTAATAGGTCATCTTTTCAAAAATCCAAAATGTGGTCCTAAACTCATTGTGTCCAGTGAAATGCAATTGGAACTCATTGTGCTTTTCTTAATAAAAAGAAGACTTTGAGATTTTGGTACAGTTTCATTGTCTAATATGTACAAGACTAATGGATTCTATCATAAGCTTGTCTTGTTATTTACCAAAATACCTTCACTTTAGTTTAGAGCATGCCATTTGGAAATGGAATTGTTTAATTATATAAGAGCTGGAAAAAACATAGTGGTCCTCTTTGGATAAACACAAGCCATCTTGGCTTTTTGTTTAGCTTTAGTTCTTCTCTACATTTCTCATCCATTTATAACCTGGCTTGTGTATTTAGATCAGTGTTTTTTAAGCTTGGCAACCTTAAGACACATGGACTTCATCTCCCAGAATTCCCTAGCCAACATCCTGGGGAATTATGGGAGATGCAATCCACAGGTCTTAAGTGTTCAGAAACGCTGGTTTAGATGAACAACACAACACCTCAGTTGGAATGGCACAATTGCTCTACTGTCTTTATTTGAATCACAACACTGATGGTGTTACCTAGTTGGGTAATAAAACATCTGCAAGTAAGCAACCAAGCAAATTTCTATTGTTTTAGCCATTTTCAGATGGATAGACTTCAAAATTCTCCATTGCTGAGAAATTACCAAGGTTGAAAAAGATGATTTAGCATAATACATGAACCTAGTCAGTAACACAGTTGTTTTTTGCATCTCACATCACCTTCCAATATCCAGTCTCAGATTTGACTCACCTAGCAACTGTTATTGTGGAGCTTAAGAGAAGATATTTAAACTGTATCTTTAAATTTCATCTTTAGCCAGTCAGAGCATCTAAAACAATAACTCCTTTAATCATATATATTGGCTTTTCTTCTTTGGTTTTAATCTTTTGAGATTCTGTATACAATAACAAGCATACTTTGAACACATCAAGTAAATCAATAATAAATGCTTATCTGTAAATAAATCCCATTAAACATAATACAACATGCTTGCAACAAATTGAGTCAAATCTCAGTTGCAGGTCATCCTTGATTCATAGTTATGCTTCTGTATTATTGATCCAGAAGAGGGCACTCCATGACTTTTTAAAGGCCATTAGATTTTTTTTAAAAAAAAAACCTCTCATATGAACCAAGAAATTGATGGGAAACCCCTGTGAATGCAGTTTTTGATACCTGATGGCTACCTAGATGCAATATGGAAGTGGTTTGCTGTTTCTTTTTTCCAGAATGTTTGTTCAATTTTCTGAAGCAGCTCTAGGATCTCCTGTTGGTCTCCCATCAAAATACTAAGTCTGAATCAGCTTGGCTCATTTGTAGATGAGCTGAAGTTGGCTAGATGGTGCCACCTGTCAGTTATTAATGTCTCTAGTTGATCAAAACATCTTGCTATAATATCTTGATTCAACCATAACGGCCAATCATTTTGTGAACCATTGCCACCCAAAGTCGCTTTGCAGAGTGAGATGAGTGGCATATAAATTTAATTAATGAATAGATTGTCATTCGGTTTGCAACTCAATGTTTGAAAGATCTTTTGATATAAAATTAATTAAATTTCGGGCATAGCTCCCCCTTTTAAATTGTGCTTTGATTCCCTTTGCTAGCTAAGAGGCTCTGTTCTCCAATTGATAAGTCACAATAAGTGAAGCCAAACAACCATTATCTTGCACTCCTAACTTCATGAGCTACGGTGGTGCAGTGGTTAAGAGTGCAGCACTGCAGGCTACTTCTGCTGACTGCCGGCTGACTGCAATTTGGCAGTTCAAATCCCACCAGGCTCAAGGTTGATTCAGCCTTCCATCCTTCTGAAGTGGAAAAAATGAGGATCCAGATTGTTGGAGGCAATAGGCTGACTCTGTAAACTGCCTAGAGAGGGCTGTATATATAAGTCTAAATGCTATTGCTATTCCTATCTTTAACCAACATCTGTTGCCTATCTTTTGTGGTCATCCAGCTGGAAGATTGTCACTTGCGAATAGGATTAACTGAGATTGAAAAACAAGTTAGTTGCTAAGAGGAAAAGGTTGGCCTATCCCTTTCCTTGAGACTTTCCCTTGAAAATGAGACCAACCCAGAAGGAAGCTTTGCATCAGTGTAGGGCAAGGCTATCAAGTTCCCAGCCCGCGGGGCAGATGCATCACACGCCGGCCACGCCCATACCCGGTTTTGCAAAGGGGGAAAAATTCCTGATACTGATGATGATGTGACAATGTGAGTTTGACACCCCTGGTGTAAGGGTTGTCTACAGAGTGTGATCTTAAAAGTCAAGATAATGGTGCTATCAAAGCTCAGCCTGGTTTTCAGGTGTGTCACGTGCACAGTGCACATTAAAAACCAGTCAGTTTCAACTTCTCCCAGTGTATGAAAAGATTCTTTTCCCCTATGGATCTGCCAATATTGCCAATATTCCCACTTTCCAAACTGAGCCGCAAGTTATTGAATGATTGGGGAGGGGCGTGTTGATCAAACATTGGGTATAACAGATCATCAATCAATCACTTTCCACAAAGTCGTTTGTCCAAAATCTAACTCTGTATCTAAAGGATGTCAGAGCATACCACCCAGATATTTTTAAACATTGACTGAATTTGATTTCATTTTTCTTCTCTGGTGTCCATTAT
>CM019155.1:10763746-10952680 GCA_009733165.1 Naja naja | reverse complement strand
GAAGGAAGGAAGGAAAGGAGGAAGGAAGGAAAGGAGGGAGAGGGAAAAGAAGGGAGGGAGAGGGCAGAAGGAGGCCGAAGGAAGAAAAGTGCCAGGAATGAAGGAAAGGAGGGAGGGAGAAAAGAAGGGAGGGAGGGAGGGAGAGGGAGAGGGGGAGAGGGAGAATCTGCTGTGAGCAATGAGAGTTTATCTGAAAAAAAAGAAGTGATTGTGTATAAGAATATTCTTTGGCCTGTTCTGCTGTATGAGACATGAAAGTTGCATAAAACAGAAGTACTTCAAAGGAAATTGAATACAGGGAGTCCTCGACTTACAACAGTTCATTTAGTGACCATTTGAAGTTACAACAGCACTGAAAAATGTGACTTATGGCCATTTTTCGTACTTACAATTGTTGCGGCATCCCCACGGCCATGGGATCAAAATTCAGACGTTCGGCAACTGACTCGTATTTATGACCATTGCAGTGTCCTTTTGGGGATTGAAGTCAATGGGGAAGCCACATTCACTTAACAACCATATTACTGACTTAACAACTGGTGTTTCACTTAACAACTGTGGCAAGAAAGGCCGTAAAATGGGGCAAAGCTCACTTTACTAATGTCTCAATTAACAGCAGAAATTTTGGGCGGTCAGTTGTGGTCATAAGTCAAGAACTACCTGCATAATGAAAAGTGGACATTTAGACTGCCATAAAACAAGGAAGAGATAGGGTTAAGGTTGAATTGGTACTGCGTGAATCGAATTGAATTGAATTGAATTGCTGCATGAATGGCAACTGAATGCAAAAGTGAATAATCCCGTATGTGCTGTCCAGCCAGCTATAGTTAATAGGATAGTTACTTAGGAATTGGGAGCTGTCCCTTTAAGGGAATGCATCATGGTAAATGTAGTTAAGGTATCCTGGGAAATGTAGTACATGTCATGTGGTCATATCTGTAACCCTGATTGGTCACTGAATTCACCCTTGGTGGGTTGGGGGAGGTTTCTTCATTCTTACATGAACACAGCCGCATGGTAGTATGGCTACCCCCTGCCTCTATGACTATGGGATGAGAGTTTAATAACTTTCTACACCACAATTCAGATATGCAAAGGATTGGACATTAAGAAGAACCTCATCATAAATATGAGTTGACAGGATGCCTGATGAACCAATAAAAAAGACTTTGTATGGATGCTTTGTGGAGTTGCTCTGTCTGCTTTATGCCATCCAAATATTAATAAGCAGAACACCGTACAAAAGTTCACTGAGGTGCTTTGGTCATACGGCGAGAATAAATGAAGACTGAATCATAAAATAAATATATGAAAGAAGATTGAATAAGCTGGGAAGAAGAAAAGAATGATAGATCTGAAAGCCAGCTGGGTGACTCTGAGCCAATTCCATTCTCTCTCTCTCAGACCAACTCACTTCACTGGGTGGCTGTTATGGGGAAAATAAGAGGAGGGAGGAGGTATGCTAATTGCCTTGTTTATAAAAATCAAAAAGGTGGGATATAAATAAAAATAAAATAAAATATGGACTTGATGAGATCCTCCAAAAAGAGAAAAGTGAGAATGTAGAAGAACAAATGCGAACAGGAGGAAAGTAGCAGAAATAAGGACGGCCACCAATCACAGTTTTGATTGTACCTCCTTCCAAAGCTCTTGAAAGGCTTAGGAGTTGAGGACAAGGATGCTCCCAAGGTTAAGGGAGATGCTGCAGGCCAGGAGAAAGCCTCTGAAGAACAGGCAGTTGAAGGAGGAGAAGCCAACTAGGAAGGTAGGCTGAGCTGCCCTCCTTAGAGAGTTGAACCTGCTGCTATATTGTTCAATCCAGGTCCATGGGGGTCCTCCATGGGGGACCATGGATCCAGATCCAAGGGGGACCCTCAAAGGGAACCCAAAAATGGCAGAGGACATGGGGGGCTGGAGAACAAGAAAGAGGCTATAGAAATAGGAAACAATATCTGTAGGTCAAGGTTGAACTCTGGGATTCTCTATGCTCTCTGAATTTGGTTGTTTTCTTGCAGACATTTCATTACCCAACTATATAACACCATCAGGGCTAGAAGGGAGTGTGGTTTGCTCTGTGTATACGTACAGGTGGCTTGCCCTGTCCCTGTTGGTGGGAGTATTCTTTGCAATTCCTTGATTAGGCTGCGCTGTTTACTTTTTGAATGTTTGTCTGGTTTTAATCCTCTCTTATTTAGGTGTTGATGGCTGGCCAGGAGAAGTTTTGGTGTCCTTCCTTCCTTCCTTCCTTCCTTCCTTCCTTCCTTCCTTCCTTCCTTCCTTCCTCCCTGCTTTCTTTCTTTCTTTCTTTCACTTTTTAGATGCTGCATGGTCAACCAGCTGGAAAGAACAGCCCTGACATGGAGGGAAGGTTCGGGTGTTAAAGACCCCCAGTGGGGAAGCAGCCGAAACCTAAACGGGACTGGGGATTCAGCGCAAGAGGAGGCCCCCTTCCAAAGGAGGGCGGGCGAGACAGCTGGCAGGAAAGAAGAGGCCTTAATGAGCCGGCCAAGCTGAAAAATCTTCGTTCGCAGAGGGTGAAAAGAGGCTGCTGCACGACGCTGCCGACTGCTGCTCCCACCCGGACCCATATTCGGGCCCAGCTGGCAGCGCGGTGCAGCAACCGGGCGGAAACCGGGGGGGGGGTGTGGAAGGCTGTGGCCCCACCACTACCTCGCCCTCTGCCCTCCAGGGAAAGGATGCAAAGCGGGGCGCGGAGGTGGGGGAGGGATAAGACTGGAAGGACAGATCTCCAAGGACCTGGCCGGGGAGCGCGAAGGAACCTCGCCGTTTACGCTCCTTGCCTCGAGTTTCCGAGGCCTCCCAGCCTGCGCTTTTTCTTCGAAGGTCGTGTGGAAGCGACGTCCCCTCTTCCAGTACCGGAGAACTTAGGGCACTTAGGGAGGCCTCCCGGAGCACGGTTGGGGGATGGAAGGAAACAAGCGACCACCCCTCAAAAAACAAACACTCGTCCAGATTTTTGCAGCCCACGCCTGGTAGCCGTCAGTTAGGGTAGCTCAGTAGGCACTCTGCACGTGCCCCCAAGCCCGCCCGCCTTTTATTCTTCTCTGGCCCAGATTGGGGTATGGCCCTTGGTCCCGTCGGCAAAGAGGATACTAGTAACACTCGGTAAGGTGTCCAGACTAGAGGGTCTCCCGAAGAGATCAGGTGGCTCCTCCGGCCTTCAGAAAAACTACGCTGCTCCAGTCCCTCAGAAAGGCGCTAGAAACGGGCGGCCTTGCTGCGTGACAACCAAGAAGGGGGGGGAATCGAAAGGGAGGAGGGGCCGATCTTGACGTCCCCTCTAGTGGCCTGGTCCCCGAGAGGGAGAACTCCTCGGCGTCATGGCCCAGGCCTTTGCACGAGGGCAGCGAGAGAGAAGGGGCGACTGGCTAGCGGTCGAAAGACTCTGGGCTAGGCCCTCCACCACCCGGAAGCGCGTGGGACCCTCGCCCAAAAAGCCACTGGAGCTGGAGGCAGGCGAGGCTTAGCCAGGCGGCACAAGCTGGCCTTTTTCTTGGCGAAACGTGACCCGGGGATCCGAGGACCCGCCCGTCTGCTTTAGGAGTGGTGGCAGGGCAGATGCAGGCGGGTGGGCGTGCACGGCTGTAGCGAGGGAAGAAGGGTGAGAACGGCGTTCACGCTGGAGATGTCCTGCAGAAGACTCTTAACCCTTGCAAAAGTGCCGGCAGCAAAGAGGCCGGCCACACCAGCCCGCGCGAAATACGTAGGAGATGGCTTAGCCTAGAAAACTCGGGAGAAGCGAGTCACCTGCCGGCTTGCTTATTTAGATACACACATTCGGGCCGGAGGCGGGCAGGTGCCCAGCAGGCTGGGTCTGTCACGTGGCAGAAAGGCGAAGAAAGTTGGAGGACTCTGCTTTGGGGACCCCACTGGAGAACAAAGGCAGCCCATGAAAAATTCGGTTCTGATGAGTTAAGGCTCCATTAAGTTCAGCTTTCTTCTGGATCTTCGGACCCAGCCTATGGACGTCCCCTTCCCATTCTCGGGAAAAAGTTGAGCGCGGGTTTTTTTTTTTTAAGGTCGGCGGAAATCGAGAATATTGGAAGAGAGTTAACCCTTTGTTAATAAATTTCCTTCGCCACACAGCTCTAGAGAGCGAGCAAAGCGTCCGGATCTCAGCAATTGTAAGACGTCACCTAACCCTATTTTAAAGTTTCAAGTGCCTGACAAATTTGGGAGACCCTGACTTGCCAACTGTGACAAACAGAAGCTTTGCTTTCCTTCATATCTTTTGCTTTGCTAGAGATGCCCCCAGCTACCTCTGTCTCATACTTCCCCCCACCCCGTCACCTGTGGGTGGATGGGTGTAACTCAAGGCAACATATCTAATATTCCTGCCTCTTTCCCACCACCACCGCAACAACCCTGTTAGTCTGGAAGTTTGGTTCGAAGTCACTCAGCCGGCTTTCATGCCTGAAACGGGACTAGAACGCACAGGCTCTCGGTTCCTAGGCTAGTACCTTAACCATTAGGCCAAACCGATTCTCACGTGAATTCCTCTTTGGCGCTTTTCCTTTCCTGGAGATCCTGGTCCGCTGGTAATGAAAAGAGGAGGGTCGCGCGGGGAGGCAGAGCAGCGGTTTTGCTCCTTCCCCTTTTTAGATGCGCGCAACCTCCGCGGGCACTTTTCCTGCCCTTTCTCTTCACTCCAGCTCCTCCTGCTGAACCGAAGCTCTTTGTGTCAAAGGAAGAATGGTGTGAAACAGCTATCAGTACACACACACACAGACACACATACATACATACATACATACATACATACATACTAATAATAATCTTGGCCCAAACCGCACCGTTGAGCTGAAAATCCCCGCATCCAAAAATTGGCTCTCTGTAATGGGCAGGTTGCTCAGAGGCCTTTGTTTATACACGGAAATCCCAAATACTATCCGGAGGGGGAGGGGGAGGGGAAGAAACTGGAAGGGAGAGAAAGAGATTTGATTGTCACCTCTCAGTCTCCAACTTTTCCAAGTTTTTCTCCATCTCCCAGAGAAACCCCAAACAAACCGTAAACTTCCAGACGTAAACTCCTTTGCTTGCAATAGGCCTCTTTCTACACCTTTCCCGCTGGAAATCCAGAGTTTCATTGAACTCGGATTCATAACTTCCTCTTTCCGCCCCGCTTGGATTAATATCGCCAGTGTTGAACCTCGAGCCCGCCTTGAGGACTTACGGCGCTTGATTTCTATGGGCATCCCAAAACAGTAGGATATAGAGAGGCTGGTGCCGATTTGGAACAAGTTCCTGAAAATTAGGACTCGTTATCTGGAGTTCCAAACTTCGGACAACCACTAAGTGGCAGCAGAGAGACACATATTGTTAATGACGTTTTGGGAGCGTCACATGATTTGGGCAGAAATATTTAAATCCCGGTTATGAATAGTTATCCTCTTTTAAAAATAAGTAGATACAAAACTTCTTAGGCGCACATACTTTTTCAAAGTATTGAAAAACATTAACTGAGCACAAGTAGTTGGCACTAGGAACCTCAAAATCTTGGATCTTAGATGGAAAGAAGAAAGAAAACTTCACAACGGGAATTTTCTTTAAATTTGCTAGGAATAAACCCACCCACTTTGCAAGGTAACTGCAACACTGTTATGACCTCGCTTATATTAGCCCAGTGTTTTCGAACTTGGAAAGTTCACACGTGTGGACTTCAGTTCCCGGAATTTCCCAGGCAGCTTTGAGAAGCCCCGAGATAGACTATGCATATATCTTCATTTACAAGGGTTTATTTTTCCTCAATCCTTGAAAGCATTTCTGCCTTTTGAAGCAGAGCAGAACAACCCCAGTTTCATACAGAGACAAAAAAAAGTTTAGTCGTAGGTAGTTTCATATCCAAGCTAATTTTATTAGTCTCTGGATACCTTTGTCTATTCAGTAGCTTCTGCAGCTCCAGATCTCAAGTCCTCAATCCAGATCTCAAGCTCAGATCTCCAACTGCCAGCCAGCGAGAAATAACAATTAAGCCAAGATTAAGGATAATTATCTAGTCTCCACCGTCTCTGGTATGGGAATCCTGCCCCATACCCTGAGTGTCAAGTGGTGGGCGATTTCTTCAGCAGCTGCCTGGAAAAAAAAATTAACAACTCAGTTGAAAAAATAAAAAAGCACTATTGTGAGTTCCGTGTAATTTCTATCAGCCTCTCTCACTCTTGGGCTGATAGAATACACGCAGAGATCTATGGGGCTAAACCCCAAGACACGTACGTAGCTCGCCTAAACTCTGTGCAGCGGAGATAGTTGGGCTACAAAAGAAGAGAGACTTATTTCCAAAATCTTTTAGATCCATCCTCCCCGGAGGCTGAGCCCTTCTAGTCTACACCTCTGTGTTACAAACAGGAGCTATTTCCCCACATTAGAAAGTTATTACAAGATCGCCATCTCTGTACGGGGGATTAAAAAATGGCCCTTTCGGAACAAATGTATGTTTTCCGCTCCTTGTCCTCTAAAACCTAGAAGGACGTGCGCGTAATGCCCAACTGTGTGGTTTTGTTTTGTTTTTAAATGGGAACTCTAACTCTGCATATGATTTCCTCAGTTTCTCAAACGGCGAGGAAGCCTCCCCACACACCCCAATGACCTATTTTACCGGCTCCTTAAATTTTCCAGACCATTTTCAACCTCCAGGCTGACAGGTAATGTGTGAACGTTATAGGGGTCTCACCTCTGCGTGCATACATCTCGTCTTACTCTTGCTGAAAAATATTAACCTGCTGCCTATTTTCTTTTAAGTTGAAGGGGGGTAGAGAGAGAGAAAGAGAGTGAGAGAGAGAAAGAAAAGAAACAAGTAATTGATGTTATGTTGAGAAAGCGCCGCCTCCACCCCTTTACTTCCCAACCCGTCAGGTATAAGGAGGGAGCGAGCGAGAATCCCTCAAGACCTTTAAATTATATATATATATATATATATATATATATATATATATATATATATATATATATATATATATATCGCCTTGTTGTTGTGGGCGCTCCTCCCCCCCCTTTTTTTCTTCCTATTTTGCCTTCTTCAGGGTTAATACCTCGGAAGGAGAGCGTCTTCCGCCTCGACCAATCAGGACTCGGCGCTGGCAGCTATAATATAGAACTAGAGCCAGGCTTCACTCACAGGCGTTTCAGCTCCCATTAGATTCCAGTCTTTTATTATTTCATTCCGTTTCCACTGTCGCTTCCCCCACCCCTTCCCGCTTCCCGTCCGCAGTCCCCTCCTGCCTTCTTCGCGCCACGATCCTGAACTCCGATGAGTCCCGTTATCGCAAGCGCCCTCCAAGATGCACCTGCTTTGCTAGAGATCGGGGGCTAAGTCACCGAGAGGAGAGGAAAGGAGAGGAGAGGAGAGGAAAGGAGGAGGCGGGCGGGCAGGCAGGCGGCAGGAGACAAGGAAGGGAGAAGCCAGGAGCCGAGGGAAGAGGGCAACTCCCGGGCGAGAAAGGCAGCAGTGGGCGCGCTCTCTGACACTCACCCGAGCCACGAGCCCGGTAGAGCGCAGGGGGCGGCGAGGGGGGAATCCGAAGGGGCCGCTTGCTCCGTGGACGGCATGCTGCTCCTGAGAAGAACTGGGCTCCTCCCGCTTTGCCTAGGCGCGCTTTTCCTCTCCGCCGGGCTGGCTTGCGGGCCGGGCCGGGGTTTCGGCAAGAGGAGACACCCGAAGAAACTGACCCCTTTAGCCTACAAGCAGTTCATCCCCAACGTGGCCGAGAAGACGCTGGGCGCCAGCGGCAGATACGAGGGCAAGATCACCCGGAACTCGGAGCGCTTTAAAGAGCTGACCCCCAATTATAATCCGGACATTATTTTTAAGGACGAGGAGAACACGGGAGCCGACCGGCTGATGACCCAGGTCAGAGACGCGCCCTTCGCCTCTTGCCGACCTGCTCGCCTTCCGGCCTGGGGAGGGGGAGAGGACTGTAATCCGGCAGCATCGCCTCCCTCCGGGGCTCTCAGCTTCCCCGGGCGTCGCCGACCCCGGTCCCCAGAAGCTGTCGGAGGAAGGGGTGCGCCGATGGGGTGGGGGAGAGCCCTTTGGGGATAGCACCGGCAGGTCTGTTGCCGCGACCTTCCGCCTCGGAGGGAGGAAGCTCCGCGTGTGAATTACGGCAGCCTGATAGTTGCAGACAGGGCTGCGCTCGGCCGCTCCCTGCCCCGCCGAGTTGGTTAGTTGGCTCTGCCTGCTGCTCGTGTTAGCCTCCCACCCCACCTCCGATCTGCCCCCACGGGGACTCTGCCTTTCCTTTCGGAGACAGAAGTCGCTCGCCTCCGCCTCTCTCTCTTCCTAACCAGGTAGATTTAGATTAACCCTCTTCCCCTTCGCCTCGCATAAGCCGCGAGGATGAACCTGGCATCTCCAGCGGGCGATTCTGAAGTCCAAGGAGCAGGGTAATAATAATAATAATAGTGAAAGGCGGCATCCGCCGGGCTGTCTTTGGCAACTGTGTCTGAGAGCGCATTGATCGCCTTCAAAGATGCTCACGCTTCCTCCCCTCAGCCCTAGACCGGTGATACCACCCGAGGGGGAAAGACGGGGAACTTAATCAGCACAGCAAACCCCGGGATGGAAGATCGCGGGTTGCGCGCCCAGATCTCACGACCTCAGTGAACAAGGAGTAAAAACAGGCGCCTAAATCTAGGCATCCATTAAACCGCCCAACCTCCGTCCCTCGATCAGCTTTCCAAGCGAATAATGACCGAGAGCTGATTCGTCCAGGCGGAACTCTGCGAATCAGGCTCCGCTCCACCTCCAGAGTTCGGGCGGCCCTTCAAATTCTCCACCACGCTGCCGGCCTCGGGCCACTGCCGTCGGTTGCGTCCCCTTCCGAAAATAGGTCAGCTGCCTTTCCTTTCCCGACCCCTCCCGGGATCCTGAGGTTTAAGCCCCACCTTCAGCACCAGAGAACCAGCTCAATTCCGCCCGAGTCGCCCCTGGAAAGGCGGAGGGGCGGCGGCACCCTTTGCTCGCGTCCCGCCCTGCCGTTTGGCGAGGAGTTCGCTTGGGGCTACGGGAAGCGCGCCCGCCCGCCATCTCCGTCTGACCACCTTAAATCTCACGGGACCTGGGAAGGTTTGGAAGCTGTGCGCGACGCGAGTTCCAACAGCTGCCGAGGCCGCGACAGCGCTGCCTCCAGGAAAGCAAAGGCCCCCGAGAGCAGAAGGCGCTTGTCAGAAGACGAGGCGAGGCGACGGTGGGACCAGCGCCCCCGGGGAATCTTTTGGCTGCGTCCTGCCCCTTTTCCCCTCCTCCCCCTTCACTCATCTTCAAAGACGCGCGAGCCGGGCTAGCTGTGCGGCTGCAAGTCAACCGCATCTCGCGTTTTCGGCTCCACTTACTCCTCTCTGATCGATCGCCAGGGCTCGGGTTTCAGCCTGGAGCCTGGCTACAGGCGGCCGGAGAGGCTGCGAGCTCCTGGCAGGGCTGGCAGTGACGCGGAAGCCCCAGGAAAAGCATTGCAGCCGCCGCCGCCACTATGCGCGGCAGGGGGGTCTTGCGCGTGCGCGCCCGCGCGCCTGACTCTGCCGGTGCAGGTCGCTTTCCTTCGTGCTCCTCCGACACCCTGAGAAGAGGAAAGGAAATGCACCTGGGCGGGTCTTACTCCTGGGGAATCCGTCTGGAAGCTCCTCCAGGTGTACGGGACTTTTACGCCAGCGCTAGTGAGCTGGGGGGTTGATGGGAGCGTAATCTGGACGGCCTGGGAAGGAAAGGAGAAGATAGGTCTGGAAGGGAGGTAAATTTGGAACAAGTGGCTGGATTCGTGGGGTCGAGGGTGGGGAGAAGAGAGGCAACGGAGAGGACCAGGAAGCGTAGCCCGCTCTGATCACCGCCTTTTCTGTTCTTACCCGCCCCCACGCGCGCTTCCCACGCGCCCTGGAGCTCCCTTGTTAGGTGGCTCGAGGCACCTGCAAGGCAGAACTCCCCACTCCCCTGCTTCTTCATGGCCGGCCTCCTTGGCAGCCTTCGCTGGAAGCCTCTGAACTTCTGACCTTCCGCCAACTTCCCTCAGACGCAACAAACACCGCGCCCCAGCCCCGCCACGCTAGACGCACTCCCGGGAGCTTCCCATCGCATCTCGCCTCGCTCCTTTCCGGATTCTTCTGCCGCCCAGGGCGCGCTCTGGCGAGGGCGGAAAAATAACCTTCGCTCTGGAGCAAAGAGCGGGCTCCGGGGCAGATTTTAGGGGAGGTGCGCTGGAGGAAGGGGATGCTCGTGGAGGCTGGGCATGAAGGCAGGAAAGGAAGCGAGCCTGCTACCCTCTGTGCACGAGCTAGCGGGGAGATTCGCTAACAGAGAACGCCGCTTGGCGGCGGAAATGCACCTGGGCGGCCCGGGTCTCCGCCTTGACCCTTGCCTCACGCAGCGGCCGGGCAGCTTGGACACGGCGGTCTCCCTCCTGGGGCGGGGCCGAGAGGGGAGGGGAACCCTCTTCTCGGCAGAGAAGCGTTCACCTTTCCAACCAGCCACCGCCGCCAGTTAATATTAACTAGATGAGGGGAGGAGAAAGAGGCAAAACCTGACAGAGCTGCAGCGGGGAGGGTTCTCCTGGCAGGTGACGGCGGCCTTCTAGCTGCCCCCCCCCGCCTCCCGTGCCCTATTCCGACTAGATCTATGGGGGACATAAGAGTGCCAGACCAGAGCTGCGATTCGTCTGGAAAAAACGAGCCCTTTCTCAGCCCGCTGGGAGGAAGGCAGTATAAGTCCGTTAATGTTCCCTTAGCGTGTTTCGGGGCTTGAGTGCGAGGGGGGGCAGGGGAGTCCCTCTCAATCAAGGAGGCCGAGGCTGCACCCGATAGGGTTTATTCCTGAAGAGATACCCCACGCGTGCCGCCTTCCTTCTCAGCAAAGGGGAAAAGAAAGCGAAGAGCGCCGAGGCGGGAGAAGGTAGGAGTAGCCTGCACACCTAGGTCAGTTTAGCCCCCCATAACTCGGCCCTTTTCTGCCCGAGCCGTTCTGCAAAAAGAAAGGACCGGGCAGATAAGATGTCTTAGAGGAGTGATGGAAGCCAAAGGTGCTCAGTGCTGCCGTCTTTGTAGCCGGCTCTGTAGATCTTTCCTTCCCCTCTCCTCGCCGGCGAAGCCCCCTCCGTGAGCTCAAGAACCCCGAACCGGCTGAGCTCCGCTGGCTCTTCCTCCAGTCCAGCCGCGCGCCTTGGGCAACCGGCGTCGGATTCTTCGTAGCCCCAGACCTTTCGGCTCTTTTGGACGCTCACGGAAGAAGCGCAGGTATGGGGGATCAGTTTCTGCTGTTTAGTTCCATCCGGTCAGCAGAGATCCTGGATCTACTGTTGGTGCGGTGAAGGGGTAGGAAAACCCACTCGTGTTTCCGCTTAACCTGCCCACCGAGTTGGTGTGCTTTTTACGCATTCGCCTCCCCAGCAGCAGCCTTCTGACATAGACGAAAACGATTATTACTTAAATCTGCCTGCCCCATCTCCCCCAAAGATGTCACTCTTAAAGCAGTTATCCGCGGCAGCGATTTCTAAAACTGTTGAGGTGTATCTATCTTTGCCAACCTTCATTCAATAAGATGGCAACTACAAGTTCCAGAAGTGCTTTTCCAAAAGGCAACTGGTCTTTCTCTTGGAAAAGCACTTTTGGGACAACCATGACCTGGATGGCTGAGAATCTCCGTAGATGCAAGTTCCAGAATGCCCAGGCATTTGGAAATTGTAGAAGCCATTCTTTTAGAAAAGAGAAAATTGGAGCGAGGGTGTGTGGAACTAGACAATTTCTCCTCTTTTGCAAAGCAATCCCACTTGGGTTTATACCAAAGTAAATCCCACTGAGTTTTATGGGGCTAAACTTCATATGGAAGAAAATATATAAAAGGCCAGTAAAAGAGTGCCAAATTCACCCTGAGTTGGTCTTAAAGGACAATGTTGCCAATGTTGACTCTGGGGGGGTGGGGGAATTGCCTTGCTGGCTTATACTTCTTGCTGGAGAGGTGAAATGGCAAAAGGTATTCCTGGGAGAAAGTCCAAGAAATTGCCAAGTGTAAAGTCATTGGCCTCTGGAAAGGCTTGTTCTATAGCTGCTACAATCTTAGAGGCCTATATATGCTTTGCAACAAAACTGCAAAGCTCTACAACTCCACCTCCTCTCAGTTGTTTTTTTTTCTGCCAGAAATCTTTTTTTTATTATAATGCAATAGAACATTGACCTGTCTTTTATTTGCTTTTGTGGGTGCTTCCAGAAAGATGTTGTCCCTAGCTTTAAAAGACTAATTCATGGAGTTTGAGATAAATGAACATTGGTTTGGAAAGGGTTGTTTACTTTCAGAGGCCACTTGCTTAGAAATCTGCCTCGCTTAAAAGTTTTGAAGGCTGGCCTTTGTGGAGAAAATGCTAGGAGATTACTAGTAGGATACACCGAGGTCCTCCTTGCTTCCTTCTCCATTGAACCCACAGTCTGTGGGAACTTATGGCCAAGTTGCTAATGACTTAAGTTTCTAGGGTCATGGAATCCCAACACAGCCCCTAGCTACAGATCATAGGAGCTCAAACAAGTATTAACAGGGCCAGACCAGAGGAAGAAGTGAAACATCTCCTTATCTATTCACAAATAATAATTAATGAATTATATATTCAGGAACATCCATCCTGGATGGATGAGATTTACAAGAACCTAAGGGCAATATTGGATTGGTGCAAAATCACAGGCTATTGTTAGGCCAGCAAAATTTTAAATAGGAAAACTGTTCCTGAATTACATTTTCTCAGATTGTGAACAGGGTGATCAGAACCAATTTGATGTAATGGTTAAGGCATTGAGATAGAAAATAAGAGATTGAGTTCTGGTCTTGCCTTAGATACAAAGCCAGTCTGGTGTCCCTGGGCCAGTCACTTTCTCTCAGCCCTAGGAAAGAGGGAATGGCAAACCACTTTTAAAAACCTTGCCAAGAAAACTGAACAGTCTTGTCCAGGGATCAGACAAAAACAGTTTTTTGCAGGGATGTGTTTCTATGTGTATGTGTTTGTTTGCTGAAATGAGAGAAACTTCATTCAGGTACAAAACTTAATAATTTAACCTTAAAGAATTTAACCTTATTTTTCTGTGCATACAAATAACTTGTGTTTATTTAGATCCATATGTTTTCATACCTTGAAGCAGTAGAGTCCAGCTTTTGCAACCTCCAAATTTGGCCCATTTTTTCCTCTTTGGTTCTTTTATAAAGCAAAATACATGCTTCCAGCTGCTGCAGGATCTAAGAAGATACCTTAAGTCTTCTTCCTATCTCTTCTTCCCCATTCATTTTAAGATGATTCCTGGATAGAAGTCACTCAAGAATAGGACATGTGAAGCCAAATGTGAATATCTAAATTCTTAGGGGGTAAGCCCCATTAGTCAGAGGTGGATAATTTACTTCTCAGGCTAGGAAAGTTTTATCTTACTAATTTGCATCTTTTCACAGAGTCAGTCTATATTTGTTAATTATATTAAGTGAAATAGAATTTATTTATTATTAACCTTGCATGTTGCCTCACTCCCGAAGATCCAAGTCTATTCAGTTAATCTATTTGGGGAGTTTAGACCATTCAACCATCAAACTAATTGAGTAGTCTGATTTAGCAAAATATATTACCCCCCCCATTCAAGCTAAAACTAACCAAGTTACACATTCAAGCTAAAACTAACCAAGTTATGCATGCTTGTGAATGCAACTACTGAATCATTATCCTTAAAAGTGTATGGCAAACCCAGTCAATGCCAACAATCTTTCATTTATCTGGGAAGGAAACTAGTTCAGTGGATGTTCAATAGTCATTTTCCACCAAGGAAGTAAGACTTCCAACCATAGCCCATGTCCTACCAAGGAAAAGGCTTGATTCCAAGTCTTGTTCTTGAATAAGCCCACCAAAATTAACTAGACAGACACATTAACTGTAGGAAACTTAAATCCCCAGCCTAGCTATCAACGGTTCTGTTCTACTCCTGTCAGGATCCAGTCAATCTCTCTCTCCTAAAACAGTTAATCTATTATTTATTTAATTTTATTGGCTTCTCAACTCCAGTGGGCTCTGGTCAATATACAAAACTATTTAAATATTTTCTAGTCCATCTAGAGGTTCTATTGCTGCCACAGGACACATAATGACCTTGGATTGATTGTCTTCCGGCCTCTTCTCAGCTAAACTGGACAGATGATTTGATAACTGGTAAAGTTGGAGTTCTGTCAAATTGACTTCAGAAGACAGGTTGGCCAGAGATGTTTGTGAGCTGTTGCATCCAGTTTTGGACTGGGATGACTCTGGGGGAGCCCTTGGAGAGTCATTCCTGGAACTGGGTCTCCCTTTGCTCCCCACCTTCTGCCCACAAAGTGGGAGTTTCTCCAAGGTCCAACTTTGGGTCTTAGGATGAAGGTCCACTCCAAGACAGTAGATGTGGTAGCATATCAAGACTGAGCAACCTGATGGAAGCATATCTTCCCAGATCTGGCTTCACTTGTGTGGGCACAGAAGCACAGCTTATTCAAGAACCTCCATCATCTCAGCCAGTAGAGCTTGGTGTTCAAGAGAGAGGGCTTTGTAGAACAAATATCAGAAAGTCCCCATGGGGTGGGGTGAGGGTGGAATGGTTGCTTCAGTTTCTTCCAGAGCTTGTGTACCTCTGGTGAGCTGTATTCTCCCTCTTGCTCATCTCCCACCTACCCACTTTTTGCATTCCATCCTTAGTAATAGGGCAAAATGCACAGGGAGTTCTACTCAAATCTCACAAGTAAGCAAATTACCTAAAGCTGTGTTTTTCCAGCTTGGCAACTTTAAGACTTTAGATCCCAGAATTCCCCGGCTATTTCCCACCTCTTAAAGGTGCCAAGTTTGGGAGAGGCGAAGGTGCTCTAAAATACAGTTATTTTAGACTTTTGGCTCTGTGGCAACTAACCTGCCTTAGGATGCTCAGACTTGGGCAAAATTATCAGCTGCCTGACAGGGGTCTCCAAGCTTTGTACGCTTATACAGGTGGGAGGCTTAAGAACCCTTTAAACAAAGGGGAAATAAATTATTCTATTAGCATTACCCACGCAGGAGAGAAAGTCAGGGCCACCAGTTCTGGACTGCAAAGCTCTTGAGATGACCCATCTGGTTGCTATCGGGAGCTGGAAGCCCTCCACAAATGTCCCCACTTTGGGGTCCATTCGAATATCTCAGCTGGGAGGGAAACGCAGGTCTGGCTCCCGCTGTGGGACTTCACTTCCCCTGGCCGGCCAGCCCGGCCGTGACAATCCCTCCCCCCTCATCCCAGCATCCCTACCCCACTGCGCCGCCGGCTGTTCTGACTCCCGCCGCCACGCTCGCCTCTCCTCTGCTTGCTCCCGGCAGCGCTGCAAGGACAAGCTGAACGCGCTGGCCATCTCGGTCATGAACCAGTGGCCGGGCGTCAAGCTACGCGTCACGGAGGGCTGGGACGAGGACGGCCACCACTCCGAGGAGTCGCTCCACTACGAGGGCCGCGCAGTGGACATCACCACCTCGGATCGGGACCGCAGCAAGTACGGCATGCTGGCTCGCCTGGCCGTCGAGGCCGGCTTCGACTGGGTCTACTACGAGTCCAAGGCGCACATCCACTGCTCTGTGAAAGCCGGTAAGCAGCGCGCGAGAGAGATTTCTCCCCTCCCCCCCCCCAGCATCCTCCTAGGCGTGGCGGGTCTGCCAACCTTGGCCCAGTGTGCAGGGAACGCGAGGAATGGTTAAAAACGAACAAGACGATAGCGGACATCCCTGCTGGGATGAGAGGCGTCCTCCTCGGCGCTCTCCATTCTCTAGGGAGAAACTGAGATCACCCTTAAAAGCATCTCGCTCTACAGAAGGGGCAAGTAGTAAAGTAGTAGTAACAACTATTGTGAGAGGGCTTATGCTGAAGAGGGGGAGGCTGCCAGAGATTTGATACTGCTAGTTGGAAGCAGGAGAATGCTTTGGCTGAGTTTCCCATTTATTTAGCCTCCCTAAGGTGTTAATTGTGAGAAAAGAAGGACGACTGCTGCGTTTCACCATTGCGAGTACATCCACACAACACACACACACACACACACACACACACCGGGCTTGGAAGGGCCAGGTTCAGTCCACCCTCCTCCATAGATGCTCCTTGGGTGGCCTTGGCCAAGTGCTTGTTCTCTGTCTCTTTCTCTCCCCCTCCCCAATCGTTGGTTGTTGTGGGAAAAAGTAGAAGAATGGAATATGTCTTCTGGTATGCCAGTTTGAGTTCTTGTGTGAAACACGGGGTGTGAGGCACGCCGTCGTTCTTCAAAAGCTGGCAACTCGAAGAGGGGAGGACTTCCACTCCCAGAATTAGGAGAGCCCACCCGAGTTGCCAAGTTTGAAAAGCATTGGAATAAAACGAACCTTTTCTGTAGATGTTCCTTTAGGTACTATCAACCAGAAGCTGTTATCCAGAAATCTCCAATTAGTCAAGGAGGACCAGAAAAACGGGAGGGAGGGAGGGAGGGAAATGTCAGGGACCTCGTCCAAGTTCCTGGGGGCTTGCCGATCTGAAGAGGCAGGAAAAACTGCGTCTAAGAGGTCTATGAAAAATGTAGAGGGCCGAAATAGCCTCGACTTTCGAGGATGGCTAGAGATTAAACCTTTTCGCCCAATCCGGGCATCCTCAAACGTTTTGGGGCTTTGGGGCGTTCTGTCCTCTCCCCCCCTCAATTCCTCTAAGCGCAATAAGCCCCGCCCAGTCGAGAAACGCGAGAAACGGCCTCGCGCATCCAATGCAGGGCGGTTCTGCGCCCAGTTCGCAGCCAAGGTCGGTCGGCATCTGCTCTTTCTCCCAAGTTGGGTGCTTCGATTGTTTCTTCTGGGGCACCCTAGGTTGTGATTAGACCCGCGTTCAAGCTTCTGTTGCAATTGCCTCGGCCGCGTCTTCACAGATGGGTGGGAACGAGGGAAGCTGCTGGCTGGCTTCCTTTTGAGCTTCTACGATTCTTGTGAACGCTGCCCGGAGTAAGATTTCCCCTGCAAGAATGGGGCTTAAAGCTAAAGCCCACTGAGGAGCGGAGCGGGTTTACGCAACACAGCATCGAGTATCCCCTCTCCCACGTCGTTTCCACGCCATTTCACCTCTTCAGAAGGGAGCTGAGACCCCACTGAACTCAAACCGGGTCTTCCTGGTCCCCAAACTTGGCAACTTTAAGACTTGTGGACTTCAACTCCCAGAATTCTCCAGCCAGCATAAGTTTGGGGTCCCTTGCCTTAACCGATCAGACACAACTCAGTTTGTCAAAGCCAAACTGTCCCAAGCACACCGGATGGAGTTGCTCCGCCGGTCTCGACTCCCGAATCCACACACACACACACACACATCCATTACAAGAGAGATCCCGTTAGCCCTCGTTCTGTTCCTTTTGGAAATCGCAGGGCGCCCCCCCGCGTTTTCTTCCTCCCCACCGTAGACCTCCCCTCTCTTCCTCTACACAAACACGCACACAGGCACACAGACAACTAGACGCCACGCGGGGGCAAATTAAACCAACACGAACTGGGCTGTTTAAAGCAGGAGAGGATGGAAGGTGGCGAGGTGTGGCGAATGATACCCATGCGGTAGGGAGGTTTCGGAGCGAGTCGAGTTCCTTCATCCAGAGTAGTGCTAGGAAACCAAGGCGGGTCCCGCGCACCGCTTTAGAGACAGCCCCACCCCCACCTCCGTTGGCTCCATCGCCTGCGCGTTTCCCCCCCGGCGCCAGTGAAGATACAACGCGTTTAAAAAGCAGGCTGAGCTCGCAGCGCAGTTGGTAACCCTGCGCTCCTCCTGACCCTCCCGGGGCAAACCTTTTGTTCGCGTGTCCCGCCACGGATTGGGACTTTTGCCGAAACCACCAGCTCCGACTCCTTCCTTGGGGGTGGGAAAGAGCGAAGGGAAGCAGAAGATGCTTCTCGCCTCTCCGCCGGTCCCGCGGCCTCCGAACCGCTTAAACCGGCGTTGATATTTCAATTGTGGGGTAATGAAACAACCTGCAGAAGAAACTCGTTCTTCCTTTTGCCGTAGCTGGGGAAGAGCGGAAAACTTGCTCGTTTCTTTCAGAGCTCCGCTTTTTTAAAAAAATCAGCCTCAGCTTGTCTCAGTATTCCTTCGTGCTACGAGCGCCCCTTGCTGGTCCGATTAAGAAACGCAGCTTTCAGGGCGCGCGTGCTGCTCGCTCTCCTTCTGCATAAATTGTCGCTTTCAAGCAAAACAGTTAACAGTAAATGTGTGTGTGTGTGTGTGTGTGTGTGTTTTGGCGGAGACGCCTTCTTGTTTTTCTCCCTCTCCTTTGTTGACTGGCGCTTAAAGAAAACACTCCCGAAGTGCCAAGAAACACACAATCGACATTTTTCACGCTTATGAGTGAGGCAGCATCCCTGTGGTCACATGACTTACATTCAGTTTGGCAACTGATTCACGTTTATGACGGTTGCAGTGTCATCCCCTTTTGTGACCTTCTGACTAGCAAAGTCAATGGGACTGCCAGATTCACATCACAACCTTGTTGCTAGTTTAACAACTGCAGTGATTCACTTAACGAACGTGGCAAGAAATGTCGTAAAATGGGGCAAAACTCTCTCGCTTAGCAACATAAATTCTGGGCTCAGTTGTGGTCATCAGTGGAGGACCAGCTGTATTTTTATCCTATCCTTTCTGAACCAGGTTGTTGCAATTTCGTTGTGGGCAATGTTGCCTTCTCAAGATTAATGTTCAGCTTAGTTTCTGGATTCAGATTCAGCCATGTTGGGATTTTTTAATTTAATATTTATTTTGTGCCTTTGAGTCAGTGCTGACTCCTGACATGTCTCTGCGCTTTTCTCAGCAAGGATTTTCAAAAGGGGTTTGCCATTGCCCACTTCCCAGGACACACACACACACACACAGAGGGACTGGCACCCGGGTGGCCATTGTGCTGAAAGGCAGGACTAGAACTCATGGCATTGTTTCTATCCTGATGTCTTACGCACTTCGGTTACATCAAACTGGTTCTCCTGACTTAGCTTGATCCAAACCACAAAGGGAGGGGTGGAGGCACCCCTCTCTCCTTTGATCCAGGGAGCCAACACCAGAGCCTACGACAAGTGTGAACTCTTGCCGGCAGATTCTGACCTACATTCATGTGGATGCATGCAGAAGGATTTGGAGTTTTGTTTTTGTTTTGCAAGCAGAGATCTGGAACATAAGCTAGAAGGCAAAAATCTTGCTTCTGCCTGGCTTTCTGTTTGGGATCATTTTAGGAGGGATAATCCTCACCTACCTTATCGTATTCTATTGATAATGCTTCAAATGTTCCACCCGCTTCCTATAAACATGCAGCAGAAAACCAGAGTAGCAGCAATTTAAAGCAGTCATCACTGAAGTAGTGCACGTGAGGGCCAAACAGAGTATTTCCTATCTCCTAGTTCAGGGGCTGCCAACCTTGACAACTTTAACCCTGGAGGACTTCAACTCCCAGTATTACCCAGCCAGCAAAGCGTTCAACCAGTTCCTAGCTTAGAACAACTTTCTGCAGCCTGTGGCCCTCCAGAAGCATTGGATTACAAACCCCGTGTTGGCTGAAGATGTTAGGAGGCCAAAATATCTGGAGGGCCGAAAGAAAAGCCTGAAGCAACAGGAGGAAGATACCAATCAGATAAAAAGAGAAAGGAGGAAATGCATTCAGAGCTGCAAGGCTCTGTTACTATACCGTGTTTCCCCGAAAATAAGACACTGTCTTATATTTTTTTTGCTCCCAAAAACACAATAGGTCTTATTTTCGGGGTAGGTCTTATATATTTATGGTGCCAAATAGTGAGTGTGTGTGGGGGGGTGTTTCACGGGTGCACGGTTGCTCCCTGAAAAGTCTTCCTGGAACTGGAGATTTACACTAGGTCTTATTTTCAGGGTAGGTCTTATATTAGGGCAGGTTTAGAAAATAGTGCTAGGTCTTACTTTCGGGGTAGGTCTTATTTTCGGGGAAACACGGTAGATTTATAATAACAGTAGCACTGACCAACAGGACACCAGATTTTTAGTGTGATCTGTCTTGAAAGGGTTATTAAAGTGATTAATAAACTGATTAAAGGCCTGGAGATTAAAACGTATGAAGAACGGTTGCAGAAACGGTTGGATGTGGCTAGTCTAAAGAAAGGAAGAACCAGAGGTGATAGGTTAGCAGTGTTCCAATATATGAGGTGCTGCCACGAAGAAGAGTGGGTCAACCTATTTCCCAAAGCACCAGAAGGCGAGACAAAAAAAACAATGGATGGAAACTAATCAAGGAGAGAGGCAAGGTGGAATTAAGGAGAAACTTCCTAACAGGAATATTAAGCAGTGGAACTGCTTACCTTCAGCAGTTGTAAGTGCTTCATCACTGATTAACAGATTAACAGAGTTGGAAGGGACCTTGTAGGTCATCTAGTCCAACCCCCCACCCCACCCCCGGCCAAGCAGGAGACCCTACACCATTTCTGACTGATGGCAGTCTAGTCTCTTCTTGAAATCTTCCAGGGATGAAGCTCCCACAACTTCTGAATGCCAGCTGTTCCACTGGTGGGCTTGGGGGTATTAAGAAAAGACTGGACAGCCACTTGTTTGAAATGGTGTGGACTCTCCTGCTTGAGTAATGGGTTGGGCTAGAAGACCTCGCAGGACCCTTCCAGCTCTATTTTGATTGATTGATGCTTAAGAGGACCTGAGGTTGGTGACTTTGACTTTGCTATACCGTAGTATCCTTCTGAGGTGGGCACGCTTACCTTCGTGCCACCTATATGGCCAACACAAACTAAACGGATTCCATTCCCACCACCCACCCAACCGTCTGGATTCATCGAGTGCAATTTGATGGGTCCCAAAGGGGGAAGAATCTGCCTTCAGGGCCAAATCCGGGCATTAGCAGGCAGTGCATGCTGGGCTGTTTGCGAAGGAAAGGAAGAAGTCACTCAAGGTCGTGTGACTGTACAAGAGAGATTTCCTGAGAGGGTGCCTTGAAAATGCCCCCTTCAGCTGGTTTTGGAGGGCCAGGCTCTGGGTTCATGGCTGAGAATCCGATGAGAAGATTAAAGAGTTTCCAGGGAGGGGTGTTTCTTTCAGAGACCACTTCTATTTGCAGAAAGTATCATCCTGGAGATTGGAATGCAAAGGAGGCGATTCCACCCCCCACCTCCAAATATGGGCCCTGAATAGCTATGGGGGGGGGAGGAGGACAGAAGCTACAAAAGGGACAGG
The DNA here is from genome assembly GCA_009733165.1 of Naja naja. Taxonomy (NCBI): domain Eukaryota; kingdom Metazoa; phylum Chordata; class Lepidosauria; order Squamata; family Elapidae; genus Naja; species Naja naja. Next base: position 10,931,497 of record CM019155.1, on the reverse strand, counting down.
GATAATGGGGTGGGGAGTTGGGGGTGCCAGAAGGGCTATTAAGAGTCCACCCTTCTATTTCAAATTCAAATACACATCTTGAGTGTTTTGGAAATGTGTCCTGGTCTGTGCAAATAGGCCTTGGAGGATTTAGTGTGTGTGTGTGTGTGTGTGTGTGTGTGTGTGTGTGTGAATGGGTCTCGGAAAAGTCTCCCTGCACCTGAACAAATAGGGGGTGGACAGGGGGGTTAGGGTGGAGACTTGGAAGTATCTCCTCTCTTTCAAGAGAGCCTCCCTTTATTACCCAGATCGGAATGACAGTGCCGATTCTTTATTGGATTTTAATTAGAGAAGGGTCTGTTCAACAGGGCAAGGTTTTCACACCTCCGCTGGTTAGCTGGCATGTTTGCTGAGCTGCTACACAACTAGACCTATTCATCAACACCCCAAGTATGCAAACAAAGACTCTTGGAGTTGACGCTTGGGGTGGGAAAGAGGTTGCCTGAAGGTGCTGCTTGCTTCGTCAGATAGGGCACCACGGCCATTCATGGGTAGCTACGCCCTTTACTTCTGTCAAGATTTCTGGATAGGGTTCATTCCTTACCCATCCCACCCTGCTCCCAAAGTGGACAAAGTAGTTGGTCTATCAAATCTATCTTGTTCTCTTTTCTTTGTTGCTCTTCTTGAGACAGAAGACATTCTTAGGGTTGGTTTCAAGGTATAACCCTTGTTTTGAACTATTACCATCTGGCAGACGGTACAGGATAATAAAAATAAGGCCAAATAGGCTGAAAAACAGCTTCTATCCCAGGGCAGTAGCTCTTTTGAATTCTGCTGTATAGTGCAATATTAATGCAGTATCAGGGGTTTTCAATTCAATTGTATAGAATGCGAAGGATGTGTGTATGTGTTTATTTTCATAGTCCTAATATACACTGAAGATGTTATTTAATTTTGTTGTACAAGGTGCAGTGACAATAAACTAAACTAAACTATACTATAAGGGCTCAGCCTGTAAGCCTCAGAGAAAAAGTGTGTGGGAGCAATCAAATATCTAGGACTTCTTGTCCATTCTGCTTTTAGAAGGAAATGGGATCTGAAAATAGTCCACAAAAAATTAATAAAGAACTATAAAGGAGGGAGGAAAGAGAGAAAGCAAAGATCAGTTGTGACCTAATAACCTTTGTTGTCCCAAAAAAATAACAACAGGAGAATATTTTGGTTTAATTACAATCAAGCAAACAACCTGATTGCACTTTGGCCATAACAATTTATCTTTTTGAAGATCTGTTCTGGCTGAGCATGATGACTAGGGAAGCCTAGCAGAAAAAATCAGTTCTGCCCCCCATAATATCCCTTGTGAAAGAGAAGCCTAGGGAAAATTGCAATCATAATTCTGTTGCTGATATTTGCCAGCCTTGTGAAGACTCCTAGCTGTGCCCTGAACTCATAAGCTAGCCAGCTGTTTATTAAATTAGCATCTTATGTGAAACTAACTATAGGCTTAGTTTATAATTCAGTATAAACAGGAGTGCAATGAAAGACATAAAAAATAGACAGAACTTCAGTTAAACTTTGTGGTCACCATCTTGACTTTTTTTTAACCATACTTTGTAGACACTCCTGGCTATATCCCTTAAAATCATGTTGAGCTAATCATGGTCTATTTATCCATGGGTAAACATGTCTTGCAGGCACAATCACAAGATTTCAGCGCCCTCACGGCTAGTCACAATTTAGTATCTCTAATGTCTGTTTGTGCCTTTGAGTCAGTGTTGACATTTGGCAATTGCAGGGACACATTCCTGCGATCTTCTTGGCAAAATTTTAGAAGTGGTTTGCCATTGCTTCCTTCCTAAGGCTGAAAACTGGACCAAGGTTCGCAGTTAGCTTTATGCCTAAGTTGAGCCTAGAATTCACAGTCTCCTGGTTTCCAATCTGTTGCCTTAACCACTATGCCAAAGTGGCTGCAATCTAACGTGACATCAGTTTAAATGTAAAGGAACTGTCTTCATATTTTATAAATTAGGACTAGGAATGAGTTGGATAGATGGCCTTCCCAATTAGTATCTTAATTCTCCTCCAGAATATTCTCAAGTTGACCTCCGAAGTTACCCTGCTGAAACCTCTACTTAGTGTGAGACAACCCAGATAAATAATATTTGCTTCAATAAAACTAATGATAGGTAGGCAGCCCTACCCTTCTTTGGGCCATTGATTTTATTGCCAAACTACTCTTACTGTGAAGGTTTTTTTCTTTCTAACATTCACTCAGAAATGCCTTCTTTTAACCCATTTTCCCATGTCGTTCATTTTTTTAAAAAAATTAATCAACAGCATGCAGAATTCTATGTGTGTGAATTCAGAGATTCCAGTAAACTCAGGAAATTTACTTGCAGTCTGGAATAACATGTCTACAAATTAAAAGTTGAACATTAACAATAACAACACCTACAATAATAATAATAGCAGTATGCTAAATATAGTATATATGCTGTCCAACTCCCACTGACTCTGGTAGTTTACAAATCCTGAAAAACATTTAAAAAAAGAAATGACAACAAAGCAAAAAAAAAAACCATGACAGAAATCTCAAAAACAGATCAGAAAAGAGATTTCAAGGCCTGTATTAACCCATAATGTTCATGTGAAATATACTTATACATGATTTTCCAACCATATGGAGCCCTCTAAATAACTCCCCTTCCCAAATTCATTGCAATTCCATCACAACAAAAGAAAGAGTGGTCTCAGGTCAAAACAACCTTAAATCAATTAGAGGTCAGCAAAGGCTTCACAAAATAGTGTTGCTGGGTTAACTTAAAAGTGGGGTTGTATTGCTGTGTTTCAGTGTGCTGTCTTAACATAGTGCATGAGTGAATAGCCATTGTGTTAAGCCATAAAATAATATTTTTAATGTCTTTGAGGTACATCATGCTATTGAGCCTTGGTGGCTCAGGCTGTTAAATGCCTGCACTTAAGATCCAGCTGCCTACAATTACTGCAGTCTCGAATCCCACCAGGCTCAAGGTTGGCTCAGCCTTCCATCCTCTCGGGGTAGGTAAATTGAGGACCCAAGATGGTTGGGGGCAATTAGCTGACCTTGTAAAAATGCCGCTTAGTAATAAGCAGGCATATACAATGGAATGAAGGCTATTGCTGAGCACACTGGGTTGTATCCCAAAAAATTGTAAGCCGCCCTGAGTCTTCGGAGAAGGGTGGCATATAAATGTAATTTTAAAAAAAATTGTTAATCTGAGCTATGTTTTTTCTGCAAGCCAAAAACTTAGTAAATATGATCGATCATGGGTATGCACACAGTGCAAGAGGTAATCTTTCAGGTATCATAGTCTGAACCAGTTAGGGCTAAAAAGTCAAAAGAATCGTCTTAGGAAGTTTGAGCAATCCAATAGCAGTTCCATGCAGAGATCCATCTGGCATCAATAGCATAAGTTGTTTTCAACTTACAATTACAACTGGGAGTGGACTTTCCATCGCTAAACAATGCAGTGCAGTCATTAAGTTGTAGCTGGTTTTATGGCCTTTTTTGCTGTATTTGTTAAGCAGATCTGGCTTCCCCCGTTAACTGTTGAAACAGCCACAAATGGAGATCATGTGAACCTGGGACACTGCAACTGTTGTAAATAGGTGCCACTGTCAACTAACTGAATTTGGATCACGGGCTTGAAGTAACAGTTGTATGTTTGAGGACTGGTTGCAAGTAATTTTTTACCAGTGTGTCATAGCTGTTATCACATTAACATAAGTCAAAGACTATCTGTACTGGCCAACAGATTGCAGGCAACAAGTTGAGGCCAGTTGACCACCAGATGGCAGCAAAGAAGTATATAAACTATCTTTGCTGCCATCTAATGGATGCTGAAATTTTTGCAAATCAGACCTAATAACCCTACACAGTACAGTACAGACAAGGAGGTAGGGAATTCTGTAAACAAATCTACCTTGCCTAATAGGGTGCAATATTGCCCACTATCACCAATATTGAACAAAAATATTAATGGCCAAAAACAGTTGTTGGATTGCCAGGACCAGGGTTGAGTCTAAAAATACTCCCAAGTTCAGAATCTCCTCCTTAAATCTTCTTTAGAATAGCTGCCCTTCCCATCCTAGACTGACCAACAGAATCCATTTTATCTGACTTGAACCTTATCCAATCCTTCTTTGCACCCTGTTCACCGTACACAATCAATTAGGATCAGGAACTGCCATAAAAAGAACAATTATATCATTTAAACCCTACTAAGCCATAAAGTCATTACAGCACCATTTAGATGTCAATAAAACTATGTAAATACAAGAGTAAAAATCAATGGGGCCATAAAACATCTTTCAAAAACACTTCCATCTCTTTATGGCTGCCCCAAAACTTATAAAGGAGTTCCTGTGTGGAAGTGAAATTGACACACTGGACACTAGTGAATAAATCCTATCTTTTTTTTTCACTTATCTTTTTGATTGACCTCACTATTGGGTTTGGAAAGAACCTCCCATATTTTAAAACTCAGAGAAGGCAGAGCAATCTTATTTTAAATAGTCTGGCTGAGCCTTTAGTTCTATTAGTAAACAACTCTACTGAGTTCGGTAAGGCTTATTCTAAAAGAAATATAAACAGGTTTATAAATGCAGTTAGCAAGAAAGGAAAAAAAGCTGAAATGCTTTACAGGTTTAAAATCTCACAGAGCATAATAGGATGGAGCATTATAGATAAATGTTAACAGTTCTATTTGTTTCTAGGGCCAGTGGAAGGGAAAGCTGTCAAAATCAAAATTGTCATTCATCCCTCACCTCTTTCAAAGATGCCAAAAGGGCAGAGTTTGTATTGCAACCAATTTGCTGTTTTGAAGGACAGGCCCACTATAGATATCACCAACAGGGCAATTCACATATTATATTCCATATTATAAAGTGGGAGTAGCTGAACTCTGCGGGTCTACACAAGTTGTTGAATTCCATCTCCCAGTATCAGTCCTCATTGGTCATTCTTCTTAGGAGCATCACACATTATGGTTGAACATATCTAAAGTGCTTCCAGTCGTTGCTCTCAAAAGATGCTAAGCAAACTCCAGCAAATTGCTCACTACAGCCTCAAATTGTTTTAGGATGCACATTAATTATGGGAATAGGTTGTTGCTACTGGTAATTCACTTAGAAACTGCCAGTTTAAGCCACCTCTTGCTGGAACTAATACACAGCCTTATTTTCCCCCATGGAATAGTCTAAACCTCAGTTAAAACTATCTGTGTTCCTGGCTATCATTGCGCGAGGAATCCACAAGTTGAGTCTGTATGGTGGGAATAATTATCTCGTTTTCTTGATCTGAATATTCAACTTTTCAACTTCATTGGATGATGACCCTTCGGAGTTGTAGGTAGGGGGGTGAGTTCGTCTTTATACAAATCACATTCTGACAATGCCAGTGCTTCTATAGCTTTGGTGCATTGATACTGGACGCCTCTAATTATACATATAAAGCATGCTCTGTATACATTTTGTGCAATGGGCCCTAGATGTGATTATTTTAAAAATTGGAAGCAGTAGCCACTTCTGTGAAACTATTTTCTAAGTAGGAGCATCTTTGCTTCTTACACATTCACTTTGCAACTTAAAGCGTTAACTTTCTTTCCTCTTATTTATAATAACACAGAGGGGAAGCTGAATAGAAAGCAGGTGAATTGCTGCTATCTAAGAGAAATCTTTGCTGTGTCTCATTAAAGGATATTTCTGTTTTTATGTGCCCGTTTGTGTCTATCCCAGGAACAATCTGGTTTTAGATTGATTTTTGGTCTAGTGCAGCTGAACCTGTCTTATATTAAGCATTGGCTGCCAGTTGCCCTCCAAGTGAGATTCAAGGTTCTCGTATTAACATTCAAAGTCCTACAAGGCATGGGTCCAGGGTATTTAGCGACTCCTGCCGTATCGAACACCAACCGCCCTGTACGAGCGCACAGACAGGGGCTTCTTGGGGTACTGTCTGCGACCCAGTGTCGCTTGGCGGTGACCGAGCCTATTCTGTGGCAGCTCCCACTTTGTGGAACCAGCTTCCCCTGGGGCTCCGTTTGGCCCCCGGCCTTCGCACCTTCCGCCACAATCTAAAGACCTGGTTATTTGGACAGTCCAGGCTGTGCTGACCTCCTGGGGGGGGGCTGACTCTGTTTTAAATTGTTTTAAATTGTGGGGTTTTAAAGGAATTTGACTTGCTTGCTTAATATGGTTTTAGTTAAATAATTTATTGTGTGATTTTAGTTGTGAGCAGCTTGAGTCCTTTTTGGAGAGGTGCATAAATCAAATTAATAAAATAAATAAATAAATATTCTGATTACTTAAAAATACAAGTCTGAATGAATGGAATAATGAAAAATGATTTTAGACTGTATATTGCTCAGGAATGATCTAGAGGGGTCAAGAGTATTGTCTACCTTTAGATTATATGGAAGCAATGTGGGTGTGGGGTGTGTGAGTGTGTGGGTGTGGGTCAGTGGTGGGATTCAAATAATTTAACAATCAGTTCTCTGCCCTAATGTTTTCTTCCAACAACCAGTTCACCAAACTGCTCAGAAAGTTAACAACCGGTTCTCCTGAAGTGGTGCAAACTGGCTGAATCCCACCACTGGTGTGGGTGTATCTTTATCTGACAGTTATGAAGAAACTCACATTGTGTTTGTTGACACCATATATTGAGAGAAAATACTGGTACAGGCATCATGAGCTCCTTTCAAGAGTAAAATAATCAAGGCTTTCTAAATTGAGATAAAGACAAATTGAGATAAAGACACAGGTTAACATGTCCCACTAAACCACAATAGTTTGGTTATTGGTTAGCATGTGGGGTGAGGACATCTAATGATGGTTTGCCAATCACAATTTATGGCTTAGCATAGTTCCAAGCTAGCCCACAAGCGAGGGTGAAACAAATCACAAAATGTAGTACAAAATGTGAATCAGTCAGCACATCATAGTCCATCTGGGCTGAGAGCAGAAATTATATTGCCCCAGAGCAGGGTTTTGCAGGCAAATTGGCAACGATCACTTTTTAAATTTTCTAGCTAGGATCTTTGGGAGGATTTGGTGAGGACCATAATGCAGTTGGGTTGGGCTGAAAAGCCACCTTTGCATGGGCAAAACATCAAAGCCAGGGATCACATAAGAGCAGATATGAAAACTAAGCCAAAAAGAGCACATCATGCTTATTCATCAGGCTTTTGATCTTCAGGCAGATTGCAAACTAAACATCATCGTAGACTCTCCAAAGCTAGCCAAGGCTGCAAGCTCACAAGGCTCAATGGTTTCTCTGAAAACTATCAAGCCTGGCTCTTGGGGGGAGCAATGTCTAGTCTTGAGACATCATGAGAAGGGAAGGACCAGGTGCTGAAATCATGACCGAGTCCAGGCTGATTCTTAAAGCATCCCCATGACCACTCAGATGAGCAAACTGGCCTAGTTACCAGAGGTTTTCTTAAGAACTAGCTTGTGCCAATTGCTTGTGGAGTCAACTGAAAAGAGGAAAGCAGAGTGGGTGTGTAAGTCAGCTGATCCCTTTGAAGCTGCAAAGGCAACCTTTTCCCTAGAAGACCGTTCAGCCACCTGAGACTTGTTGGGGCAGGAAGTAACCCTTTGGCTCCAAGCCTGCTCCATACTTTACTCCACGGCAGATCTTTGATCCTTCTAGTTTACTATCATTTGACTGGCAGCAGTTGTCCAAACGCCTTTCAAGTGGAGCTGGCAAGGATGGAGCTGCAAAATTCTCCGCTCTGTACATCTCATTCTCATGGTTTCTTCCATCGCGCGCCTTACTTGCTCAACCTGAGGGGTACACAACCGAAGGGGCCCGAACCGGCCTCCCCTCCCCCCAGAAGGAGAGCTGTCCTACAATTGTTCCTCCTACAATTGTTTCTGCATACCTTCCTTTCATATAAGAGAAAGGGTTAAATCCAGGAGGGTGTTATATTAACAGCATTTAACTGAGTTTAAGTTTAAATCGTGTTTCATGTTTCTCCCTGGCATTGTGCGCTTTGTCTTGGAGACTCCCAGACTTGCTGAAGGTCAGTGTAAGAAGCAAAGGTCAAATGTGGCCTTTGGCCAGAAAAAGAATAAATATTCCTGTTCTCCGTGGTGGTGGGGACACTGTCAAGCAAACAGAAAAGTGTGAATGGAATATATGGAATTAATGTATATTTCTGCAGCTCATCAGCTGTATGAAGTGGAATAGGAATGGGAATGAGAAATGAAAGGGGAATAAGGAATGGGATGGGATGGGATGGAATGAGATGGGATAGGATAGGATAGGATAGAATAGAATAGAATAGAATAGAATAGAACAGAACAGAACAGAACAGAACAGAACAGAACACAGTAAAGAAGATAAGAAGGATAATGATACTACAGCCGCTCAAGATAGGTAAATATACATATACATACGACAATACTGTGAGGATTAGGTGTTTGGCAGAGTGATGGCAGAAGGGAAAAACTGTCCCTGTGTCTAGTTGTTTTGGCATGCAATCCTGTATAATGCTGCCCCAAGGGGAGGAATTGAAAGAGTTTATATACAGGAAGTGAGGGGTCTGTAGATGTTTTCTCAGCCCGCCTTCTGACTTGTGCCATATACAGAATTTCTATGGAAAGCAGGCTGACTGCAATTGTTTTTTTTCTGCACTCCTAACTACCCATTGAAGTCTGTACCTGTCTTGTTGATTGCTGTACCAAACCAGACAATTATAGAAATACAAATGACAGATTCAATGATTCCTCTATAGAACCATATCAATGGTTCTTGGGGCAGTCAGAACTCCCTGAGTTGATGCAAGAACTTTCCTTGTTGTGCCTTTTAATGATGGTTCTAACGTTGGGAGTTCATTTCAAATCCTGGGAGATTATAAAACCCCAAAGCTTGAAGGACTCTACTGCTGATACTGTACTGTCAAATATAGTAACAGATGAATGAAAGATGCACTAATTAAGAGGAGCCATTTCTTTGATACTTGAGTAACAGAGATCTGTGGTGGGATTCAAAAATTTTTACTACCAGTTCTGTGCCTTGGTGGGCGTGGCTTGGTGGGCATGGCAGGGGAAGGATACTGCAAAATCCCCATTCCCTCCCCACCCCACTAACCTGCTTTCCAGCTCCATTCTCCTATGCAGGGCAACAAAAGAAGATCCAGCCAATCAGCTGGGACTTGGGAGGCAGAGAATAGATGGGGGCAGGGTCAGTCAGAGATGGTATTTGCCGGTTCTCCAAACTACTCAAAATTTCCACTACCGGTTCTCCAGAACTGGTCAGAACTGGCTGAATACCACCTCTGAGCAGAGTCAAATTATAGGAAAGCAAATGCCAACAGAATATTTCAAAAACATATCTATAATAGTAAGAGCAGTCCATTCCCATTTTGCTGGAGGTGTTGAAGCAGAGGCTGGGAAGCAAAGTTACTGGGATCCTGTAATATGGATATCTGCACCGAACTCAGGTTGGACTTAGTGCTCTATATGGGCTCTCCATCCAATTTTGGGATTTTATAATTCTCACAGCCACATCTAAGCCCAGGCTTTAGAATTCACAGAAGACCACATCAGAGGTGGTATCCAGCAGGTTCTGACCAGTTCTGGAGAACTGGTAGTGGAAATTTTGAGTAGTTCGGAGAACTGGTAAATCCCACTCTGACTGGAGATTCTACAGTATCCTTCCCCTGCCACGCCCACCAAGCCACGCCCACAGAACCGGTAGTAAAAAAAGTTTGAATCCCACCACTGGACCACATGAACATACAAGCCAACTATCTCTTCAAGTCTGCTAGATTTCAGCTTCTCTATTTCCAGCATGGAGGATGAAGATGAATTTCCTTGAAACAGATTGAGATAGCTGTCATATCTTTAGCATTTCATCATCAGTATTATAGTGAGTGTTGCCATTGACCTGATGTCAACAGCTATCAATAATATCAGGCCAACAATAATACACAAGTATGGTTATTTTCATGTACTTTGGGTCTCACTGGCTCAAGGTTGACTCAGCCTTCCATCCTCCTGAAATGGATAAAATGAGGACCCAGATTGTTGCGGGCAATAGGCTGACTCTGTAAATCACTTAGAGGGGGCCGTAAAAGCACTGTGAAGTGGTATATAAGTCTAAGTGCCCTTGCTGCATTGGCATATAGTCATGCTGGCCACATGATCACAGAAGTATCTTTGGACAATGCTGGGAGTTCAGCTAGGAAACAGAATTGAGCACCACTTCCTAGAGTCTGACACAAACTGGACAGGGGAAATCTTCACCTTTGCCCTTTTATGGTTATATTAATAACTAGCACAACATTAATAATATTGCAACAATCAGGCCAACTAGTCTTTGGTAAGGTTCTGTGCACATAAAGGTAAAGTACCTCCTACAGGTTTTGTAAGGAAATTTATTATCTCTCAGAATAGCATTCCACGGCTGGCTGTTCTAACTTTGGTGAGCACAAGAAGTCCTCAGGGGTTTTTGAAGTAAATACGTATTCAGGCAAGAAAGAAAACATCAAATTTTAATGTGCATTTGGAAAGTGCTCCTTGTTTGAGCTTGAAAAGTATTTCTTGCCTGAGCTCTTGATGTTTAATTTCCTGGGGTGAGTTAGGGTTCCACCCATTATGTTCTACTCTTTGGGAAAGATGTTAAGGAGTTTTACACAATAAATATGTCCAAGGAAGTTGGTTGTACGAATTACACTGATATTTAAGGAGGGACCAGGGCAGAGGAAATAAGTCCCACCAGAATTTCAGAAGAAGAAGAATAAATAGCATTGCTTATATTGATTATTTCTGTCTTTTCTGAGTGAGGGAAAAAAAAACCCTCAAGGCTTTTGCATGGAAGATTTCATCTCCGTGCAAGAAAATTTAATTGCAAGCATCTATTTAATTGAATTTATACTCTTATCTTCCCTATGAAGAGTGCAAGGTAACTTATATGATCTTCTTGCCTGATCCCTTTTGTCTCAACAACAGCCCTGTGAGGTAAGTTAGGTCGGCAGCCCCTGAGCATGCAAGGAAGTTCACATAAAAAGCTGCGTGACAGTGCTGGCATGGGATGAGATTTGTACAATTTTTGTTGTGCGTGGAAATTTAGTACAGGTAGTCCTCCAGTTACAACAGTTCATTTAGTGACCGTTCAAAGTTACAACAGCACTGAAAAAAGTGACTTATGACCATTTTTCACACTTACAACTGTTGCAGCATCCAATATGGTCATGTGACCAAAATTTGAACACTTGGCAACTGACTCATATTTATGACAGTTGCACTGTTCCAGAGTCATGTTTTGTAATCTTCTGATAAGCAATGGGGAAGTCGGATTCACTTAACAACTGTGGCAAGAAAGGTCATAAAATGGGCCAAAATTCACTTAACAAATGTTTCACTTAGCAGCAGAAATGTTGGCACCCAATTGTAGTCATAAGGCGAGGACTACCTGTAAACATATGTGTATCTGGCCACTGCATAATATACTGTTCTCTAAAGCAGCATTTCTTAATCTTGGCAGCTTTAAGTTTGGACTTCTACTCTCAGAATTTTCCATACTGCTTTTTCCATCTCCAGCTTCCAACTTCTGGAAGATGAACCGAGCGGTTAAACACTTAGACTTACATACCTCTTCATGGTGCTTTATAGCCCTCTCCAAGTGGTTTACAGAGCCAGCACCTTGTCTCCAACAGTCTCGGTCCTAAATTTACTGACCTCAGAAGGATGGAAGGCTTGAATTGGTCAGGATTGAACTGCTGGCAGAGGGAATGCGGAGTTAGCCTGCAATACTGTGTTCTGACCACTATGCTGCTCTTGATAGCAGCCTTTTTATAAATATGTGTTTTTCCTCATAAGTTTTATTTTTATCTGTTCATCTCGTGAGTTTGTTTATTTTTTAATTTGGATGTGGATTCAAAGATTAGATCAGACCTGATTTGTATTCAGGTTGTCTGCTTCAATCATAGTGCAGATTATTAGCCAGACTGATGAATGGATAGCGTGTTTTACTATGAATATTTCAGCACCATTGATGGAAAATATAGGGGAAAGACCAAGGGTTTGAAGTTAATGGGCTGCCACTTTAACTATGTTTAGGAAGAGGTATTTGGGACACTGTTTAGTTAGTTTATAAATTTATAAACTAAATTTATAACCTCCTCTTGGTTCATATGTTGAAAAACTAGGCCAATAATAAATTAAAAATGTTTTGAGTAATGGGAAGCCAGGACTACAGGTTTTATGTGAAGCACATTTGAGGTTGCATGTTCTCCTTTCACCCTAGCAACAGTGTTTCCATAGTAACCACGTTTCCATGGCCACAGAGATGCACAGCTGTATAGTTAAATGATGCCTTTGCCTCATACGGGCAAAAGTTGCCCAGAATTCTTTGCCATGACCTCAAACAATGGACTGGCCTCCTTAGACAGAAGTTGGGCTCTGGAGCTCTGGTCAATTATTGTTTTATCACCTCTCTATGCAGTTTCACTTGTGATGTGAGGAAATGCTGGTAGATAGTGTGTTTGCCTTAAATTGGAGCATTAGGCAAAGCTTCCTAGGAAGGTGGACAGAACTTAAAGACTGTTGAATTTTCAAGGACGGGTTGAAGAATGCTCCACAAGCTTCCTTTTGGTCACAAAATGTAGCAGACTAGAGAATGTGTTTTCATTTTTGCAAAAGATTATCTGAATATGCCTAGCCACAGAGTTCAGTGGCTGTTTGCAAGGCTGGTCCAAACTGATGATAGGCCATTCAAACAGGGGTATCAGCCTGAAAAATTTAAGAGAGATATTATAAGTAACTCCACTTATAGGGCAAATAGTCCTTGACTTGCAATTATTTGCTTAGCAATCATTTGAAGTTACAGTGGCACTGGAAAAAGTGACTTACAACCAATTCCTACATTTATAACTGTTGCAGCATCCCCACATCACATGATCAAAATTTGGAGCAACTGGCAGGTATTTACGATAGTTGCAGGTCATGAGATCACCATTTTCAATGTTCTCAGCCGGCTTGCAACAAGCCAAGTCAATTGAGGAAGCTGGGTTTGCTTAATGACTGTACAATTCATTTTAAAAAATTGCAGTGATTCACTTAATAACCATGGCAAAAAAAAACCAGGCATGACTCCCTGAACAACCGCCTTGTTTGGTATGGAAATTCTGGTCCCAGTTGTCATAAATCAAAGACTATCTGAGATGCTGCTGAGCTAGTTTTCAACTGGAGTGAATTCCTCATCAGGCAAATGGTTAGGTTTGGTTTGCAACTTTTGTAATTATGCTGGTATTGGGCCTTCCTTGGATTTGGTCTGTACAGTGAGCCTTTGATATAAGAATGGACTAATTTGGAGGTGTTAAGGCTTTGTGGAATAGTTCTTTGCGTTTGGTCGCTGGCCTCATACAATCAGAAAATTGCATTACCAACTTTCAGCAGTATTCCATTAGATTTTTGCAGCATTGTTTGGAATGACAATCAATGTTGTTTCACTCTGATTCAATAAACAAGAGCTGGCTTTTAGCACTGAAATATTTTGCTGTGCAAAAATGTGTATTCTGAACACCAAATTCATCTTAGTTTCTATTCTCTCTGGTTTTGTCGGTTTATTAGAATGTTTGTCCATATGCTAAAACGTAGGGGTCCCCAAACTTGGCAACTTTAAGACTTGTGGACTTCAACTCCCAGAATTCTCCTTAAGCTGGCTGGAGAATTCTGGGAGTTGGAATCCATAAGTCTTAAAGTTGCCAAGATTGGAGACCTCTGTGCTAATGTGATAATCCAGTAAAAGTGTTATATATTAGGAAGTCTATTTGGATTGCAAAACTTTACTTATTTGCAAGTAGCTATAACTGTGCATTTAAAAAGAATTATGCTGTCCATCATAGAGATTTAAACCACCCTTTCCCAAATCTGACCCCTTCCGGATGTGCAGTTATAACTCCCCAAATTTATTTCCAGCATGACACTACAACTGGAAATCAAATATATTTGAGCCTCGCCAGGTTGTGGAAGGCTACTTTAGAGAAGGCATAAGTCTTGAAATCAAGTGTTAAAAATTCTACATCATAATTTATTTATCTTCCCTCCCTTTTTGAATGAAAGCTGGTGGTTTAAAAACCTGGAAACTGTTTTAAGTTGTTTTTCTGCTTTTGCTAGCTTGATCTGTCCATCATGGCATGTCACTTTTAATTCCCTGATAAGGAACTTCTAAACTTTCAGGGGCAGGGGAATAGATCACAGGTTGTCTGTCCCGTTGCACCTTTAAACTGGCAACCTGGCCAAGAAGTATCAAATCCTCGAACTTGGAAAAGTTGTGGCATGTTGTAATTACTAAAGAGCAGCATCTGGGCAGCTGAGAAGAAGACATTAGCCCTTTCCTCATCTCTCTTTGATTCTGATTTAATTCTACTATGATGCGTGCTAACTTCATAAGTAAGGAAGCAGGTGTACAAATATGCAGAGGGTGGAGGGTGGGAGGGAAGAGGGAGATTAGATTTCAAAGCCTCCTAGCCTGCCCTCAGAAGCAGCAGGCATGTTTTGCTACTCATCTGGCATTTTTATCATGCACATATGCTTTAGCCCAGCACCGTTGCCAGGAGTTAGGGGGTTTCCCAGCATTTAATCTTTAAAAAGTAGTTTCAGAGCTCAGCATTGCAACCCTTGAATCTAGAAGCTGGCCCCCCTGACTTTAAATGCACAGTGGGGCAATTGACAGCAGCTATTTCATCCTGTGTCAGAGTATTGAGGTTCGGTGCTCTGACTTTTCATATATCATGGATGAAAGCTGGTAAAAGAGGACAGAGACTAGATCAAGGCAAAAAAAAAAAAGAAGCAGGTGCAGCAGCTATGAATTGCTAACATGGTCACAGCTGGGTCCCCTTCAGTCAAACAGCAGCTGAAACTTTGCCAACATTTGTGGGCTCAGGATGCACACACACCCCCCCGCATGGCCTTTTCTAGATTGGCTGGAATGGGAATTCTGGGAATTGAAGTCCAGTTCATCTTCAAAGGGCACTGGATTGGCAAAAGCTCATCTTGAGTTGCAAGGTAGTGTATGCTTTTGGGAGTGCTCCGTTCTAGTTTTAATTATTTCTCTGGCATTTAGAAACAAGCTTCTGAAAATGATTGCTCCTTAGATTAAGTCTTGGGTTTTCCCTTTCCACAGAGGAATGCACGATGATAATGATAATTACAAGAGGAGAAATAGAAGCAAAACTGGAAGTGAGCCAGAGTGGATTGCATTATCCCAGAGCAACTCCCCTTTTGCACAGGATTATCCATGGGGTTGGTGACTGGTAGTGGAATATCTTGGTTAAACTAATAGCCAGTTTATAAGCAAGTATCTTGAAATGGGGAAAACTTTGTGATGGTCCCAGGAATGTAATATTGTACAAGCATACAGAACAGGCCAGCTTCATTTTAGTAGGAATTGCTAAGGATCCAGCAGGCACCCTTCACAATGACTACCAGATGCCACTGAGTTCCTCACAGGCAGGGATGGAGACCTCTGCCATTCACCCTTGTGGTTCTGCAATTAGTTTTGAGCTGCTTACTGCTCACAACCTACAAGTAATTGAGTCTTCATGATGATGAAATTGAACTCCATGTATTCAGTGAGCTCCCGTTCCTTGTCCCAGCTTCTGCCAACCTAGCAGTTCGAAAGCATGTAAAAATGCAAGTAGAAAAATAGGGACCTCTTTGGTGGGAAGGTAACAGTGTTCCGTGCGCCTTTGGCGTTTAGTCATACCGGCCACATGACCACAGAGACATCTTCGGACAGTGCTGGCTTGTAATGGGGCTGAGCACCACCCCCTTAGAGCCGGAAACAACTAGACTAGCACATATGTGCAAGGGGAACCTTAACCCCAGGGGTCGGTCCTCTCGCCCCTCCTGTTCAACATCTACATGAAGCCGCTGGGTGAGATCATCCATGGTTTTGGGGTGAGGTATCATCAGTATGCTGATGATACCCAACTCTTCATCTCCACCCCTAACCAACCCAGTGACTCCCTCAAAGTGATGCCCAGGTGCCTGGAAGCGGTGAAGGTCTGGATGGGGAGGAACAGACTCCGACTCAACCTGACCAAGACCGAGTGGCTGTACGTACCGGCATCTCGGGCTTACCAGGATATTCCGAGTGAGGGCAACCGATAGTGGTGCTAACCTATAAAGCCCTTCATGGCATTGGACCGGGGTACTTGCAGGAAACCCTGCTGCCGATAACGAGTTCCCGATGCCCAGTACACTCCCACAGGCAGGGCCTCCTGGTGGTGCCATCAGCTAGGCAGTGTCGGCTGGCGGTCCCCAGGAATAGGGCCTTCTCTGTGGGGGCGTCCACCCTCTGGAATCAGCTGCCCCTGGAGCTCTGGGTGGCCCTGGACCTCCGATCCTTCTACCGTGGCCTAAAAACCTGGCTATTTCAGCTGGCCTACCCGGACTGATGGGGGCGGGGTATTTAAATGGGTGTTAAAAGTTTTAGTTTTTATGATTATGAGATGTTCTTGGGTTTCATTCATTTTTAACTTTTGTATTATATGTTTTTTAGTATTGTAAGCCACCCTGAGTACTTAGGGAGATAGGGCGGCATATAAATCTCATAATTAAATTAAATTAAATTAAACCTTTATCTTTTTATTCATTTTCTTTTTAAAGTTGCCCATAGCAGCCATTTCCATATCTTGTGATAGTGAATTTCACAGGTTAATTATCTGCTGTTGAAAAAAGTTGTTCTTTCTGGTCTGTTTTAAATCTCCTTGTTAGACATCCAATCAGATCTCATTAGATTAGATTCATTGGAAGGTCCTGCCTGCCTTAGCATTTTGAGTGATAGGTATTTACTTCTAGTCAACTATCACCAGGCTAAATATGGTTTTAGTCTCTTTCATCATGACCTCCTACACCAAAGAATCTCCAACATTTTAACCTTGGATTTGTGTGCTTTTTTATATACCTCTACTATACAAATAGTCCTCCAGTTACAGCCGTTCATTTAGCAACCGTTCCAAGTTAGAACTGCATTGAAAACAGCGACTCGCTACTTCGCATTTGCAACCATTGCAGCATTGCTACAGTCATGTGACCAAAATCCAGGCACTTGGCAATTGGCATGTATTTTACAATGGTTGCTGTGCTGGGATTATGTGATCACCATTTGCAAGCTTCCCAACTGGATTTTGACCAGTGAAATCTGTGGGAGAGTCTGGATTTGCTTAATAATGATATGATTCCAGTGGTGGGATTCAAAAAATGTTACTACCAGGTCTGTGGGCATGGCTTGGTGAGCATGGCGTTGCTTGGTGGGCATGGCAGGGGAAGGATACTGCAAAATCCCCATTCCCTGCCCACCCCACTAACCTGCTTTCCAGCTCCATTCTCCTGTGCAAGGCAACCAAAGAAGACCCAGCCAATCAGCTGGGTCTCGTGAGGCAGAGAATAGAGGGGGCGGGGCCAGTCAGAGGTGGGATTTGCTGGTTCTCCAAACTACCCAAAATTTCTGCTACCAGTTCTTCAGAACTGGTCAGAACCTGCTGAATACCACCTGTGTATGATTCCCTTAACAAACACCCTGGTTCCCTTAACAAGCATGACAAAAAAAAGGTTGTAAAATCAAATGCAACTCACTTAGCAACCAACTTTTTAGCAATAGAAATTCTGATCCCAATTGTGCTCGTAAGTTGATTTTTTTTTCAAGTGCAGCTATTAGAACTGTACCCACAGTGCAGATGCAGAGATACTGCTGCATACTGAGATGTTATCTTGAGCTACGGTGATCCAAGATCTTTTTTCTTGGATAGTTTCAGACAACTCAGAGCTCAAAATCTCAGAAAGTTAGGGAAAGTTACTTCCCAGGGTCCCAAAGATGCTTTTACAAGAGGCAACTAGACTTCCTGGTTTTTTCTGTTGAAGAAGCTTTTTGGATGAGAAGTGAAACATCTTCAAAGAAAAACAAAGAAAGTCCAGTTGCCTCTTGAAAAAAGCACCTTTGGTACAACCATGACCTGGATGGCTGAGGATCTCCATAGACATTTGCCTCCAAGGAGAAAGTTACCTCAATGTGCATCATTTTATACTTAAACGGAACCTTCTTTGCCATTTGGTTGAACATCAAAGAGATCTTCCTTTTGCCCTCTTGAATACTTCAGTGTCATCTATTGACTTGTCCAGCTCACTCTTAAGTTTTTGAATGATTTTAATTAATTCTAACACTTATCCTTGAGGGTCTTCATGTCTTACTTCTGTCTATTAAAAAAAAGGCCATTGGCTTTTACTCATAACTTTCGTTCAATTAGCAAAACATAGAAAGGCCAAATCCTGATACCCCACAATTGACGAGCTTTCTTAGTAGCTTTTGATGAACACATTTTTCCTGAAGGGTTCTTGAAAACCTAAGCATACAATGTTAGCAAGATCACTTCCATCCATGGACCCGCTGGCATTCTCCAAAATTTCTAGTGGGTTGACTGGACAGGAGTTATCTTGGTGGATCCCATGCTGATTTCTTCCTAGCCAGCATTCTTCTGTATGTGTGTGTATTCATTTTTAATTTTTAATTTTTGCTTTTTACTATTTTGGCAGGAGGGGGAGCCTGCCTATAATTTCTTGGATCTCCTCTGGCTCCCTTTTTAAATCATACTGGCTACCTTCAAATTCTCTGGCACCGAACCTCATTTGACTGACAAATTAGAGCAATTCCTCTTTTGAGGGTGTTTAAATTCTTGGATGGGTGCCATCAGGATTCAATGATCTGTTACAGCAATATTTCTAAACTCCGGCAAGGTTCAGTTGTTTGGACTTCAGTTCCCAGAATTCCCCAGCCAGCATGAGAAACACAGTGTTGCAGCATTTTGTCTCAGGATGTCCTAAACCAGGAGTCTCCAACCTTGGCAACTTTAAGACTTGTAGACTTCTGGCTGAGGAACTCTGGGAGTTGAAGTCCACAAGTCTTATAGATAGATAGATAGATAGATAGATAGATAGATAGATAGATAGATAGATAGATGTGATAGATAGATGATGGATGGATGGATGGATGGATGGATGGATGGATAGATAGATAGATGATAGATAGATAGATGATAGTGAAGTGCTAATAGCACTTGATAATGCCTTGGGTAGACCACATTTGGAATACTGCATTCAGTATTTATTTATTTATTTATTATTTTATTTATTATTTGGACTTGTATGCCGCCCCATCTCCGACGACTCGGGGCAGCTCACAACTAAAAACAACAACAATAAATAATTTAAAAAGAATTAAACCAATTCACAAGCCCAAAAAATTACAAATCTAAAATTTACAGTAATTTAAGATAATTTAAAAACCCATTCCCACCCCCCAGGGAGGGGTCACAGCCTGGATTGGTCGAACAACCAGGTCTTCAGATCATGGTGGAAGGTGCAGAGGTCAGGGGACAGGCGGAGCTCCAGGGGCACTTGGTTCCAGAGGTCAGGGGCTGTGACAGAGTAGGCTCGTCGCCGGGGGACCGCCAGCCGACATTGACTTGCCGACGGGACCCCGAGGAGTCCTTGGTCATCACAATGTAAAAAATATGTTGAGACTCTAGAAAGAGTTCAGAAAAGAACAACAAAGATGATTAGGGGACTGGAGGCTAAAACATATATAATGAACTGTTGCTGGAATTGGGTATATCTAGTTTAATGAAAAGGACCAGGGGAGACATGATAGCAGTGTTCCAATATTTCAGGGACTGCCCCAAAGAAGAGGGAGTCAAGCTATTCTCCAAAGTACCCAAGGGCAGGACAAGAAGCAATGGGTGGAAACTCATCAAGGGGAGAAGCAACCTAGAACTAAGGAGAAATTTCCTGACAGTTGGAACAATTAATCAGTGGAACAGTTTGCCTCCAGAAGTTGTGAATGCTCCAACACTGGAAGTTTTTAAGAAGAATTTGGGCAACTGTGTGTCTGAAATAATACAGGGTATTCTGCCTAAGCAGAGGGTTGGACTAAAAGACTTCCAAGGTTCCGTCCAACTCTATTGTTGTGTTATACAGTATCCCCACCGTGATTTCACATTCTTTGCTTCTGCTATTAGAACATGGATGATTGCCCAGGCATTAGGCTTTTCTTTATCCCCTTTTCTGGCCTTTCTCTAATGCTGATTTCTGTCTCCCTCTCTCAGAAAACTCGGTGGCTGCCAAATCAGGTGGCTGCTTCCCTGGATCCTCCTGGGTGAACCTGGAAGGTGGAGGCACAAAGCTGGTGAAAGACCTTCGTCCAGGGGACCGAGTGCTGGCAGCAGATGTGCATGGACAGCTGTTCTACAGTGAATTCCTAGCCTTTTTGGACCGAGAGGAACCTCCTGTCCACAAACTCTTCTACGTGATTGAGACGCGAACACCCCAAGCCCGTCTCTTGCTCACTGCTGCCCACCTGCTATTTGTGGCCCCACCACACAATCATTCCCATTCCCAACCCCAGCCTATCTTTGCCAGCCGTGTGCAACCTGGACAACATGTCTACGTGCTGGCCCAAGGGGGTCAGACGCTGTTACCAGCGGCAGTGCACAGTGTGTCCCTGAAGGAGGAGGCCTCGGGGGCTTATGCCCCACTCACCGCTCAGGGCACCATTCTCATCAACCAGGTGCTGGCTTCCTGTTATGCTGTCATTGAGGAGCACAGCTGGGCTCACTGGGCGTTTGCACCTTTCCGCATTGCCCATGCAGCCTTGGCAGTGCTGAATCCTGAGGGTCTCTCCTCCCCTCTCCTTTTTCCAGCTGCTGTACCCGAAGAGGGTTCCTCATTGGCTGGAGTCCACTGGTACTCCCGCCTCCTCTACTACATTGGCCGCTGGATTTTGGGTTCTGAGATGATGCACCCATTGGGCATGGCCAGCTGAGAGTGACAGCTGGCAAGTCCACTTATACCCATCTGAAGATTAAAATAGTACCAATGGGGTGGGGGGAACTAAGATGAAGAAAGAAAAGAAAGAAAGAAAGAAAGAAAGAAAGAAAGAAAGAAAGAAAGAAAGAAAGAAAGAAAATTTAACAAAGAAAGAAAATTTAACCAAAGTAGACTTCAAGAAACAGGAAGAACCCAGGAAGTTTTTGTTTTAGTTTATAAATATAAATATATATATTATATTTTTATTTGATTTATATTTTTTGTCTGTCTGTTTTGTTGTCCTCATCTCTTGGATATTTATTTGTCTGGTATTTTGAAATAGATGTTTTAAGGAATATGAACCCAACTTCAAGAGCCTTAAATAGTTTCTTTGATAATTTATTATCATGTGAATTGTACACTCACAGGGAAAAGCAAATTATTTTGCGCTGCCTAGCAAAACTGCACAGAGTTCTATTTTTCTATGTATGTCCAGAATTTCGAAAAGCAAAATGCCTCTCCTTCTTCCAACTATCCATGGATTTGCTCAGGGATGTCCGCAGTGAGCAGTGAACACAAATCAAGATGGTGGACCAGAAGATGTGATCAAAGCTCCGCTTACTTTTTACAAAAAAAACCTAGGTAGAGTTTTGATCATATCTTAATGGCCATCATTTTGACTTTTTTGACAGACCCTGCAGACCTCCCCTCCCCCCCCCTGGATTTGATCTTTCCCAATAGCCAGTCTCAGAACAAAACATACAACGAAGGGGGAGGGGAAATCCGTAAATTATATTTTTATACACAGAATTGTAAATTCATGTTTTGTTTTGTTTTTTGAGAGAGAGAGAGAGAGAAAAAGAGAGATCAATACTAACAGTCACATTTCAATTTTTTTTGAAATAATGTAAGATATGAGAATATATTATTTTAATTTAAATAATATGAAATGTAATGTCATCTTCTATATGTTTCTATTGCCTCTGAAACATTTTGTTTTGTATAAAAATAATAGCACGCTTTCATCCACATTCTTCAAACTCAAGACTGTTACACATCTTTATTCAGTGGGGAGGTGGAAGAAATTCTTATTTTTGCCTTCAAAATCAGGAAGAAATTTATGAGAAAATATTTTTTAAAACGTGCACAGGTTGACTTATGGCGAGAATGGAGAATAGTTTGTACAGGCAGGAAAAGGATGTTTTGCATTAATAAACTGATAAATAACTGCTGTCAATTTACTAAAATGTATTTTTTGAATATTTTGTAATAGTTTTATAGAAATAAAATGTGCCATGCACAGTCTGGTTAGTATATAATAACAAAGCTTTTCTGGTTTTGATCACATTTCTTTTCCTTTTTAAAGGCTATTCAGATAGAAAATGTGAATATCCAGTCTCAATTTATGTTTAATTTTGCTTTGTGGTCATATTTAGAAAAATTAAAGCAAGATTTTTAAAGGAAACAATAGGACAGTCATATTAGCTCATTATCTTTGCAATTAAATAAATGAAGCCTGATATTCTTAAGTTGTTAAACCTCTCTATTTTTTTCTCCGAGCTCAGAGATAATGCGGGCCAAAACGTAAAAAAAAACTTTCCATGCATTGTGTACATGTTGGACATTTAAAAAGAGTAGAGTTTCAATGATTATGGAAGGATTGAAAGAATCTAAAGCAATATATCTTTCAATCTTGGGAATTTTACGCTGTGTGGTCTTCAACTCCCAGAATTCCCCAGCCAACCTGAAGTACACACAAGATTGAGTTCCCAAGGTTGAGAAGCATTGATTTAAAACCTTTGATAGTGTTTGAGACACAAGCAAATTTATATGAATTCGCTTTCCACTATTTAATCAATGATTCTATGAAGCTGGGAGCGATGTTCTAATATAATTTCCTTTGCAAGTACTATGAAATAAGTAATAGCAACAAGCTCAAGAGGAATTGACTTTCCCATCCATTTTACCTTGTTGCATATTTAAAAACGACCCAATGAAATTAATGGGGCTGGAGTTGATTAAAATGATTTTAAGTTGCATTGACTACTATTGATCTACTGAAAATATTACATAGCTAAATCCATCCAAAGTTATTCTGTGCTACCTAATAGCTTGTTCAGAATTGTTGATGGGATAAAATAGAATACAAAAATGTATCTCTGTATCTTCTTTCTAAGTTTCCCCCCCTCTATCTTCTCCCTAAAAGGGCCTTTTTCAGATTCCTTCCAAAATTAAAATTCCTCATTATGAGCAATGAGCAGAGGAGAAATACTGGTGACTTACAACCATGTGTTTAGCGATCACTAGAAGTTACAATAGCACTGGCAAAAGTGACTTAACAACTGGTCTTTGCATTTACAGCTCCTGCAGCATTCCCACAGTCTCATGATCAAAATTTGGATGTTTGGCAACTGGCAAGTATTTACAACCGTTGCAGCATCCCATGGTCATGTGATCATTTACAACCTCCCATGCTGGCTTCCAAAAAACAAAGTCAACAGGGGAAATTAGATTCGATTTACAACTGCAATGATTTGCTTAACTGTGGCAAAAAAAGTTGCAAAATTGGATGTCACTCTCTTAACAACTGCCTTGCTTAGCAGTGGAAATTCTGGTTCCAATTATAGCCGCAAGTCAAGGGCAACCTATATGTGAAACCAACTCTTAGCCAGTGCAATATTTTTTTCTACATTTAGTGACATAAATCTATTTGGATTCTAGGAAATCAAAACCTTAGCCTCTTCTACATATTTTGCAATGTATTTTTGAGCAGGTTCTGAGTGTAGCAAACAAGGGGCTTTGAAACAGCCAAGATGCATCTATAATCATTGAAGCTGTACTTGTTCTTCTACTTTCTTCTTCTTGTTGTTTTTCACATTGTTAAAATAGAACAATGAGGGATAGAGTTGCACCACCAGATGAGGGATAGAGTTGCACCGCCAGATGAGGGATAGAGTTGCACCACCAGATGAGGGATAGAGTTGCACCACCAGATGGATTTGTACCGACTAAATCCAGTGGATAGTCCTTAATGGAACTACAGGTGTGTCCAGTTATGATCACCATGATCACAAAAAGATGCTAGGACTGTAGGCAGAGTGCAGAGAAGAGTAACAAAGATAAGGGGTCTGGAGGCGAAACTATAGGATAAACAATTAAGTGAACTGGCATATCTAGTCTAACAAAGAAAAGGATTAGAGGTGATATGATAAAAGTCTTCCAGTTCTTGAGGGTCTGTTGAAGGAAAGGAGTTGACCTATTCTCCAAAACACCTGAAGGGTAGGAGAAGAAGTATTAGGTGAAAGACCATTAAAGTGACATTCAACCTAGAACTAAGGGAAAAAATCCTGACAGTAAGAACAACCAGTGAACAGTTTACCTCCATAAGTTGTGGGGGGGGGGCATCACTGGAAGTTTTCAAGAAGAGACTCTAGAGTCATTTGTCCAGAATGGTATAGTCTCCTGCTTGATCTAGAAGACCTAGGAGCTTGGATGAAAACCTCCAATGCTATTATTTTAGGTTCAATGTGCTCTATTTTAATGTGCATTTAATAATGCAAGGTCTTCTTCGACAGCAGCAGTAAAATAACCTCAATGGTTAACAGTTTGCTATTCTTCAAGGAGTCCTAAAACAGGTTCCTGGGGCTGCTATTTCACTCTGCTCAGGTACCAAGTTATAGGGCAGTGTTTTACAAATTTGAATCCACAAAGAAGAAGGGGTCAACCTATTTTCCGAAAAATCAGAAGGCAGGACAAGAAGCAGTGGGTGGAGACTAATCAAGGAGAGAAACAACCTGGAATTAAGGAGAAATTTCCCAATTAATCAGGGGAATGACTTGCCTCCAGAAGTTGTGGGTGCTCCAACACTGGAAGTTTTTAAGATTAGATTGAACAAGTATTTGTCTGAAATGGTGTAGGGCCTCCTGCTTGAACAGGGGGTTGGAGTAGAAGACCTCCAAAGTTCCTTCCAACTCTTATTCTGTTATCCAAGCAACCTAAAGAATCAAACTATAGATTCAGATAACTTCAAAGGATTTAGATTAACTTCCTCGATTTTGTTAAAATCGACTATTATTCAGGATACTTATAAAGGCTCCAAAAGAATTCCTTTCTAAAATGCATCTAAATCTAAAAGATCAGAAGAGTTCCATTTGTCAGACACAATTTTGAAAAAATGAAGAGTGGTTTATCTATTGGAATTTCATTCTATCATCGAACACGCATCTCAGCTCTTTTCTGATTAATTGTGCGACATAAATGAGGTATGTTGATTGGTTGGCAAAACATTGTAACAGTAGACACTTATTTGGAACAGAGTTGATAATAAATTACAGGTGAATCGATCAAAGACTTCCTAAACTACTGATCGCAATATAGGCAGAATTTTATCTTTTATTCTAAAGACTGTTTGGGGTGTTCCGTAAGTTTGGCACCCTTGATATGAAACCAACTGTAACTATTCTGGAAGTTGAAACACAACAAAAGAAGTTTGGTGTTTTGCAACTGTTATGGTAATGATCAGTCCAGGGAATTGGTTCTGATGGATCCAAAGACAATGAATAAAAATAAAGATTTTAAGCTTTATTCTTAGCTCAAGCAAACAGATTTAAAAGCATAACATAAACAGTAAACATAAACAGGCAAGATAATACCCAAATCTCTTATAAGTTGTCAGGAATTCTTTAATAAGACACTCCCAAGGGAAGCCAATGTAGAAAAGCTGCCCACAAACAATAACAACCTCACAGTTTTTATCAAAACATGCCACCATGACCATCTATTCTCTGCCTCCCATTGAGTCCCAGCTGATTGGCTGGGTCTTCTTTGGTTGCCCCGCACAGGAGAATGGAGCTGAAAAGCAGGTTAGTGGGGTGGGAATGGAGATTTTACAGTATCCTTCTCCTGCCACGCCCACCAAGCCAAGCCACACCCACCAAGCCACACCCACAGAACCGGTAGTAAAAAAATTTGAATACCACCATTGACCATGACCACATAGCCCTGTGTAAGACAGCAGACTGCAAGACCTGACATTGGCTGAGTGGCAGATGATTTTGGGATGGGAATAAAAAGCCTGAGACTTCCAAAGGGAGAAATGTTTTGGAGCTACATGAAGATTTCAACCTATCCTTTCCTTCCTTCATTAAACAAAAGTTTTTTAAAAAAAAACAAAACACCAAAACCAAACCAACCAAACAAAAAAATACTCTGAGAGCACAGAATGAGCTGTAAACTTCTAGATTTTTTTTTAATATGAAGGACAATTCAAAATATGACACTGTACTCCTTGAAATAATTGGCCTTCTGTGTTGCAGTGTGCAGCAGCCACCGCCACCAAAAAAGTCAATGCAGTCCTGAACAGAGGCATAGAATCAAGATCATGTGAAGTGTTAGTACCGCTTTATAAAACCCTAGCAAGGCCACACCTGGAATACTGCAACCAACTTTGGTCACCATGCTATAAAAAAAGAGGTCGAGACTTTGGAAAAAGTGCAGAGAAGGGCGACTAAGATGATCAAAGGCCTGGAGACTAAAACATACGAAGAACGGTTGCAGGACTTGGGTTTGGCTTGTCTAGAGAAAAGAAGGACTAGGGCCGTGATGGCGAACCTATGGCACATGTGCCACAGGTGTCACACAGAGCCATTTGGGCCGGCATGCAAGCTGCAGGCAAACTTACCTCACTGCACATGTGCATGCCTCACAGCTGATTTTCAGCTGATTTGAGGCCTTTTTCGGCCTCCCAGAGGCTTGAGGAAAGCTTCTACAGGCTTCTGCAGGCTTTGCAGGCTGAAAACTAGGCCCGTTTCGTCACTTCCTGTTTTTCCGAAACTACCAGAAATGATGAAACGGACCTAGTTTTGGCCTCAAAAGCCTGCAAAGCTCCTCCTCTGGGAGGCTGAAAAAGCCCTCAAACCGGCCGACAATCAGCTGTGAGGTGCAGTGCCAGTAAGGGGGCAGCGGGGGTGGGTGAGGATTGTGCGCATGAGCATGCAAGTGTATGCACAATTTTTGGCACAGAAGCCCAAAAAGCTTAGCCACCACTGGACTAGGGGGTGACATGATAGCAGAATTCCAGTATTTGAGGGGCTGCCACAAAGAAGAGGGGGTCAAATTATTATCCAAAGCATCAGAAGGCAGGACAAGGAACAATGGATGAAAACTAGTGAAAGGGGAGCAACCTGGAACGAAGTAGAAACTTCTTAACAGCGAGGAAAATTAACCAGTGGAACAGCTTATCTTCAGAAATCATGGGCGCTCCATCATTGGAGGTTTTAAAGAAGAGACTAGACTGTCACTTATCTGAAATGGTATAGGTCTCCTGCTTGAGCAGGGGGCTGGACTAGAAGACCTCCAAGGTCCCTTCCACCTCATTCCATTCTAACTTTGGGATCCAAGTGGAGTGAAGCAGTAATCTCAGGAAGCGTGTTTTGGCAGTCATTGAAGAGTACCAAACTGTTAATCATTGGGGTTATTTTACCCTTGCTGTCAGAGAAGATCTTAAAGACTTTTCTATTTCAGGGACTCAGGCCCTGAGTGTTTGAGGATGGGTGTCTCTTAGTGAGTGGTATCAATCAAAAATAGAGAGGAATATTGGTTTGAACAGCAGACAGAATATGCACTAGAGATGCACTGGAGATGTGCTATGTTCCTTCCTGCTTCAAACGCTCTACTATCATCCCAGTGGCAAAGAAGCCCTCCATCAAGGAACTGAATGACTACAGACCAGTTGCTTTAACATCTGTAGTTATGAAAATCTTTGAAAGGCTTGTGCTGTCCCACCTGAAAACCATCACGGATCTGCTGTTAGACCCCATGCTGTTTGCATACCGAGCAAATAGGTCGACAGATGATGCTGTTAACAGATGATGCTGTTTGCATACCGAGCAAATAGGTCGACAGATGATGATGTAGCACTACATCCTACAACACCTTGAATCTCCAAATACCTATGCAAGGGTCTTCTTTATAGACTTCAGTTCAGCATTCAATACCAGACATTCTTCTAAGTAAATTAAATCAACTAGCGGTACCTGAATACACTTGTAAGTGGATCATAAGCTTCCTAACAAATAGGAACAGAGGTGGTATTCAGCAGGTTCTGACCAGTTCTGGATAACCGGTAGCAGAACTTTTGAGTAGTTCTGAGAACTGGCAAATAACACCTCTGATTGGAGATTTTACAGTATCCTTCCCCTGCCACACCCACCAAGCCATGCCCACAGAACCGGTAGTAAAAAAAGATTGAATCCCACCACTGGATAGAAAGCAGCAGGTGAAGCTAGGGAGAATCACATCTGATACCTGTGCAATCAGCACAGGGGCCCCCCAAGGCTGTGTGCTTTCTCCACTTCTCTTCTCCCTATATACCAATGACTGCATCTCAAACGATCCATCTGTTAAAATACTGAAGTTTGCTGATGACACAACAGTGATTGGCACAGTGGTTAGAGTGCAGTACTGCAAACTAATTCTGCTGACTACCACCTGCCTGCAATTTGGCTGTTCGATCCTGACTGGCTCAAGGTTGACTCAGCCTTCCATCCTTCCGAGGTAGGTAAAATGAGGACCCAGGTTTTGGGGGGCAAGAGGCTGACTCTGTATACTGCTTAGAGAGGGCTGTGAAGCTGTATATAAGTCTAAGTGCTATTGCTATTGCTATCATCTTTTGCAATGTTTGGACAAGCAATTTCAATGGGGAAGCCAGATTCACTTAACAACCATATTCCTAATTTATCAACTGAAGTGATTACTTAAAAACTGTGGCAAGAAAGGTTGTAAAATGGGGAGGTGGAATCATTTAACAACTGTCTTGCATTTGTCCTCAGTTGTGATCATAAGTTGAGGATTGTCTGTATGGAATACAATTTTCTCAGGATTTCTTTTGAGACTGAGGCAAAGGTACAGCACAGATACTTCAGTACTTCAGATACCCAATGTGATGATCTGGGGTGTGGCACAAAGGCAACACAGTCAAATAAGCAAGAAGAGTTCCTTTATTATCTCCAACTTTGCCCCCAATATCCAGGTCACCTTCGGCTGGAGAAAAAACTCTCCCAGGAACAGCCTCTCAGGAACTGCAGAAAATTAAGTCCAAACAAGGTACATACAAACTGTAACTAAAAATCCAAACAAACCAAGCTGCAGTAATTAACTTGACAGGGCAGGAGAAGGAATTTCAGACTTGAAAGCATGGCAAAACTCACACAGTTGGGAAGATGCCAGGAACACATATAAGCCACGACAACACAGGATAAAGTCACATTTGCTCCCAACAGCCCGCTACACGCGGCCTGCTTTTCTTATCAACTGTCTTCCCAGCTGTGGCTAATGAAGGGAATCAGGGCCCTTTCCTTCCTTGTAAGCCACGCAACTCATGTTGCTCCCTTCTCCGTTCCTCCCTGTGTGCCTTAGGATGAAGAGGGGGTGGCCCTGAGTCTTTCTCTGAATTCTCTCTGCCTTGCTCTACCTCTCCCCTGCTCTGCCCATCTGGCCTTTGCCCTTCCCCAGTTTCTTCCACAGCCAATGGAGCCACACTCCCACTCCCTGTCAGCTGCTCAGCCTCCCCCTCTGAATCAGATTCCGACAGGGGCATGACACCTGATGAGTTTAAATATGAGATGGGGTCAATAAGAATGACATTTGCTGCAGTATTTTAGACATAAAAATAGTGGCCTGGTTTAAGATCCAGAACAACTTTGCTCAAGATCTAAATGGACTTTCCCACCTAAGGAACTAATTGCCATCTCCTTACCAGGCCAAATGGTAAATGTATTGAGCAGTGATGGGATTCATTTTTTTTTACTACCAGTTCTGTGGGCATGGCTTGGTGTGTGTGGCATGGCTTGGTGTGTGTGACAGGGGAAGGATACTGCAAAATCCCCATTCCCTCCCCACCCCACTAACCTGCTTTCCAGCTCCGTTCTCCTGTGCAGGGCAACAAAAGAAGACCCAGCCGACCAGCTGGGACTCAGGAGGCAGAGAAGAGATGGGGGCGGGGCCAGTCAGAGGTGGTATTTGCCAGCTCTCCGAACTATTCAAAATTTCCACTACTGGTTCTCCAGAACTGGTCAGAACCAGCTGAATACTACCTCTGATTCTGAGCGGCTGGAATTTTCCTTAGTCACCACATCCAAATCTATTTATGCTTGGAATTTCAATGGATAGCAAAATTGTTCTCTGTTCCTCCATCACCCATAACTGGTGTCATCTTTCTTCTCTGCCAGTCTTCAGAACTATGCACTTTCATTGCAGTTAATTTCTTGAAACTTGCCCAGAAAAACAATCAGTAACTTCTAGCAATGTTCCCCATGTTTACCTCTTACTCAACCTATTCTCCAAAGCACTTAAAGGTAGGATAAGAAGGAATGGGTGGAAACTAACTAAGGAGAGAATCAACCTGGAACTAAGCAGAAATCTCATGACAGTTAGAACAATTAATTAGTGGAATGACTTGCCTCCAGAAGTCGTGGATGCTCCCACAAAGTTTTTAAGAAGAGATTGGACAGCCATTTGTCTGAAATGGTATTGCCCAAGCAGGGGGTTGGACTAGAAGACTTCCAAGGTTCCTTCCAACTCTGTTGCTCTGTTATTTGTCCCACAAAGACTAGCATGCTTGGTTTAAGCTGTATTTTGAACTCGATTGCAGAAAATACGACTTCTGCCACAGAGTGGTTAACGACTAGAACGCCCGACCCAACTCCATTGTTACAGCCTCAACCCCTCACAGCTTCAACCTCAAACTGTCTACCGTGGACCTCACCCCATTCCTAAGAGGTCCTTAAAGGGGGCGTGCATAAATGCACCAGTGTGCCTACCATCCCTGTCCTGCGGTCCCCATTTATCTGTATTTACTTCCTTTGCTCATGTTTAGGTTCACACCTATACTTGTTATCTTGTACATGTTTGACAAACAAAATAAAATGAATAAAAAAATAAACCCACTATTGATTCTGAACCAGTGGTGCATTTCAAATTTTTTTTTACCATAGGTTCGGTGGGCGTGGCTTGGTGGGCGCACTTTGTGCGCATGCACACATTTTGCGTGTGCATGCCAAACACTCACTTTGTGCAGGCACAGAGGCATTCTGACTCACCGCTTGCAATCCTGCACTCTCCCTGTCGCTTCAGCAGCTGCTGTGCAGCACTCTACTGTGCCAGGGAAAGCAGCTGCGCTTCAAAAGCAGGGAATAAAGGTTAATATGAGAGCCCGGGCAGGCAGGTGGGCCCAACAGCAGAGTGTCGGAGTCTCCACTGCTCATCAGCGCTATCGGCTCGGCCGAACCGGGCTGAACCGGTAGAATACCACCACTGTTCTGAACTACGTAAAGGAATCTGTGGAATTGGGTAGAGACCTATGACTGACATAGGCTACTGAACTATAGTTCTCAGGAACCAGAATAGGGAGATGATCTACATTTCTGTTATATCTCAAACACCGCATATTTTCCACCCTACCTCTAATTCTCTGGTCACCAAGCCCCTCCCATTTAATAGGGGTTTATTGACTTCCCTCATCGCATTCAACATGTTTAGACATAGCTTAATTCATTGTTGGAAGTTCCCATAAACAAATGTATCAGATGGGATGGGGAGCCATGTTCTATATCAGTGTGTTGATTTAACATATGCATAGCTAACTGTCTAGTTCACTTAACACATTAAAGCTATGGTTGCAGGCCATAATGGATAACTTTAGCTAATGAGAACTTAAAGCAAACAAACCAAGCACATCATAGTTTTAAGGTGTTAAAATGGGATAGGATTGGCCTGCTGCACCTCCAATGGCAGAGAAGACATGCTGCAAAGCCCATCTAAGAAGGAATTTTTGCTGATGGGATCCAGGAAAAGTCTTTTCTACCTTGGCTCCTGCCCTTCGGAACACCAGGTGAGATCCGCACCCACCCTGCTGTCTTTCCATAAAGGCTAGAAGACCTGGCTCTGCCACCTGATGTGGGGCCCCAACATTCAAATATAAATATGAAAATATATAAATATGAAAACATATACATATGAAAATATATAAATATGAAGATATAAATATGAAAAGATATATGAAAAGATATAAATAAAACAATGCGTCACTGGTGCTCAGATTCATGCCAAGCACAGAAGGTTCATGGACATTCCACAATTTAACCTGAAGAGGAAGTCCAGCTAAGAATTAAAAACAGGAAAAAAAAGGAAAAGGAAAGGAAAGTAGGAGGGAGGGAAGGAAGAAGGAAGGAAGGAAGGAAGGAAGGAAGGAAGGAAGGAAGGAAGGAAGGAAGGAAGGAAGGCAGGCAAGCAAATTCCATATCTCTCTGCTCTTCTTCCAGAATGTGTCAAGAATTTTAGGGCTCACAATCCACCTTCTAAGGGGAAATCTCTCTGGGGACTTTTCTATGTTCAAAGCGATGGTCTTTGAGCCTATTAAAGCTCTTCCTTGTTCTCCCAGAACTGAGTCAATATCATTAAGGTTTTAAAATCTCTGGGTCTGGAATGTGGTTAATACATCTGCAGTTATAAACTCTGAGTTTAAACTATGTACATTTAGGGGTGTGGTTGCTGTGGCCTATAGGAACCCTTGAGTGATTGATAACACCTTCCCCAATGTCCACACAGGCATCATAAAGTTCCCTCATTATCAGTCATGCTAGTGGTAAAATCTGCCCAGGTGCCATTTTCCAAACTTCTAAGAGCTAAGCTGAATATTTCAAATGACATTTTGTTGATAAGGTGGGTGTGGGTTATGCGGTAGAGTAGCCTCACCCAAAGCTGGCAAGGAATTTGAAGCCCCAGCTGTATGGAGGGGATCCAAGTGAGAAAGGTTGGAGTGGTCATTGGGCAGATTAGAGACTGTTCAACAGAAAAATTCCCAGTGTACTTTTTTCTTGCTTAGATCCATGGATCCATCTTAAGATGACTCAGTTCCTAATTCATCGGTGGAAGTCATTGGCATTCATGAGTTTCTTGCAGTGAATGTCACCAACCATTGTGATCACAACTCTGCATTTCAGAGATGGATGGTATGTGTCTGAACAAAGGCCTCATTCATTCATTCATTCATTCATTCATTCATTCATTCATTCAGCGTATGGCATTTGTACATCAAAAGCAGAGGTGTTATTCAGCCAGTTCTGACAGGTTCGGGAGAACCAGTAGTGGAAATTTTGAGTAGTTCAGAGAACCGGCAAATACCACCTCTGACTGGCCCTGCCCCCATCTATTCTCTGCCTCCCATTGAGTCCCAGCTGATCGGCTGGGTCTTCTTTGGTTGCCCCACACAGGAAAATGGAGCTGGAAAGCAGGTTAGTGGGGTGGGGAGGGAATGGGGATTTTACAGTATCCTTCCCCTGCCACGCCCACCAAGCCACGCCCACCAAGCTATGCCCACAGAACCAGTAGTAAAAAAATTTGAATCCCACCACTGATCAAGAGCCAGAGAGTCTACAGAATAGTTTAGCTGCCTAAGATTACTAGTTTGTTTAATTCACATTTGCATGCTATGCAGAGTGCACCACTGGGAGAAAATTAGTTCCACACACAGAGTGTCTAGCAATGTTTTGTAGGAGTGCCAGTGTCATTCAGGACCTTTCTGCATTGATTTCACCTTGCATTTGGGCAAGTCTGGTGCCAGTTGGTTTCTTGCTACCACACAAAGTGTTGTTAGCTTCCCACTGGAGTGGGATAGAGGTGGTATTCAGCAAGTTCTGACCAGTTCTGGAGAACCAGCAGCAGAAATTTTGAGTAGTTCGGAGAACTGGCAAATGCCACCTCTGACTGGCCCCACCCCCATCTATTCTCAGCCTCCCAAGTCCCAGATGATTGGCTGGGTCTTCGTTGGTTGCCCTGCACAGGAGAACGGAGCTGGGAAGCAGGTTAATGGGGTGGGGAGGGAATGGAGATTTTGCGGTACATCCTTCCCCTGGCATGCCTACCAAGCCACACCCACAGAACCGGTAGTAAAAAAATTTGAATCCCACCCCTGGAGTGGGACCTATTTATCCACATTCATTTGCATGCTTTTGAAGAGCAGCACAGTGGCCTAGAGGTGAAGACGCTCACCTCCCATTCAGAAGGTAAAGCGTTCAATCCTAGGTAGCGGCAGATATTTCTGCATCA
Organism: Naja naja; assembly: GCA_009733165.1. Taxonomy (NCBI): domain Eukaryota; kingdom Metazoa; phylum Chordata; class Lepidosauria; order Squamata; family Elapidae; genus Naja; species Naja naja. The sequence continues at coordinate 10,897,567 of CM019155.1, read as the reverse complement.
GGGCACAAAGAGAAAACACCTGCTGTGAACTCCGCATAGGTGTCAGGAAGGGCATCCAGCCAGTAAATGCTCAACTATACCCAGTTGCTCTGATTCCACTCCAAATAAAGTGATCACAGGGTTGTAAAAATAATAAAAAAAGTATGCTTTTGAACTGCTACGTTGGCAGGAGTTGAGGTGAGTGACAGGAGCTCACATATGGTTCTAGGGCTTCAATTGCTGGAATAGTTGAGTAGCGGAGAGTTGATCTTTTTTGGCCAAATCCAGCATCTTTAACTCACTGAACCACCATGCCGGATTCATAAATAGAGGCAGGCTGGCTAAGTGGGACACTGAATGGGAACTCTTGGCTCTTGAAGAAATTCTCCAGCCTAGCTCTAGTGTCAGGCAGGGTGAAGCAGAAACTTCAGAGAAAGGTGCAGCAAAATCAGGAAATGGTGAAAGTGGTTCTTGATGACACTTAAGGAACTATTGTGGGTGTGGAAGATAAATGGCATAAGAATCGAAGAATTGCTATGAAGATCCATGAATTTCACAAATAGGGCGTAGGCTTCTTTTATTGTTGATGTTTTTGATACATTAAATAGCCCTCATAATGAGTAATCTTTGAGTGGTGTTCTCTGAATTTGACCAGCCCTCTTTTAAGAAGCATCATAGTGGCACTTAGACCATCGGGTCTAGACCAACTAGCCATGGCCATGTTGCCACGGTCAACTAACCATGGTATAATTCACTGCAGGATAACTCAATGCAATGCATGTTATCCACCAGTGTTTCCTCTACATTATTTCCATTTTTGTCAATGGAAATAATGTAGAAGAAACACTGGTGGATAACATTTATCATGTTGATTATCTCATGTGGATTGTCCTGCGGCAAGTTGGCCACACCAAGATGGCCAAAAAGAAATGGTCATGGTGAGATGGCTGTGGTGAGTTGGCCCATTTTGTAGGCAATCATCCTGACTAATGTCAGAGAATTCCATAGTTTATAGTGGTATAAAAAATACTTATGTGGTCCTGAATCTCTCTCTCTCTCTCCCTCCCTCCCCCCCTCTCATTCTCTCTCATCTATCTATCTATATCTATCTATTTCTAATCCTTTCTCTCTCATCTATCTATCTATCTATCTATCTATCTATCTATCTATCTCTATCTCTTTTTCTTTCTTTCTTTCTTTTTTCTTTCTTTCTTCTATATGGCTATCCATCTCAATTCTGGGTTGCTAACAATTTGCACTTGCAATGCATCTTTACATTTAGTGCCTGAACCTAATTTCTCACAATGCCTGGCTTTGTGTATGTGTGTAAAAGAGAGAAATTACTTCTACCCCCTTTTCTCAACAAGGATGATGTTACACATTTGTTTCAGAGTCGTCCTTTGCCGTGCATTTCGGATCTTGCATTTCAGAATTTCTCCCCCAGTGTCTTCTTAAGTTGACTTTAAAAAACAAAGAGCCCAATGCCCAGAAATCTGAATGGAATGGAGAGATTTCTTGGGGCAGGTACACTTGAGATCTAAGCAATTGAGTGTCCTTCAGTAGCCCCTTCCTGTACAACTGCCAAAATCAACAGCCACCATTCTCTTTCTAAAGGTCAACCACACTGGACAGGATGAAAGCTTTTGAGTTCCCTGCATTTGTCCTCAGGGGGCAGATGGTAAACAGAAAAGGGGAGGGGATTTGATATTGGGGATCCCAGGAGGCCTTCAGTGGCCTTTCTAAACAAGAACAAGAATGGCCTTTATCAGTGGAACGAAGGAGACCTCTAGTGGCTGCAGAGCATGGCTGCACAAACTCTGCTCAGCCAGCAAACCTCTGATCAGCAACACCGTGAACAGTAAAAGTGGAGTGGCTTGGGGTTGAAATGCATTTCAGCATCTTTTCATGCACTTCCAGCATCTTTGCTGATGGTTGTCCTCTTCTCTCCACACCGACATACACCCACTTCGAAGAACAGATCTCTAGTCGGTAGGGAAGTGAATTTTACAGAAGTCCAAAAGCCTACTTCATCAACAGGCCTCAAAAGCAGGCTGTTGAAAGTTCAGTAATATCCGTCCTTATAAAAACAAATGTGCATGAAGAGAGCTAATCGGGGTAGGGGCTAAGGTGCTGGGCTACAAAGCAGAAAAATGTGACTTCTAGTCCTCAGCTAGAAATAAGGGGAAATTACCTGACAGAACAATTAATAAGTAGTACGGCTTGCATTCGTAAGTTGTAGGTGCTCCAATACTGGAGGTTTTCAAGAAGAAACAGGACAGCCATTTGTCCGGAATGGCATAGAGCCTTGTGCTTGAGCAGGAGGGCTAGACTAGAAGATCTCCAAGGTCCCATCCAATTCTGTTATTCTGTTAGACAACCCAACCCACTTCATAGGGGAATGTATTGGGCGGGAAATAAGAGAAAATAAGAGATGGGGTTTTACGCTTCCCAGTCTCAAATAATGCTAATAACCTCTCTCTCTCTCTCTCTCTCTCTCACACACACACACACACACACACTCCTCCCCAGTGTTGTTTCATGTGCATCCCAGTTGTGTTAGTCCCAAACAGGATCCTTGAGTCGCAAATAAGCCACCTGTTCAATCGCCCTCAGGATATGCCCGAATTATCCCCGTTTAAGATTTAATATAGACAAATATTAATGCAGGTAGTCCTCAACGTATGAGTGCAATTGGGACCAGAACTTCCATTGCTAAGCAATGCGGTTCTTAAATGAGATGCACCTGAATTTTGATGACATGAGAGTGAGGACTCTTCGATGGTCATTAAGTGTTTGGACTGGTTGCAAGTCATCTTTTTCAGCATCATTGTAACTTTGAACTGTTGTTAAATGAATTATTGTAAGTTGAGGACTACCTGTAGCAGGTATAGCAGGCTTAACCAGTAAGCAAAATAAGTCTGGTTTTGGGACACCAGGGAAATGGGGACCCACCCCAGAGTTTTCTCATGCCTTTCATTCTTTAATTTTCAGACTCAACTTCAGTCAATTTATTCTGTAATTATCCTTTTCTGCTCTGTTTAACTTTAATCTGCATTGTTAAAAAAGTGTTTTCTTTGGCATGGTGAGCAAAGTTTCAAAGTTTGGATTGAAGGTGTGCCAGAGATCATCACCATTTCCGTCTCATGGCACGAGAGTTTCTTTCCTTGAGGGACACCATAGTTGGTCTGTGATTAATGCTAAGTCAATAGATGGATAAATTGAGGTTACACTCCAAACTAATTCTCCAGGTTTCTATTGGCAATAATGACTGTTCTTCACATGAATTTCCTATTTCCTGGTCATTAGAAAACATCAGCCACCTGTTATCTGGCAAATGTTCTACAGAAGCATCATTTCAGAGGTGGTATCCAGTAGGTTCTGACCAGTTCTGGAGTAGCGGAACTTTTGAGTAGTTCGGAGAACCAGCAAATACCGCCTCTGACTGGCCCTGCCCCCATCTATTCTCTGCCTCCTGAGTCCCAGCTGATTGGCTGGGTCTTCTTTTGTTGCCCTGCACAGGAGAACAGAGCTGGAAAGCAGATTAGTGGGATGGAGAGGGAATGGGGATTTTACAGTATCCTTCCCCTGCCATGCCCACCAAGCCACGCCTACCAAGCCACACCCATAGAACTGGTAGCAAAAAAAATTGAATCCCAGCAGTGCATCATTTCCTTCAAAATGCCATCATAGGACACAATGCATTCCTCTAGGATCTAATGCAATGCAGAGTTAACCTCATGAAGATCAACCTGCCCATAGTGAATATAGGAAGCTCAGTCCTTATAACTGATTACAGGTTGCAATAAATCATACCAAGAGGGTAATGACAGCTGTCTTAATGGTGGCTCAAGCCAGAAATCTGAATTGGAATTGAAAGATTCAGTCATCCAGGGGTATTCCTTCAGAATAACATGTTGGCTCAAAATCAGAGCAAGATCTGAAATAAAAGATAAGCCTGTTTGAAGTCAGATAGAGACATTGCTTTTATTGTCTGTGCATCCCACTGTTGAGATGTCCCAAAAATGCTTTTTAAAAGGCAACTGGAGTTTCTTGGGTTTTTTTTCCCCTTGAAAATGTATAGCTTCTCATCCAAGAAGTTCTGACTTTAATTCTTCAGCCAAGCTCCTTTGGGACATCCATGACCTAGAAGATTGAGAATCTACAATTTCTACATAGATACTGTTGAGATGGTATATAAACGGCGTGTTTAATCCTATCAGGGAGAATGGATTTCAAAAAAAAAAAAACCAACACCCTGTGAATCACAATATAGCTTTGGTGACTAATTTAATATGTGTAGAAATCTGTAGAAATTTTGCAGCCCACTTAAAGTTCTACCTTACAGGCAAATCCAGCTTTTTAGAAACCTTTTGAGGATGAGGAAGAGAGAGGAGAGGGAGAAAGGAAGGGGGAGGGACAGTCTCATCACCACCTTGAATAAGACCAATGACAGCTGTATCATCTGCAAACTTTAGTACTATAACCAAGGATTCTTCAAGATGCAGTCATTGCAGTGGCAGCATTCGACCAGTTCTGCCCGGTTCTGGAGAGCCGATAGCGGCGATGAGCAGCGGAGGCTGAACCGGTTCTCTCCGCTGCTCTGTGTTTGGCCCGCCCGGGCTCCCATACTCACTTTTATGGCCAGAATTCGAAGCGCAGCTGCTTTACGCGGTGCAGAATAGCGCCACGCAGCAGCTTCTGCAGCAACCGGCATTGTGCAGGCTTGCAGGAGGTGAGTTAGAATGCCTCTGCGCCTGCGCAAATGCCTCTGCACCTGCGCAAAGTGCACATTTGGTGTGCGCGTGCATGCATTGTGCACGTGTGCAAAGTGTGCCCACCAAGCCACACCCACCGAACTGGTGGCAACTTTATTTGAATACCACCACTGAGTCATTGGTATAGAGCACAGGTGTCAAACTCGGGGCTGGCAGGCCTGATGCATCACACCATCACACACCGGCCACGCCCACCCCCAGTTTAGCGATATGTCACATGATGACATAATGTCATGAGTTTGACATCGTGTTATATAGAGAAAAGAATAATGGAGACAGCACACAGCCCTGAGGTGTGTTTGTCTATATAAATGGTTATTCAGTGTGATTTTACCTAGTTTCACCTGCTGCTTTCTATCTGTCAGAAATAATCAGCTGTTTGCAAGGAATCTAAATCCTTCCATCCTTCACCATTCAGTCAGAACCGAAGAAGCTTCTTGGATGCCAAGCATAACATCTTCAAAGAAAAACCCAGAAAGTCCAGTTGCCTCTTGAAAAAAAGCAACTTTGGGACAACCATGATGGCTGAGAACCTCCATAGATACTGTATCTGTCAGAAAGTTTATCATCTACCTACAGGTGTGGTCAGGCCAGTAGTGGGATTCAAAAATTTTTAACTACCAGTTCTGTGGGCATGGTTTGGTGGGCGTGGCAGGAGGATACTGTAAAATCTCCAGTCAGAGGTAGTATTTGCCGGTTCTCTGAACTACTCAAAATTTTGCTACCAGTTCTCCAGAACGGGTCAGAACCTGCTGGTTACTGCCTCTGGGTCAGGCACAGCTAGTTGAGTAGTTTAGAGAGGATTTATGGAATGATGGTGCCGAATGCTGAGCTGAAGCCTATAAAAAGGACTTTTGTATTGGGGATTCAAGATGTTGTAAAATGTAGTGCAGCGTCATATTAACAGCATCATCTGCCGATCTATTTGCTCAGTAGGCAAATTGCAAGGGGTCTAACAGCGGATCCATGATGGTTTTCAGGTGGGCCAGCACAAGCCTTTCAAAGGTTTTCATAACTACAGATGTCACCGCAACCAGTTTGTAGTCATTCAGCTCCTTGATGGAGGGCTTCTTTCGCTCCAGGATTATAGTAGAGTGTTTGAAGCAAGAAGGAACATAACGCAGCTCTAGTGATTTATTAAAGATGCAGGTGAAGATGAGGGCCAGTTGATCCGCATAAACTTTCAAGCGAGAGAAGTTATTCCATCTGGGCCTGGTGCTTTTCTAGTCCTGGAAATAGATCTCATGCTTCTTTTTATATGATCGCCAGAGGTGTGGGGGGGGCTCCAAAGAGATTGAGTTAGATGTTAATACGTTATTATTGGGTTTTAATGTTTTATACGTCATCTAGAAGAGCCCAATGCTGGGAACGATTGAGGCCAATAGAAGAAGGTGACGACAGTGGCTGGATGGAGTCACTGAAGCAGTAGGCGTGAGCTTAAATGGACTCCAGAAGATGGTAGAGGGCAGGAAGGCCTGGAGGAACGTTGTCCATGGGGTCGCGATGGGTCAGACACGACTTCACAACTAACAGCAACAAACATCATGTAGAATCCTTTGGGGTTGAGGCAGTCAATCAATCAACCCATCAAGAAAATCTTGACCTGAAGACTAAGAGTGCCTTGGTCTTAATTTAGGAGAGTGAGGAACTATCACATAGCATAACTCATAACACTTGATAAGAGTTTGTCACATCAGCAGCTTTCCAGTCACAATGAACTAAAGCCAGGCACTTGCTTAAAGCCAGAGGCGCTTCAAACACAATCCATGCTGTGAACCACTTCAGGCCTCTCCATCTCAGAAGGCCTTCATCAGCCGCATTCTGCACAAGAGTCCCCGGTTCATCTTTTCCAGAGGAGGCAATTATTACTTGGCAATTAGGTTCAATCAGGACACCTCAGAGCAGCTGGCAATCTGTCATCCCAAAGCCTCATTTACAACCAGGATGGCCTTTTCGATGTGCTAATTTTCTGCTGCTCAGGACCATTTGCATCATCAGTTGGAAAGAAGGAAAATCATCTAATGCAGGAGGAAAAGAGGGCAGGAAGCGAGGGAGAGAGATGGGAGGGGAAAGGTGGGAGAGAGAAACTGGGAAACGAAGGGCACCGAAAGCAAATGTTGAAGGGGTTGGAAGGAAAGAGATGGGAAATTTGGCAGGAGGCATGTCTGCCTCAAAAGAGAGAAATAATCTTCAATGATGGAATTGCTGGAAATGGCAAAGTTAGCCACACTCATTAGAGAAAAGAATGTAACTAGCTTTATTTCTGGGTATTCTGCTTGAAAGAGATCAAAATGAAGCTTTGGTTTTCGGTTTTGATGATTAAATATATTGTTGTTATAGAAATGGATAGTACTTGCTATTTCTACACAAGTAAAAATGTGGAGCAGCAGAGGGAAGCCACGTGGCTCACATCCTATTTGATTGTTGCCTGTATAAGAGGTTGAGAGACAGGTACCTCGGTCTATAGACCAAACAAATGATCCATTGGGATCCCTACATCAAAACAACTTACCTTATGTGAGGCCAGAATCTGAAAAAAAAACATTTAACACAGCACAGGATTAAGCAAAATGGTTCAGTTGAGATCTGCACATCGGACTGATTGGGGTAGATTGCAGGAGTGACACCAAAAATTTAATTTTATCATATTTTATCTACATCTTAAATTATTGAATTCCAATTTCATTTTATAAAATTGCTTTTATCAAATTGTAGTAATAATTTATTTCTGGAATACTGCACTTTGATATGGCTGAAGGGCTAATCAATAAATTTAAAAAGTATACTACTAAAAAGTTGAGGTTATAATCTCATTATATAATCAACTACACTAAAAATTTACCAGGAAAAAAAAGCTGTTTGTCCAGGATACAATAATGTCTCCTGCCCTTGTCCAGAAGGTTGGATTAGAAGACGGAGGTGCCTTTCAGCCCAATTGAGTTTATGGTCCAGGGTTTTCTTAGAAGATAGATGATAATTTGAAGACAAGACACTTGCAGGCCTATATACTGGACTTTAATAACCTCCTTTCCCATTGTGTTCTGACCTTTGCTATTTCACACTAACAAGAGAGGTCTAGGACAGATACAGCAACCAGCAGCCCTCCAAATGATACTGGATAGGAAACCCCATCATGCCTGACCATCCCTAACTAGGGCTCATGGCAGTGGAAGTACAGATAGTCCTTGCTTAATGACCATAATTAGAACGGGCAATTGTTGCTAAGCAGCACAGGCATTAAGCTAGCATCACATTATCCTCACCTGGTATAGGAAAACCTATACCATTTCAGACGAATGGCTATCCAATTTCTTCTTAAAAAATCTCCAGTGATGGAGCACCCACAACTTCTGGACTCAAGTTGTTCCACTTGACTGTGGTATCAGAAAAGACAACCTTAGTTCTAGATCGGTTCTCTTCTTGATTAGTTTCTGTGATGACCCAAAGGGGCGTGGCACAAAGGCAACACAGTCACATAAGCAAGAAATGTCCCTTTAATACCTCCAGCTTTGCCCCAATGTCCAGTTACCTTTGGCTGGAGAAAAAACTCTCCCAAGAACAGTCTTTAAGTGGAAGAAATTCAGTCCGAAAACCAAGTACATATAAACTGTAAATAAAAATCCACACAAACTGCGCTGCAGCAATTAACTGGACAGGGCAGGATAAGGAATTGCAGACTTGAAAGCCCAGCAAAACACACACAGTTGGGAAGATACCAGGAACTCAGATAAGCCTTGACAATAAAAGATAACTCACAATTGCTTCCAACAAGTTGCTGTGCACAAACTCCCTTTTTTAAACACTGTGTTCCCAGCTGCAGCTAATGATGGGAATCAGGGCCCTTTCCTCCCCCGTAAGCCACGCAACTCACGTTGCTCCCTTCTCCATTCCTCCCTGCGTGCCCTAGGATGAAGAGGGGGTAGGCCTGGATCTTCCTCTGAATTCCCTCTGCCTTGCTCTATCTCTTCCCTGTTCTGCCCAGCTGGATATGCCTTCCCCAGTTTCTTCCACAGCCAATGGAGCCACACTCCCACTCCCTGTTAGCTGCTCGGCCTCCCCCTCAGAATCAGATTCCGACAGGGGCATGACAGTTTCCATATATTGCTTCTTGCCTTCTGGTGCTTTGAAGAATAGGTTGACCACCTCTTCTTTGTACCAGCCCCTTAGATATTGGAAGACTGATATCATGTCACTCTTAGTCCTTTTCATTGGACTAGACATACCCTATTCCTGCAGCTATTCTTCATATTTTGGCCTTCAGTTCCCTAATCATCTTTGTTGCTCTTCTCTACACTCTTTCTAGAGCAGGGATGTCAAACTCAAGGCCCGTGGGGTGCTTAGATCTTGCTGCGGGGCCAGAGAAGGACCAGCCCATGGTGCCTCTGTCAGTGAAAATGGAGCTTGGGAGGGCTGTGCGCGGTTCTCCCAGTTCCATTTTAGGTCGTGATGGCCTCCTGCAGCCCTGTGCCAGTGAAAATGGAGCCCGGGAGGGCTGCTTCATTTTCACTGGCACAAGACTGCAGGAGGATCCGCCCAGCCCCACTTAGGACACCACAGGTGCCCCCGACATGAGTGACATTGAGCTGACCACACCTACCCTGGCCACGCCCACCTGACCCCCTGAGGTCAAACACAACCCTGATGTGGCTCTCAATGAAATCAAGTTTGACACCCCGTTCTAGTCTCATGAGTGAAGTTTAGTCCATCCGTCCATAATAAACAATAGAGTTCAATAGCTGTATTGTATATTATTGGTAGGTGGGTTTACTTTAGCTCAGGGGTAGTCAACCTTTTTATACCTACTGCCCACTTTTGTATCTCTGTTAGTAGTAAAATTTTCTAACCACCCACCAGTTCCACAGTAATGGTGATTTATAAAGTAGGGGGCAAAACCCCTACTGCCCACCATGAAAGCTGGAACGCCCAATAGTGGGCAGTAGGGACCAAGTTGACTACCACTGCTTTAGCTTATGAATTTTGCTGTTTTCTATATGATTTTTGAATTTTTGTGTTGTTTTTAGATTGCTGAGTTATTCTGCTGTTTTGTATTATTTTTACTTTGCCCTGATTCAAGTTTTCTTAAATCCAATTCATGGTATATTTTAATTTATGATCACAATTGAGCCCTAGATTTCCACTATTAAGCAAGACATTTGTTAAGTGAGTTTTGCCCCATTTTACAATCTTTCTTGCCACAATTGTGAAGTGAATCACTGCAGTTGTTGAGCTACTAATACGGTTAAGTGAATCTGGCCTCCCCACTGACTTTGCTTGTCAAGAAGTCACATAATCACCGGCCTACCTCAAGGATGGGTTATGGAACCCGGAGAGATGGCATGGCGGGGAGTTGGGTGGGGGTCGGGGCTCTAAGAAAGTTAAAAAGAGGGTCACTAGGGCCCCTTTAATTAAATTTTTAAATAAATTTTTATGTAGGTTAGGGAGGAGGGTGGGAAATGATACCGCAAGAGTGAACTGCAGCCCGCTGTGGGGGCAGGGGTTGGGCCAGCAGGGCCTGGAGTGCGGGCCGGGGACGCGATCCCCAGGGTGGTTGGGATTACGGAGGCAGGGGCATAGGGCCAGATCATGTGTTGGGAGCGTGCCCCGCTATCTCTCAGGGCGACTCCGACCCTATGACCTCCTCCCTGGGGGCAGGGGAACAGGGACCCCTGGGCTCAAGCTGGTGTATTTTAATGCCAGGTCCGTGACTAATAAGTCTTCCCTCCTCCTCAGGTGATTGAGGGGGGCTCGACCTGGCCTGCATCACCAGACCTGGTTGGGCCCAGAGGCAGGAGTCCCTCTGGTTGATTTATGCCCCCAGGTTTTCGGATTTTGCACCGCCACGGCTCAGGGAGGGTGGTGGCATGGCTGTGGTTATTCCGGGAGACCCTGATTCCAAGGGAGGTCGCTGTTCCTGAGATAGGCGGAAGTGAGACCCTCCTCCTGAGGTGGGGGCCTGGTGGTCGGGTGGGTTTGCTGCTGACATACCTTTCCCCAGCTGTGTGGCAGCAACCCTGCCTGGGCTTCTCGGCCCTCTCGGGTGGCGGTGGATCTCCCAGGGCTTATGGTCCTGGGGATTTCAACCTGCCTTCCCTGGGGGCGTGGGTTTGGCCCAGGAGTTCATGGCCTCCATGGGGACCATGGGCCTGACCCAGTTAATTCAAGGTCCCACTCACAAGGGGGGAAACACTCTCACCTAGTTTTGTCTCGAACAGTGGCATAGTGATATAGGGCAGGCTAGTTGTACAACACTGCCCTCCCTTGGTCTGATCACTATCTCCATGGCTGGTCTTCCAACAGGCTGCCCCCACTGCTGGGATGAGGAGCCACTTAGATGGTTCCACCCCAGACCTAATGGACCCTGAGAGGTTCCAGGCGGAACTGGGGTCTTTTCCCTCTTCCTTGCCCACAACTCTGCCGAGGACTTGGCAGCCGCTGGCAGCAGGCTGCTGAGGCTGCCCCCTCACAGGGTTGTCCCCATCGCCCCCTCACATGCCGTGGATCCCGGTTGCCCCTTGGTATACTGAGGAGCTCCGGAGATGGCGCCGCCGAGGGGCTTAGAGAGCAGGTGGAGGGCCACCCGCTCCCAAACGTCGAGCTCAGCTAAGAGCCCATATTAGGGCCTACCTGGTAGCTGTGGGGTGGCAAGAAAGTCTATCTCTCCACCCTCAGCGTCCGAATAACTGTCCAGCCAGCCCTGTTTAGGGCCACCCCCTCCTACATTCGGGAGGTGGTGGACCCTCTCTGAGGAAGGGCTGAGGAATTTGGTCAATATCTGTCGGATAAGATCCGCAGCGTTCGGGGGTTGTGCTCCACCTTGCAGTGGTCTGAGGATCGTGGTGCAAGCAGTCTGGCCGATGTAATCTGGGCTGAGTTCGATCCTGTTTCAGGATGAAGTGGACAGGATTATGCGGCGTCTGAGTTCCACCACATGTTTGTTGGACCCGTGCCCTTCCTGGTTGGCTTATGCGCCAGGGAGGTCACCTGCTGGTTGGCTCGGGCAGTGGTCAATGCGTTAAGGGAGGGTGTCTTCCCTCCGCCTTGAAAGAGGCGGTGGTGAGGCCCTCCTGAAGAAGCCTGCCCTGGACCCGACCGTGTTAGACAACTTTGCCCAGTCTCCAACCTTGTTTTGGCGAAGGTTGTTGAAGGATGGTGGCTCAGCAGTTTCCACTTTTCCTGGATGAAGCAGGACTACCTAGATCCATACCAATCGGGCTTCGGCCTGGTTTCAGCGGAGGCGGCATTGGTTGCACTGATGGATGATCTCTGGAGGGCCGGGACAGGGGTTTTCCTCTGTCCTGGTCCTATTAGACCTCTCAGCTTCGATACCATCGACCATGGTATCCTTTTGCGCCTCGGGGGTTGGGAGTGGGGGCACTGTTCTTGGTGGCTCTCCTCCTACCTCTGAGGCGGTCTCAGTGTTGACAGGGGGACAGAGGTGGGCCCGAGGGTGCTCACTTGTGGGGTCCCTCGGGGTCAGTCCTCTCCCCTTTTATTAATATCTACATGAAACAGCTGGGTGAGATCATGTGGTTTTGGGGTGAGGTATCACCAATGCTGATGATACCCAGTTATACATCTCCACCCCAAACCAGATCAGTGATGCCCTCTCCGTGATGACTCGCTGTCTGGATGCGGTCGGACCTGGATGGGCGGAAACATGCTTCGGCTCAACCCGGCCAAGACTGAGTGGCTGTACATACCGGCATCTCGGTCCAGTCAAGATGTCCATCGTTGACCATAGGGGAGTGGTGTTGCCCCTGTGGATAGGGCAAGGAACCTGGGGGTCCTCCTGGATGCCGGCTCCAGTTGGAGGAGCAGGTGGGGGCGTCGCCAGGGGCCTTTGCCCAGGTCCGGCTGGTTCGCCAGCTGCCCGTTCTGGACCGAGATGCCCTGCGTACAGTCACTCATGCCCTTGTTACCTCGACTTGACTACTGCAATGCTCTCTATTTAGGACTGCCCTTGCACACCATCCGGAGGTTGCAGCTGGTGCAGAATGCGGCCCGGCGGGTTGTGATGGGAGTTACCGATTCTCCCATATTACCCCCTCCTGCGCTGCCTGCATTGGCTGCGGTTGCACTCGGGTGAGGTTCAAGGTTTTGGCTTTAACATTCAAAGTCCTCCATGACATGGGTCCACAATATTTAAGGGGCGCCTCCTGCGATGCTCGAGGACCAACGCCCTGTATGGACACACAGGCAGGGGCTCCTCGGGGTCCCGTCGGCAAGTCAATGTCGGCTGGCGGTCCCCTGGCGAGCCTATTCTGTGGCGGCCCCGACTTATGGAACCAACTGCCTCTGGACCTCCGTCTGGCCCCTGACCTCCGCACCTTCGCCATGATTTGAAGACCTGGCTATTTGACGAAGTCGGGCTGTGATTACCTCGTGGGGGGTATGGGATAGTTTTAACTTTAATTGGCTTTATTGGACTTCACAATGTTTTAACTTTAATCTCGCTTTATTGACTTCACAATGGTTTAATTTTTTAATCTATTTATTGTATTTGTATGTTTTAATTGTGAGCCACCCTGAGTCTTCGGAGATGGGGCGGCATATAAGTCCAATAAAATAAAATAAAATAAATAAATAATATGATCAACTGACCCTGGGATATTATAACTGTCATAAGTACATGCCAGTTCCTAGCCTTTAAATTTTGATCACATGACCACAGGGATCCTGCGACAGTCATGTGAAAAGTTTACTTTACTTTAGTTTACTTTATTGTCACTGCACCTCGTACAATGAAATCAAACACCATCTTCAGTGCACATCATGCATAAATCACTTTTTCAGTGGTCACTCTAAAGTAATAATTATAAATTGAGGATTACTTATAATTAATCTTGGAGAACTTAAGTTGAGAGTATGATTTTTCTAAATAAAGCAGATGGGAGGCTAGGGATAAAATAAAGGATAAAATATCTTAGTTCAGACAAAAAGGGTGTTGGTACTTACCTGAGATGCCCGTTCTCTCTGAGCTGTGTAGAGCATCCAGAAGTGGGAGGTGCTCAGTCTCCTGCCATGGCTGGGCTAATTAGTAGGACGCACCTCCTCCTCCTCGATGCTCCTCCTTGCATCCCCAGTTTCCAGCGAGGATGAAGTGCAAAAGACCCCGTCTAACTATATACAACCCAAAGAAAAGACAAGTAGCTGGAACAGAAAGTGCCACCCCTAACAGATGGATACAGGGTTGATGCCACAGCGCCTCAGAGAACGGCGTGCCTCAGGTACCAACGCCCTTTCTCCTATGAGCTGTTCTGGCATCCAGAAGTGGGACATGCCAAAGCTAGGTGGCCCGCTGGGAGGGAACTGGCCTGACAGAAACCTCACTCAATCCTTGAGACCCGCTGTAACACCCCTGCCAAACGAAGCCTCCGTGGGAGCAAAAACATCTATCCTGTAATTCCATAAGGGAGAGGGGAAACCCAGGTAGCTGCTCTACAAATTTCAATTGAGGCTTGGGTGGCCCATGAAGCTGATGTCGCCGCACTCCAGGTGGAGTGATGCCCTGGAGGCATCGGGCCATTGGGTCTCATACACCTCGGATAGCAGCAACGCAGCCACCGCCAATAGTAGAAGAGGACACTTTATGGCCCAGATTACTCGGAAGAAATGAGATGAAAAGGGCTTCCGATTTGAAGGAGGGAGTCATGCGCTTTATGTAACACTGAGGGCCCGCCAACGCCAAGGTGGTGCCACTGCCTTCGAATCGATGAGACGGAGCCACGCAAAAATTCGGGAGGATCAACTCCTGAGCCCTGTGAAAAGCTGAATTTACTTTAGGCAGGAAAGTTGTCCGGGTCGAGGACCACCCTGTCCTCATGGAAGACACAGAGGTCCTTTCTGATGGAGAGGCAGCCAGAAATCCTCCTAGCCGAGGTGATGGCCACCAAGAAGACCACCTTATATGTCAGCAATTGGGTACTGCTGGTCCGTAGTGACTCAAAATGGCTCCTTGGTAAGGGCTAAGACAATGTTGAGGTCCCAAGTAGGGTACCTGTGGATAGCCGGTGGCTGTAGGTTCGTGGTCCCTTTAAGGAAACTACGCACCCTTGGATGACTGGAGATGGATTTGCAGTCAGCCCAGGAGAGCACAGAGTGCCGCCACCTGCCTCCGAAGCGTGTTAGGAGAGAGGCCTTTGTCAAGACCTGACTGAAGAAACTCTAACAGCTGAGCCACTGATGGAGAGGAAGGTTCCACCTGCGCCCTAGCACACCAGCGATAGAAGCTGGACCAGGTAGCATTGTAGATTCTATTCAGACAGTCACCACCTTGATGACATGTGCTCCTCCTCACGCTCAACCTCCAGACGGTCAGGTTGAGCCATTGGGGCTCTGGATGATGGACCGACCCTGAGAAAGCACGACAGTTGGACGGAGGGATCCGCCATGGGTCCTCCACAGACAGCTGTCTCAGATGCAACCAAGTCGCTTGCCAGAACGGAGCCACAACTAGGACCTCTGCTCATTCCTCCAGAATCTTCTGGATCAGTCTGGGTATAATGGGTAGAGGAGGGAAAGCGTAAAGACCTTGGGGCCAAGGACATCGGAGCGCATTGGTATTCTCTGCTCCCTGAGACAGATATCGGAGAAGAAACGGAGGTGAGAGTTGAGGGCGTGGCGAATAGGTCGAGGACCGGTAGGCCGAATCTCTGGACAATTTGATGAAAAAGTGAGGGGTGAAGACGCCACTCCGATGGATCGATCGTGGCTCTGCTGAGCCAGTCTGCTCGTATGTTTGAATTGCCCGATATGTGTTCTGCCTTGATGGAAAGCAGGTGTAACTCGGCCCAATGGAATAGTCTCTCTGTCTCCCGCATCAGTGATTTGGAATGTGTGCCCTCTTGTTTGTTTATGTGGGCTTTCACCATCACATTGTCTGTGAGAATCAGCACGTGTCGTGATGTTAATTTGGGCTGAAAAACACGGAGGGCGAGAGAGACCGCTCTCAGCTCCAGCCAATTTATATCGTGTACCTGTTCTAGACTGGACCATCGGCCCTGAGTCAAGTGAGAGAGGAAATGAGCCCCCCAGCCACTCAGGCTGGCATCGGTCGTGATGGTTTGTTGTTGTGGCTCTCTGAGCAGGCAGCCCTGAAGGAGCGCTGGGGAGGACCACCAATGGAGGGCTCTCAAAACATCAGCCGATAGCAAGACTTGGAGATTGGAGCCATCGCGTCCCATCCGTTGGAAAGGCAGGAGGAACCACTGGAGAGGCCTGGTATGGAAACGAGCCCAAGGGACAGTAGATATGCAGGATATCATCTTACCCAATAACTGTGATAATACTGACAATGGTACCTTTCTAAGCGTCCTAACTACCCCTACCAACTTGTTGATACTACCCCGTCAATCGGGGGAAAGAAAAACCTTCTCTGAACAGTGTCGATGATCGCACCCAAGTGAATGATTCTAGAAGCGGGGGTCAAATGACTTTTGTCCCAGTTTACAGAAAACCCATACTGTTGGAGGGAAGCATTGGTAAACTTTGTGTCAGAGTCTGAATGACGAACAGAAGATGACAAAATTAAGATGTCGTCCAAATAGCATTGTAACCTGATGGGCTTGGCCCTAAGGGATGCGGCAAGAGCCGCCAAAACCTTAGTGAAGGTCCTAGGGGCCGAAGCTAAGCCAAAGGGCAGGGCGACATACTCATAATGCGCGCCATTATAACAGAAATCGGTGGAACTTGCTATGGGAAGGCCGAATTGGAATATGAAGGTAGACTTCAGTAAGATCGATGGATGTGAGGACATCGTTCCTCCTGATGCACATGAGGATAGATTGTAGGGCAGTCATTTTGAATTTACGGTAGACTAAAGAGCGATTCAGGAGTTTGAGATCCAGGATGGCTCTCCAACCACCCGAACTCTTGGGTACCAAAAAGAGGTGGGAGTAAAACCCCCGGGCTCTCTGGTCCAGGGGAACTGGTTGGATGGCATTGATTGCCAGGAGGTGAGATATGGCCTTCTGCATGAGAGCTCTCTTCTGAGGATCCCTGGAGGGGGGACTGGACATGAAAAAATCAGGAGGGGTGGATTGAAATTCTAGAACCAAACCAAGTCTGACGGTGTCCCTAACCCAAGCATCTGAGGTTGAGGCGGACCACCTGTCCGCAAATAGTTTCAACCTGCCTCCTATGGGGAGGACCCCGCCTGTTCTATTTGGATCTCTGAAAGGGCTTGTTGCCCGCCCCCCTGTACTGCCTTCTGGGATGACCACCCCTACGGCCTCTGTGGTAAAGATCTGGCCTGTCGGACTGGTTTCCCTGTCCCTGGGGGGAAAATCTATGGTATCTTGTGGCATACGATCCCTGGGAGGAGGGACGAAAGGAGCTCCTACGAAAGGGCTGGTGGAAGCGGGGTTCTGATCTCCGATAGAGGGAAGGAAGAATTTTCTTTTTCTTTTTTGTTTCTATTAGGAGGGGCTCTAAGGCCACCCTGAATAATTTGTCGCTTGAGATGGGTGCAGAGGCAAGCTTCCATTTGTGCTTAGAGTCCGCCTGCCAGTGTCATAGCCAGAAAAGCCTCCTGGCCAAGATCTGAGAGGTAATGGCCCTCGAGGAAAATTTGACTGCATTGTAAGTAGCAGCTGCGGAAAACTCAGCGGCTGCGATAATCTTTGTGACATCCTGATGGGCCTGAATGTTGGAAGGGGGTAGAGTCTCCCTCAGATGATGGAGCCATCTAAGGGAAGAGCGGGTAAAAATGGAGGCTGCCGTAGCCGCCCTAACTGCCCATGCGTCTGAGACATGAGCCCGGCGTAAGGCCAGTTCCACCCTTTTCTCCTCGGGTTTGAGAGCCTCCTTGGCCTCCCCAGGAATGGCCGAGGATGAAACTAGGGCCACAATTGGGTCGTCTACCTCGGGGGTGTTCAGAGAAGCGGAGAAACCCGGGGCCAGGTTATACAGCCTTTTGTCATATCCAGAAGGGGCAGGGTAGGATGCCAATAGGGCCCATTGCTTATCAACTAGTTCCTCAAATATGTGTGGAACTGGGATCACCTCTGTCTCAGTGGGTGGGTGAGAGAAAAGCAGATCCCCCTGTTTCTTTTGGGATCCCGATGGCTGTGGTGCAGGGGAATCATCAAGGCAGGCTGTCTTCTTAGCCTTGAATAATAGGGACTTGAAGAGTGAGGGATGGAAAAGGCCTGTAAAAATCGGTTGGTCTGGGGAAATGCCCTCGTCAGACATACCCCTCTCCAAGGGGTATGTCTCAGAAGGATCCTGGGCATAGTGGTGTATGGACTCCCCTCCCTGTTCTGACCACTCACCCAGGTTTTGACCCTCCCTTGGTTCCGGGGGGGTTCTAACATAAGGGGAGGGGGGGTCCTCGTGTGGGTACTCTGACTGGTCAATGACACTCATGGATCTTCCCGAAGCAGAGGTGTAGTCGGGAATGGATTGGTGGCTGTGATGTCTAGAACGAGACCTGATGTTATGCCTTTGCAATGGCCAACTCCATCCACTTCCTCATCTTTGCTGGGACTTCCGCCATCATATCATCCTCCTCCTCCTCCCGTAGGCCCGCAGCAGTAGGCGTTCAGGTGTTCTGCGAGGAGGTGGACCCGGCGATGGAACATGCTGTGGGGAGCCACGCCTGGAGTGGGTTGATAGGTCAAGGGCTGGAGCCACTGGGCTAGGAGACCTGGAGGGATTCACGTTCAACAGAGCAGCCAAGTGCTCGACCTCTCTGGTTCGCTTACGCACTTGTTTTTCAAGGGCCTGATGTCTTCTGAGGGCATCTTTCTCGGCCGCTTTGGAAGGTCTACCTGGGTCAGTAGATTTGTCTCCGGTTCTAGCAGAGGAAGATCTAGAACTGTGACCACTGGCCATACTGGTACCAGACAGAAGAGAAATGCGCAAGTAAGAATTTTTGATGAGACACTGTCCCTTAAACGGAGACCCCAGGAGTCTTCTCTCCTAGCAGCCTACAGACTGACTGAATATAAGAAACTCAGGTAGCAATTAGTTGGAATGTTCTGTGAGCCTCAGGCCGCAATTCCGGAGAGAATAACCTTGAAAGAATTATTACCCCGGTCCGCAGTAAGGGAAACCAAGGGTGACAACGAGGGAGAATTCTATTCAGCACCAGCTAGTCACAACTTGAGGTAGAGGGCCGCTGCTGAGGCCCCCAGTAGGGGAAACCTAAAGTCAGAGGGGAATCCACTGAGTTTTGTCCTGGCCCCCAGCAAGGGAAACCTACAGGGCAGAGTAATAATAATTTTTTAATATATATATAAATGTATATATATATTTACTTAAATCTATTAATGTATTAGACTGGCCAGTCCCCAACCCGGGAAACCTAAGAAGGCCAAGGTACAGACAGAATCTAGGGGTGTTGTACCCCCCCACCCGGCCCCAGCAAGGGAAACCGGCTGGGTAATTAAGGTCGAGGTTCCAACTTTAGAAGAGACTGCTGCCACGCAGTTCCAAAATGGCGACGCGGCTTCCGAAAACGAAACTGAAACCCCTGGGACAACCTTGCTCTGTGTGAAGAGCAGCGGGAGAAAATATACAAATGCAGGGCTTAATGAACCTCTTCAACTAAAAAAACAAGCTAGAAGCACTCCATGCTCAGGACACCCCGAAAGCCGAAAAGCCAATCGAGAGATCGGAAAGATAAGCCTCGCGGCAGCCGCCACAGAGCATTGCGAGGCTTCCTTATAAGGAAGACAGACAAGGGAAGGCAAAACTACAATGAACAGAACTGAATCCCTTCCTACTGGGGGGGAAAGAAGCAAACCTGAACCTCTCTTCCTTGTTTGCAGAAGAAAAATCTCTGTTCCGGCCAGCAACAGAAAAAACCCAGCTATCTGCTACAAGGCTGAGCTGGAACTGGGGACGCAAGGAGGAGCATCGAGGAGGAGGAGGCGTGTCCTACTAATTAGCCCAGCCTATGCAACAGGAGACTGAGCACCTCCCACTTCTGGATGCTCGGAACAGCTCATAGGAGAAGTAATTTCATCACAACATATTATCATAGCTTTAAGGATATAGCCATTTATAACTTGGTGCTCAATGCTTTAGGAATATAACAGAACAGCTTTGGTATACATATTTGCATCAGGAAAAAACAAACACGTTTGAGAAAGTGTTCAACAAAATTCCACAACACAAGAGATTAAAAAGAAATCCTTTTTATTTACACATTTCAATTACAGTGTATATGTTGAAAAACACAGTAAACTGATTCAGTTTATAAGCATGGAAATCATGAATCACAGATTTGTAAAGCAGTTTCCACAGTGTAACAACAAACTCTGTAGACAATGATTCTAAAGCAAGAGAAGAAATGGCGTACAAAATGCACAAAGATTACCTCTCACAACATGAGTTGTAAAGTGATTTGGCTAGCAAACACTATCAAGACATGTGGCCATAGTCACTCCCCATCCCCACCCACCCCCACTGAGTCACTAGCAGGACAGATCTTACTGCATTTGTCCCAGCAAAGATATCACAGTCCAGATTAAAGCAGAACACATTGGAACAGCATTTCTGGTTCTATATAGGCATATCCAGCATTTCACAACATTACAGGTTAGGAAGGATCACACTCAATAACAGTAAGCAAGGTTTCACAAGTCTGACACTACTACTACACCACAACTATTACCAAGCTATCACTACCACTCAAAGAAAACTAGAAGAACCTGGAAAAATGAAAAGATTAATAGTTAGGGGATCTGCTGGAACAGTTCACAGGTACCATTTCCCTTTAGAGAGAAGAAAAAAAACATAAATAAACTATTATTAAATAGATTATCCAGTTGTCCAAAATATAAATCGTTCCTAAAAAAGGAGAAAGCCTGTAAAAGAAAAATATTAATGTAGATTAAGAAGCAACAAGTCCATACATCAAGAAGGGAGAAACATCTTTAGTTTAGGTATATATAAAATTCATTATGGGGAACAGACTGTCCCAGAGAATCCAGAATGTTATTTCCCTGTAAACCACACCAATCCTGAGAGCAGTTTGGTGGTTTTCAGACATATATCTACTTCACCAGAAGTTGTTCAAAGGGTTCTAACCATTATATTCCAACAGGAACATTATGGTCCAGATGTGTGGGGTGATCTGGAAGAAAGAGAATATTCGGGAATTCTCTGGAATGGTCTAAATTTGGTCTATATTGCTATCTAGTGGCCCATTAATGAATCTAGCTTTCTAGTTTCTAAAGGAAAGATTAACAAGAAGCAAATGGATGGAAACTAATCAAGGAGAGAATCAAATTGTTCCTGACAGAACAATTAATCAGTGGGATGACTTGCCTTCAGAAGTTATGGGTGCTCCATCACTGGAGATTTTTAAGGAAAGACTGGACAGCCATTTGACTACAATGGCACAGGGTGTCCTGCCTGAGGAGGTGGTTGAACTAGAAGATTTCTAAGGTTCTTTCTAACTCTTTTATTCTGTAATCACCCGACTTGCTGGTCACGGATATTAAAGATAGCAGTCACACAACTTGATGGATTCTGTGTCAGGGTTTGTTGTAAAAAAAAAAGATTGATCTCTAAGAACAGCATTTCTCAACCTGGTATCTCTGAAATATGTCAGGACTACAGTTCTCAAATGTTATAATCCTAACATATGCTAGATATAAACCACAAATCCTTCTAATTGTAACCTTATGATTTGCTGAAAGAATAGAATTCAAGAATGCAGATCTGACTGCAGATATTTTGAGGTATTGTTAGTGCCTCTGAGAAGTCAAGATAGCGCTTCTTGCTATGGTGTAACAAAATAATTTATTTCCATGCAAAAATGCCATGAAGTGAAACACTAAAGGGACTTAAGAACAAGGAAGCGGATGGGAAATGAATAAATGGACTATTTTAACATGAGGCACAAGACACTTAAGAACAGTTTGTCAACCTTGACAACTTTATGATGGGTGAAATTCCAGTGTTCTGGGAATTGAAGTCCACTCATCTTAAAGTTGTTATGGTTAAGAAAATCTGTTCTAGAACTACACTGAATGGCTGGCCTGCAATATGGCACTTCAGATCAAAAGTGACAATTAGAACACAGTCATATGAGGGTAAGAAGTCATACAGACCTCACTTTAGCATCTAGAAATGACAAGGTTAAAAAAAATACTCTTTTTTGTTATTTTTTGGGGACAGGGAGAAGAGTTTGCAAATGCTCCATATATTCCTTCTTACAATTCTGAAACTGCGCTCTCAAATAGGCCCAATCCTTCAATAAAGTATACAAAAGCCCAGAAATGCCCTTGAAATGGGATATGTTCTTGTATGTCATCCTACCTCAAATACGAAAAATTATGATCCAAGTTCCTAAATAATTCCCTTAACTCAATAAGGACTCAACAAACAATTCAGCTTTACTCATCCGATATTTTTCTCCCTAAAAAGAAAGAGAAAGAGAAAGAGAAAGAGAGAAAGAGAAAGGGGGAGAGAGAGAGAGAGAGAGAAGGAAAGAAGAAAGAAAGAAAGAAAGAAAGAAAGAAAGAAAGAAAGAAAGAAAGAAAGAAAGAAAGAAGGAAAGAAAGAAAGAAAGAAAGAAAGAAAGAAAGAAAGAAAGAAAACAAGCTGCAAAGGACCAATGAATGAAACATCATGATTGGAAAAATGCCATAAGCATGGTTTAAAATTAAGGCAACTGCTGAGATAGATAGATGATAGATAGGTAGGTAGATAATAAATAAATAAATAAATAAATAAATAAATAAATAAATAAATAAATAAATCAAGCAAGCAAGCAAGCAAGCAAGCAAGCAAGCAAGCAAGCAAGCAAGCTGAATAAGATATGAAAACTTGAAGATCTCCTGTAAAGGAATAAGTCTGATGCAGTAGTTCCACCTGTTTAAAAAATATACATTATTTCAAAGTTAAGCTCCGGAAAAGAGTCAGGAATGAATTCCTTTCCCTATATCTGAAAGGAAAACAATGAGATTACATAAAAAAATTTTCAGATACATAAAATGGGGGAGGAAACAAAACATGCTTCACAGAACAGACCAACATTATGCATGTAAATCAACCAGATTAACTGTACAGTTTTACTCTTAACAATAACTTCAATAAGTCAACACATTTTCTGTATTACTAAATTAAGAAAAAACTATAGCATTCAGCTGGATGATCTAGTTAATATCACTGGCTTTGGGGATCCTGCTTGCCAGCTTGCCAGAGTGCATTAAAGATTTTTCATTAAGAGCTTTCTCTTCTTTTGGGGAACAATGTTTTTAAACCAACATTTTAACAATGTTTTTAAACCAATGTTTTAAAAGCAACACTGAGTTTTATCATGTTTTTTTTTAACATTCTCAACCAAAGGTCTCACATAACAGAAAAAGGGGCAGCACTACCAAAGATGAATATGGAAACTGGAATATATCCTTTGAATATCACAATTAAAAATGATCCTTCCCAACCAGATTTATACCAAACGATGGCATACATGAGATCCAATATGAATCAATGTTCCGTACATTAGGGCCCAAGGCCCAAACCAGTAATAAGTTATTAAATATATATAATAGGTTACAATAAACCTTACACAAAATCCTTAGGATTTCAAATAGTTTGCAATGTTTTACAAATGCAATACTTTGGTAAACAGTATGGATCTTTGCTATTTCGTGGTGACCTTAATTCAGATACACCTCAGCCATGCTACTCAGAGGTATGTTATGGCTTTAAAAGCCATACTGCACTATCTTGGATGCCATTAAAAGAATTCTCCAACCCTTCTTTTTGTCCAAAATGGCTGCTGAAAAATAAAGCTCAGAAGACAGTGAGAAAGGCAATCAAAGTGGGGGGGAAAGAAAAGAAGAACCCCATCCATATGTATGTAATACTGACAACCTACTTAATGTAAAGATATTAAGAACCTACGCTGTAAAGTCATGGATAGGAAGGCTATCTTATTAGTTTTCCTAATACTAAGGAATGCCTATAAAAAGATCTAAAAAGTGCTACCAAATAAAAGATACACAGTTCATGAATAAAATCATGAAAACTGAAATGGGACTATATCAAATAAATAGAATAAGCAAACTAACGTCTAAGGTGCATCTCTGAGATAGTGTAATTAATTTGACTTCCTGATTCAAGTAAATGTTTCTACAGGATTAATAGCTGCCAAAATTCCTTTGAATCAACTATGAAGGGCTTCTACTATCACTTCTTATTTTGAAAGGTGTCAAAGGTATATTTTCATTTCTTCTGTGATTGCTATGTTCGGTGTGTGAGCCCTTTGGTGATGAAATATTCATTTATACCATTTAAAGTCAGTTGCTGATAAGAAATAGTTTCAACATTTGGGCCACCCTTTGGAAAAACAAGAAACCAGAGAAGAATGAAGGAGAAATATCATGTGTTGAAAATGGCATTTTCCTAGAAAGTTAATCAACTCACTCTAAACTCACTCTTTAAGGGAGGTGGGTGGTCTAGAAATATGAAG
The DNA here is from genome assembly GCA_009733165.1 of Naja naja. Classification (NCBI taxonomy): domain Eukaryota; kingdom Metazoa; phylum Chordata; class Lepidosauria; order Squamata; family Elapidae; genus Naja; species Naja naja. Next base: position 10,873,381 of record CM019155.1, on the reverse strand, counting down.
TATAAATAAATAAAATAAAATAAAAATAAATAAACTGATATACAAAGCTTCATTGTTATATAACTCATACTAGGTCTCTTCAACAATGTATATGCTTGCCATGTAATTCATATCAGCACTTAAGAGGCTGCTATCTAAAGGACAATACTTGGTCAACAGTGGTTCAATTGTTCAAACAACCTAGTTTGATACAATCTACAAATAGTTGGTACATCCATCTCTATACAGTTTAGCTTTCCCTGTATGTTTTAGGGTCCTAGCCCTATAAATTTATTTATTTCTAATAATTATAAATTTGACTTCTGTTGAACATCCCTCCTTTATGACCAAACATTTCAGAACAACTTTCGAAAATCTGAAGAAGTGTAAAACACAAATAGTTATATAGAGATGATATTTTGTAATCTTCTCATGACCACTAAACCAAGAGAAAATCACCCTCATTTTTAGCTTGGACAAAAACATCATCACAGGATTATCTTTAATTTCTTTTGAAATTAATATTATCCAACCTTGTCCAAAATGAATGTTAAAAGTGCATGAATTAATGAATACGATAGTGGCCATTTAGCTTCGAACTATAAAATTATTAATATTCAGCATCACACTTGACTACACTTACTCATTGGCAAGGGTATAAAAACTAAACTGACTTGGAAAATGTTGCCAAATTAAATGAAAATTATCTCTATAAGAGAAAAAAGTTTCCACATACAGTGGTCACTGGCTAAACATCTACACCAAATGTATGCTTTTGAAGTTTCAGAACAAATAATACACAGGTCAAGATACAAGTATTGACTTAACTGGCATCTTTATAAAAACAAAAGAGTTACACCAATAATAATAGCAATAACAGCAACATGGAACCGTTTTCATTCAACTCTGATGAAACAACACAGCTGCTTTCTTCCCCATCCCACCAAATAAGCTTTTGTGTAACTAAATTAGTAATATGTGAACAGCTTCATTTAAATTTGTTTAAATGTCTTGTATTTACACAATATATTAGAAGCAGTGACTGCATTTTGCATCTTTAAAATAACACATGATAAAGAAAGAACAAGATAATGGTTGCAACAGATCTTCTATCAAAGATGTGGAGATAGTTCAGGAAGCATTGTGGAAAGAACAGGCCCTCCTATTTTTACGGTGATTAGCTTTTGTGGAAGGCATCTCAAAATTAGGGACCAATGTTACTATGATCATGTTAAGCTCACTTCTAATTTAGTATTAATCAGTTGAGGTATTGTAGTATCTATAGACAATTCAAGTGAGAGATCTGATGCCCATCAGTGATAGGACAGGTTTCCTTCTGCTTACTACAAAGAGAGATAGAGAAAAAAAATGTGTCTTTTTCTTCTTCCTTTTTCCCTTATCCCAGAGAATCCCATCTACCAAGATGGTGAGTGTGTTATATATCTACTAGACACTTGCCATCATGTCACTGAGATGGGACTCAGACAAAGCAAAGCAAAATCCACGCCATTATTTTAAATGCTACAGTACTGAAGATTCCCCAAGTTGTAAGCCTTAAAAGCATTCACACTGTCCTCAAAACACCCTAAACTGTTTCAAAGGTCATCCAGCCTAATCAAAGATCTGTTGACATAAGAAATAAGTTTCCTCAGATCTCAAATGTGATGTAGAAGTTGGGCATTGTAAAATCCCCTCTTCTAGCAGGCATTGTTGCATTTAAGCTGTACCTGAGCTATGCAGTGAAGACAGTTTAAAAAAAACACACTACTTTAATTGTTAAATCCTAAATAGCAATCTTAGTTTTGTGGAAAGACTTTATAATATCCTGGGATGGCAAAGATATAATATGCTCTCACTGTCTCTTGAGTCTGAGGCACTGTTGTGTTTTAAACACAATTCTAAACACAGAAAAGCTAGCCTAAATTGCACCATAAACTAAAATGCCAGTTTTTTTAAACAAACTCAAATTAAGAGCTGTAAATAATAAAGACCTCTCTGGTATAGCCAAATTCAAGCTATACTTCGCAAAGATGAAGATGGTTTTTACTAACTATCATTAAAATGTCTAACATATCTTCACACCTACACTATACCAAAATGCTACAGCTTAATTATTACCAGTAGGGAAAAAACAACTTTGTCTTTAAAAGACATGATATATTTTCCTGTCTTTACTGTTGATTCCCACATGTTCTTAACCAGGAACACAGTTGTAAAAGCCTTCTTTTTTTAACAGAATATGATTCTGAATAGTTAAAAAAGGAACATCACTACTTCCCAATATCACATAACCTGCAGTTCTGAAAGAACTTCCCTTAACTATTTCTCTATATGCTCAAAGTCACTTATAATCCTTATTTGCTCTAGGTTTATTGGCCTAAAATGTATAAACATGGAATAGATTTCTAAGAGTAGTGAAAGGAATGCTCTCTTCTCATAAATCAATGGAAGCAGGGAATGGTGTCAGAAAAGTCTTTCTTTGAAGGAAAGAGTTTATTTAGTGTAAAATAAAAAACTCAGAGAGGAAATGTCTTCATAATTCACCTGGTGGTGTGGGAATAGCACTAGAGTACAATTTGGCAGACTCTACTGTTATCAAGCATTATTGCCAATTACTATTACACAGAAAGAAAAATTAATTAAAATGTGAAGCTCAACACCAGTAACTCACTTCCCAAAAGCCTAATAAGCAAAATGGATCTCCTTGTCCTGAATATGTAAACTTTCTCATCACCCAGCAACCCCTAGTTATTTCCTGGCCATACAAACCCTCTAAGAAAGCACGAGAGAATCCTGAATACAAGCATCCTTCTTAGGTAAGGACCTCAACTGGTGAGACAATTTGTCCAAAATGGGGTTAGTAAGAAATGTTAGGAATACTGAGAGGAATACTTTATGTGCAACAATTACATTCCCTTTACTAGGAATAAGATCTTTCAAGAATGAGCTTCAAAGCCTCTTGGCAAAAAATAAATAAAAGATCTGTTAAATTATATGGCTCAATGTTTATTCTGTATTACAGGCATCTGTATGCTTAGCTACAAACAGTAGATTATGGGTGCGTTCTGATTTCAACATCCCACACTGAAGATAAGGGCAACCATTATCAAATATTCTTTCCTAAGAAAAAAAACATTATAAAAATTATTTTTAAGAGTCAAAGTTCTTTTGATCCAAGACATTGTGATCACGTAGCATATCGCCTACAAATATCCATGTACATCTCATTCACACATGAGATCTGTAGTTCTGTATGTTCCACACAGATAGTTTTCGCTCTTGTAATCCAACTTCCATTTGTAGCAAGGTTGTTGATGTCAAGCAGCTGTCACAGAATAATTTTGAAGTTTCAGAAGGAGTCTGTAAAGCCAGCACCAAAAATTACAGGGAGATTCTACCCTTCTGACTTCTTCCATAACCTGCTGTATTTTAAGACAACTTATGCCCACTGGTCACTCCACTATCAGTGCCACATTGATATGGGAGAGATCTATCATGTGCCTGGAAAAAAGATGAATGCATAATGATTTAAGGCAGATGTATTTTTTGAGCAGATGAAATAACTTATTTTTACATACTTCCTCCCCATTTTAGGCATGGTTCAGATGTAGCCAAGTTTTCTAAGCCAGTATTCCTCACACTGTAAAAAGAATGGGTTGTTTCGCTGTAAAGATTGATTGATGGATTAATATGCTGCCCATGTCAACTTTGGACAGCTTGGACAATGCAATAAAAATAGAAATATAAAAGCAATTATAAATGTAGGAATAGTTAAAATTACAAAAATTAAATACCAATAAAGGAGAATATTTGTAGCTCAGGGTTGAAATGAGGGGTCCTTAGTGCTCTCTGAGCTGGCTTGTTTTCTTGCAGATGTTTCATTACTATTCAATACATTGCAACAAAATGGATACCCACACAACGTTATCAAAAAGTCCCTGACCTCTCAAACCAATTCAGCACAACCTACACACACCCTAAAATATTTATACTGCTATACATCAAGAATATCACAGAAGCCATAAACTACTACAACCACATGGAATCAGCATAGCACACAAACCAACTAAAGCCCTTCAAAACATCCTAAGCAAACCAAAAGACCCAGCAACTCCAGAAGAAAAAACAGGAGCCATCTACAACATGCAATGCAAGGACCACAACAACCACTGTGTAGGACGAACAGGCAGAAGAAGACCGGCAGAATGCATCCATGAACACCAACTAGCAGTCAGAAGACATGACGAAAGTTCTTTAATTTCACAACATATAGACTGATTTAACCATAATTTCAATTTGGAAAATGTGACAATCCTGGACCAGGCCAAGTCCAAAAATGCCAGGGAATTTCTAGAAGCCTGGCACTCTGACGAATCAGCCATCAATGGACACATAGACATGAACACGAACATCTATAGACTTTGCAAAAGGGAACAAAAAGACTCCAGAACTTCCCCACCAGTAATCAGCACTCAGATCAGCATAGATCAGACCAAGAAAGGACTACCCCAAACAAAGAATATAAGACCACCTCCATCCATACAGACAAGTATGTCATCAGAATATAAACTGACAGCAAACAGCACTCTTAGTAGCATTGATGATGTTACTTAGTTTGGGTAATGAAACATCTGCAAGAAAACAAGCAAACTCAGAGGACCCTCAAAAATTAAATAGAATAATAATAATAAAAAACGAAGGACTCCCACAGACAAAGCTGGTTCTTCTATAACTGCACAGCCACTTCCACCCTAAAGTGTCTCCACCAATGTGCCAATCACTAGAGTCAGGTATTAATGACCCTTTGGAAGATAATAATAATTTATTAGACTTGTATGCCGCCCTCTCTCCCTAAGGACTCAGGGCGGCTCACAGTGTAAAAACACAATACAATAATTTACTTAAAAAATAATTAAATAATACAAGCCCAATAATAAACTAAAAACGAATTAAAATTACTTTAAAAAGTAAAGATAAGAAAAAGGAGATTGGGCCTCACTTCTGACAACTGGATGTTCCAAAGGGTGAGAGGCACAGTGGAAAAGGCTATTCTTCTAGAGCCCATCAGCCAAAATTTTTTGACTGTCAAGAGTCTGCAGTCGGCCTCTTCTGCCGGAATACGTAGGGCAGGGCAGGGCAGCCCCATTGGGGCAAAGCAATTTTTCAGATATTCTGGACCCAGTCAAGCACCCAACTCTTTCATTGAGATTTTGGCTTGTTAAACTATAGTTTTCAGAATTTGAATCCACTTTATATTCTGCTTACAAATCATGATACGAAACAGGGGTCTCCAAACTTGGTAACTTAAGACTTGTGGATTGAGCTCCTAGAATTTCGCAGCCAGCATAGTTATGCTGACGGAGCATAACTGGCTGAGGAATTCTGAGAACTGAAGTCCACAAGCTTTAATGTTACCACTTTTGGAGACCCTCTAACATAAAACATAATCTGAAATCCTGATTTGTACATTGTACATAAAAATGACAATTATTCCTGATGGCATGGAAAACTGTGGCTTAATGACAGATATCACTGTTGAAAAATGTGTAGTGAAACAGAGAGAAACAAAGAACTGAACATGGTATGATCATCAGTATGATGAATCAGGTCTAAACTAAACATTTCTCCAATCTCAAGATAAGAGGTCTTTATAAAACAGTTGAAAAAAATAACTTTTTTTATTACTGTACTTTGGTATTTACTATTGAATTATCAAATTTAATCTTTCCCTATTGCTGTGTTTTTTATCAGATTGGTTGGGGATAATGGGATTGTAATACAATTCATCTAACACTGAGAAATGCAAAATAATTTATATAAGATTAAAACCTATGCATAATACTTACCTGTGAAACTTCTGCTGAAATTTTAAAGCATCAGCAGGCTCTTTAAATTTTGCAATGGCCTTTCGTTGTTGAGGCAACATCTGTAAACTCTATTGAAGACAAAAAAAGGAAAAGAACATCAGAGTTTGGAGAAATTTCCTCTTAATAGCTGTTGCAAAAAGATGAGTTAAAGTGGAAGCCACAAAGGTAGTACTTAACTCGCAAATCAATCCATCTGAATACAGAATTGGATGTCCATGTACTTTTACCTACTATGAGAAATTCCACCATCCTCTAATATTTTTTCTACTAAATGAACAGTAAAACTAGATATTTTTTACATTCTAACAACTTAAATGATCACTATAAATTTATCAGATGGTCTTAAAAAACATTAAAATTTATTCTGAGGCTATATTTTTGTTAAGAGAGCTCCTAGAGAGGGCTAGGAGGGTATTAATGAGATCTTTGAAAAAAACTGCTGCAAATATCACCTTGATTCCTGATGCTTCCCCTTTCCATATTTCCATTAACTTACTTATACAAGTTAAAAGGGAAACAAAGCAAGTGGGAGTTAAAGCCTTAAAGGAACACGTGAAACAAGTCTGAAAACATTCAAAGTAGGCCTAACACAGGAGTGTCAACCTCACGTCATCATGACAGCATCACATGACGTATCGGGACTTCCCCCCTTCACTAAACTGGGCGTGGACATGGCCAGCATGTGACACATTCGGCCCGCACAAGAGTCTAACAGCCCTGGCCTAACAGAAGCAACTTGAAATAACTACAAATCATTCTCAAATTCTTTCCAAATGACAAATGAAAGTTGAATTCCGCCACGATCTAAAGACCTGGTTTTGAACAGGCTGGGCTGGACTGACCTCCTAGGGTTTTTAAATTTATTTTAATTTATTTTAATTGTTTTATTGATTGGGCTTTCTAGATTTAATTCTTTTTAAAATATTTATTGTTCTTGTGTTTTAATTGTGAGTCACGAGTCCTTGGAGAGGGGCAGCATATAAGTCCAATTATAAATAAATTAAATAAATAAATTCATGATTTGAACAACATCTGCTCCTCTTCTCTGTTTTTCACGCAGGAAATGGCTAAAAAAATTCTCTAGTTAAATAAATTTGGTGGAAATTTGGTGGAACCAGCTTCCCCTGGAGCTCCAGGTGGCCCCTGACCTCTGCTCCTTCCGCCGTGACCTAAAAACTTGGCTGTTCCAACTGGCCTACCCAGACTGATGGGGGGGAGGGTTTTTAGTATAGTTTTAATTGGCATATTTATGAGACCTTAGGTTTAATAGTTGTTTTTTTAAATTACATTTATATGCCACCCTTCTCCGAAGACTCAGGGCGGCTTACAATTTTTGGGACACAACCCAATGCGCTTAGCAATGGCCTTCATTCCATTGTATATGCCTGCTTATTACTAGGGCTTTTTGCCCCCAGCGGCATTTTTACAAAGTCAGCTTATTGCCCCCAACAATCTTGGGTCCTCACTTTACCTACCCCGAGAGGATGGAAGGCTGAGTCAACCTTGAGTCTGGTGGGATTCGAGCCTGCATTAATTGCAGGCAGCTGGAACTAAGTGCTAGGCGTTTAACAGCCTGCACCACCAAGGCTCTTTTAATATTTGTATATTTGTATTTGGATTATTTTTATTTTGTAAGCCACCCTGAGTCCTTCGGGAGATAGGGCAGCATATAAGTCTCATTCATTCATTCATTCATTCATTCATTCATTCATTCATAAATAAATAAATAAATAAATAAATAAATAAATAAATAAATTTGCAAAATCTGCACATTCAGAAGTAGGTTTCTTCATTCACACAACCAACAGCTTTCCACAGCATGCTAGTGATTATTGCTGGTGTCCAACATTCTAGAGTCATTTGTTAAGGTAACTTGGAAGTAATGCTCTTTGGATTTAATTTTAAGGATTTATGTATTTTATGAGAAATGGATGCAAAAATTAGGATATTTTTATAATCCCCCAAATGGATTGTTTTCTTCACGGATGCAAAGAATTTTTATATTGAACTTAAATATTTCAGTTAAATTGATTTAGTGAAAAGCAAGGTTTCAGATTTAGTACAATCTGCGAATGGATTATTTAAATAAATGTTAAGTATATAAAGAATATAACTATTCATCTCCTTCAGACAAAGAATGAGTGGGGAGGAAAAAGGTGTCAAAAAGAAATAGAGAATCCTATAATTAACTTGGTTATTAATCCTCTAAGTCAGTATTCTGTCACCTATCCCTTTGTTCAATAAAGAAATATTGTTGCCTACATTCTGCCAGCATGGATGGTATACTGTCCCTGTTTTCATCTGATGACTTTCTAGTTCATACATATATTCTCCTTTATTGGTAGTTCATAAATAAATAACCTAAATTTAAAAATAAGCCATTGTTTGTATTAGCAGTTACTATGTATGTTTATGAGATGTTGAATCCATTATTCAATACCCGCATTTCCTAATGAACATTCCTAGGAATACAAAGCATTGGATACCGATTTGGTTATATGTAAAAGATGCCAACAGGACGAATCCACTGAAGCCAACAGGATTTCTACAAGTGCTGGCTAACTTGCTAATTAATACTTTCTTTGAGATTTTTATAAATATGATCCAGTCCAATACCATTTTTAAAAGGTGTTAAGCACTGATGGGATGGTTAGCATGTCTTCTAAGACATTGATCTGCTAAATCAGTAGCCCTCAGTCCTTTGGCATCATTGGAATTGCAAGTCTCAAAGTTTCCAAATGTGACTTCTGCCATGCAACCTTGGAATTTCAGAAGCTGGATTCCCAACCCATGTTATTATTTCTTTATTCTGAATGCAGAGAGAACTCAGACCATATAAATAGTCCTTGACTTACAACCACTCAATTTAGTATCGTTCAAAATAACAAAGATATTGAAAAAAGTGACTTCTGAACAGTCCTCGCATTTACGACCATCACTGTGTATCCCCACAATTATGAGGCAACCAGCATGTATTTGCAACATTTCCCAAATGACTTCTGAGAAGCAAAATCAATGGGCAAAGCATGATTCACTTAACTGCAGTGATTTTTTTTTAAAAAATTAAAAACAACTTTATTTACAAAACTTAAAAACACACAAATACAAAAACACTAACATGTAAATACTCCTCACATTGATATCAAATTTGATAGATTCTACTAGTCAGTACAAACTAATACTTGTCACATCTTCATTTACTATCACCTCCTAAACACTAAATGACTCACAATTCTCTACTAATCTTCCCGTTGGTTTATAACTATTTTTCAACTATTTTTCAATTCGTACTGTTTAAATAATAAATAAAGTAATTTAATAAATAGATAATAAGTGGATGATTAGATATCTTACTTTAGGGGAATAATCTAACTGCAGTGATTTTCTTAACAACCATGGGAAAAAAAGTTGTAAAACCAGGCACAACTCACTTTAACAACCAATCTGCTTAGCAACAGAATTCTGGTTCCAATTGTGGTTGTAAGTCAAGGACTACCTGCATTAGATAACAACCAAAGTAGCACTGCAATCAGTTGCATGAAGAAAACCTTAATATGCTTGTTGAGATAGCAATCTTTAAATGAAGTTCGACATAGATGAAAAGTTGCCCAAAAATGATTTTATTACAGTATTTGCTTACTGAGGAAGTAAACTTTGGCTCATGAAAAACAACAGGAGAAAAACATTACACAAATCTTTCCATATATAAGGAATATCTCAAGTTTTCCTTGGGATTTACAGTAGAAAACAATTCTGCACAAAACTTTATTTAAAAATGAACTATGAATCACTGTGCATTAACTGAATCATTGTGGAAAACTCTGAAGAATAGGAATGTGAAGCTAATTAAGTTATTCATTAGCTTTTAACAGTGGGGTCAAACATAATATCATTCAGAATAAACATATTGTATACACTTCCAACTAGTTGCAAATATTTTGCTCATCCAGTAACTGCAGATTTCTATCATTAAGGCACAAGATGGCAGGTGAATTGGAAGATTTGTGAAATGCCACTAGGTTTCATATCATGGGAATGTAATGGAATTGCATCAGAATGTACTATCAAATAATGGAAGAAAAATAATAAATCCACAGGAATTGAATTTCTTGCGTTTGTGTAGATCTGTGGTTTCAAAAGTTCAAAACAGCTAATTTGTTCAGTGAAAGCTGCTGTCTTTAAAAAATGTTCTAAAGCTGTATGTCAACAGATGAAATAATTTATTTTTCAGATGCCCTGTTAATCATAACAATTAGTCTGTACAGCAGCCTGGCTGCTTTCCTTCTCTTCTCCTTGATCACATAAAGATCAAAAGTGTATACTTCTGATTTAAAGCCACCATTGCTTTTGAATAACTAGGACTTTTAATTAATTCTAAATCTAACTTTTATCTCAAAGTTCAGAACTGGATATTACAATTTAAAGTTGGCTTTACCCAGACAAGCCGGATAGGTACTGTAAGATTATAATGAATAAATGTGGCTAGTTACAAAATAAACCTCAAAACACTTCCAATCATCTCTTCAATGACAAAACAAGAAGCAGAGAAGGACGTGAGCCCAAATCGAATTACAGTTTAATGTTTTGTCCAAATGCCGCCGTGGTTCATAATGTGTATTTTGACAACTTTCTTATATTGCAATATGCAACTTTAATTGTGACAAAACTATGGAATCCAAAAGATCTATTCATAGAATTAAACTATACGTTAGGCTACATCATGTCTAAAAGGCTGTATCTGATAAACCTATGAGCTCCTGATAAAAGGGTATCTTGCCATCCTTACGACAGGAATGTCTATTTTTGAGCAGTTCGTATCCTAGAGGGACCAAACAATATTCAGCACTTCTGAGCAAATCAAAATATCATCTCTGTAATTCTTTATAAATAGCTCTAATAGATCTTTTCTGATGTTGGCTGAGAACTTGACTCTAGTTTGTCAAGCAGCCCAGAAATATAATCGTTTCCATTATTGGTGTCATGACGATTGGTTCCCAAAGTTAAGTTTGCATGCTGTATTTTTCACCAAAGGAAGTTCTATTTCTATCTTAATATTGTATACAGCACAGATTATGAACTTAGGCAACAACAACAATTTTCTACTTCAAAAATCATTGTTCAAGTACATCTATGTAAATCAGAATCATGGGAAATACTGCTAAACAAGAAACAACCTGTTAATTTTATTCAGAGTCCAATTTAAAGTACACAAATACAAATTAAATGCAGATGAGTATGAATGAAAGTGCTTTTCATTTAAACTTCTTAAGTAATAGTGCTAATGTACTGAGATTTCAGATAAATATATTTGAAGTTTCAAAAAGGTGTTATTTTATGATGACACACAATCCAATTAGTTGGACTGTGTTTCTGATTTTTAATAACTCACACATTAGCTTATCAGCTCAGGCCTGGGGGTTATCTAACTTTCATGTAAATTTTAACATAATTCAATAGGCTTGGTTCAGCAGTTTGTTTTTAAAAAATGAAAACTTCTGCAACTTGATCTTGTTATAATAGAGAACATAATTTTTTAAATTTTATTTTAAATTGAAAAACTAAATAACTTCAATTTCTTGTAATTTTATATTTGCCATTGTTAACTTTTCAGAACTGAAAACTGGGCAGAGATAGCATTCAACCCCAACTGTATAAAGAATCCTACTTTGAATTCCCAACTGTTAATGAAGGTAAAATATTGTTCGGAGAAATTAGGGGACATTTGCTGCTCCATATTTACCGTGTATATTCTTAAACCTGCTAGGTTGTTCCTTGGTCATTAAATTTGGACTAGGTTAATGGAAAATGTTACAAAATCAATTTATAATGGTAAACTAAGTTACAATCTCTTTTTACAAACATAAAAATCAAAACTTTTGCACTAAATAAATCGGTCATCAATCACAAAGTATGTCCTCTATTGCCTGAGAGGAATAATATCCTTAAATGTCCAGTTAAGTCAACAGAAAGGACAAATGACCATGGAAAGGGAATTTCCCCATCAGCAGCAACGCAGTATTTTCTCCTCTGTCAACTGGCAGTGTCCCCTCTCCTGAACCTTCTTCAGCCCTCTTGCTAATAACTGATTCTCACAGTCAAGTTAGATGCTTTTCTTTCAACTACTGAAGAACATGCTCCCAATGCTTTAGCCTCCAGCTTCCTGTGACAGCCAATTAAGAGAGAGGGGAGAAGAAGAAGAAGCTGTATTTAGCTACAATTCTTAGGACAACAGTCTATAAAATTCATTGAGGACACACAGCTAAAATCACAGCCTTTCTTTGTAAATAATTAAGGAAGGCTGCCACAATTTTAATGTTTGGCCAATGCCTGTTCCAACTTGTGGTCCTCATTCTATTGCAGGGGTATCAAACTCGATTTCACTGAGGGCCCCATTAGGGTTGTGGTTGCCTTCAGGGGCCGGGTGGGCGTGGCCAATTGGGTGGGTGTCGTCTTGGTGGGTGTGACCTGACCTCAATGTCGCTGAGGTCACAGGGTGCCTGTGGTGGCGTGGGCGGGGCTATGGGATCCATTGTCTACAGCACGTGCACCCGTGGGGCGAGGGCAGTCCCTTGCTGGCTCCAGGACGGTCCTGGGGATCTAAGGCTGACTGCGTTCCAGCCTGGATGGCCGCCAAGTTGTAGATCAGTGCCTGGGTTGGGGCCAAGGCACTGGTCCTTCGCTGTTTCCAAGGCAGGCCAGATCTAACCACATTGCGGTCTGGATGCAGCCTGCAGGCCTTGAGTTTGACAGCCCTATTCTATGGTGTCAATAGAAGCTAATGATTTGTCAAATTTCAGAATGGGTGTCAAACTTGATCGCGTCACGGGCTGGATTGTGACATATTGTAATCTTTTTTGCCTTTGCGGAGCTGGGGTGGGTGTGACCTACGCATAATATATCCAGGACCGCCAGTTGGACAGGACTGCTTTAGAACATAGAATAATAGGATTGGAGAGGACCTTGGAGGTCTTCTAGTCCAATCTCCTGCTCAAACAGGAGGTTTTGGACCGCAACTTCTAGCCACATGCTGGCGAAATACAATGGGAGTGTTAGTCCAAGGCACTTTAACGTGCCAGACTAAGGATGTCTGTTTTCTAAAAGGTTTAAAAACTGTTAAGGAAGTTTTAGAATACAGGTAGTCCTTGGCTTATGACTGTAATCCAACTTACTGAATACAGTCAAAAGTCATGATGGTCATAAAGTAGGCCACCCACTTGACTGATCTGATTTTATGATTTCTTTTCTGGGAGTCTTTAAATAACAAATTGTTCAGTATGGAGCATTTTTGCTGAAAACTGAAAGTAAATGCTGATTTTCAGCAAAAGCGACAAAAATCACAATCATCAGATCTCAGAATGCTGCAACGGGCTATAAATACATAATAGTTGCCAAGCACCCAAATGGGATCACATGTGACCACCAGAAACAGCTCATAAGAACCTTTTGGGGAGAGGATCCATCATAACTGAATGGCTGCAAGTCAAGGACACCTGTATATTAAACCTACAGGGTGGGTTTTTTTTTAAACCAACACTTACAAATCCTGGGAAACTTATATGAACATCCAAATAAATATTTTTTCAGAATACAGGACTTTGATCTAATAATGATATGCAGTGATAAATATTTACACTATTACACTGAGGTTACTACTATTCAGTAACTTACTTTACCGGGTTCTGCTTTGGGGACTCCAAAGACAGGTGCTAGGGAAACATAAAATGGAGTTAAATCTGCAAATCTTAATTACATGTGATACATTAAATTATTTGCTTTTCTACATTGGCTGATCTCAAAAAGCTACGAAGGTGAGTACTTGGAACAGAAATCAAGCTCCAGGCTAGAGAGAGAAATAATATAAAGTAATAAAAAGGAAACTGCTACAGAAAGTTATATTCACATTGCCATTAAGAAATGTATATGGATAAGTTTAAAAAAATCACTAAACAGAATCAAAGGAAAATTTACTTTTACTAACATTTCCTAGATTACTGATGTAAAAGAATATTTATAGCTCAGAGTTGAACTGTGGGGTCCTTAAGTGCCCTGTTTGGTTGTTTTCTTGCAGACATTTCATGACCCAACTAGGTAACATCTTCAGTGCAGGTGTTAGTAGAGAGTGGGATTTGCTCTCTATTTATATACAAGTGGCATGCCTTGTCAGTTTTGGTGGGAATGGTTTTGTGGTTCCTTGATTAGGTTTTTGTTTACTGTGGATTGTTTGTCTGAGTTGGTAGTTCCTTGACTGAGGTGTTGTTTACTACTTGGCTGATCTAATGTTAACCTTTGTTTTAATCTCTGCTGATCTGGACGTTGATTGCTCATGAGGACAGCAATCCTCATGTCTTTATGTTTCCTTTCTGGAAACTTCCTAGTTTTCAGGTAAAGTATTCCCTATGGGTAACTACCATTTCCACAATTGTTGTAAGCTGGCTAGAGAAGCCCCAAGGCAAGATAAATGACAAATAAATTTAACAAATAAATAAATACACAACTTGTAAGAGGTATTCCAATAGCTGGATCAAAAGTCAGTTTCAATTTTCTTATCATTTCCCTGAAAATAAAACTTACTCCGAAAATAAGCCTAAACCTGATTTTTGAGGATGGGTGTAATCCCTACCCTAAAAATAAGCCCTAGTGAAGGGGGGCATGGCCAGCACAGGAGGCAGCCCTTCCCTTCCCCAGTCACCTCATGGAGGCTTGGCCCTTAATCATGGCCCGCAGAACAGCTGAGGCCAGCAAGGGCCAGGAGCTGCCTTTCATTCTGTCTCTCTGCGGAGACCTCCCAGTGCAATGCTCTACCACAGCTTAGGAGCAAACCTCTGCCTTCCCTGCACAGGATTGCAAGGGTAAAGGCTTCAGAGGCAGCATTTTTGGGATGTGCATCTGTGCAGAGCTCCCCAAGGACAGAACGATCGGCAGGGAAACGGGGGGATTTTCCTGGTGATCAGAGCAAGGTGAAGCCTCCAGCCTTGCAATCCTGCGCAGGGAAGGTTAAGGTATGCTCTAAAGCTTGTGAGTTTTTTTTTTATCAATTTTTAGTTTTAATCGGGTTTTAAATTGTATTGGGCTTAGTTTAGTCTAATTCTATTTTAATATTTGTATTCTTGTTTTTATTGTAAGCCACCCTGAGTCCCTCGGGAGAGAGGGCAGCCTATAAGTCCAATAAAATAAATAAATAAACAAACAAACAAACAAACAAACAAACAAACAAATAAATAAATAAATAAAGCAAGCTGCAGCAGAGCGTTGCACCAGGAGACCTCTGGAGGTACCGTTAACATTTCTGAAATGTTAACTTTTAACACTGTACTGACAGGAAAATCCACCCCGCATCGTGGTTTGATTTGCTTTTTGTGAAGCTTTGTGCTGAGAAAGGTCCGTACTTTCTCATTCCCTTCTTCTCCCCCCTCCCTCCGGCTGTCCATCTCAGCTTTTGCAGACAACTGTCCGCCAGGGTGGAGGCTCCCTCATGGGGTGCGATCGAACTTCCAACCCAGATCCATGAGTGACCAGGGAAGGGGTGCCTCCTGTGCTGGTGGCAGCGGGTGAGGCAGCACAGGCAGTATGGCTCTACTGGCAGCCACTTGCGAAAGTGCCCTGGCAGGCTGGCGGCACTCAGGAGGTTTTTGGAGATTTTTGATCAGGGCTTGATGGTGGACTGGGCCGGGCAGAAAGGAGGTGGCGGCAGAGCCGCCACAGATGATGCAGACGATGAAGGCTCTAAGGACTGGTAACATGGCTGTTAAATGAACAACAACAACCAAAAGCGGCCATGTTTCTTGAAGGTGACAGCCTGAGCAGTGCAAATCAATTGTTCCATGAAGCAAGTTGCTGGTAAGATCATTAGGCAAGGAGGCATGAGGGGTAGCTTGCCCCCTCGCCTCCTGGTACATGAGGAAAACAAGTAAGACCTCCCCGAAAATAAGACCTAGTGCCTTTTTTTGTGGCCTCAAAAATATAAGACCTGGTCTTAGTTTCAGGAAAACATGGTAGCTACATGTTTAGTTGCTTTTTATTGAAGTGTCTCTTCAGCTTTCAAATGTATTGATTACCTTGCTTTACAATCAGTCATTTTACTAGTATTCAAAGTTATCATGGCCACTGAATGGCCTATAAAACATACACACACCACCATCATAAATGGGTGCAATCACATGACTGCATGTCAGGCAGGCCAACTTTACAAGCTATTGAGGTGTTCCATGATAACACTTTCAAATTAATGGGTTTGCTTAATCGCAAGCACCATTTGTTTAGCAACCATCACAAAAAAAGCTGGAAATTTACTTCCGGTCATGTGGGTGCCCCAACTTACAACCAAAATAACGTGACTGTAATTCCTGACTCAATTACAGTAGTTAATTGAGGACTACCTGTAGGCAAATCTTATTCTCAGACATATATCCCAATCAGTGGAAGGTATTCTAACCTTTAATCACTCACAGACACAATTCATATTCGGAGATGAACTTGACTGTTGCCTGCTATAGAGGCAGCAGGAAGAGTGATTGCACAAATCCCAATGAAACTCCTAAATTCAATCTTCAATCTTGTATGAAGAAAAGAAATGTGCCTAATTCTTAGAACAATCTAAGAAACAATCTGTTTCTCAATCTCGGTAACATTCAGGTACCTGTCCCAAAGGTAATTTCTCAAGAGGCAACCTGACTTTTTGGGTTTTCTTTGAAGAAGCTTCTTGGATGAGAAGTGAAACATCTTCAAAGAAAAATCAGGAAGTCCAACTGCCTCTTAAAAAAGCATATTTGGGACAACTATGACCAGAATCCCCATAGAAAAAAATTCCAAAGTCTGGACCTCAAGCCCCAAAATTTCACAGCCAGCATGTTTTGAATATACGTATATATACACGTAAATTCATCTATTCATAATGGCATTTCAAAGTCCAAAAGCTGGCTCATACCAAGTTGGACTACTAGGCCCTCTAACTGCAGACAGTGGTTCCCAGAATTTCTAGACCTACCTGAAAATGCAAATAATTCAATTGTGACCTTCTGTGAAAAATGTAATCTCCATGAAAAATGTAATCAAGTTATGGCCTAACAGTGGATTTTGCAAATGATAATTTCTGCATGGAGGACAATGGGATGGCAAGGATCTTTATATTTTAGTCTTCCCTTTGTATATGTTTGTTATATCACAACTACAGCCCTTTTGGACACCTACTGGGGAAGGATCCAGTGCCTTACTCTAATGTGACCAATACTGCATTAAAGGGCAAAGCAACCAACTATGTGGACTTGGTACATAGTTTTATCTCATCCATATTGATGTTAATGTTTTCATATTTGTGCTTTTATTGTATTGCAAGCTGCCAAGAGTTATTTTAGATAGTGAGATGGGTGGCATTAAACTAAAATAGACCAAAATAGTTGCTAGCTTGGTTCCCAACAGCAAAACATAATATCCACAGAGAACTTTATACTAGCAACAGTGAAAAATGAGGTGGGCTACTAGCAACTTATGCACACAATTTGCTTTAAGTGCATTGAGAATAGACACTTTACCAGAGTGGTAAAGTCACCAAAACAATCACCAATGCATCATCAGCCACATCACTGAAAAAGATAAAATCAGCTTAAGCTGTATCCTGCAAATAAAGTGATCAGATTTGATATTGCATACTATCCATCATAACCATCTATAGATCAATAGTTACTTATCTGTATATTGGAAACAAGAGATCATCATACGGGGGGGGGGGGAGAGAGAGAGAGAGAGAGAGAGAAGCAGAGATGAGGAGCTGCTGCACCATTAACATCATAATCTCCCTGCAAAGTATAAAAAATTGATTTAGGGAATAGCTCCTATGTACAAGTATACCTCATACAGACTACAACAGCATTTCTCAACCTTAGCAACTTGTATGGACTTTACCTCCCAGAATTCCCCAGTTTTTGGTCCAGTTAGAAAACAGATTCACAGGTTTTTCCATGACTTTACAAATTATAGTGTAAGCTCATTCAGTCCATAATAATAACAACTTATAAAGCCCTAAATGGCTTGGGTCCAGGGTACTTGTGGGAACACCTCCTGCCAGCATCACTTACCAATCGCCCTGTTCACTCTCATAGGAGGGGCCTCCTTGGGATACCGTCAGTCAGGCATTGTCGGCGGGCGGTTCCCAGGGCTAGGGCCTTCTCCGTGGGAGCGTCTGCCCTCTGGAATCAGCTCCCCGTAGATCTCCGTTTGGCCCCCGACCTCCGCTCCTTCCGCCGAGACCTGAGGACCTGCTTGTTTCAACAGGCCGGCCTGGAATGACCGGGGAGGGTTTTAATTTTCTTAATGTTTTAATGTATTCAGCTTGTTTTATTTAATTGTTTTTTATTGTAAATTTGTTCTGTTTTAATGTTCGCCGCCCTGAGTCCTTAGGGAGTAGGGCGGCATACAAGTCGAATAAATAAATAAATAAATAAATAAATAAATAAATAAATAAATAAATAAACTTTATCTTCAATATAATCTTCAAATTGAACTTCTTCGTGTCAAATCACTACGTATTTCATCTTAAATCTGGATTTCAAGCAATATTACCTGTATCATCATTTTCTAAATAAAATGCATTCACTGAAAAATGTTGCAGTTACTCTCAGTGAGCACTAGGTTGTGCCATAACTCTGTGAATGTCAAGCAGAAGACACACAGGGAGAAAAACCCAGCAATTTCCCCCTCTTTTTAACACTACAGGATATGTTATCTTTAAGTCCATACTGAAAACCTTACTGGATTTTTACAAGGGCACAGAAACACAAATGTAAGGAAACTGGAAGGTGCAGTTAGAGAGTACAAGGTTAGTTGGGCCAGAACCAAAACCACTCAAAAGTACAGATACGGTAGTTCTTCACTTACAAGGTTCAATTAGTGACCATTTAAAAGTTACAACAGCATTGAAAAAAGTGACTTATGGCCATTACAGCATCCCCATGGTCATGTGATTTACATTCAGATGCTTGTCAACTGGTTCATATTTATGCTTTTGCAATGTCCCGGGGTCATGTTGTGACTTTCTAATGAGCAAAGTCAATGGGGAATCCAGATTTTTTAACAACCCTGTTACTAACTTAACCACTGCAATGATTTACTTAACAAATGTGGCAAGAAAAGCCATAAAATGAGGCAAAACTCACTTAAGAAATTTCTCACTTCACAAGATAAATTTGGGGCTCAATGGTGGTCATAGGCCCTCTACAGTCCCAACTTGTATTTTCTCGTTTTCTTATAATCTTGTCTTATCTTCCCTGTCCATCACTCTGCCTGGAAAAATTCCTGGCTTTTCATAGTATTGATGGCTTGTTCAGGAGTTTTGAAACTAGGCTCTGACATTCACAGTTTATTTATTTATTTATTTATTTGTTTGTTTGTTTGTTTATTGGTCTTATATGCCGCCCTATCTCCCAAGGGACTCAGGGCGGCTCACATAAAAAACACCCAATACAAAAGTTAAAAGAATTAAAAGATAATTAAACTAATTACACCAGATAAATATTAAAACCCAATCAACATGACATTTAAAACTAACCCCCCCCCCCAGTCCAGGCCGGTTTGTTTGAATAACCAAGTCTTTAGGCCGTGGCGAAAGGAGCGGAGGTCAGGGGCCAATCGTAGCTCCAGGGGAAGCTGGTTCCACAAAGTGGGTGCCCCCACAGAGAAGGCCCTCCCCCTAGGGACTGCCAGCCGACACTGTTTGGCCGACAGTACCCCAAGAAGGACCTGTCTGTGAGCGCACACCGGGCAATGGGTATTTGATGCTGGCAGGAGACGTTCCCGCAGGTACCCTGGCCCTAAGCCATGATGAGGATACTCTGCTCAGCTACCTTGTCATCCACTCACATTTGATCCAATACTAGAGAAATGTTCTTTTTTTCCCAATGAAGTGTGCACAAAAGTGTGCTAGGCTGGGAAAAAAATAATTAATATCAATATAATGACTATTCATTAAAATAAATTTCCTACAAAATAAGGTATCCTATTCGTAAAATTAACTGGTAGCCCATCAGTTGATCTATCACCTGCCTATATACAACTAGTTTATCATGCATTGACATATACTCAGAAAGAAAGAGATTACAGACATTTTGAGT
This sequence comes from Naja naja, assembly GCA_009733165.1. Classification (NCBI taxonomy): domain Eukaryota; kingdom Metazoa; phylum Chordata; class Lepidosauria; order Squamata; family Elapidae; genus Naja; species Naja naja. The sequence goes on along the minus strand of CM019155.1, from coordinate 10,853,433 downwards.
ACTTTAAGTTAAGTGCATGTAGGATGCTTTTATGCTGGGATAGCCCTCCATTTATCCGAGCTTAATTCCAGAAAATTGAGTAACAATTGGGAGGAACCTCCTTAGAATATTCTTCTTCTTTCTGTTTGCAAAAAGAAAATGGATTAACAAAAGGATTTGTGTCAGGCTTCAAACCCAAAGAAATGCATGCTTATTCTGCAATAGGTCTCTCAATTCAAAAATCCTTGCTCTTCGGTAAGTACAGGTAGCCTTTGACTTACAACAATTCACTTAGTAACTATCTGAAGTTATAACAGCATGGAATAAAGCGACTGTCACAGCCTGCTAAGCACAGGATACATTTACAACAAATCATGTTCCTCACAAGTCAGTGAAACATGATGAAAAAGGTTTAATGTAGAATCTCCAGATGACGTTCAGTATTGACAGTAACAATGATCTGTTCAAAGTCAGCGTTGAGAGCAACCACCTCCCCACATTGACTTTATAACAATTAACACAGCATAACCCTGTAATTTATAATAACCCTATTACACCCCCATGATCCAATAAACATATAACAACCCTATCATTACATCCACGCGCCCTGCAATCACCCTTACACGCCTCAACCCCGTGCCTAAACGCTCCCTCTACATTCTGCCTTAAAGAACTCTGCCTTAAAGAAGCAAGTCTATATTCTAAACACTCTGCAGCATCTGGTTTCGCTCCTCCCCCACAGCAAGACCCCGGCAGGGAAGATGAGCATGGCGGCCGTATAAGCACAGCCGCATCACCGACACAGTTCATGATGGCCGCAGGGAGGAATGGAGCTGTCAGGGAAGGACAGAAGCCACCAGGGAAGCGCAGAACTTCAGCCAGGGAGACGCAGGCAGAACTTCAGTATGAAGGTGATGCAACGCAGCAGCTCAGTATTCAGCTGCAACGCCACCTCCACTCAGCACAGCAGGACGACGGACCGCCGCACCTCAAGATATTGTCAGGACTGGAGTATTTGCGCGAACATCTCCTGCCAGCAACATCTGCCCATCGCCCTGTGCGCTCCCACAGACAGGGCCTCCTTGGGGTGCCGTCGGCTGCTCCGACCAAGGAAAGCTGCCTATCGAACCGAAGGCTGAGCTAAAACAGACAGGGCCTCCTTGGGGTGCCCTAAATGGCTTGGATCCAGGGTACTTGCGGGAACGCCTCCTGCCAGCATCACTTTCCGATTGCCCTGTTCACTCTCATGGGAGGGGCCTCCTTGGGATACCGTCGGTCAGGCATTGTCGGCTGGCGGTTCCCAGGGCTAGGGCCTTCTCCGTGGGAGCGCCTGCCCTCTGGAATCAGCTCCCCGTGGATCTCTGTTTGGCCCCTGACCTCCGCTCCTTCCACCAAGGCCTGAAGACTTGGTTGTTTCAACAGGCTGGCCTGGAATGACCCAGGGTGTGTGTGTGTGAGGGTTTTAATTTTCTTAACTTTTTAAATTTTATTCGGCTTGTTTTATTTATTTAATTGTCTTTTATTGTAAATTTGTTCCATTTTAATGTTAGCGCCCTGAGTCCTTAGGAGTAGCATACAAGTCGAATAAATAAATAAATAAATAAATAAATAAATAAATAAATAAATAAATAAATAAACCGGGGACGTTGGAGAGGAGCAGAGGAGGAGTAAGAACGTCCTTCAATTAAGCCCAGCCTATCCGAGTAGAGAGACTAAGCACCTCCCACTCTCTGGATGCTCGGAGCAGCTCAATGGAGAATACAGGATGAATTCTCTTAAATTGAGATGGTAGTTGTAATTTCATTGTGACCGGATTTATTTTTTCAATTATTTTAAAGGGTCCAATATATTTTGGTCCCAACTTTTTACTAATAATCTCCAGATTTATATATTTGGTGGAGAGATACACCCAGGTGCCAACTTTGAGAGTTGGTTGTTCTATTCTCTTGTTTGCCAGCTGTTTATATACTTCTGTCACTTTTGTTAACGCTTGCTGTACATCTGTCCAGTGATTCCTTATTCCATCAATCCATTTTGTAGTAGTGATCACCTCCCCAGTCATATGTGGCCATTCTGGTATTGGAATGAATTCCATTCCATTTACAATTTGCAAAGAAGTGTACCCCATACTACCATGAACAGTATTATATGATACTTCGTGAATGGTATCATATTCACCCAATCGCTTTGTTGATAGTTTACATAGCATCTTAAATATTGTTCTATAGCAGCATTGGCTCTTTCAGCTGCACCGTTAATATATGGATGATAAGCTGTACTAAGACCTTGGCACGAATCAATAAGTTGTATGAAGTTACGCCAAAGGTTCGCAGTGAACTGTACTCCCCTATCTGAAATTATTTTCCTGGGCACACCATGTAATCTGTATATATGTTTAATGAACAAGTCAGCCAATCTTTTTTGCGGTCAGTAAGCCTTTGCAAGGAATGAAATGAGCCTGTTTGCAAATAAATCAATTATCGTCCAGATAACATTATATCCTCGGTTATCGGGTAAGTCGACTATAAAATCCATTCCAATATCCTTCCAAGGTCCTGCAGGCTCTAGCACAGTTTGTATCAAGCCAGAGGGTTTTCCAATACGGATTTTAGTGGTTGCACAAACTGGGCAGCCTGTCACATAATTCTCCACATCTCTTCTCATAGATGGCCACCAAAATTGTCTTTTAGTCAAATGTAATGTTTTCAGAAAACCATGGTGCCCAGCTTGTTTAGAATCATGGCAGCGAGTTAAAAAAATACCCCTTAATACCTCTGGAACATACACTTTTGTACCTCTCCAAGCTACTTCATCTTTCATGTCCACTTGATCTTTATGCAACGACAACCAGCGATCTTTTTGTAATTCTACTGGGTAATTTGCTGTTAAAATATTTGTTATTAATGAATTTATTCGATCCACAGGTGGAATAAGTGGCTGTACCACTTCTTCTCACTGGTTTTTAAATTGTGGTAATCGTGATAAAGCATTGGCCATAAAATTCCTTCCACCCAGAACACATTTCAGAATGAAATTAAAGCGTCTGAAATATAATGCCCACCTAACTTGCTTTGGTGATAACTGTCTTGGGTTTTGAAGAGCTTCCAGATTGTTGTGGTCTGTCCACACTTTAAAAGGATGTAACCCACCCTCTAAAAGGTGTCTCCAGGTAAGTAGGACCCATCATACAGCAAATGCTTCTTTTTCCCAGATGGCCCAATTACGTTCAGTTTCATTTAATTTCCGGGATGTATATGTGCAGTTATAAACACCCTTTCCTATTCTTCTGTAACAACATGGCCCCCAACGCCACGTCACTTGCATCAATAAATGGACAATTGGTGTTTGGATGTTTTAAAATTGGTTCCTTAGCAAACAGTCTCTTTAACATATTAAATGCTGTTTGACAATCGTTTGTTCATGGTAATATCTTGTTAGTCTTATTTTGGTCATATTTGATGTTCTTAGTTTTCAAAAATCAGTCAATGGGAGTGCAATATCAGCAAATTTTGGAATAAATTGGCGATAGAAATTGGCAAATCCTAGAAAACTCTGTAGTTGTTTCCTGGTAGTAGGTGTTTGCCATTCCAACACCGTACGTACCTTACTTGGATCCATTTCAATTCCATTCTCCGAAATCCAATAGCCAAGATAATCTAATTTAGTTGAATGAAATTCACATTTGGAGAGTTTCAGATAAAGCTGTGCCTCCAATAATTTCTTTAGCACTTGTCTTAGGAGTTTTACATGTTCCTCTTTGTTATTTGAATATATCAAAATATCGTCCAAATGTACCAATACTCCTATATATAAATGTTCATGTAACATGGTTGTTGAGAGTGTGGTGGTGCAGCAATTGCCACTTTTCCTGGAGGAAGCGGACTACCTGGATCTGTACCAATCGGGCTTCCGACCCGGGTACAGCACAGAGACAGCATTGGTCGCGCTGATTGATGATCTCTCTAGGGCTCGGGACAGGGGTTTTTCCTCTGTCCTGGTCCTGTTAGACCTCTCAGCGGCTTTTGATACCATTGTCCATGGTATCCTGTTGCGGTGTCTCGGGGGGCTGGGAGTGGGAGGCACTGTTTTACAGTGGTTCTCCTCCTACCTCTCAGGACGTTCGCAAACAGTGTTGGCAGGGGGGCAGAGGTCGACTCCGAGGTCTCTCACTTGTGGGGTACCCCAGGGGTCTGTCCTCTCGCCTCTCTTGTTCAATATTTATATGAAGCCGCTGGGTGAGATCATCCGTGGTTTCGGGGTGAGCTATCATCAGTATGCTGATGATACGCAGTTATACATCTCCACCCCGGATCACATCAGTGATGCTCTCTCCGTGATGTCCCGTTGTTTGGAAGTGGTGCGAATCTGGATGGGCAGGAACATGCTTCGACTCAACCCAGCCAAGACAGAGTGGTTGTGCATACCGACATCTCGGTCCAGTTCGGAGGTTCCATCTTTGGTCATGGGGGAGGAGGTGTTGTCCCCCGTGGACAGGGCACGGAATCTGGGGGTCCTCCTGGATTCACGGCTCAAGTTGGAGGAGCAGGTGGGAGCCGTGGCCAGGGGGGCCTTTGCCCATGTCCGGCTGGTTCGCCAGTTGCGCCCATATCTGGACCGAGATGCCCTGCACACGATCACTCAGGCGCTCATTGTCTCCCGACTCAACTACTGTAACGCTATTTAGGACTGCCCTTGCATACCACTCGGGAGGCTTCAGCTGGTGCAGAATGCGTCGCGACGGGTAGTGATGGGAGCCCCTGATACTCCCATATCACACCCCTCCTGCGCGCCTGCATTGGCTTCCGTTGCCCTCCGGGTGAGATTCAAGGTTTTGGTGTTAACATTCAAAGTCCTACATGGCATGGGTCCAGGATATCTACGAGAATGACTCCTCCCAGCATCAAATACCAACCGCCCTGTACGGGCACAGATGGGGTCTCCTCAGGGTGCCGTCTGCGACTCAATGTCGCCTGGCGGGGACCCGGGGGAGGGCTTACTCTGTGGCAGCCCCCACTTTATGGAATCTTCTTCCGCTGGAGCTCTGGCTGGCTCCTGATCTCACCTTCGCCACGAGTTAAAAACCTGGCTGTTTTTACAATCTGGGCTGTGCTGACTCTTTGCGGTTTGGGGTTTATTTTAATTTTGGGTTTTAATTTTAATTTGGCTTACAATTTGTTTAATATATTTTTAGATAATTTATTGTCATTATTGTATTTGATGGTTGTTCCAATTCCCATTCCTACGTATCAGACATCCTACTCTTCCTTGGCTGTCTGTCATATTGAGGCATGTCCCTACTACCTGGTTTATATCTTGATGAGGAATGCTCCATACCTCTTCCAGTAACTCTCTCCTGAGTTCCCATAGGACTGGAACTGCATAATGGATCACTACTAGTAACATATCCATATTTTGTATGTACGCCCTCTTTCCTTGGTGGATCCCTTAGTGTTATGTCACCGAACTGCATTCTCAACATATCCAATGTCTCACTCCCAGGTGCAGTCCATTCATTGACTGTCTTTCATCCCAGGCCTTTGCTTCACCTGCCACTTAGGGGGTTGCTGTATTTCTTCTTCAGATTTTTCACATTCCTAAGTCCTAAGATTCAGAAACGATTGTAGTGGCAAGAGTTCTTTTCTTTCTTCATTCTTGTAGAAAATGTCTCTAGTTAAATAATATTTCCATATGGACCCAACAGAAGAACCAAAAAGCATAGCAAATGAATATTTAAGTAATAACACCAAAATCGATTTGAAGACAGATGGCAAGTTATTAGCGAAAAGAACATTAATGGATATTCTGTACTAGCGTCCCCTTGAAACTGGAAATGTACTTTGGTTGACATTTTCACCTAGAGACAGATGGAATTGGCAAGGAACACTTTTCCCCAGCTGGTTCAGAGAACGCCGATACTGCTAATCTCAAATATTTGTAAAGAGCAACAGACAGATGGGTCTCTGTGCCAATCTATTTAAATTATACATGCTTAATCCTAACTCAATTGCTACCACTTTAAACTATAGTTCTGTAATTCCTGAGCCATTATGCGTCAGCACCTAGCCAAATTTAGATGATCTGAAAAAAATTAGGTCTTGTTTAGTCCTAAATTAAAGTTAGGGTTAGTTACTATTCAAACTCAATTTGGAGGTTTTACTTAAAATACTGGGAGGGAGGGAGGGAAGGAGGGAGATGGATGGATGATACAGATGATAGAGATGGAGATGGAGATAGAGATAGACAGGTGATACAGATGATAGACAGACATAGATATAGAGAGGTACAGAGAGATAGATGGATAGATGGATGGATGGGTGGGTGGGTAGGTGGATGGATGGACACAACGAGTAAATATCAGCTGTGAACTCTGCCTTGGCAATAGGAAAGTCATCCAGCCAGTAAACACTCAACTCCATTCAGCTGCCCCAACTCCACCACAATGCAAGGGATTACAGGGTCATTAAAATAAAATTAAAAAGGGGGGGGGAGAAAGATTGTTCAACAAAGGAGATTTCATTTAGAGTTTTTACCCTATACAGCAGGCTTTACATTTGCCTCCTTCCTTCACAGGTGATAGATACCACTTTAATAGGATTACCCTACATTACTTGGTTGCAGAATGATTCCCTGTCCTCCTTTTTGCACCTACTTCCTGGTTTAGAAGACATGCTACAGTCAAATGAAAACAGGATCCTCTATTATGTAAGGGTTAATTTTTTTTCTACACGGTGTTGAAGAACCTAACCATGGGTTTCACTTTTGGCCTATATGGATATGAGAGCATCTGGAGGCAGTTCCATGCGAAGTAAGTCTTTAGGAGTTCAGTCTTAAATGTGCACCCACCAAAATAGTTGCTTAAGAGAATATTTTCACTGTTAGATTTCCCTGTTAGAGTTGAATGGAATTTTTCCATTCGTCATAAGATACTGGAGAGGGAACAGAAAAGGCCGCTATAAAAACCAAGAAAAGTACATACAGGTACAAAACGCAAAACAGCACTTCACCCTGCCATATTTTAACCAACTTGAAGATTTGGTGGCTGCATTTGCACAATCTGCTTAAGCATGGTCAGTTTTATTTTTAGTTAATTTCTCTTGGGGCTTATTGGTGCTATGCGAACCCAGTCCATTTGGTTTATTTATATTTAATGTATAACTCAGAAAGTGGGTTCAATCCGTGACTAGATCAAGCCGAATTTTACTGATTCAAAAGGGTTTTAAAAAACCCCGCCCACTTTCAGATAACACTGGTAGTGGGCATCTTTAAACATATGTAGTTAGCAGCCAAACACTTCATATGGTGCCACTTCTTTCAAATGTATAGAGCAGTGCTTCTCAACCATGGCAATGTTAAGATGGCTGCTCTTCAACTCTTAAGAATTCCCCTAGTCAGCCATGCTGGCTGCGGGATTCCGGGAACTGAAGTCCAAACATCTTGATATTGCCAAGGTTGAGAAACACTGGTCCAGAGCTTTGTAAGATCTAAGATTTTTGGCAAAAATTACAAAGGTGGGAGATGATCTACCTGGATGGGTCCTACTGACGTGAGCAGATTCTTCAGCTGAGTGTCCGTGGTGGATGAAGAAAGCCCTTCCACTGACACCACGCAGGGCTGAGGTTTGCACTCCACCACCCGCAGATTCGGCTTACTTGGCATTAAGCGGCCTCGGCCCATCTGGCTCACGATCCCCCTGCCTCTCCCATGCAGAATACCCTGGTGAGAAAAAAAGGATTTGATTTCGTGCTTCTGCTTATGGAGCCTGACAGATTAACACGAAAGTTGCCTATCCTCTTAGGAGGGCTGGAGGGCAGATGACTGACGTTCCACCTGTAAACACAGCTGATGGCCTGACAGTCATAGTTCCCTCAGATTCGCTTTCATTCAAATTATGGACCAGGAAACCCATGATCCATCAGTATCATCGTTTCAGAGATACTTCCTTATCTAAAGAGAGAAACAGAATGAACCCCCCACCCGCCCCCCCCAAAAAAAGAAGAAGAAAAAAGCAGCGGAATGTCCAACTTCCCGCCACTGAGTTTTCTTGCAGGAAGATGCAGGGGGAAATTCTGGAAATGAGGATCATGTGATTGTGGCTAACTGCGGCAGCACTGAAGCAGCCACAACATTGCCAAATTTCAATCCCACAGGAATCATGGGCCCTGAACTGTGGATGCTTCCTATAAGTTAGCCCTTTTGAGGTACGCCGTTTCAAAAATTGTTGCCCTATGTTGTTTTATCTAACTGAAGTTACAGTCAATGAGAGACATGAGAGCTTTCACTGTACATCGATAGGACAGCACAGCGAAACTCCAATGTAACAAGAAGTTCCATCCCTAGGAGAAAACAGTCCCAAAACACCGAGGCTTGTCAAAGCAACATCTCTTTCCTTCATGAACTCTTTATTTCCAGCAATGTCCTCAATTCAAATTAGCTCTTGCCTCTTTACAGCTGCTCTGTAAGTTCCCCAAAACTCTGACATACCTGTGTAAAAGTATTATCCAATTGTGCAAAAATGCTATAAATTAAGAATGCTTTCAGAAATAAAAGTGTTAAATGATTTATTTTTTATCCATTAGCAAATAGGGAACTAAATGAACAGAAGAGAAATCCAAATATATGAACCACCCTTCAAAACAGCATCAATCCTTCTAGGTACACATGCACAGTTTTTGAAAGAACTCGTCAAGGTTCCTTCAAGGTTGTTACAAACATCTTGGAGAACTAACCACATATCTTCTGTGGGTGTAGGTTGCCTTCTGTCTCTTCATGTGATCCTAAACAAATTCAATGATGTTGAGATCAGTGCTCTTGTGAGGGTCAAACCATTACTTCCGTGACTTCTTGTTTTTCTTTTACCCTGAAGATAGTTCTGAATGACATTGCCCACAAGTTTGGGGCTGTTATCCTGCTGCAGAATAAATTTGGGGCTAACCACACACCTCCCTGATGATATGGCATGATGGATAAGCATCTGCTTGTATTTCTAGCACTGAGGACACCATTGCTCCTGATCAAATCTCCATTTACAGAAATGCAGTCCCAAACTTGCAAGAAACCTCCACCATGCTCCACTTGCCTGTATGCTCTCCAGTCCTTTGGCAAACAGATCGGCTCTTGCTACAGGCAATATTTCAAATTTTGGGTCATCACTCTAAAGCACCTGCTGCCATTTTTCTGCACCCCATTCCTAGTTTTTCATGCATAATTGAGTCTCTTAGCCTTGTTTCCACATCAGAGGTATGGCTTTTTGGTTTCAATTGTTCCATGAAGACTACTTCTGGCCAGACTTCTCCTGAAGTTTCTGGTTTCTGCCAGTTCTGTGCTGATGGCACAGCTGGGCATTTTCTGATGTCGAAGGGAAGCAAGCATGATGTTTCTTTCATCTGTTGCATTAAGTCTCCTTGGCTGACCACTGTGACTATGGTCTTCAACATTGCCCATTTCTTTGTGCTTCTTCAGAAGAGCTTGAACAGCACATCTTAAAACTCTAAGTCTGGTTTGAAATCTTTCCCTGGGAGAGGCCTTCCTGATGCAGTATAACTACTTTTTGTTCTTGTGCTCAGTTTTACCATGGGGCATACAATTGCCCTCCACAACCTCACGTTAGTAGCAGAGTTTGGCTGTTCCTTACCCTGATTTAAGCCTCCTACTATTCTAGTTAATGACTGTGTTTCAACCCACTTAGGAAATTGATGCCAATTAGTACCTGCTTGGTATAATTGGTATAATACACCTGACTCTAATTCTACAAAATCCCTGATTTTGTGCAAGAGTAAGAATTGAAGCTGTTTTGAAGGCAAAGGGTGATCAACACCAAATATTGATTTGATTTGCATTCATCTTCTGTTCATTTACTTTCCATTTTGTTAATTGATAAAAATAAATTATTAGCACTTGTATTTCTGAAAGCATTCTTAATTTACTGCATTTTTTGCACAACTGCCTAATATGTTTGCACAATACTGTACATTAAGGCAATAAACATGCATGGCTTACAAAAAGTGGGCTCCTAAGCCATTTTCTATTATCATATGAAATTACACACTAGCAAAGATCTTACAAAAGGATTTGAGATCAAGGGTCCCCAATACAGTTATCTGCAGTGTTAGAATACATCAATTCTGTCCGGTGCTTCTCAAGATGTTAAAAATTGGAATCCAACTTATCAGATACCGGAATGTTACCTGAGAACCAGCATTCACATGGGAATGTTTTCATCATCCACAGCTTTACCTGAAGTCAAAACAGCAATCACAAATCTATACCACCAAGAGAAATTCTCTTTCTGCTACCTCAATAGCTAGTGTAGTTAACAAATTCAGCATCCCAATAACCCTGAAAAGTTATTTCTTCAAGCAACTAATGAAGATATCAGTACAAACCAGAATCAATACCTTTTTCACTTGATGTATCCCTGGGATATTTTTTAGTCCTTGAGGAAATGTAGAATGAATCTGTGACAGAAGATGCTGATGTGGTTGCTGCACTGTCCCCTTTGTCAGTGTGACCTTCCGCACTGGCTGATGTCTCTGCTCCGATGGTTGTGGAAGCCGAGGAGGAGATTCTTCCAAATGAGAAAAGCCAACATTCTCACCACTCTATAAGAGATTTAAAACATTTTGCTTAAGACATTAAAAAGAAAAAAAATCTACTCCGTGTTTTTGGCAACAACTAGTATAGAATAGAGCTTGGATAACAGATTAGGAAGTACCGTGTTTCCCCGAAAATAAGACACTGTCTTATATTTTTTTTGGCTCCCAAAAACACACTAGGTCTTATTTTCGGGGTAGGTCTTATATATTTATGGTGCCAAATAGTGGGTGTGAGTGTGTGTGGGGGTGTTTCGTGCACGGTTGCTCCCTGAAAAGTCTTCCTGGAACTGGAGATTTACACTAGGTCTTATTTTCGGGGTAGGTCTTATATTAGGGCAGGTTTAGAAAATAGTGCTAGGTCTTACTTTCGGGGTAGGTCTTATTTTCGGGGAAACACGGTATTAAGATCATGCCTTATTCAGAAGAGAATGTGCATTATGGCTTCCTAAAATTGAGAGAGGGTTAAATCTTGCATGATTTATTCCCTGCGAGTTAAAAATCACAGAGGTTTTTTTTTCAATAGACATATACGTGAATCAAACGCTAGTACAACTTTCCACAATGTGGAATCCTTCTAGTTCTGGGGCTCTTAACTTTCAGAATTTTCAGTCAATGTAACTATATAACAAAATGCTGGGGAACCTGTTGCCTTCAACCTGCTTATGGCATGAAGGCATTTCACATTGGTGACTGTTAACATTTGGAGATATACCTTACACAAAATGAAAAATGTGTTTTGATTCAAGCATGAATCTAACCCATTCTGGTCATGGCACACCTTTCCAGGAAATCAAAATCTGTCCAAACTAAATCCAGATAGCTGGTTTCCCTATCAGATGGCTCCTTCATCTGACGGGCAAATTACAGGAAAGTTGACAAGCCTGTTCCTCTCTCCCCTCCATCTCTGCATGGTCTCTATACCAGCCAGCTCATCAATATTTCCAGCATCTTCCTTTCCCTTACCCACTACTGCACCAGAAATCAAGCAAGGTATATCTATCCAGGCCCGCAATTTACCTCATTTTTTTTAAGTCCATGGTCACCTTCTGTCAGGAGCAAGAAACCAGAACAGTACACAGAACTGAACAATGTTTATTGCTGTTCATCTGTTGACAAAAATCTCACCAGATTCATGTGCTCGCTATAGAATTGCTAGATAAATACTGCAAAGTTTTAAAGAAGATCTCCTTTTCACTGCTTCCACCTCATCATCTATTCAAGGATAGCCAACCTTTTTACCCCTCCCCTCAACTCAGGTCCAGATTGGACCACACTTCCTTCCCATCTTAATGTCTATGATCTTCCCACAATCTTACCTTGTCTTATCCCTCCCTGTTTTAGCCACTGCCTCTTAACCTGGAGCATTTTGCCAGCCCGCATGCCTTCAAGATCTGTGCCCAGATAAGCTCTTAATAATTTTGGTATGGATATGGACCATCCAAAATAACAGAATGTTTTGCACATTCCTAAGGGAAATGTAAGGTTGCTAGATTAAGATGAGTTATGATTTTGGTCTGATCCAGGCAGGCTACTGTCTTTCTGTACCAGGCAGACCTTTTCTAATTATGATTGTTCAAAGAAAATCAAGTCAACGCATGGTTATGTGATGTGTTCCTTAAGAAACCTCTTGAGAAAATGGCATTCTGTTATTCATGACTGAAATATTCATCCCAAAATCTGAAGATAAATTAAAACCAACACAATTCTAGAAAAGCTGTAAACTTGGCAAAGACTTATGTGTTTTAAACAGACATGATAAACTGAAGGTAAGAATTAAGTATATTCTAAGAGACTTTACCTCTCTCTACTTCTTAAAATATCTTAATCGAAGTTGAAGGACCCATAGTGAAATCTTTCTACAATGGTTATCACTCCACAGAAGTTTAAAATGGCATTTATATAGCAGCACAGAAATGTAATATATCCCTGCTGGTAAATAAACACACTTTCCTACTTTGAACTAAAAACATTAAATCCCCTCAGAAATTTCATATTTGTATTATTTTTGAATGACAAGCCAAGAGTAGGATTAGGCAAACTGATCTATCAGAAGTAAAGCTCAGCAAGAGAGCCCTTGTCATAGCATGCCTTGAATTGTTGATCTGCAAATAACAGATCCTGCAAATCTAGAGTGTTAAAAAAATTAAAATTCAAGAAATGGCATATTTGCACTTTGGTATGGTTATTATATTTATTATAAGTGGACATATACTTTTTTCAGGGGTACAATACACATTTTCTGTAGGCTAACACCTCATTACATGGTCCAAAAACTAAGTGTTATTAATTGTCTTGATTAATTTCAGTTGAAAAAGCAAGAAATTAAATGAGTAAGATTCAGAAGTTTCCAATTCCACTATTTATTTTTAGGAAGATAAGCCCTGATCATGCTTTATTAGGAAGGACGTTAATAAATAAGAGCAATGAAGGAGCACCAGAATTTTGTAAGCTGTACTTTTCTCACAAATATCTTGACAGCTTCACAATGAAGATGAAGTCAGTTGGCTATCAATATTAGCTGGACAATTTTATTTATAACAAATGCTTTGAGGATGTTCTGATAAAATACTGCCCCATTGATACTGTCAGAGTTTCTTGCAATTTGACAGATCAAATCTTATTCTAATTCTAAAAACCGCACAAATAAACGGTATCGCTTGTGTGCATTCTGTAGTGAGCAAATTGATTAATCCCTTTCTATAGAAATCTCAACTCTTGATTACACCTATCAGACGTTAAGCACCATTATTCCAAGTGACAACACTTGACAAATTCCCTAACCATCTCTCTCAGCCTTTGTACCCCTGCTAGCTTGTATTAACCCTGATGAAAAATTAATTTTCCTTATCTTCAACTAAACCCCAAAATCCAAATCCGCCAAACTGGCAACTCTTTCTGTAAAGGTATTATGAAAACCTCTAAAAGATTAATTGCATGTCTTCAGGTGACATTAAATTAATTTCTATACTCACGATAGACATTTGATACTCAGCACTGAGAGGACAGATAACATTGTCAGGATACACAGAAGGACAGTGGTGGAGTGTCCCAGGGCAGCCTCTTATGAATTCTCCTTTCGATAAGGCCATACTTCACTGTCATTGACACTGTTACTGATCTTGCAGCCTCAGACCTCACTGCACAGGTTTCTATTAACCGTGACAATGCTGTGTTTATCCATGTAATCTTTGCTAAAGCAAATTCAAATAACCACCCTAACAGTGAGAGGGATGTTCATGCTGGTTAAAGCATTTAAAGAAAATAAACTTGGCCTGATTTGTGAAATATTGCATTGCAGAGACTGCAAACACAACTCTGCACTCCTATCTTGGGGAAATGAGTTAACAATCTAAAGAAGACAAGGTACATTTTAGTTTCTATACTGGGGACCATAACAAGCTGTACCACAACCATATTCCCATTAAAAGTCATTTGACAAGATTTAATAAATGGCTTGCTTTCCTCAACTATTATTGCTTTTTTTTAAAGAAAGCTAGGAGAGAAAGAAACTACTGAAACCAATTAATGGTGCAAATGTTGTTAGTAGCATGGTCTACATTCAATAAAATAAGTAAATTTAAGACCCAAAAGGGTAAGAACACTGCAAAGCTAGCAACTATTTCATCACATTTGAATACGTCCCAAAGGTGCTTTTTCTAAAAGTGGACTTTTTTAGTTCTTTTTTTTTCTTTGAAAACATTTTACTTCTCATCCAAGAAGGGGAAATTCAGTCAGTTAGAATTGAAGAAGCTTCTTGAATGGGAAAGGTTTTCAAAGGGGAAAAAAAACCAAGAAAGTCCAGTTGCCTTTTGGGAAAACCACTTCAGGATGGATGATTAAGACTCTCCATAGACATCTGAATACTTGTATTAATGAACTCACTAAAACTAATTTCATGGCAAGTAAATTAAGGAAGACTTCGTTCGAACACTTTTGCGATCTGAGACTTAAACAAAGGGATATTCTTCTATGCTTTTAAGGTCAATGTGAGAAGACCGGAAATGAATTCATTTTGGCTACCCTCAAGGTAGCATTCAAAGTCCAGATTCAGACTTATACCAGCCTTTCCCCAATGGCATCCTTCAGAAATATAGTACCATATTTATGACACTCAAAATTAGGATTTCGTATGTTAGTGTAGGATGAAAGAATATTCTCATTTCCTTTTCTTCTGTCCACACTTTCTGAGGGGGCACAAATAGTTTTTGTCTTAAATGTGTTGCTGGAAAATAGGGGAACTGGTTTTGTACTTGTGTATGAGAACCATATATATTAGACACATAGATTTTCAGCACTTGAATAACGAAGATACATAAAGGAAGTTTTACTAAATGTACAAAATGAATTTCTGTTACTTCCACAATACATCCCCATATATAGTCAGGGTCCTACATTTTTTACAATCAGCTGAAGATAGTAAATGTCTTTAGTGTTATCCAATAAATGGCCCATTAATAGAAATGTACTGATGCATATTTGCTGATCACTATGACTGCAGAAACATGTATGGTCCCTGCCATTGTAGCCGTAAAAATATATATTTTTTGAAAATGTTACATTTTATATAGCTGTTCCTTGAAACTGATGGTGATTATGCAAACATTCTTCCTGTCTGTTGCTCAATTAAGTTATTTTCATCACATGAAATTATAGGAAGCAAGATAAAATAAGTGACTTGCAACACTTCAGAAAGTGCAATGTGAGATCTATTTTTTTCAGTTAAGCAAAAATATATGTAGAAAATAATGTGAAAGGCACATAATTGTATTCTTTGAAACAGTTAATAAATATTTCTAATCGATCAATATGCACTAAAAATATGTAGCAAATACTAGCAGCTATTTTCTAATAAATATTTTAAAAGCCAAGGACTGAGAAAACATGAATATCATGGGCTTTGCGTTCAAAGGACATTCCTTGCAAAAATTACAGGATATGTTTGACTATAGGTGATCCTCATGTTATAACCATAATGGTGCCTGCCCATTACAGTTGTAAGTCATGACGGGTTGGTGACTGACCTGGTTTTATTATCTTTTTGTGATGGTAATAAAGCAAAAGACACAGTCATTAAATAAATTAATGGTTCATTATTGGCCAGTTTTGCCTCCCCCCCAAAAAAAGCAAAGCGAAGTGCTGATTTTGGCAAAATGGTCATTAAATGCTGTAACGTGACTGTTGGATGCTGCAAACAGCCGTAAGTGCAGGCCAGATGCTCAGGACCCAAAGTGTGTCAGTTAAGCAAGGGGTTAGTGGTAGTGGAACTACTGAAACTATTTGAATCCAGGTCATAAGTACCCCCAGGGAAATACATTATAACTTCAAACAGTTGCTAAATGGACTGGTTATAAATTGAGGACTACTTGTATAAGTAGTAAGCCAACCTTATATAACATCCCCATACTCCTGAAATGCAAGTAAATGCATCTTTTATCACCCTTCCCATATTCCCTCCATCAGGCTTTCTCCAAATATTCCGTTTTCTAAACTAGAAATGGGTATCTGGTCCATACGAGCAAATTTGCTTATATCCAACAATGTTACTCAAACAGAGCAAAGAGGCCCTGCTCTCTCTTTCAGAATTGCAGGCCATTTGCAGTTGTGTATCTGTCATTCTAAGGCACTGAGACAACTAATCCAATTTGCATTGGAAATGCAAACAAGAAGAAAGGACATTTTATCATGCTTGGTGGACTTTCAAAAAAGCCAGAAAGTTCTAGATTCAAATACATGTACTACTTTTAAGAATCAATATATGATTAAAGCTATAGGCTTTTCTTTTGGGACTGATAAACAGCTACCGTGTTTCCCCGAAAATAAGACCTACCCCGAAAATAAGACCTAGTGTGTTTTTGGGAGCCAAAAAAAATATAAGACAGTGTCTTATTTTCGGGGAAACACGGTAGAAATAAGTGATGAAACACTGTGTTTTTGCATGACAATTGCAGTAATATAATCGTATGCGCAATGATGAAAAAATCTGGAATTTCCCACAATGGAGGAATGGTTGATGAAGATGATAGAACTTGTGGAAATGGTCAAATTGATTTCTTTGACTTGAGAAAAGACAGTATCTATGTTTATAGCTGTCTGGAAACATCTTATAGATGGTTTGCATGAAGCAGAAAATGAACTTATGGTTTATGGTTTTGAAGATTAGACAGGATAAGAAAAAGATTAGACAATGCAGAACAATTCAGTTATGCTGTAATCATACAGCAAAGAGTAAATTTACAATTGTATTTATCACTGCTGTAAAGAGAAGCAGAAGCAACTTCTATGTATTTTCTTTCTTTGCTTTTGCACCTTTAGCTCTTTTCTTGATCTATAAGTTTTTATCATTTTAATAAGAATATATTCTTTAAAAATAGATAACTTGTTTCCTTATTATTAGCCAGGCTGACTTGAGCTGGCAATTCAAATCTATCTTGAGGGGTGCATCTTCTGACTTTGCCTTACATGATAATTGAGTTCCATTGATAAGATAAATTAATAGATAAATTAATAATTTATAGATAAATTAAAGTAGATACATAGGAAGAAGGCAAGCAGACAGACAAACAACTTCAGGGTTCCCTGGTGCTCTCTGAGCTTGTTTTCTTGCAGACGTTTCTTTACCCAACTAGGTAACATCATCAGTGCTAGTAAAGAGGGGGGTTTGCGCTCAGTTTATATTCTAGTGCCATGTCCTATCACAAAGTTGGTGGGAGTGGTCTTGGAGGTTCTTTGGTTGGGCTGTTTACTGTTAGTTTGTTTGCCAGTTTTTTGATTGATGTATTGTTTACTTCTTGATGGTTGGTCTGGTGTTAATCTTAGATTTAATCTATGCCCATTTGACTGCTGACTGCTGATGAGGAGATATTTTGGACTTTTTGTTCTCCTTTTCTGCTTGTTGATTTATGTCCTATAACCACTACCCCAGAAGAAAAAACAAGAGTCATGTATAATATGCAATGTAATAACTGCAACAGCAACTACGTAAGACAAACAGGCCAAGACTGGCAGAATGCATCCATGAACACCCAACTAACAGTCAGAAGACATGATCAAAACTCTTTTAATTTCACAACATATGGACAGACATAACCATAGTTTTAAATGGCAAACTGGGACCATCCTAAACCAAGCCAAGTCCAAAAACACTTCGGAATTTCTAGAAGCCTGGAACTCTGACCAATTAACCAAGAGAGACATAGACATAAACAATATCTACGTACTGAGCAAAAGAAACAATCAACAAATCAAAAAGGGAACTAAGGAACCAAAACACTTCCCTACCAGCAATAATATAAACACATACATATATACATACACATACATATATACATGGACACAGGTAGGAGGGAGGGAGAGATGTAGATACATTTATGCAGATAAATCACCTTTTCTGCAGTGTTGTTAGTGATTCATTACCTGCTGGAGTCCATGCATTGAGTCCCACCACTACTGTTTTTTTTTTTTAAAGTAACTTTTAGATCAGGGTTGGGCTGAGGTTTTGACTCGAGGGCCACAATGGGTTCTTAAACTGGGCCGGAGGGCCGGAACAAAAGCATGGATGGAGTGTTTGTGTGAACTAACATAAATTCAAAGTTAGATTACTTCACGTAGCCTTCTGGGAGAGCAAGAGAACCCTCCGCTCTTTCGCCTCCGCGGGCCGGATAGAACAGCCGAACAGGCCGGATCCGGCCCCCGGACCATAGTTTGCCCACGGCTGGTCTAGATGATGATCCGTCTTAACCAAGTTGAGCTTTACTGAGTATTACTGCTGGGAATCAAGGGATTGGATTTACAAGTTACTTGGGTTTTTTATGTGCTGTGGTTCCCATTGATGTATATATATATATATATATATATATGGCTAAATTTTGTGGGGACTGGGCAATGTTCACTTAATCTGCAAAACATGATTTTACTACACTCCGTAACTTCTAAAAGTAAAATAATTTTATGTACTTTTTAAGATTTTAAAATAAAACACACAAAATGAGGTTGCTCAATTAGCATAATGTTCTTCAATCTGCAGAATTCAGAGTATCTCAAGTCAGGCTTCAGCTTATTGAATATAAGCATATTTGTAGGGCATCTCTTGTCAGTTGGGCACATATGCACTTTACAAAAAGAAACAAGAATATAGAATAACAGAGTTGAAAGCGATCTTGGAGGTCTTCTAATCCAATATCCTGCTTGAGCAGGAGAATCTATACCATTCTGGACAAACGGCTGTCCAATCTCTTCTTAATGGAATGGAGCACACACAACTTCTGTTTTGTTAGGAAATTTCACCATAGTGCTAGGTTGGATCTCTCCTTGATACATTTCCATCCATTACTTCTTGTCCTGCCCTCAGGTGCTTTGGAGAATAGAATGGGCTTTCTCTTCTCAGAAGAGAAGAGATTATTTTTATTCTTCTACATCTGATCGCATTTTGAACAGATTACCTGATCATCCTTTAGATTCATGGCAAACCCGTATCAGATGTCTTCTCTATTTGTTTTAACTATTAAAAATTGTCCTGGGGTGAAAAAGTATTTCCACTTTCAATATAATTAATGTCTTTTTAAAGAAACTGATTTGTTTTATCTATGACATCACAATAAAGGGGCTATAAAAGTACAAATTCTTTCAATGATTTTATTGTATGAGATGAGAAATACAGATGCAAAAACAAATACTGTACAAGAAGCAAATTTTGTATATAAAGTTTTGTGTCAAGTGAGATGAGAATAGCTTAGGAATAGTTCTTATTGGGAGATCAATGCTGGTTAGCCACTTGCAACACGGTTTGTTGTCCATTCTTCCATCTCTTCCATTCACTTCATCCCTAGTACATACCAGTAGTGCAGACAAGTTGGAATAATTAGAAGAAAAAGATTGTACTAGCTGTGTAGTCAGGCTTTATAGACACATTCAGTAGTAACAGCACACATCAGAAAGCTGTTTTTCCATATAGGAAAAAAAACCACTAGGGCAGCTCTTCAACAAGATAAAGAAGTAAGTTCTTGGTCCAGTAATAGACTCAGCATTTTCAGATGGCAGAGGACTTAGTCACGTCACTCTGAGCAAGGGAGAAGAGTCGTTGGCTAAGGAGAAATGATCCAACAATAATGTAAGATGGCTGCATAATACAATAAATTATTTAAGCTTTATGTTATTTCAACAGGCAGTGTCCAATATAAAAAGCTTCCAGTACCCCACCAAGGGGAATATAGGAAATGATTTAAAAACTTGGTTCCATTAGACCATCAAGATTATTAATTTGTTACTTTATACACATTCCTCTTGTTCTTTTAATCTCAATGTTTGTGTGTTATTTCAGAGGTCACTAAAGAAAAGGAACATGATGACTCACATTTTAGGCTCACCTGGCCTATAAAGCAATTATTATTTGAGATCGAGAATGAAGACATTAGATTTTATTTGTTTTGGGCCTTTAGAATGCAAGAGGGAAGATGGCAAAACACGGAGGATATCCGCAGGCATACAGAGAAAACATTTCAGTGACAAGATGATTTGAAATTCAGTGCGATGTAGAGATTAAACTGTTGGACAAGGACAATGGAGAGTGAAGTTGAAATCCCTGAACAAGCTCAGGGTATCACAATAGGAGATAAAAATGAATGAATAAGGCAACTACCATATACATTTCCCAGAGTCCCATGAAAAAACAGTATAATGGGTTTATTAATAAGATTATGATGAGCTTTAAAATGATTGCCATTTACTACCTGTGAGTCTTGAAACCCCTTTCCCATTAAGTCAACAAAACAGATTATAGCAGCCATAAGGGGAAGACCATATAGCTGTGCATGGAGCAAAAGTACGGTTCTGAGAAAGGTTATGATATACAGTGCAAAGCCAAACTAATGCAATATATGTAAGCATTAGGATTTTGAACAGTGAAGGGTTTAGATTGAAGATAGAATGTGTTTAAACTAGCTTCCGTGACAATTATGTGACTTAATAGCAACCCTAAACTTTCTACTATTACTACAGAATACCCACTGTCACAAAACCATTCCTGCAAGTAAAATAACTTGACATTTGGTAAGTTGCCCTATTGAATAATAATCCTACTTATATTAAGTAGTATATAGGGAAATATTGGTACTTTTGCACACTGGCAGTTTGCAATGGTTTGACTTATAATGCACCATCAAATATTCCTTCCATCTTATTGCACTATCATGTTGTCCAAACTACAAAGTTTAAATCACAACTAAATTTTGTTTGAGGCCAGATAACAGAATAATGTATGCAGAGTATTAGGCTGTCGCAAACGAAGAGCATAAGTGGTGGAGAAAAATAGTCAGTTAGTAAGGGAGTTAAGCTAAGCATCTATCAAAAAGAATATTTCACATATTTCATTCAGCTCAACAGTCAGAAACAATAGCCTATGATAAAACAGGAAAAAAGGCATTTATTCTGGACCAAAAAGGAAAGACAATCGAAATTCCAATGCAAACCAAACAGAGAACAGCAACACCAGACATTTACCAGGGATAAAATACTGTCAAAAAACCCCTTTAAAATGCTTCCATCACCTAAAGCAAGAAAATTCTGTCAGATAGAAAATGAGCCCTATTGAAAACATTTTACCCAAGAATTCTCCAAATACTGCAGACACAAAAACATTTAGCAGACAAAGCAAAGGAAAATAAAGCCAGGTAAGAGAAGCTGCAGATATTCATTTAGCAAAAGAACAAGACTTCCTTTCTAAAATATTTCCAACTGCTGGTCAATCCCCTACTATTATGTGTATTTCCAAGTCATAATGACTCCTCAAAGACATTGAGATACAGAAGAGAATTTTCACAGTCACTCAATCAAATTTCACATTTACACAGGACACACAGAATGCCAGATAAGAATAAAGCATGAAAATATTTCAGGAATAATCACAAAGCATCTACACACAGACAAAAAATGCAGAAGTCAAGACAGGAATATCTGAACCAGAGGTAAATGCTTTAAGTGCAGCTTAATCTGATGTTATTTCAGTATGTTAGTAAGCAGAGGAGGATCTAGTATATTATACAAATAGACTTGAAAATTTCCAGTATGTCACATTAATGTTATAATACATTAAATGTTGCCTCCAGAAATGACACCAGGCAATTTCCTAAATGTACTTATTTTCTTGAGCTTGCAATATGTAATCCATAGATTCATTTTAGAAAGGTAAATAAAGGTAATGTTCCTCTTTACTGAAGTTGAACTGGTGGTTAACATTGACACAGAAATATCAATAAACTTTCTTGTCAATAACAGAAAAATGGTTGGTCATTGTCGTGATCTGTTTCTACCTGGCAGTCATGGAAGAACTTATAAAGTTGTATCCTCCTGAGCTTTATGAAACTTGCAAGAGAACCTTTATTTACAAATGTGTGTAAATGTACTGTATTTATGAGGTATAATTATATACCGTGTTTCCCCGAAAATAAGACACTGTCTTATATTTTTTTTTGCTCCCAAAAACACACTAGGTCTTATTTTCGGGGTAGGTCTTATATATTTATGGTGCCAAATAGTGGGTGTGAGTGTGTAGGGGGGGTGTTTCGCGGGTGCACGGTTGCTCCCTGAAAAGCCTTCCTGGAACTGGAGATTTACACTAGGTCTTATTTTCGGGGTAGGTCTTATATTAGGGCAGGTTTAGAAAATAGTGCTAGGTCTTACTTTCGGGGTAGGTCTTATTTTCGGGGAAACACGGTATTTACGTGCAGAGTGCAACTACGTTTTATTTGTGTTAAATGTTTAGGTTTGTCTTTGCATTGTAATTCTCCCTTTAGCATTTGAAACAAGGTCACATGGTTATAGTTTTCTTCAATAACCCTACTTTTTTCTACAAGTGCAGAGCAGTTGTGGAAGGTAGCTGCACAATCTCAGGAAAAGATGCATTTATTGTAAGAACTGCTGCCATGTGAGCCAATCCACACATTCACTCCTGATAGCAAGATGCTTTCACTCTTTCATTTCCAGAGCGATGCACAGTTCAAAAGGTCTATGGAGATTCTCAATCATCCAGGTCATGGTTGTTCCAAAGTTGTTGTGTTTCCCCCTCTCCAAAAAGCAACTGAACTTTCTTGGTGTTTTCTTTCTGAAGTCACAATTGAAGAAGCTTCTTGAATGAGAAGTGAAACGTTTTCAAAGAAAACACCAAGGAAGTCCAGTTGCCTTTCAAAGAAGAAGGAAAAAAACCACACCTCTGGGACACAATTCAAAAGTCTCTGAAGAAAATAGGTCTGTCAAAATCAGGAACAGAATTTCAGAATAATAGCTGCCTGAGCTGTGAAATATTCCTGCTCCATATTGAAAGTAGAATATGCTACTCTCAGCACAGAACAGTTCTACAAGCATAAAGACTAGAACCAGAGGATTTGCTGGAAAGATGATGTTCTTGCCAAAATACTATAGGTCACATTAGGAATAAGACCTATCAATCGGCAACTGAAAGTCAGTTGGTTTCTTCAGCAGTGAGAAATTATATTGGAACAATTTTCATCTATTTTATCTGTTGTGCATTATATGCCACTCTGATCTTTTGATGACAAAATGCAAAAAGAGAGATTCCATGACTTCAGTGTCTTCTTACTTAACTGCAGAATAGCTCCTACATTAAGGTGAATTAAATGGAGATTTGATTCATTTTGAGTAATTTTTACAGCCAAAATCCTATCAATCTCATTGCAGGCATTAATTACAAAATTGTAAAACATAATGGAAGTTCTTTTTCTAAGAAAATATGACTCCTAAAATAAATGAGTTAATTACTTGAGTTATTTGCAAGGTTGCTCGTGTTTACAAGTAAACACAAGAGTATCTGACATTTAGAAAGAATTTCAAAATAGTGTCATATACAACTGCATAAAACTAGCTGCTTGTCATTAAAAGAATACTATGGTTCTGTCACCTTTCCCAGATACCTTTTGAATACAGGTAGTCCTCAACTTACAACAATGGGTTTAGCAACTGTTCAAATTTACAGTGGCACTGAAGAAAGTGGCTTGTGGCCAATCCTCGTACTTACAACAGTTGCAAGCATCCTTTATTCACATGATCAAAATTTGGGCACTTGGCAACCAACATTCACTTACTATAGTTATAATGTCCCAGGATTACCTGACTGCCATTTGCAATCTTCACAGCTGGCTTCTGTCAAGCAGTCAGTGGAGGAACTGATTCGCTTAACGACTATGAAATTCACTTAACTACTCCAATGATTCATTTAACAAATATGCCATAAAGGTCATAAAATCGGATGTGACTCATATTAACAACTACCTCACTTAGTTAATGGAAATTTTGGCTCCCAGTGGTCATAGGGACTACCTGCAATCTATTCCACAGGAACTTACTTTGGCATACCTTGCCAAAAATAACTGAATGCATGCTTATTGTGTGAAGACAATTGCATAGCAGAAATCTTTGTTTTTACTTTAGTATGATTTACAAAGTGAATTAAGATCCATAGCTGTGCTGCATTTCACCTTTATCAAATCATCTACAACCTTCGCTTCACCCTCTGGTACCATCATGGAGATTCTCCATCATCCAAATCACACTTATCCCAAAGGTGCTTTCCCCAAAAAGCAACTGGTCTTTCTTGGTTTTCTTTTTCTCTGGCAGGCCCTAATTCGATTCACGATTTGAAAATGCTTCGCTTCTTAATCAAGAGGCTTCTTCAGTTCTAACTGATGGGAAATGGAAGGGTTTATATACTTTGCAGTCTTCTGGTCATTAGTGCTCTTGAGGGTTGGTCGTTGAGACCATTTAGGGCTTATCTGTATGCTCAGAGTCCCCTGAATGCAAAGAGACATGGAACCTTCTTAGGACTGCTGAAAGGATGGCGTTGTAAACAGGAGGTCCGTGATGTCATATCCACCCCCTCTGTTGAGGGAGGGCTGTTCAATTTTGATATAGAATTATTTATTGGCCAAGTGTGACTGGACACACAAGAAATTTGTCTCAAATGCATAAGCTCTAAGCGTACATACAAGCAACATGTCATAAATCATGATCATAATCATAAAAATTACATTAAGCATAAATCATAAGATACGGTAATATAGATGGCCTCTCCGACTCCTCTTTCAAACCAGTGCCCTTCCCTGTCCAGAATGTGAACTTCGCTGTCTTCAAAAGAGTGACATTTGCCTTTCAGATGCAGGTGGACTGCTAAATCCTGTCCTGATAAGTTTGTTCTCATGTGTTGTGCCATGCTTTTGTGAGGTGGTTGTTTTGTTTCCCCAATGTACAGGTTACACGTCTCACTGCATTGAACCACATGTATCACATTGCTCTGTTTGTGTCTAGATGTTTTGTCCTTGGGGTGAACAAGCTACTGACTTAATGTATTCTTGGGCTTACAGTATACAGGTATGTTGTATTGGCTGAAAATCCTCCTGAGTTTTTCCAATATTCCTGCAACTTATGGAATGATGTTGCTCCGTTTGTTGTTCTCTTCTTTATCTGTTATGAAGGAGGTTCTGCTGGATCTTTTTCTGGATTTGATGAAGACCTAATTAGGGTAGTCGTAGGTTCTGAAGGCTTCCTTGGTATGTTTCTGTTCTTTCTCTTTCCCTGTTCTTTCAACTAACACAACATACGTGCACACTTTAAACCTAGGAATACATCAAGACAGAAGCTTGTCCACCCAAAGGGCAAAACAGCCTGACACAAACAGAGCAATGTGGTATATGCAGTGACTTACGTACAGACCTGTGCATTGGGGAAACAAAACAACCACTTCACAAACCACGGCATAACATAGGAAAACAAACTCATTAGGACAGGATTCAGGAAAGTTCACATTTTGGACAGAGAGGACCACTGGTTTGAAAGAGGAGCCTATATCAAAGAGGAGTCTATATCAAAATTGAATTGCCCTACCTCAACAGAGGGGAAGAGATGTGACACCATCTGTCTCTGGTTCACAATACAATTCTTTCAGCAGTTCCAAGGAGGTTACACATCCATTTACACTCTTGTTTAGGTGACTCTGACAATACAGATAAACCCTCAAGTGGCCATAACAACTCTCAGAGAGCTAATGACCAACCCCCAGAATGGTAATGACTGGATTACTGCAAAGAATATAAATCCTTCCATTCCCTACCATAAGTTAGAACTGAAGAAGGTCCTTGGATGAGAAGTGAAATGTTTTGAAAAGAAAAAAAACCCACAAGAAAGTCCAATTGCCATTTGGAAAAAGCCCCTTTGGGACACCCTCTGGTACTATTTATATGCACTTCAGGCTGAAGATTTTTGACAGAATAATATATAATTGCAACTGCATACAAAAGGAATACATGGGACAGAGAATCTCTAATTAATACTTTCATGAAGGAGACCTCTTTTTGGAGTACTAGAAAAATCTGGAGCCAGAGTATGAATATGTATGTGTTTGTATGCAAGCATTACATAAGTACCTATGTACAGCAAAATTTCCCTTTAAAAAAAGTTTTGTACCTGGAAAATAGAGGAAGGAAGCAATTTCCCCTTCAGCTACCCTTCTATCACATTATTAATGTAATAGCTGTCTATTTTTTTAAAGCAGAGATAGAAAATGACCAGAGGTGTGTGGCTTGCAGAATCCAAGCCCAGATACAGGAATGTGGGGTATATATGGAGAGTCTGCTGCCATATTTAAGTGTCAATGTTACCTTTTTATCTGGTGGCACCAGTACTCTATACAGATAAGAGATTTGCAATTATACTACATTTTAATTTTAGGGGAAAGAAGTACATCAACCTCTTCTTCCCATTTTCTAATTTCTGAATTGCACTCTTTGGTGGAACTATCCAAAGTAGGTTTCTTCCTGCTTTCTGCAAGAGAAAAAGTATCCAGAAGACACACTGCACTTCAGAGGCAAAAAATGTCAAGGCACAGGTTTATGACAACACTAAAAAAGGGAGATTTCTGAATATTGTGGTGAATAACAGTAAGCAAGACTATTGTGTGGTTTTAAAAATTAATGATGGGAAAAATTGGAAGGGAAACCAGTCAATTGGTTTCCTTTCCAATTGAAGTTGAGTATGTGTAATTAATGTATGTTTAAATGTGTATTTAACTGGGGGGAAATAACAAATGGCATAACAGTATTTTCAAGTGTATAATTAAGTTTAAAATAATTTGAAAGTGTTCTACTGATTGAAATAACCTGAATATCAAATGGTTAAACTAGAATAGAGATTGTAAAAAGAACCCAACTATCCAGTGGCCAAATGGATGCATTTGGCAAGCTCATATACTTGGACTATGTAGATAGGCATAGGGTTTAGTTACCAAAGGAACTACCTGTCTCTCACAGTATCTGTCCAGTTAATATGCTCTGGCAAGGTTGGCATGCTTCAGGTTCCTTCATTTAAGGAATACCATCTGCAGGGACCCATTTTTCTATCGCAGCACCTATCTTATGAAATAAGGTTCAGTGGAGATCTGAATGCCCTCTCCCCACCGTCCTGATTATTCCTAAGGGGCCTAAAGACCCAGCTCTTTAGTGAGGATAACTGACATCTCTTAATTTAGGCCATTCTCTTTCATTTCTTCCCTGTTTGCTATTCTGTCATCTCTTTATCTTTTTTTCCTTCCCTTGTCTTTATTATTTTTTATGTTTAAATCATTGGTAAATTACCCAGCATTGGCTGGAAGTTGGATGGCTTATACATTTAAATAATAATAAATACATAATTAGATATGGAAATGGAAATTGAATAATTATAGGATAAACCTGTCATGATGGTCCCAGTGGTTATCGATACCTTGGCTGCCATACCAAAAATCCTGGATGGCACTTAGAAAATATGCACATTAACAAAATTTCCATCTGCCAATTACAAAAAGCCACATTGCATGGATCTGCAGCTATATTAGGACATCCTATGTTCTTGAGAAGAACTTAATGTGCACGAAGCCTAACACCAGCCAAAAATGGCAACTGTGATTTCACATTGTATATATACATGATAGTGATAATGATGTCCCTTTCCATCACTATTTCCCAACTATAATTCAGAAGCTTCTAAACAACCATTAATATCAGTAGTCACTGATAACCTAATCTCTGACGAATCTCTGGAGCTCACTTTTAAATGAGCTTCTATTACTATAATTACTGGCAGTGAATTCTCCAATTTCAGAATTAAAAAAAAAATCTTTCTGTCTGTCTTGAATCTCTCTACATTTAATTTCAATGAATAACATTGAATTTTAATATTATGACCCATGGTAAAAAGCTTCTATTTATATGATCTATGTCACTGGGTGCATTTAGGAAACTTCACCCTCTTTTCATTTTGGTCTTGCACACTTTTATATTGTACATTCCAGAAGACCAATTGCACTTTTTAATCAGAAAAAATGATTGCCCATTTTTTTCCAGCTCCAAAGTGTCTCCATGCAACATCTGTATAAACTGTACTAGTTTTGCTTACTATTCTCTCCCACTCTTTTGATTTATATCACAGCGGGCTCCAAATGCGGACTGTCAAGGGAGAGGGGATGGTTCTGCACAAGCGGCAGGCCAGCACACACCGCTCCATTTTCACAAGTGGTGGGCATGTACGCCCCCACTTGCACTTGCACAAGTGGAGCAACGTGCATTCTCCCGCTGTGCATGCTGCGCACATATAGTGCTTCCACACCCCAGTTCTGAACTGGCTGATTGTGGGCTACAGCCCGGGGGGGGGGGTTTGTGGACCCGTTATATCGCATTTCCTGGTGTAAAAATAAAACAATATACATTCAATGGAAATTACAGTATATCTTAAGTCTAGAATCTTTCTAGCTAAAGTTGTGAGCATGTTTATTCTGCTAAAGTTTATTCTGGACTTTAACCATATACAATTACAGTACTTACCTAACATTCACTTCTACTTTCTTTTGTAATTATAGTTAAATATCAAATGTTCACTATTTCTACTAAACAATTAACCTAAGGAGTTTTTACACTACTTATCTCTTAGCCTGCATGATGTAGCCCCATCAGTTTAATGTGGCCATTTAAGATCATCGTAAAGGATAATGTCCACTTATATTATTATGTGTAGGGGAGAGGGTCATATCATTAGTGACGTATATCTTTGTGCCTATCTTTCCCCTCAAAGTTAGCAGGGGGAAAAGCTATAGACTATTCTATATCTGAGCTTCTGAGAACGGCCCCGACAGGACAGATCACAGCAATAAGAGAGACATGCGTGGTAACTTACCCCTCCTGATAATTTTATCACCCTGACTTTGGTGCCAATATGGGGCCCATCGCCACTCCCACTGTTTGCCCGCTGCATGACAGTTCTTTTCATCCCAGGCTTCACCTCTGGAGGCTGGCCTTGCACCAATGCCACCCGGCTAATCTGGGGCAGGTTTGCCTGCCCAGCAGCAGGAGACTTCGCTTGCAAAGCTTTAAAGGGCGTCTGGAGCTCGTTTTCAGGCACTGTCCTAGCCTGCCGTAGTTGCTTTATGGTTTTTATTTGCTGTCCTTGAAATTGTGTACCGTCTCCAGCCTGGAGAACATTTGCAGGCTTAGGTAGAGCAGCCGGGGAACCTGGAATGACCAGCTCTTGTTTTTTAACCATTAGTCTATATTTCACATTTTGGCAGGGCTGTGCACCAGGAAGAGAAAGCAATGGGTTTCCATTGGTAGGCAGCTGTGAAGGGTCTTCTTCCTGCTGTTGGCCTACACAGCCTTGCTGTTGCTGCTGCTGGGCCAGCCTTTCCAGCAATTCTTTTTTTCGGGCTCCAGCTTGAAGCTGCCGCCTGAGCTCCTTTTGTTTCAAGATCTCTTCTCTAAGGCGTTTCTGTTCCTCAATCTTCAAACGGTACTGTCTGGTTTCTTCATCTTCATCGGGAAACTGCAGGATAGCCACAAAATAAAGTTATGCATGGTAAAAAAAAAAAAACCCAACTTTGCTTCTCCCCCCCCCCTCAAAAACGGTGACACTTGTTAAAATGATGACACGCTTTCCCAGCATTCTTAAATTAAATGAAATGCTGAAATGCTGTCTTTAATGCAAAGCTGCTAACAAAGGCTTATGAGCAATTAATCAAACAAGCAACGAGGAGGCAAATATATATATATATATACACACACACATATATATACACACACACACACATATACACTACTCTACTTTGGATTTTTTAAATACAGTAAATCAGAAAGCTGAAACTGAAGCCTTCTAAATCGGAACTCATTTAGAAGTTGCTGAAACTAATTAAACTATTAATATAATTCAAGAACTCAAATATTGTTTCAAATGGGAGCAGTAACAATAAGAGCCAGCCCACTGTGTCACACAGGTTTTATCTTGCTCTTTTCTGACAAACTAACAAAAGGTAGGATGGTAAATGACCTGAAAGGCCCTGATTAGAACTATTGATTTTTCTTACAGAATTTTCAGCCTGATCTGAAACTCATTTGTCACACAATAATTGGTTATAATGAACAGCGCAAGTCAATCTCTCTGACCTTGAACTCATGCACTCTCTTCAGAATTAAAATGTTGCCAAACTGCAATGTTGGAATATTAATGGAATATCAGGAATGGCTTTAATATTCCAGCCTTAAGCTTTTTAGCAAATATTGCAGCCTTTGTGTGTCAAATAATCTCTTCAGCAGTCTTAAAACTCCAGCAGGATATATATCCTTATTCAAAACTACAGGGAAATTAACAGCAAAAAAAAAAATCTTTTTGTTGTTTTTTCTAATTTGCAGCTTCAACATACTTTAATAATGTGAATTGCTGCTTTTCAAACGTAACA
Organism: Naja naja; assembly: GCA_009733165.1. Classification (NCBI taxonomy): domain Eukaryota; kingdom Metazoa; phylum Chordata; class Lepidosauria; order Squamata; family Elapidae; genus Naja; species Naja naja. The sequence goes on along the minus strand of CM019155.1, from coordinate 10,823,106 downwards.
GCAGTCTTTACTCCTACAGAAAGCTACAAACCATCTGTAATGTACAATAAATTTACTATTCTTTGATATTAAATTTAGCTGCTTAGATTTATTATCTAAATAACATATCCAATACAGAATATTGAGGATACAAATATTGTTAAGAAAATTATGTGTTCTGAAAGCAATTAGAAGGAAATGGAAAAAAAACCTGAGAAGAAAGAGATACCATAATATTAATAGAATTAATTTAATAATTACATTATTACATTAATGAAATTGTGACTATTCTTTCCTAGCTTATGTAAAAATCTTAAAAGTTCACTGGTTACTAGAAATAATCCTTAATTTTGTGTAGTTACCTTGCAAAGTTACAATACCTCCAAGCACTTACAACCACTGCAGTATCCCCATGGTCACATTATCAAAATTCGGGCACTTGGCAACTGGCATGTATTTACGAAGGCTGCAGTATCACGTGATTGACATTTGCAGCCTTCCTAGCCATTTTCTGGCAAATAAAGTCAATGGGGGGGGGGAACCTGGATTCACTTAACAACTGTCTGATTCACTTACCAACTACAATGATTTGCTTAACAACCATGGCAAAAAAAGATCATAAAATTGGGTGCAACTCATTTAACAACTGCTTTGCTTAGCAACAGAAATTCTTGTGCCAACTGTGGCCATGAGTCAAATTCTCCCACCCTGCATATTCTTAATCATTCTATCCATTTCTCTTGCCTACTTAGGAAACTGTTTTAGAATAAATAAAAAGATAAACACCCTGAGCAGAAATTCAAATTTGAAAGGTTCTACTCTTTACGGCTCAGCGGTTAAGATGCTGGGCTTGTCAGGTGGGAAGCCAACAGCCTGGGCTCAAGACCCAAGCGCTGCATGCTGCCCAAATCCTGCCAACTTAGCATTTGCATGCTTAGTTCGAAAGCATGCAAATGCAAATAGATAAATACATACTGCTTTGCCAGGAAAGGTTACTGTGTTCTGTATTATCAAGCTGGCCACATGATGATGGAAGCATCTCTCAGACAATGCAGGCTCCCTTGGCTGAGAATCGGGAGGTGAATACCATCCCCTTGAGTGGGGTCATGATGTTGTGGTTCGCTGGCATCCAGTGTGGACGGCAGTGGAACCACACAATGACAAAGAAAGGGGACCAGTCAGGGAGTCTGGAGAGGATTTGGATGAGGGTCCTGCGTCCAATGCAGGGATGGGGCCAGGACCATCTGTGAGTGGGGTGCTGCCTTCGGAGTCTGGCAGCAGCGAAGCAGAGGACCCAGGGGAGCCTGTTCCCAGTGTACATGTGCACAGAGCTGCTAGAAGGCAAGAACAGCTGAAAGAGAAGGGGCAACTCGGGAGTCGGGAGGTGATTGCCCCTCCCATAAGGGAAAAAAATCAGACCTCAATGACCAGATCTTTGCAGAAAGCAAAGTAGTTCGATAGATTCCGAATTCCTCCTTGAAGCTTTGTGAACTCTGGTTGTTTTTTTCTGGTACTTCAGTTGGTTTCTGTTATAATTAATTGGATACTTCTGTTTTTGGCAACATTCCACAGCACTGAAAAGTGTGTGCTTATCTTGGGGAACTGTTTAAGATTAGTTCTGGCTGGGAATGAAAGCAAATCCCAGTGTTGCAATAAAATAGGTTTTACTTTTAAAACAAGTTTGTGTTTCATTATGTTTGACGAAGCCTGGGTCAGAACACATGATCTTTAGCTCTTTACTACATTTTCCCAAAGCACAATTCCCAGAAATTCGGAGCCCTGGGACAGTAGGTCCTGAATCTAAAGTTTAGATCTTTAGATTTCCAGCATCACATTGGCTCCAAGCATCTGATCCAAATAACGTGAAGGTGGCACTACATCCAAATTCAAAGTTTCCTATTAGCACAGGAAAAAAAAGTCTAGGGTTAAATGCTTTACTGCCAAAGATGACAATTTCCCCAAATGGATATTGTCATTACACAGCCTAAGCAAAACCTAAGCAACCATTAGCCGAAAAGATTTCAGTGGTTAACATTTATAGAAGAATTATACAGTCTTGGGATCCCTGAAATGGATCTCAGAGGCCCCACAACATTGCCATCGGATGTTATATTAAATAAAATAGAACGGGGAAATGATTAAAAACACAACCTACAACAGTTCATTTAGTGACCTTTCAAAGTTAACAATGGCACTGAAAAACGGGACTTATCACACTTACAACCATTGTAACATCCCCCTGGTCAAATGGCCAAAATTCAGACACTTGGCAACTGATATTTATGATGATTGCAGTATGCCGAGATCATGCGACCTTCTGACAAGCAAAGTCAACGGGGAAGGCAGATTCACTTAACAACCATGTTACTGACTTAACCGCTTGCAGTGATTCCTTGAATAACAACGGCAAGAAAGGTAATAAAATGGGGCAAATGTTTCACTGAGCAACATAAATTTGGGGCTCAATTCTGATCGTAACTCGAGGACTACCTTAATGAAATGTTCAATAAGAGCAGATTTGCTTCTTGCTCTGGCTTCACCCACTCCCCAGCTTGCTGCTCGAAGAAAAGTGTAATAATCTGGAAAGAGGTAGCTGCTTAAACGTGAGTGTCCCCTGCTTCCATCTTCCTTCTATGAATACTGAGGGAATTCTGGGAGTTGTAGTCTACAGCTCTTAAAGCTGCAAAAGTTGGACTCCTCTGTCCTACATGAAAGACCACTAAATAGAGGAACATCTTTCCTGCTGCAAAGATTAATCAGGAAGAAATTCTGCTCCGCTCCATTATAAGCTTTAAAAAGAAACCACAGAGCTAAATCTTTCAGTGCAACTACAATTTAGTGAAATATCAACAGCTGTTACTTTCTGGTATCTGCTCACTTTTATGTAAGGAGAATGTCTACTTTTATGTAAGGAGAATGTCTGCTTTTAGGCTAAGTAAGTTTTATTTTCTCTGCTATGATTTTATTTAGGAACCAAGAAACAAGGAATGGAAAGTCTCACAGAAACTGTTCTGCTACTGCATCTATCAAATTGAAATACAGGAAGTCTTTGTCTTACAACCATTAGTTTAGGGACCGTTTGAAGTTACAACAGCACTGAAAGAAGTGACTTATGACCAGTTTTCGCACTTAGCACCATTGTAGCCGAATCCCACTGTCATCTGTCCATCAAACAGCAGCTGGAAAGAATGGAGCAGCACGGCACAGGAAAAACTGGTAGGAAGGAGTTTTCCTTCGCTTCCCTTTGCAATGTAACAGGGCACTTCAGGCTGCATATTTTTAGACATGTGCAAAACGGCAATCAGGCTTTTTATGCAGGCACAAAAGTGACCTTTCAGATTTAACAGGCATTGGGGCTTAACAAACACCTCCTCTGTTTGAGTGGTCTGCTAAATCAAAATTTAAAGTTTCTGAACATAACAAAGAACACATTTTGGCAAGTAATAAAACTGGAGCATGAATATAGAAGAGTACTGAAATGCAAATATCCTTTGGTCAAAACCACTGTTGAAACGAAGATGGGTACCCAAGGCACCTAGGCCTCTGCTACAGGGGGACCCTTACCTCTGCTTCAGATTTGTCATCCACTTTAGGCTGAGTCGCAGGAGTAACTGTTTTAGGCTTGGACTCCATCTTCCCTAGTTGGTTCTTGATAGCTGTAAGAGGTCTCATAGCAACTGTAGCGCTAGAAACCGGTTTTGCTTGAACAGAGGAAGCTGAAGCTTGAGCAGAGGAAGCTGAAGCTTGAGCAGAAGAAGCTGAAGCTTGAACAGAAGAAGCTGAAGCTTGAACAGAAGAAGCTGAAGCTTGAACAGAAGTTCGTCGGTTGTTGTTAGCAGTCTCCATCGAATGCAAAGGTGCTATTGGCAATTCACGCAAATTACTATTCCTTGAGGAAGATGACTGGGGCTGCTGATTTGGACGTTTTACAATGCTTTGTGTTGGTGTGTTCTGAAACAAACAAAAAAATCTTATCCTGTAAAAATGTAAAGGTCTCACCTTCTAACCAAGTCAAATTTCAGGGTTCTTCAATGGAGAAGAACTGATAAACAGGCGATATAACCTTCTCCCTCTAGTAAGGAAAGCTGAGAGGTCCATTTGGCTAAATTCCTATGAAACAAAGCTCTCCCAGACCCTCCTACACTGAGATTAACTAGCCAAAAGGACTTTGCTACAGGCATTTCATATCGAGGTCTGCCTGGAGGAAGGAAAAGACTGCCCTGCTCCAAGTAATATGGAACAAGAAGCTTCTAGAACTCAGAAAACAATCAATGGTATGTAGAGTTCCAGGATCTGTTCTAAGTAACCAGTTGGATTGGGTTTTGATTTTAGTTTCAGTGAGCCCGAATCCTAGTCTTGTTAGTCTCACAGCCATACAGGTAGCCCTCGACTTACAACAGTCTGTTTAGTGACTATTCAAAGTTAGAATAGAACTGAAAAAAGGGACTTATGACTGTTTTCCACACTTACAACCATTGCAGCATCTTCTTGGTCACATGATCAAAATTCAATCGCTTGGCAATTGGTTCCCATTTATGACAGTGTCCTGAGGTCATGTTGTGTTCCTTTTCTACCTTCTGACAAGCAAAGTCAACGGGGAACCGATTCACTCAGCGACCATGCTACTAACCGAACAACTGCAGTGATTCACTTAGCAAATGTGATAAGGAAGGTTGTTAACATGGGGCAAAATTCACTCCACAACTGTTGCGCTTAGCAACATAAATTGTGGGGTCAGTTGTGGTTGTAAGTCGAGGACTACCTGTAATTGCAATAAGCTCAGTCTCCCTTTCAGATGAGCTTACCTTACTATTACTTCGTTAACACACACTATTGTTTTCTGATGCTCGACTTTGCTTCTCTTTGCTAACCAGGTGTAAGTACTTGGGCGCCAATTTGTGTTTTGGGAATTATAATGTGGTATGACCCGTTCAGACGGACTAACAGCTCTGTAAGCTGCTGGTTTAAAACTGCCTCTGCATTTTATTTTATTATTAGAAAGAAAAATTACATTTTCTTTCTTTCAGCCTTATTCATGGCTCCCTGGGGGATGAGGCTGTAATAAATACCAGTGAAAGCAACCCTAGCTACTTTCATTCTAGGCTATCATCCATAGTTGGATGGCACAGGCCCAGTGGTGGGATAAATGAGAAACTCCTTACCCCTCCTGATACTGAGCTCATAATCCATGGTAATGGCAGACAATCTATAGCCCTTTATAAACTACTGTGTTTCCCGGAAAATAATACCAGGTCTTCTATTAATTTTTGGTCCGAAAGACGCATTAGGACTTATTTTCCAGTTAGGTCTTATTTTCAGGGAAATTCGGTACTACCTGTGTCCGTCTGGCTGATGATCTGAACTGGGGCTTATTTTGGGGGTAGGGCTTATATTACAAGCATCCTGAAAAAACATGCTAGGGCTTATTTTCTGGTTGGGTCTTGTTTTCGGGGAAACATGGTACTTATACCAGCTCCTGGCACCTTACACTTGGGAGACCAACCAACTCAAAGACAAGTGCTTACCTATATGGTGGTAGTTTGACTCCACACTATACCAATCTAGTATGTCAACAGATGAGTGAATGGAGTCATAATAAAGTATACTTCATGGGGGATGTAGAAGGGGGTGTGGAATGAGGGGGGAAAGGAAAACAGATGGGATGCAATTACCTCCAGAGCATTTTCTAGTGGTTAAGAGAGAGGACATGGACCAATGGGCCTTCTTGGCTCAAACCTCTACTGTTCTACAGGTATAACTGGACAACCCTTTCAGCCTAATTTTGAGTAAAGTAACTTCTCTTGTATTACTATAATTTGTATACTACGTACAGTCTGGGTATCTGAGAGATCACTTATTTCCAAGTTTTTGCCCACCCAGAGGACAGAAGTGGGAGCTCTCCAGGTTTCCTCTATTAAACCTTGTCATTGTGTGGGACTAAGAAAGCATACTTCTCTACTGTGGCCCCCATCTTCTAGAACAGCATCTCCCCCAAAGGATACTCCTCTCCTAGGCTTCTAGAAAGCTTTGAAAATCTGAGTTTGTTCTCAGATCCAAGATTTATGTTTATGATTTGTCTAAGGCCCATTTTGTTTTACTGTTTATTCATTTATTTTAGCCTGGGCTGCCCATGCAATGTGATGTCTTTTTAGTATTTTTATTGGGTTTTTTCCCCCTAAATCCATATAAATTAAAGCTGGGTGGCCAATAAATTTAAATAAATGAATAAAACTAGTGGACAGCCCCTGCTCCCACAAACTCCCAGAAGGCAGGCTGGATATCAATATTCCAAATCAAAATGTCATAAGAGATTCCAGCCACCTACCATCTTTTGGGATAGAAATGATAAATGCAGGCACAGGGAGTGGTCAGGGGCAATCAGCAGGGGTGGTAAGAACTCACACCTTTTTCCAAGGTGATTGTTCAGGTCTTGCCCCCTGCCCAATGAGAGCCTGTGCTTGTTTCTATATGGAAAGGACACTTACATGCCTGGCCTTTACCAGACTTTGCCGTTGCTGGTATGGCATCCGGTTACTGCTTGGCTGTGAAGTCTGTAGGCGTGGCCTGAACTGGGATGGGGCCACCGGAATCAGAGGCTGGGGAGGCACAGGCAGCAGGTGGTGCTGCTGCTGGTTGGACTGGTGCGGCTGATGGTGAGGCTGGGATGGTTGGGACGGCTGTGGATGCTGTGGTGGTGGCTGTGGCTGCAAAGGAGGGTGCAAAGGGCCCTGTACATTTGAAAACATGGCAGGTATGAGGTCACATTTGCTGCCTAATTGCTAAGCAATATACAATCATCACTTAACAAGGAAAAAACTCTTAACAGAAACTAAGGTTTTTCAGAAATTGGGAGTTGAAGACAATAAGGCGCCAGTAGAAAGTGCCATCTGACTGAGTTTTTTAAATAAAAAATATTTTTTCCTAGAATTAGACAGCAGCAGAAGCTGCATAATCCAGGGAAAAAAAGGCACTATAGATAGTCCTTGACTTACAACCATTTCCTTAGTGACCATCTGAAGTTACAAAGGCACTGGGGAGGAAAAGTGACTTATGATTGTTTCCCACACTTACAACCGTCATAGCATCTCCACGGTCCTGTGATCAGAATTCAGGTACTTGGCAACCGGCATGTGTTTATGACAGTTGCAACATCCTGGGATCAATGTGATTGCCATCTGTGACCTTCCCAGCCGGCTTCTGACAAGCGAAGTCAATGGAGGAAGCTGGATCAGCTTAATGACTGCATGATTCATGTAAAATCTACAGTAATACACTTAACAACTGTGGCAAAAACAGCTGCAATATCAGGCATGACTCACTTAACAACCGCCTTGCTGGGCAATCAGAAGTTTGGTCCCATTTGTGGTTGTAAGTTGAGGACTACAACCCATTCTCTACAGGACCCAAAGACAGGAGAAATGGAAACCTATCAGGAAGGGATCCAACCTAGAACTAAGGTGAGAACAGTGAACAGAGAACCCTGACAGTGAGAACAATTAATCAGCGGGATGGATTACATCCAGAAGTTGTGGATGTCCCATCCCTGGAGATTTTTAAGAAGAGACTGGACAGCCATTTGGAGTTTCCTGCCTGAGCAGAGGGATGGACTAGAAGACCTCCAAGGTCCCTTCCAATTTTGTTACTCCCTCATTCTGACTACCTGCATTATCTGCTTTAAAAATTGAATCTCTGTTTACTCGGACCAACTTTCGGTCTTCAAATCCAAACAGCTGCATAGTCCAAATAAGATACCACCCAATTCTAATCTGATGAATTCAGATTAATCTAAGGACTCTCCTGAATTATACTGGAGCTCTTCCTTTTTTGGGATGAAGATGAAGATCACAGCTAGAATCTGAACCTTTTCCATTTTAATAAAACACAGATTTTTTTTAAAAAAATTCTTCAGCCTTGTTTGTTATCTGAGCTCTCATGGAGTAAAATGAAGCACCAGCAGAGGGAGCTCTAAGTCTTGCAGTGTTCTAGATTTGATGTTTTTAAATGCCTGCTTAACAGACATACTACAGAAACTTATTTTCAGGAAATAGACTTCGGTATCTCTTCTGGAGTAAATCAATTTTAGGAAATCATGGAATATGTAACAATGTCATATTACAAACTTCTCTAATCCCACTAGCTCTGTGAACAGCTTCACAAAAATCAACCTTTTTTTAATATCTTCACCTTGAAGCATTCTCATGATATAGTTGCAGTTAGCCCTTATAATACAATTAGTGCTGGCCATCAGTGATAGCAGCAGTAGGGAGAGTAATTCTGTCATGCTTGGCACAGCAATACAAAGGCAAGTTTAAATTGCTTCGAACATTAAGTATTTAAGCTCTGTTTATAAGGAACCTTCTCTCAGCAATGCATGGTCTGAACTAAGACTAAATGTAATAACTATAACAGCTTCCCCACCCACCCACCCTAGAAAAAATAGCTCACTCCAGATAGGCTTGGACTACAATTCCCAGAATCTATCTGATAGCACAATTATGCTATGCAGATCAATATCTACAAATTACTTTACTCTTAGCCTGAAATATGAAAGAAGTGACTGCACAGTAAAAAAATGGCTATATTCTCCCCAAGTACCAGACATGAGAGTTGCCATCCTTTTCTTTATGTGACTGCAGATAGCAGATCTATGTTATTCTCTAAAGCAGGGGTCTCAAAGCTGGCTAAGGAATTCTGGGAGTTGAAGCCTTAAAGTTGGCATGGTTGGAGACCCTCGCTCTAAAAGTCACACGCCTGCAAAAAGAGAAGAAAGGAACAATAGGGAAGAATGGAGGACTTACAATGGAGAGTTCAGGTTACAATGGTGGTGGTGGTGAGACTCAACAGAGATGAGAAGGGTTTTTCCTGATCATTACATACCTGCATGCCGGCTTGGGTGAGGGGGTTAAGGAATGGCTGTCCTGGGAGTTGCAGGAAGGACTGCCGTGGGGGAAGGAAAGGCCGTGCGTTGGCTGCTCCAGGCTGGCTGAAGTGAAGGATTCCCACCGGGCCCTGAGGCTGTAGACTTGGCCTTACTAGCCTTTCTCTTGGAAACAGAGGCTGCTGCCCCTGCTGGCTGAAACCAGGTCCAGGCTGACTGAATGGGAGCTGATTTTGACTAGGCACAGAGTGTGTGCTGTTAAGAAGAGGGGGAGGTGGTGGTGGTGGGCTCCGCTGTTCAAACAAGGGATGGCCGGGAAATCTCGGCTCTGTGATTAAAAAAAAAAAAAAGGAGGAGGCATGAAACCAACACATCTGCCAAGCAAAATACCAGTTTTTGGCCCAACCCCACTGGGAAATAAAAGTCTCACAGAGAGTTGCAGGATTATGGCCAACGATTTCTTCCATTATCTTAGTATACTCTACTCCCAACTGGAAGTCAACCAACAGTGTCGACAAATCACCCTGTAGTTACTGCATCACTTCCTGAAAATTTTCTGCGGTTAAGTATGCATCAACAAGGTAAAAATTGTATAGAACAAAGGTCTGGGCTACTAATCACGCTGCTTCAAGGATATGTATGTATATAACTGCTAAATACTGGACTCCAGAACAAAGGAATAACGGGACAATTTTGAGATTGGCCAAATGACAAGATGGGGAAGATTCTGGCTTCATAGTTCAGGTCCAGTCCTACCGATGAGAAAAATGTATCTTCCCGCGGGGCAAAACAATGGCCATACCTCCCATGAAGAAAGATTCTCTCTCTTGTGGAGGTGGGGGTGGAAGAGGGGGTGGAGGTCCACGCCACTGGTCTTGGAGAGAAAGTCGTGGGGTTTGACTGAAGTTGCTAGGAACAGGTCCAGGAGTGTTTTGTTGAAAATCTGGAGGGCCCTGCGTGATTAAAGAGAGAGAGATGAGAGAGAAAGGAGGCATAATTCCTCTTGTAAGGTTTCTTCACTAACCCATCACTTTTAGGTAACAGATACATATCTGTTCTATAATCTGCACAATTTGTTGTCTGCAAGTTTCCATCTTTTGTGGTGCCTGTGAATGCAAAATCCAAAGACAACATGTTCACAGGCAACTCAAAATGTTTTAATAATCACAACAGCCCTGTAGGATTGCCGTTCCTTTTCAAGCTTACTGAAATCCATTCAATTATTGAACTTCTATCTCATTAATCCAACAGTCTGAATGTCTACTTTATACTCCCGACACTTAATCTTTTAAAACCATGATATCCTTTGCTATCTGTTTAATACAGCCTAAGCAACTAAAAATGAAGCTAGTTTAATTTTCTTGTGTCAAACAATGATCCCTGACCCTCTTCATACACACATGCACACACATATATGTGCTCTGAAGTAAAAAAAAATTCAAGAATAAGGAAGAGAACATTTGACACCTACATTATCCTAAATACCTAAGCAGCTAAGACATTTATTATAAAAAAGATATGGAAAATTAATATAGACATCCTACTCTTCATTTTAAATAAATGGGTTACAGACAGATATTTAGCTATTACAACATCAGCAAGGGGAGAAACTATTTAAAATTTAAGCTCCGTAATTGATTTTTCTCTTCAGTACCAACACGATTACAGAATGTACTTAAAAAGGCAAAAGCTTTTTGAGACCCAAATGCTAACAGAAAGTGACAATATTGTATGAATATTCTTCCTAAAATAAAAACTCTTTGCCTGTTTGTATTCCCATTGACATTTCAAGTCATACATTTTCACCATCATCATTCAAGTACCAAACCTGAACAGTTGTCCAGCTAACTTGCACACTTACTATTGTAACACCATAATGTAGTCTTGTGCTAATGACTGCTTTCTTTGCATATAAATGTGAATGCTTTGATTAATAAAGGTGGTATTCAGCAGATTCTGACCAGTTCTGGAGAACCAGTAGCGGGGTGGGATTTACCTGTTCTATAGAACCCCTTGTTAACTTTCAATTTGGAGAACCTTTAGTTAGAAGAAATCTTTTGTTTTTTTTCCACCCTTATTACATTCTTGGCAGTATGCCTAGACTTACTGTCTCCGAAGGAGGTTTTTATTCTTTCTTGATACTTTTTTAAAGGGGAAGGGTTGTTTTAAGCTTTTTACAATTCTGTTGGGAAGAAATACTTCCCTGTTGGTTAGTACTTCGAAGAAATAATTGAATAACAAAGCAGAGTTGTGGAAAAAAGCTTTTTAATGACAAGGAACCAAGATGAGTGACATTCAGCAAGGCTTCTTGGCTAGCTAGAAAGATTGACATTCAAACGTGAGTTTACATACTCTTTCTCTGAGTTTTAGTCTAAAACTGGTTTTTGATAAAGTTTAATTCTGTGCTTGGTGACGTTTAATCCTGTGTTTATTGATGGGATAATTTTCCCTATTCAGCTTTGTTTGGAAGGAAAAAGATTAATCTCTGTTCCTGAAAAGAAACTGGGTTGAGAAATCTGGCTAGTTCCTGTGTCTATTTGTTCTGGTAACTGGTTTAACAAGCAACAGCTATTGTTGTGATTTAATTATTTGTATTGTGTTTGAAATTTTTCCTGCCTCATGGTTTCTTTTTCTATCTGGGGAGGTGGTCTTCCTTCACTGCTTTAGGTATCTGGCACTGTCCTTTAGGGGTGTACTTCCAAGAGACAGGATGCAAGCTTGGTACTGAATTTTTTTACTGCCTTTTTGGGGGGCATGTGACCTTTCCTGAAATCTTGATGATTTCCTAAGGATATCTTGTGAGGTGAGTGAGACCAGCTGGTATCTTTAAGTGTTACAAATGGATCTAAGGATTGCTTTTCCTTGGTGTGCTCTTTCTGGGGAGCTTAAACGGCTTCTCTACTAAAAGGTTTCACTTTATGAGCAAGAGTTGGCTGCTGATAGTTATCATTGCATTTTAACTATTTTAATTCCTCAAGGTGCTCTGGCACCCTGCCTGATTTGTAACTCTGGCTTGCAGGTATTTTTAATCTAATGATTGGTATTTAGGGAAGTTTTTTGCAAGCAAAGAAGCTTTTTGTATTTTTGTAGAGGTAATCCTTGACTTACAACAGTTCATTTAGTGACCATTCAAAGTTACAATGGCACTGAAAAAAGTGACTTATGACCGTTTTTCACACTTACGACCGTTGCAAATCCCCACTGTCATGAGAGGCCAGGTGAGAAGAGCCCCTTGCCGTGAGTGATGTCGAGTTGGCCATGCCCACCCAGTCACATGGCCACCAAACCATACCCACCAACTAAGCCATGCCCACAGAACCAGTTGTTAAAAAATTTGAATCCCACCCCTGACCGGTAGCGGAAATTTTCAGTAGTTTGGAGAACCGGCAAATACCACCTCTGACTGGCCCCGCCCCCATCTATTCTCTGCCTCCCGAGTCCCAGCTGATCAGCTGGGTCTTCTTTGGTTGCCCTGCACAGGAGAACGGAGCTGGAAAGCAGATTAGTGGGGTGGGGAGGGAATGGAGATTTTACAGTATCCTTCCCCTGCCATGGCCACCAAGCCATGGCCACCAAGCCACACCACGCCCACCAAGCCACGCCCACAAACCGGTAGTAAAAGTTTTTGAATACCACCATTGTGTTATAAGATACGACATGGTAACATATCAACCAAGCGTACTTAAGTAAGTAAGAGTAACCATGTTCTTTAACACTGATCTACTACATACATACATATACCCTATCCCTGGATATGTGAGATATGTAACACTGCTATTGTGTGAACTGCATTAGTTGCCACTGTGTTTCAGGTGCAATTCAAGGTGCTGGTTGTCACCTTTAAAGCCCTTCATGACTTAGAAGAGGGCTCCCTAAGGGGCTATCTTCTTCCAGTTGTTATTACCTGTTCAATTCAATCCAGCAGGTTCAACATGTGGTGGGTCCTGTCAGTGAAGGAATGTAAGCTGACCGGGACTGAGAGAAATGTCTTCTCTGTGGTAGCCCTTGCTTTCTAAAATATTCTCTCTGTATGTTCTGTGTTCAAAGATCAAGATGATCCTGACCTGCAGGCCTTTCATAAGGCCCTGAAGACCTGGTTATGTGTTCAGGCCTGGGGCTCCACATGGGATAAGGGCCCCATTTCTTGATTATATTAACATCTATAGCAATCGTTTTATTTCACAGCCATACATATTTATTCTGTATTGCTTTACAATATACGCCAAGCGTATAGGGCCTTGGTGGCTCAGGCTGTTAAATGCCTAGCACTTAAGTCCAGCTGTCTACAATTACTGTAGGCTCGAATCCCACCAGGCTCAAGGTTGACTCAGCCTACCATCCTCTCGGGGTAGGTAAATTGAGGACACAAGATTGTTGGGGGCAATAAGCTGACTTTGTAAAAATGCCGCTTAGTAATAAGCAGGCATATACAATGGAATGAAGGCTATTGCTGAGCACACTGGGTTGTATCCCAAAAATTGTAAGCCGCCCTGAGTCTCCGGAGAAGGGCGGCATATAAATGTAATTAAAAAAAAAAAAGCAGAATCATTGGCCAAGGTGGGCAACTATTCCCCATAGTGGGTATGAGATTCATACTGGATATATTAAGTACCCATAATTATTAGTAGACATTCATGCCTCATCCTTCATGAACTGGTCTAATTCTAACTTAAAGGAATTTAGCAGACTGTGAGGATCATAAATTGTTCTGGATTTTTTCAAAGTTGATATACTCCCTCCAGGAACATGCTATATCTGAGTCTAATCCCTCACTCCAATAGCATTACTGATAATCCAGCAGATTTTTTGCTTCAAAGTACTTTTTGTAGATATTACACATTTCACGTATGTCATATTCTGTGTATCCAATTGTTACACTTTTCACTTCCCCTTTTGCTCCCCTTTTCATTTTTTTAGAATGTTAGAAAAATGTGTTAAGAGAGTACAGGATTATAAATACAGCTACTACTTACATCTCTTTAAAACAACTGCATCTTTTTCTAGCATATGGGAACTACCTCCAAAGGGCTGGACAGGCCTATTAATTAGGTTCCATTTTATCTCCAACAATTTCACAAAACAGAGGAGAAAACTCATCATTTTGCCTGAATGATAAATTTCATTAACCTACAATTTGTTTTCAAATACACTAGCCAATGTTTACTATGCTGCTTTTTCTTTAATGAGAATGAGTACCTGAGCAGTAAATAAATTATAGAAAATGTATTATATTCTAGGAAGAAAATACTATAGTTGTAAACATTAAGTATCCTGCTTAAAATATTTTTAAAAGACATGAAGAGTGTTGCATACATTATTTTTAAGGATGAGGCTTCATTAACTTGTACACCAGTTTTTCTCAATCTGGACAACTTTAAGATGTCTGAATTTCATCTCCCAGAACTCCTGAAGATTTTTTCAGGAATTCTGGGAGTTGAAGACCAGATATCTTGAAGTTGCCCAGGCTGAGAAACACTGCTCTATGCTTTCCAGTTTTACCACACACACACACAAACCCACACACACACGATAATGCTAACTATAAACTATTTTATTAGCTTTATATCCTTATATTTTAAAAATAACTTTTAACTTTTGATTCCAGATGATCTAATATGTTTGCCATGTTGCCTTTCAAACAGAAGTTGGCCTTGGATGGATTTCCACCTCTAACTTCTGCTTGAAGTTCATTTTAGTCCCAAGGAACTTACTCCTCTCACTTTAGTCAACAGATATCCATCTAACTGGAAGAGACCGCAGACAAAAGATTATGCTTAAACCTAGTACTCCTGAAGAGATTATTTCCTTTGGGATATGAACAAGCACAATCAGTTCTTAAGCAATGGGTTTTAGACATGAAACATCAGAATGAAATAAGCACAATTTCATCCATTATAATTATAGGAAATCAGCTCTACCACTCCACACCTCTCCATGGTGCCTCAATTTGCTGTCTCTCTCTAAATATCACACAACGTTTACACTAGCAATATTTTAGATTTAACAAAATTCCTTACACAAGACATTTACCTCTGTGATTTCATGGTATTAGTATTGCTGGTTCTTTATTATTACTTTACCTGCTTTCACACCATGACTACACAGTGCTATTATGATTCCTCTAATTACTTTTTTTCCCATGGATGCCTTGATAATGTTATATAAATTTCTTTGTGGATTATGACTGTGATACTGTAGAAATTAGCTAGACTTGGTCAATTGAAATATTGAAATTGTTGAATGAGATACTTTAATTTAATTAAGTTTAAACTTTAGGAGTTTATGGCCTTTTCTTTTTAAACAGAAATTAAGTTTTGAAAATTCTGGCAAAACATCTGAGATATAGAAGCAGTTCTTCCATGGTTGAAACTAGGAAGAGAAAAAGTAGAAGCACAATATATTCTAAAAAGAAACACAATATATTCTAATCTGTTAGGTTAACAGATACACTAAACGAAATAAAAATACAGCCTTTTTTGGGGGGGGTGAACTGTGGTTAAGGCTGCATTCAACAATACTCTTTAATACTGCAGGGGATACCACCAAAGATGTAGGTTTTCACACTCACGACAATAGACAAAATGTACAATAGATGTACATTAGAGAAAAAGAATAGTCATTTCTCTTTTTCAATGATTTTAGTGTAGCAAATTTCAAATAGGGGTAATAAAATTAAATCATAACAGTTTATAAATCTGAAATGACAACATTTTAGGGCTATGCCTTTTTTAAAAACTTTGGGGGATGAAGAGGTCTTTTGGGCTTTGAAAAAAAAAGCTTATTTTTGAAAGATGCAATCTGTGTCAGCCTCACATGATTTTTATCAGCCAAGAAGAAGAAGAGAGATGAGAAAAGTTTGAAAGACCCCCACACGCCAGGTCTGCTAGGGCCTGAAGTTTCAGAATGGTATACCCACCTCTAAACTTCATTTAAAGAAGTTCAGAGCCCCAGGCCACAAGTGTCGTTTGCCTATTAAAACAGGCACTCCTTTCATGCTGCCTGACATTCTATAGCATGAACATTTATACAACATATTAAAGTGTTCAAAGAGCTTTGCTCATACCATCTCAGCAACAATAGTATTACCCCCCATTGCATGTGGGACAGCTAAGACAAGATATAGAGGTGTGCCTTAGGCTTAGTAAATTTATGGCAGTGGCAAGATAACACCGGAGACATTTTCAGTCTCTTAGCTGTCTCTTTGCCAGAAACTCTTCAAAGTCTGCATGTGACAGCTTTTACATTCAAACCCTGAAGTTGTGAAATTACTTCTGTCACCTTTATTAAAGAAATGTTAGATGAGTTGTTGCAAGTTTTAAATAGCTTAAATCTATATAAGAACCGTTTTCACCAAAGAAACCGTCTGAGATACATATATGTTTTGTAACAGGCCCCATCCTAGAAAAGCTTATCACTTCGCTGCAATGTGAAAAGGAATGTGTACATGGGCCATGCTATTATAGCTTCTGTGATATTTATCAACAGCATTTTTTTAACAAAGTAAACTCTCCCTCAATAACTATAGCTATCAGAAATTAAAATATAAAAAGTTTACATTTTCTAGAAGTAATTTACCTTAATTTTTTGAGCTCTTGTTATGAAAACATGCAACATGGATTATCAACTTCTTTTGTAAGGATAATGTAATCCTCAACTCAAACTCAGCTGCTGGTGATTTCAGTCTCCAAGTGGTTTTTTTTTAACTTCCTAGTGCAGTTTACAGCTCTGATATTCTCCTACCCATATATTAGCCAAGCTGAATCTGCTTAATTTCTCTGAGGTCAGCCAAAATTGATCTGTACCAATCAGGCTTCAGGCCCGGACACAGCACCGAGACAGCATTGGTCGCATTGGTGGATGATCTCTGGAGGGCTCGGGACAGGGGTTCTTCCTCTGTCCTGGTCCTTTTAGATCTCTCAGCGGCTTTCGATACCATCCACCATGGTATCCTTCTGCGACGGCTCCAGGGGTTGGGAGTGGGGGGCACCGTTTTACGGTGGTTCTCCTCCTACCTTTCGGACCGTTCAGTCGGTGTGACAGGAGAGCAGAGATCCTCCCCGAGGCCCCTTACTTGTGGGGTACCTCAGGGGTCGGTTCTCTCACCTCTCCTGTTTAATATCTACATGAAACCGCTGGGCGAGATCATCCGTGGTTTTGGGGTGAGGTATCATCAATATGCAGATGATACCCAGCTTATATCTCCACCCCAGACCAGATCAGTGATGCTCTCTCGGTGATGTCCTCGTGCCTGGAGGCAGTGCAGGCCTGGATGGGGAGGAACAGGCTCAGGCTCAACCCGGCCAAGACTGAGTGGCTGTTCTACGGCATCTCGGTGTTCAGTGGATGTGCCATCTTTGGTCATGGGGGGTGTTACCCCCGTGGATAGGCGAGGAATCTGGGCGTCCTCCTGGATGCACGGCTCAGTTTGGAGGAGCAAGTGGGAGCTGTGGCCAGGGGGCTTTTGCCCAGGTTCGGCTGGTTCGCCAGCTCCCTACCTGAACCGAGATGCCAACGCGGTCACCCATGCTCGTCACTTCCAGAATCGACTACTGCAATGCTCTCTACATGGGGCTACCCTTGCAGATTACTCGGAGGTTGCAGCTGGTGCAGAATGCGCGTGGCTGGGCTGTGATGGGGTATCCCGATACTCCCATGTTACACCCTCCTGCGCGACTTGCACGGTTGTCTCCGGGTTTCCTTCAAGGTGTTAGTAACAACTTATAAAGCCCTAAATGGCTTGGGTCCAGGGTACTTGGGAACACCTCCTGCCGCATCACAGTCCATCGCCCGGCGCTCCCACAGGAAGGGCCTCCTGGGAATACCGTCGGTCAGGCATTGTCGGCTGGCGGCTCCCAGGGCTAGGGCCTTTTCTGTGGGAGCCTCCCTATGGAATCAGCTTCCTGCAGATCTTCGTTTGGCCCCTGATCTCCGCTCCTTTTGTCGAGACCTGAAGACTTGGCTGTTTCAGCAGGCCGGCCTGGATTGACCATGGGGGCGGGTAGTTTTAATAGTTTTGTTTATCTTTGTAATTTTAATCGTTCTAGCCTTTCTTTGTAATTTAGACTTGTCTTTATTCAATATCTTTTTATTGTATATATTCTTTTTTGTATGTTCGCTGCCCTGAGTCCTTCGGGAGAAGGGCGGCAGACAAGTCTAATAAAATAATAATAATAATAATAATAATAATAATAATAATAATAATAATAATGGCTAAATGCTGTCACCCAATGTAGGCATCACAAATTAAGAAAAATATGGTTAACCAATGTCTATAATAGTAATTATTTAGCATAGATATTTCAGCTATGCATCAAACTAAAGGCATAACACAGGTGTTACCAATTACTTTCGCAAGCATCTGCTCTAACTTCTACCTATGGTTGGTCAGCGAATCTGATTAGCTTGTTCAGCATTCAGCATAAACAACAATGCAACTGTCTAAAAGAATATAAGATAAGGTTACTTTTAATCCTGTCAAAATATTAAACTATTTTGCTTTCCTTTGATCCTCTCAAATATAATCCCTAGTTTAAAAAATCAACATTCTCTCACACACAATTCTCATACAAATTCTACTTTTACTTTTTGGCCTCTCTTGTTAATTACATGATATTATCTCTTATAATCTATTCATGAACCTGACAGAACTTTGGCTACCATAAAATAGAAAACTTAGCATAAATTGCTTAATGCCACAGTAATATTATAAATTAAAGCATAAAGAGGATCTAGCAGTTATTATAACACTTATCAGCTCTTCTAAGGGTCACTCTATGTATTTTTTCAACTAGACTAATTAAATACTTTAACAATGTCACTGAATCTTTCAATAAATTATACTCTTGTTTCCACATATTTTCATTTGTTAATCTCACTTAAAATACAAAGAGATGAGGAATGCCATTGACATCTAAGTATGGATACTCTGTTAATTCTTATTAAAATGGCATAAATGCAAAGAATCAAGGACTACAGTAACCTATGACACTGCTTAAGACTATATCCATTTGTCATAAATGTTAATCCTCTTACTTTAGCAGCCAGTGGACATTACATTCTTCTCAGGAAATAACCCTAGTTCGATTCAATTAAAATAGGGTAAGCTATCTGAAAATGGATTGTGCAAATGTTTTCAAAATAAGTCTTGTTTCACTGTCATCATATTCTCAGCAAATTATTTTCAACATGGTGGTCTTGAATTAACCCCATGATGGAGCCCTCCACAAAATTAAGACGGCCACTGTGGTGTTAATTGACAAAACTGTTGTACATCAAGCCCATCCTCCATCATGGAAAATCACTGGATGACTTTGGGCCAGTCTCTCAACCCAAACTAGCTCATGGGTTGTGGGTATGAAACCCCACATAACACTTTAAGCTCCTACTGGTAAGATACAAATTTAATAAACAAAATACATACATAAATTGTGTGCATTGTGCCATAGTGGAAAAGAGAGATGGAGTGACCCATGGTCTGGAAGTATTTAAAGGAGCATATTGGAGTTCAGGGTTGAAATGAAGGATCTGTGGTGCTCCCTGAGCTTGGTTGTTTTCTGCAGTTGTTTCATTACTCAACTAATTAACATCATCAGTATCATAGCAGGTCTTTACGCTATCCCTTATGGGGGGAAAAGAACTTCACACTCTAAATATAATTCTAAATCTCGTGGAAAAAAAACCCTCCAATGGGTGCTATGCCAAGGCCAAGGATAAACAATTGATCTATGGACAATCTAATTGTACATTAGTAGAGTTGCTGCTCTTTTTTTTAACTATCCCCTCCACCCAAAGCTGCTCAAGTGTCCTAACTTTCCAGTACCCATTTTACAGGGGGATGCTGGATGCTGCAACTAGGGAAAGAATTAAAGAAATTTCTTCTTGGACTGTGGAATCAGTCCAGTCAGCAGAATAACGTGATTTCATCCTATGACTATCCATAGAGAACTATAGTAGATGAACTCACATCTATGGCAATTTAACAATAATTTATTATAGATTGTTCTTTGTGGATCAAACAGAATTATCCCTTTGGCAAGATGAGTAAAAAAAGCATTAACTAGCTAAGTTATCGCGATGGGTTGGACACAACTTCGCAACTAATAACAGCAACAACAAAGCTAAGTTACAAAACTAATCAATAATCAAAATGTTCTTTGTTAAGAATTTGGAACTAAGGATATTTGGACAATGGGAGGCAGAGGACAGGGGTAAAACTGTTATGACTATCCAGGGTTTCTGGACATACAGAACTGCTATATTCTTATTCGTCAGCATATAACACTCATCAAGCATTATCTGTCAAAAATACAGTAGATGACTTGTTTTGGGACCAGTGTGACCCTGCTCCTGGCTGTATTTGATCTTTTAGTTGCATTCAGTATCATCAAACACAGCATACCTAAGATTGCCTTCAAGAATTTTGACTAGAGGCATTGTTCCTGTTTATAATTCAAAGTACTATTTTCATTCTTAAAAACTCTATCAGGCTTGCCTCTTAAATGTCTGGAGGACAACCTTTGGAGCCATCCTGTCTGATGTGCTCACCTCAACTGGGGAGATTACTATCTCCATCTTCAGAGTGTGAGAAGCAGGCTTGGGGAGGTGGGGGAATCAGGGGATCTTTCTGTTATGGCTTCCAGTTTATGGGGTAGTTTCTTCAAGGTTAGATTACTGCTGACTTTGGAGGAGTTTCATAAAATAGTTAGAACTGAGCAACTTAGAGGAGTCTAAAAGCTAATCCCACTTTTTTAAAAAAATTAACCCATTTCTACACTCTTCTTTAGTCTTGTTTTAATTTTATTTAATTTTATTTTTTGTGTATGTTCACAGTTGCAAACTGCCATATATTTTAATATATGACAGCATAAAAACAAACAAATATTCAGCAGTAATGGAAAAAAGGAGGCTCTCTTCTTTAAAATAACTTTTGAGAAGTGATGCTCTTTATTTGATTATAATTTATTCACAGATCACTGACTTCAATGCATAAGATCTGTCTGCTTGTGTGACACCTCTTTTCTTGACCGAGCCATATATACTGAAACTCATTCTGCCTCTTTCCTACGATCAGAAAGCCCTTGTTTTGCTGATTAAAGGTACCCAACAAAAAATTCTTCTACTTTAGGGATATCACCAAGTAGAAAAGTCACAATACACTCAATTCTACTACTATCCGCATAGATTTTTAAGCAAATATCTTATACATCAATGTTTGGGGATCTGTATATTTTTTTAAAAAGAGCATTTTCTGTTATGTTTCAAAAAAGCCTATTTTCTGTGAATGTTCAAATCAAAATGTGAGCAATCATGGCATCAGCTTGATTTTACCATTTATGAAAGCGCCATGGGGGAGAAGGACAGAAAAGGATAGTTCATTTTAGATCCTGCCCCTCTCCCTAGTTTAATAAGTGTTATCATCATGTTTAGCTTCTGCTGCTCCTCCTGCAGATGGGAATGCATTGATATGATTAAATTTGATAGTGTGATAATGTATGGAAATAGTGATTAATTAGAAGCTCCCTAGCAAATGGAGGATGTTTGTTATCATGTCACCTGCACTGTAAATTGCGTTTCCCTTTTCCCAGTCTGACACTGACACCATAGGCAGAAGAGGTGGAGCCACAGCAGTTGATCTTCTGGGTACTTTACAGGCCTGGGAAGAGAAAACCCTTGTTGCTCTATTGTGGAGATACTAATAATAGGGCTATGTAGATAAGTTGTGAAAATGGCAGGTTCTCGTAAAGAGAACTTGCCAGAGATGCTCAGGAAAGCTCAGTTGCACATCTGCAGGGGCTGTAATAGGAGGGAGGGAAAATGTAATTTGATTCAGCAGCCTCATTCGAACATGATTTGCATGAAATGCTGTATAAAGCTCTATCCAAGAAATGTCAATCACGACCACCTGATACCTTGGTATCATGTTAAAAAGAAAGGAAAATGCTTTCTAGACCAGGTGGAATTTGCCGGCGCTGCTGCACAGTAATAGAGTGAAAATTTCATTTACTGCTGCTGTTCTAACAGCACTGCCATAACTAAAACACAATTGCTATGGCAGCCATGCAGCAAGCCAGAGGTTTTTTTTTCTCACCCTCTCTGCACTTGATGTCTCACATTTAAACAAATAACAGCACAAGTGTGTATGCAGCTATCTTTTATCAACTGGTAAAACTGGTGATAGGACATATTCACAATGACTATAAATGGTCAACATGTTACATTTTAGAAAGTGTAAATATATACATATCTGCTGTATCTCACAAAAACATTAATCTGGGACCAGGACTGTGCACTGAGTTGGGTCAAATGATTTAGCCTTCCTAACACATGAAAATGACTCCTTGGCCACAATCTGTTCCCATTTTGATAACCAACAGAAGATCTGAGATAACTTGTGATCTACCAGCTAAACTGAGGAGAGAAAAATGTTAATCAACCATTGCCTGCATTAATCAGCAAGCATATCTTCCTCAACAAGAAATAATTTGCGTGCCTGACGCAAACGAATTCAAGTTTAGGTAACTATATCTGCAGAAGACAATTCCACTACCACTTTCCATGCTACAAACCCTCAAACTGATCCTGATTTTAAGCAATGGGAATTGTACCCTAATCAGACTCAATTCAGACTGGAGTGGCCTGTAAAATGAATGAATTAATGAATGAAGTGCTTTCTTCACCAGATGTTTGAAAATGATCCAGAGAATCTCTGACTTGTTTGGTTTTTTTAGTTTTCTTTCTTTCATTTAATACATGAAACACTGTAAAACAAAAATCTCATTATCGATGGTTTCAAGGAATGGTGGTTTATCTTTTCTAGAATTAGGTAACAAATTGAAAGGGAAAAGCATTTTCTGTGACTCACTTTTAAGTATCAAAATCTGCCTGTTACCATGATATTCACCCTTGACTGAGTTGAAAAGGATCAAGAATAGCCCTTTTTTCCCAAGTTCAGATTTAATGGTGATTTTGTTTTTCTCCATGTATCCAATTTCTATGAATAGTACAATAGAGTAGAGGTATAGCAGATATGAACATCAAGTGGATTTCTCATGGACCAGCACTATCTGAAGCAGCAGTGGCTATACTAAATATAATTCATTAATATTAATGAGAATATTTATTAAATATTAATGAGAATATGGTTAAATCCTCATTTTTGCTAAGTTTCACTGAAATAATGTTAATTTTGTACATGTTTTATTGGTTTATAAAGTCTACCAACTGGCCCTTGAAGGATTCAGAAGATATGTTAATTCTTCTATACAAACATCCTGATTGCAATATGCCTTTAAAACTGAATTTGTACCCATGTTCAATGAAACCTACAATACTAGTCAAACTCATCATCTGGATTCACTGGATTCATGCCTAGAAAACAAAGCAGCACCTTAAAAATGTGGCTTGGTCATACCCCATCCTCAGGATGATTAGTTATAGGCAATGTCAAATGCCTCTAGTCATGATAAACACATTTTTAAAAGGCTTTTTCAGGATCTGTGTCTCAAATATGTACATTCTCTAGGAAAAATAAAGACTAGTATGTAACAATTATGGATCCAAAAGAAAATTAATTCTATCAAAAATTCACAAATTATAAGGTAACTAATAAATATGTCAACTTCTTGTGCTTTTCATAGTACATGAATAACAATATCATCAGGCTCCATCTGAGTTTTATTTAGCACTATGTATGAACTGGAAAGGATGGCTTGGTTTCTTCTAACAAATAGTTTCCCAGTTCACAGATGCAAAGCAAATCATGGGGAGCATCATTTACCATCCTTCTATGACAAGGAACCTGTAAAGAGCAATTAAACAATGTATACTACCACACTGTGTATTTCCAGACTAGAATTCGTCATAATTCCGACTAACTCCTGCAAAATAATAAACTATCAAGGAGATGATTTGCAGGCATTTAAAACATAAAATAACCTCATCACATGTACATTTAGTTTAATTATTTTTGAAAATAAAAAAAGTGGTGTACAGTAAAAAGAATAATATACTTCAGACTTTTGGTTATAATACTATGAAGATACATTCCCATATTTCTAAAAGATATTTTCCGATTTCTGATTGTTAATCTAAAACGTGAATTATTATTTTTTTAGTTTTACCAATTCTAAAAAGGTTATAGAAATATGATTTAGTTTGGTGAATGAAAGCAACATTATTGAATGTTTTTGTTATGTGTCCAGATGCACAGTGCGAAGAAACCGTAACTGAAGGAATACAAAGCCGGGGAGATCTGGGAAATTTACATACTACAAAAATATGAATGGGAAGAGAAGTGGGAATATCCAATGACATTGAAAGGCAAATCAACCAAGTGTAGTAGATTAGATAGGGAAAACACCTGGTTACTCTGTTTGGGACAAAAAAAAGGATGAAGAGGTGACAAGACACCAGCAGCAAATCAGTTTCTGGTATTAAAGATACAGCGAAAGAAAAATAATAAAATCCTTTATATTTACATTAAAATATGCAATATTTGATGCCTTTTTTTATTAAAGAAAACCAGTTATATTTATTCTGAAAGGACTCTAATGGATGGATGGAGTCCTTATTATTATTTTAAACCCAGCCAATGTGTGTGTGTGTGTTTTAAACTCCCCACTGGAAGTTTTTACAATTAAAACAAAATTAATTCAGGCCTGAAAAATTCATTGACCTTTAAGCTTTTAACAAACAATTTTCTAGCTCACAGATCACTGTCAATATTTGCAAATCCTTAAAATTATATTTCACTGGCACCACTTTTATTTGCCATATTAATATTTCTTTACAAATGTATGCTTATCCATATCAGAGAAGAAGGAACAGCTGCTACTCACAGGAAATCTCTGGGGTCCTACAGCAGGTCTGGGCTGGGCTGGGCCTGGCAGCAAGGGCACTAAAAACAAGGAGCACACCTTTTAAATCAATTTGTTTTAGCCAAGACTCCGGGCCATTTTCATATACAACCACATTCACAGGCAGCTGCTGCCCCCATTCTCCCCAACAGCTGCAGGCAGACAAAATGTGTTAACACCATGCAACAGGGCAATTAGGATGCTGATGGCATAGGCTACAAAATTAAACAAGGCAGAGGCAATTTGAAATATTTGTTTTGTTTCACACATTACTGAATGAGGGACAAAAATCTTGACAGCCTGGCATCAGAGGCATGTCATGATTTTCCAAAATTTCAGATATTATACCAATTCCATTGGTTAATTCACATTAATTCAATTATGCATGATAGTACTATGTAGGCTTACTAGGAAATAAAGACTAGGTAAGCTTAGTTGCATATATTTCTGAGTAAACATGTTCTACATTGGCCTGCTGTTCATACTGCGTTGTACCTAAGATAAGGCAATCAAATGATTTAAATTTTTGCAAATGGCATAAACGAGAAAAGGGATAAAACTAAAGAAAAGCAGGCATGAAAAGCACTGAATTAACTATTCTAGAAATAAGCTCTTAATATATATACACCCTGCTTTTACTGTTGCTCACTTAAGTTACAAAAGCACTTTGATTTAATGGAAATTTTTGCACCAGAATTATCCTGCAAGAAACCTTAAGAGACCTTAAATTGGTGCAACTTAATGTTTTGTTTTATTATAATTTATGAATCGTATCTTAAAGTCATTAGACAAAACTTTAGACATTTTTATCTGTTTTAAAACAATTCCTCACTTAAACCTTTACCTATTCTGCTAGACTGTGATATAGTTTTGTTTGGGTTTCAGCATGTCAATGTGAACTCTTTGTAAAGAAAATATGTGGTTTGTTTTATTAATCAACCAGAAAACAACCAGAATTAAAGAAACAATTATTATAAGCTGTCTTGTCTATAAAGATTCTCAATCATCCAAGTCAAAGTTGTTCAATGTTGCTTTTTCCAAAAGGCAACTGGACTTTCTTGATTTTTTTTCTTTGAAAACATTTTGTTTCTCATGCACAAAGCTTCTTCAGAACTGAAGGAACTTCTTGGATGAGAAGCAAAAAGTTTAAAAAAAAAAAAAAAAAAACCCAGAGAAAGTCCAGTTGCCTTTTGCAAAAAAAAAGCACCTTTGGTACAATTTGTCTTGTAATAATATCAGCAGAAAAAATACAAATCCTGGTTTAAATTTATATAAATTTATCTTTCATTTGTTTCATTTATTATTTTTTTCTACAGTTCCAGTTTCCCATCATCTAATTTCAGGGGATGAATCTAAGGAATTCTGCACAGAAATACCTAGTGCTATAAAAATAAAGACAACATCAAAAGCCAACTTATGCCAAGCAAGACCTTTGATCTACATTGGTTAGCATGGTTGATGATGATCAACATAGCAGCTCTCTCGGCTTCTATCTCTTTCTCAGTGGTACCTCCAAAGATTCTAAAAAATGAGAAATATTCACATCCAAATATGTGCTTTACAACAGGCATTTTTCATTACATTTTGTAGCAATGCCTGTAGTCTAACTAGACTTTCTTTGAAAAGATTCCTACCTTGAACAGGTGTTACTACAGCTCCTTTGAAGTGTGGGTTTATGTGTATGTTTTTTGGCTGTTGGGATGCCACTGAAGGAGAAGTCATCAGGATTCTTGGGGCATCTACTTGGGATGGCATACGAATTCCTTGAGGGGGAGGGGGTGGTGTGCGAAGCTGAGTGGGGAGAGGGAGCAGACCCTGTAGCTGATGTGGTTGTTGCTGTGATTGCTGCTGCTGCTGGAAAAGATTCCGCATGGGATGATGAAATATCCTGTCTGAATGTGTCTGAAATTAAAAAGAGAAAATAACTTCCATTACTTGAAAAATTAAAAAAACTGCCCCACAAAAAATACAAGAGACGTTTTTTAAGGGATTAAGCAGATTCATGGCTACTGATAATATCTCCATTTTCACAGGTTGCCTAGAAACTTCAGTTTTTCTTAGAGAATGGACAGATGAAAGTGGAGACATCCTACCTCTTTGGTTAGGGATGGAATGAACATAAAATTCATTCCTGGGTACAACTTAGCAGTAGTTTCTCACACACACAAAGGTACTACAATTCAGCATTCTAAACTTAAAGTTTATCAACAAGATTCCTCTGTTATCATGATGGAATTAGGACATGAAAAATTGTTCCTCTTATTTATATCAAAAGGCCATTTTACATTACTACGTCAAGCACACCCATAGACAGACATGAGCAAGAGAAGTCTCTGGCACTGCACATGTTTTGCAGAACTACAAGAAGTATCAAGAATGGGATCTTCACAAATCCTAAAACCAAAGAGCCAGTTGGTGTAGTGGTTAAGGCACCAGTCTAGAAATCAGAAGACTATGAGTTCTAGCCCCACCTTAAGCTTGAAAGCTGGCTTGGTGATTTTGGGCCAGTCACTTTCTCCTAGCCCAACCCACCTCATAGGGTTGTTGTTGTTGTGGGAAAAATAAGAGGAGGAAGGAATGTTATATATGCTCGCCACCATTGAGTTACTCATTATTAATAATAAATACACAAACAAACAAAACAAAATAAAGCAAAACTTCAGGTTGTAAATACCAATCCTCCTGACTTTAACAGTCTTTAGAATAAGGCTCTGAATTAAGCATTCTCATTTAAGCAGTTAAACTTAAGCAGGCCTTCCACCATTTGAATCCCTCCACCCAACCATCACTGTTGTTTTAGGGTACCGTCATAGCTGTCTGAGTTGACAGTAAAGGCCGGTGATCCTTCATTCTTCCTCTTTCATTGATGTCTCTTCTTTGTTCTCCCAGCCCATGACACATCAATAACCCTCCTCGTCTTCCTCCTCTTCGGGACCCATACCGCCCTTGTTTCAGCTGTCTTTCCCGTTCTTCAAACTCAAATAATGCTGCTTTGGCTTCTGCAGAAAGTTCTACCAGATGAAAGAAAATATAATCTATTATTTGCCAGAAGAATTAAGAGCTATGAACTGATAACAGTCTCATTACAACAACTGCATGCAGGTAAACATATTGAATTAGCATGGCACATACATCAAGACAATCTATTAACATTTAAAGTATTAACCTGATTGTCTCCTTTTAATTTGCAAATAGAAACACATATTGACACTCCAGCTATAAAATTCTTTATTCTCTCAAGAATAGTTTCGTAACTGATTTTTTAAAAATAAATTTACTTTGGTTTTGCTTTTATTATAGTTTTATTAATTTACTTTAAATTGTTAGGCTTCAACCTTTCTTTTCAAAAATATTCTAGAGTATATTGATATTAAAACAAAGTCTGAGCAATATTCCATTCTAAACACTCCTTCCTTTCTCCCCTCTCACAAAGATATGTAGCATGCCTTTAACTAACAGGAAACTATAAAGTGACTATCCTGTTCTTTTTTACTTGGAACTCTTCATGTTAAGGAGAAAGAAAAAAATGCTTTACATTTGTAAGACAAAATCTGGTAATTGGAGCATTGCTTCTAAATCTTTCTTCACTGGCTCACTCAGAATTATGTAGTCCATTCTATCCCCTGACTATAATCCTGAAAACTAAGATATAAAACATTCTGAAAAATAGGTAATTCAGGCTAAAACCCATGCAGAAGGATGTCCAATTTTAAGGAGAGTAACTAATTGAGTTTACAAGTTCATCTTGACCATCATTATTCAGCACATATTCAGCGTATCAGGCCTGGGAAGGTGAAACTCAAAGGGGTCACAGATAACTTTCACTGCTAAAACAGAACTGTATTCTCCAGTTAATGGGAACAACTCCAATTCATTTACCGGTAG
The DNA here is from genome assembly GCA_009733165.1 of Naja naja. Taxonomy (NCBI): domain Eukaryota; kingdom Metazoa; phylum Chordata; class Lepidosauria; order Squamata; family Elapidae; genus Naja; species Naja naja. Next base: position 10,794,510 of record CM019155.1, on the reverse strand, counting down.
TTTGTACAATTCTGCCTTACAGATCAGCGTTTAAAATAGAATGGCACTGAAGAATAACAAACCAGAGTAAAAGGAAGGGACTTCCTTAGGGAATGTTATGCCCACATAATAGATGCCATCAAAATAATTACAGCTTTAACAATAGTACAATTAGGTCTCATTTAGATTCAAAAATGGGGGAGGGAATGATAAGGGAAGGAAGGCCGAATTTAGGTTCAGGGCAATTAATATGTCTTTTCACTTTCACACACGAAAATTTATTCCAATTTTTGACTACCTTCAACAAACTCATAACTTGAAAAGAGTACCTATAAAATACTCCCCATCCCCTGCATCCCATCTAATGGTATCAGGAAAAAAAATTAATTGCATACATGCAAAATCAGTATTCAGCATTTGAAAAACCATATGTAATCTTTCATATATACACAGAGACATTTTCTGATGCTCAATTTCAGAATATAAATCCTAAACTTCAGACAGTCCTTGATTTATGATCATAACCCAAATCCCAGAGATAAATCATGCCAGCTGTTAAGTTTTTTTTTCCCCAAAACTGGAAACAAACATCAGTTTCCGGCACAAAACATCAGAAATATTGGTTGTGTGGCTGTGGGATCCTGAAAACAGCTCTACATGCAGGCCAGTTGCTAAGAGTCCAAAAGAGAATTACATGGCTACAGGGGGAAGGAAAACTACCTGTATTTTGTAACATGGGACTCGTTTCAAAATTATTCTATAAAACACAAGAAAATTATTTGCCTCCAGAAATTGTGCTTTTCTGTACGCCAACACCGGAGATTTTAAAGAAGAGATTGGATAACAATTTTTTTTGAAATGTTATAGGGTTGGACTAAGAAGGCCTCCAAGGTTCCTTCCAACTCTGTTATTTTGTTCTTTGTATATGATTCTTTGAATTGTTGTCCCTAAAGAACCTATTTCATGTTCACACTTACCTGCTTTAAAATGCTTGTAATTCAAATGATTTTCCTTTTAATTTAAAAAGAGCAGCATTTAAGATATGGTTCTGCTGCATCCGTAAGAAAAAATGTTTAACATATTTTTACCAACACATATCCAATCTTTAGTGCAGAATTCTTTCACACACAGCTAATGCAGTGAATCAGCAATTATTCCTCTAGTCCTTCCAAGTGTCAAAATTAATTTGGCTACCCTTGGTAATAAAATGGTTTCAAATGCCATCTTTAATCAGCAAGTAAGTATGCTTTCCTCCAATAGAGACAACCTGTCATGAAAGGTCACCAAAAAGTGACAGAAAGGAAATTACGTTTGGAATTTCAACTAAAATATTAATTTCTATTTAAGTGTTTTCTCAATTTATGTCTACATGTTAAAGTAAAAATTGTAACCACTCAATGGAATTCCATTTCTATACCCATAATTCTTATTAAGAGCAATCAGTCCTGAAAGAAAGTAATATTTATTACGCCACTTTTACTACATTTTTCACTAATAGACAACAATTATTGCAGATTGCTTAACTCCTGCAGCTAACAATGGCTTTTTGCAGAAAAAAAAACTTGAATAGGAACTGCAAAACTTGTATATTTGCAAGCTGCTAATGAGATATCACCAGGTTATTTTTATTGCTACAGTATTTTGATACCGTTATTTATGAAAGCAAAGAAACAAGCTATCAAATAAATAATCAGTATTTCCAAACATTTTTTAAAATATACTTCCATATAGACTTGCTAACCTTGTACCTTTCAGTCAAGAGGTTGAAAATTAAAAAAGGAATTTTGCTCATTAAAAGCGAAGCACAATAAATTTTGCCCCTATAGTTTCTTAAAAATCACCTGAGGCAGATATTTTTTCCGTAGCCGAATCTATACTCTCCAAATGTTCCATTATCAAAGTAACCCACTATAAATTATCAATATTTCCAGGCTTAACCCAATGTGCTTGTCTGCAGGCAAATAGCAATAAACATACCACTCTGGTTTGCTCGTTTCATTTCTGGTTCGTTCAATCTCCCCAGACTTGTGCACTCACTACAGAACTAACTACTACCATGTTTCCCCGAAAATAAGACACTGTCTTATATTTTTTTTGGCTCCCAAAAACACACTAGGTCTTATTTTCGGGGTAGGTCTTATATATTTATGGTGCCAAATAGTGGGTGTGAGTGTGTAGGGGGGGATGTTTCACGGGTGCACGGTTGCTCCCTGAAAAGTCTTCCTGGAACTGGAGATTTACACTAGGTCTTATTTTCGGGGTAGGTCTTATATTAGGGCAGGTTTAGAAAATAGTGCTAGGTCTTACTTTCGGGGTAGGTCTTATTTTCGGGGAAACATGGTAGAAAAACACTGAAAAGTTTTAGGGAGGATCTCCCTTCAGGTGCTCCCTCCCCTTCAGCAAGTTAGCCAAGTCTTTCACTCCTCCCCTCACTTAATGCTCCAGATTCCACCACCCTAAATGGATTTAGAATTGCCTATAAGGTCCCTCTGATATATACATGTAATTCTCAGCTTACAACCATCCATTTAGCAGTCATTCAAAGTTTCAACGGACTGAAAAAAAGTGATTTCCAACTGGTCCTCACCCTTATGACCATCACTGCATATCCATGTGATAGTCATGTGACCAAAATTTGGACGCTTGGCAACTGGCATGTATTTAGGATGGTTGCCGACTGTCATTTGTAACCTTTCCAATCAGCTTCCAACAAGTGAAATCAATGAGAGAAGGCAGATTAACTAAAGGCCCACACTTAACAACCTCAGCCAAAAGGTTATGAAATGGGAATGATTTAACCACCCTGCTTAGTCATGGAAATTCTGGGCCCTTGTACCTGTAAATCAAGGATTATCTGTAAATTACAACTCCCAACAATTCTAATCACATAAAATCTGGAAAAAAAATGAAATGTGGGGATATTGATGGGAGTGGGAGGCAGGTTAGAGAATTGCCCCACTGAGCAAAGCCCAACAACTTTTGTTATTTCACAGGTAGCATTTGATGTGGTATAGCTCAATAATCCACCAGCAATGGGTAGCTCAGATACACTGCATATGAAAGATGTTTCCAACTGGTAGTCCCAAAGGTAGTTTTTCAAGAGGCAACTGGACTTTCTGGTTTTTTTCTTCTTCTTTGGAAATGTTTCTTTGGAAGTGAAACATTTTCAAAGAAGAAAAAAAAGAAGCGAAACGTCTTCAACGGAAAACCTAGAAAGTCCAGTTGCCTCTTGAAAAACCAGTTTTGGGACAACCATGGCAACTGAGAAGCTCCATAGACATTCAAACTGGTAGCTTCATTTAGCCCTCACATATGTGAAATGTATGGCTTATTCTCAAATTGTTTTTATTATTTATTATTTACTACTAATTATTATTTTATTACTTCCGAATTAAGCTAAAGGTGAGAGGCACATATAGTCATGTGAAAAAGTACACCCTCTTTGGTTTTTCATATCAGGACATAGTAAAAATCTTCTCATCTTTAGCAGTTCTTAAAAAGAGGTAAAGATAACCAGGGGTGGGATTCAAATTTTGTAACTGGTTCTGTGGGCGTGGCTTGGTGGCTGTGATCACGTGACTGGGTTCTTTTTGGTGCCCTCCCCATTTTTGGGGTCTTCTGGGCCTCAGGGAAGCCTCCAGGGGGAGGGGTGTTTTGGTCCCAGGAGGCTTCCCTGGGGCCCAGGAAGGCAAAAAATGGAGGGGGGTGGAGGAGCTGTGCTCCCCTTCATTTTTTGCGTTCCTGGGCCTTAGGAAAGCCTCCTGGACGAAGCAGTAAGCAAGCGAGGGGAATCCCGGCACAGCTGATCATAGGAATAGCTGATCATCAGGAGGTGGGGGGAAGAAATACCTTAAGGAGTGACTGGGTGGGGAAGAACGCAGTCAGTGATGTCAGGCATGCGTGCAATGTTGCGCATGCGCAATAAAGACTGAGTGGGCAGGGAGGGGAGGGGCTGGCTGAGAGAGGCAGGGCCAGCCAAAGGCACTGTTTGCCAGTTCTCCGAACTGCGCAAAGTCGTAACAACCGGTTCTATAGAACCAGTCCGAACCGGTAGAATCCCACCCCTGAAGATAACCTCAGATGAACCACACACCACATCATCATTTCATATAATTCATAGACCTGCTCTATCCATCTGTAAAATAGCAGAATTTCTTCAAGAGGCTTTCAACTCACAAAACATGAAATATCTACATTACTTGTACATGAGGTATCAGACTAGACAATGAATATGGCCATGTCTCTAATATGAGAGAAGAAATGTAATCCTGCAATAGTTTTACAGCAACATGTTCTGTTAGAAAATTACAACGTATCTTCATATTGAACTTGTAACATGGGACACTTCAAAAGAAGTCCTGTTTGTGTATAGTTTCACAAGATGTCACGCTGAGACTCTAAATAATTCATTACTAAACCTGCCTGATTCCACCTTGCTATGACATCAATCTGAGATTTCTTTCAACAGTAGCATCCTTAATTAGCCAGTCCTTCCAGAAAAGCAGATTTGACCTGAAGCTGAGCAGACGTTGTGTGACACCTTAACATGTTTGTTCTCATATTAGAAAGGACAAGACCTATCTAAATTTACCAGTTTATATTATTTTACACATACAACACTGCCACAAGATTTTTAACAACTTCCCATCCTAAATAAATACAGATAGTCCTGAAGTTACAATGGCAGTTGGGACCAAAATTGCAGTTACTCAATGCGATGGTAGAGCACATCACAGGTACACACTGCTTAGAAAGAACAATCCTAGCAGTACAGGTTGTTGTTGTAGTAAACCCAATATTTACAGCTTGCTAAGTGGGAAGCTGTGAGAGTTCCAGGTAAGCAGCATGAGGACAGTCATACACCAAGAGGAGGGGCTGGTGCAGACAAGGCATGATCAGGGAATGGCCAACATCAGCCACATGGTGCTACAGGTGGGTAGAAGCAACAGGAGAGACTAAATGGAACTACTTGTGACAATCCCTGCTGACTTTCTCATTGATTTTGCTTGTGGAAAACCGGCAGTGAAGGTCGCCGTTTACCTGCAACATCATAAATGCAAGCTAGTCACTAGAGCAGGGGTTGCCAATCTTTTGGACCTCAGGGACCACTAAACTCATAATTTTAAATCCCACAGACCACTAATATGAATTTTGACTGATGGTGGCTTGCTGACGTTGGTGGGAAAGTCAGTCCCATATTCCAGAGCTGCAATAGTCACAGGACTGGCCCTTTGGTCATTCTGGAGCAGCTGCTCCTCCACGCGGGTGCACTGGCCTGCCATGGACTGAAGAAGCTGCTCCGGAATGACCAAAGGGCCAGTCTTGTGACTACTGCAGCTCTGGAATATGGGACCGACTTTCCCACCATCAGCAAGCCACCCCGAGGCGGATTTTTCTCCCCCGTCATTGGTCTTACCTTCCAGTTCCAGCTCGCATGGCTCTACTCAAGATAAGGTTTGTGCTTGGCCGAAGAGTGGGGGCTAGCAGGTGGGAAGGCCATGTGGGCAGTGCAGCCTTGTGTTCCCACACAGCCTGGATTAACTGCTTTGGGAGGAGTGTTTTGGGGGGAACACTTCTCTGTGGACCACCAAAATTTTCTTGCCGACCACCAGTGGTGCCCAGCCCACTGGTTGGAGACCACTGCACTACAGCACCTGTATCACGTGATCACAATGATGGTGTGATAGCTGGAATATAGCTGAACACCAGCTGTTCTTCCATTTTCTCAACTCTGCCATAACTTAAGCACTTTAATGGTCACTGAATATACATATGCCAAGGAGAACTCTCTGTACACAGATTAACATTATAAAAATGTTCTTGAACTGCTATACACACACACACACATACACACACACAAACTTATCAGCCTCACTGCTTATAATTCACACCTTCACCAGTTATTTATAGTTTTTTTATTTTTTATTATTCCTCTGTTGTTATTGTAACCAATCAAATATCTAGTTTTCTTAACCATTCCTCTAAAGTCTTACCCAAAGTTTCTGGAATGTTTCTTCGTTCCCTTGTTATATCTGATAGCCTAATAATTGTTCCTTCTTTACGTTCAGTTTTGAACCGTAATCGACCAGATTCTTCATTATCTTCCTCCTCTTCATCCGATTCTTCTTTGATCTCTTCTTGAAACTCCAGATTTTCAATAACTGCCTGTAACAGATGTGGAAAGAATCAAATGCTGATCTTACATATTAACAAGGTTTGCAATCAAGAAAATTAGTGTGCATCATGTATCAGCTGTCTATACAAGATATCTAAGCAACTCTAAGTCAAGATCCTTGAATGTTAATTTCACCATGCAATAATAAATCACAGGTCTTTCTTAAAAATCACATACTGTTCAATATTATAGCACTGTGAAATTTAACTGATTTCACTATGGGGAATATTAAAAAAATGACTAAAAAAAGAATGCAAAAAATTAATCCATGTTCAAATTTGGTTGATGGTAATTATGGGTAAACCACTTTACAAAACTGTGCAGTTTTAGGACAGGCAAGGAAAGAGAAAAATGGCATCAAAATTGCATTTTGGGAATCAAAAGTTTTTACTCATAAGAGCTAACACTCTGAAATACCCTTACAGAAATAACATTCATAGAAGCCATATATCCAGAGCAGTGGATTTCACTGCGGAGCAACTGTTGAACAGGCAAAACTACAATCTTTGTATCTTGTCTATGGAGAGCTCACTCATCCAGATCATGATTTTCCCGAAGGTGCTTTTTTCCAAAAGGAAACTGCATTTTTGCTTTTTCCTTGAAGATGTTTCGCTTCTCATCCAAGAAGCGCCTTCACTTCAGGACATACAGATCTTGTCTGTAAGTTTCTGAAATATATCTCTTTAATCACCGCCATGGAAGTCTATACTAACTTGGGGAAGTCTACATTGTTTAAGAATTTTGCCAGGCTAAAAAGTATAAAAGGGGAATGCTGCATTAAAACTGAATGTCTATTTCTTTGTCGTGTTAGCAATGTTCATCGAAATTAAGTGGAAAGATTAAGGAATGTCAGCCTTCCCAGGCAGACCATGCAGGAAACATGACCAGGTGAATTAATACTACTTTATTGTAAGGTAGAGCCCGAAAATACAAATGTCCCACCATCTCTTTTATAGTCTGAGAGGTTAGGAGAGACTCTTTCCCTGTCCATTATGCAGTTGCAGGCTGACCCTGCCACCCCATCTGACCCTTCCTGAGGCAGCGTCTCTTCTCTTCTCCCATCTCCCAAGACTTTTCCCATATACCATTACAGTTAATGTATTTAGGACCGCATCTACAATTCTTAATGGAAGTTTGGAAATCTTTCACACTGCTCACTTCCTGTAACTGAATAACCTCCCGCAAAGCATAATGAAAGAGTAAACAAGTTAATAAAATTCTTGGAAGTGTAATAGAAATAACATTTGAGTGGAAGACAATTATATCACTTTCAATGACTTTGAAAGTGACTTTGGCAAAATTCCTCTGTGTAGTGAGAGCCATAAAATAGTTTTTTACAGTTTGCATGGTATAAGCTAGTGTTTTAGTACTTGTAGGCTACGTTCTTCAATTACTGAAATTAATCTGTTAGGAATGATTGAAAAAACAAAAAAAAAATCAGTGCTATGTATTAGTTATGGTGCCTGTAAGATATTTTTTCAAACCTTACAATTCTACTTTTAATCTACACAGCACAGTGTTTTCTGTTGTAGGAAGTGCTTCTATATGCTTAAAAGAAGAAAATCACAGAATTTAAATACCAAGTAAACCAACTAGGACTCTAAGGAATACACTAACTTGGATGATGAGCCCTTATTTTAAGGTGATAGAGGGAAAAAAATGAACTGCCTGTCAAACAATCCTGCTAAAGCTCCCACTCCTGGCTTCAAAAGAAACTGAGGATGAGGAAAACCTTAAATCCAAATATAATCCCTTCCCTCAAATACAGCCAGTGAAAGCTAAGAGTGGCAGCTAGCCTCTTGTAGAAGAGGAAAATAAAATAAATGCATCACAGAAAAATAAACTTATTGCTCAGGTAATAACTGGTATTCTCATGGACGGCTGCCTTAAGTCACTCTAAATTTCTTGTCTTGTCTCTATCTTCTAGCAAAGCATCTGTTCATCCGCCAGTTTTGAAATGTCAAGGATCAGAATTCTTTTGGAATGGTGCATACAGTATGCAGCAAATATTAAATATCTGGCCAAGATTCAGGTTTCATCACTAGCTTCTAAGACTGTTTTTCCTTTGATGCAATGGAGAAGGAAATCAAATTGAACAGGGAACGAGAAGTCTCAAGAGAAAACTGTAGAAGACTGGCTCACTAAAATGTCACTCGAGCACAACTGAGCTGTTGTTATTTGGGGTTTTGGTGTTGTTGTTTTTTACATCTACTTGCTAGCAAATAGGCCATGATGTCTATGGAATAAAGATAATACATGACAACATTGTGAGCAGATGAATGGAACTGTTTCAACTACATATAAGGAATGCTAGAAAAAGGTGACTTGGTTCCCACAAAGAACAAAGTGAAAAATGATCAAGGATTTTATATCAAACAGAAGATACTTCAATGCAGAACGGTTAGTTCTGGTATAATGCTAAGCAGTTTTGAATTGCTGTTCACAAAGAGTAAGAAGAGAGAAAGTACTGTGCATTTCCTTCTCGTCCCAAAAATACTGCTACAGACGGGGTTAAAGAAATTCAGATATGATTATGAAACGAAAAGGAAATATTGGCTGATGACTGGGGTGGACTCTATAACTCCAACACTACTTGTAAGGGCTGCCAAAAATGAGAAACAAAAGGACAAGCAGTTGTGACACAAGAAGCATGTATACCGCTCGCCTTCATATCTCATGTTTTTCCCTGAAAATGAACATTCAAGAATGTTGATCATCCTAGCATATAACTCTGCTAGAAGTTAGCATAGGATTATAACTTCTCTTTATAGCTACTTTCCAGTAGGAATGTTGAGAAAAGCAAGTCAAAGACAAATTGAAAATTCTATCTGAAATATGATTTGTTTTTAATGTTCCAGCTTTTCTGCAGTACCTCTTCTGACTCATTTGGAGGTGACTGGGTATCAGCAACCTTTTCTAACTCTTCTTCAGCTACATATTCTTGTTGTTCAATTACTTGTTCTCCACTATAAGATTGTACATAATCTTCATCCTGAAAGAAATGCATAAGGAAGCCTTTCATTTAACCTAATTTTATTTTCTAAATATATCACTGCTTATTTATTCAGAAGAGGCTGGTATAAATGCAATCTTCTCAACTTGTTTGCCTGATTATCCGACTGGAAAAAAGTCACAAACTTCCAAACTTCTGTACATTTTCTATCTCCAGCATCTTACATCTACCTTAAATATAAAGCTGATTTGTAGAGATTAGTTTTTACCTGTGAATTAGGATTTAAATGGTAAATGGTGCTTAAGAGAAATTATAATACTAACCATGACAACAACCTTATACCTTGTTGAAACTGAAACTTAAAGGATGAGAAGTTGGAATCTACATGATTATAAAAAAGGTATGAAAAGTGAAATATAACACTACTTTCATATAAGTCTCCATTAAACCAACATCATATCCATACGAGGTATTTACTTTTTGTATCAATAATTTAGAAGATAAAGATAAAACCTCTTAAAATTTAAAACATAATATCAGCATTACTGTAATTATTAGTTTTTAAAACATGTAAACTAGAAAAAATTACATTTATTTACTTAAACCATATATACCTTACTCCATAAAATGAAAATTAATTGCTTCCAGGCAGCTTACATTGATGTGATGGTTCACATTAATTCCTTTAAAATGTAGGATTTTATATTTTAATTAAATAATCAATTAATTTGAGAGTAATACAATACCTTTATTTTCCATGAAATGTACTTTCCCATTAATTATTTATGTCTTATGAATCTAAGAATAACATACAGCATTTTATTACATGATTTAGGCTTTAAACCAAAGATAAAGGACCAATAAAACAATTTGCATTTGCTAGGTTTTTTAACTTGAGAAATACTTCTAAAAAATGGCAATAAATCTGTTCTCATTTCAACTTGGAGCAATGTACACAGAAAACATTGAAACTGAAACAAATTATATATGTGACATGTTCTAAAGCAACCTCAAATCTCTTTATTCAGGTTTAGACAGTTCTCAATTACAAAAAAAGGGGAGGGTGGAAATGAGTGAGCAGAACATCAATCACTTTGGAATATTAGCACCTTAAAGATGTCTTTAGCAGGTCAATAATCTTTTCACCTTCGAAGGACTTTATCAGATCTTGTCTAAAGCCTGGATAAAAGCTTTTGCATTAAGTACTTCTAACAATTGGCACTGCGTCTCCACCACACAAAGCTGTTTTCTTCCTTAAGGATACAATCTTCAAGGTCATGATTCTCAACTGCCTTCCAGAATGACAAAAGAGCATTACCTGCAGCCAAACAAGCTGTCAACACAAACTTTGTCACAGCCTAGATAAAGAAACTGGCAGACAGTGATAATAGGTCTAATTTTGCTCTGGTCCCAAGGGAGGTAAACAGATTTCAAATCAGTCTAAAAACCTAAGCATGTGCAGCAATGTTATCTCAAAAACTAAAGTAGGAGGAAAAAAACTCACCGGGAATTCATCTAGAGGTTCATTGATTTCAAGATCCAGCACTTCATCATTATAATTCTCTGATTCACCCTCATATTCTATTTGGTCTTCTGTCAACTCGGCCTCTTGGCCTTCATACTGTTCTTCTGAATATTCCTCTGCATATTCTTCAGGAACATCTGATTTGTCATAACCAATTTCATCTTCCCCTTGTTCATACTCTAAGTCTTGTTCAATAGATGCTTCATTAGCATTCTCAGCGAGCTCAAAAGATGTCACCATGCTAGTTGTAGCATTAAGACTCACAGTGGCATCTTGAGAACTAAAATACAGCAAAAAAAGGGTTTTTTTTAGTTTAAATCAAAACATTAATACAGTGCATGAATTTTGCGTAGAATGCAACAATATCCACATTAACTAAATAATAATAATTGATGCATCAATTTGATTTCGTGCCATTAACTCATAACATACAAATCTATATCACTGTTCCATCAAATGATGGCTATTTGACCAAAGGGATCAAACCAACTATATGTTCTAACAGATTAGCCTGGCATAAAGTGTGGGATTACTGAGCAAGTTGCATTCAGTTTTAAATCCCAGGTTAACAAATACACACAGGAGGTCAGCATCTGTTTCCCATTTACTGCAATATTAGTTATCTATTACACTAGCTACATTAATATTACTGGGAACCAATGTTTTTGAATTTTAGGTTACTCTAAAGAAATATTTTTAAAAGGGTGTGCTTGAATATACTGCATTATGCTAGAATTTGCATTTAATTCTTATAATCATCAACAGCAACAAATGTTCAATTTGAATTGTGTCAATAGCTCCTATCTAAATTCTGAGAAGGAATCACAGGTGTTCTGATAAAAAATTCCATAAAACCCTATTCAGCAAATTTAAAAAATTGTTTTTTTTGTTCATTAAAATATACCAACTTGTGGTACATAAAGTAATAATTATCTAAAAGTTTCCTTTTACTCTCTCCCCAAAAATGATTTATCAGGGTTTTGTTTATCTGTTTATATCCTGTTTCTTTCATTTTTCTCCCCACAATCATCCTGTGAAGTAGGTGGGATGAGAGAGTGATGGGTTCAAAGTCACCAAGTGAGCTGCCATCGCCAAAAGTGGAACTAAACTTGGATCTTCCCAATGCCAATTCAGGTTGTCAATCACAAAAACCACAACATGCAAAAGTCACAGAAATGAACAAATTAGAAGGCAGTGATGCTTTCAAAGTCTCAAAGATGCAGCTCTGTCCTGGATGTAAAGACCCAATTCAATTATTATTATATGTGAGCCACTTCTGGGCAAGCTGAGTCCTGAATAGAGAGTTCGGAGTCAGAATTGTTCTGTTGTTATGTGTGGTATCAGAAATAGAAATATGATCTAGATATTATATGCGGTTTGCTATATTTTAATTAGTAATTCTGCTTTGCCAAGAAACTTTTAGCAAAGGCAGAATTGATTAAAGATGGTTGTAACTCAACTTTTCCTGTGAAACACCATGGTTGAATCATTATGCCAATGAGAAAGTGAGAACAATTATTTAGTTTAATGTGTCAAGCAATCTTCTAATAGGACTAATTTCAATCACATTGATCTATATTGTTTCTGTATGAGTGTACATACTCAGTTTTGCAGAGGCTCATTGGTTGAATGATTTTATTTCCCTCCATCAACAAGAAGATGGGGAAAGATGTGTATTTAAAACAAATAGGACAGTGAAAAGATAAAATATACCAACAATGTACCTAAGAAATTCAACAGAGCCGTTTCATTTTTTTAAAAAGCCGAATAATTCTACAAATGTCTACGGAGATTCTCAGTCATCCAAGTCATATTGTCCCACAGGTGCTTTTTAAAAAAAGGCAACTGGACTTTCTTCGTTTTTATTTGAAGACGTTTTGCTTCTAATCACAGTTAGAACTGAAGAACTTCTTGGATGAGAAGCAAAACATCTTCAAATAAAAATGAAGAAAGTCCAGTTGCCTTTTTAAAAAAGCACCTCTGGGATAATTGCACAAGTGTATTTATTTATTTATTTGTTTGTTTGTTTGTTGGGATTTCTATGCTGCCCTATCTCCCGAAGGACTCAACGATAAAAACGGAGAATACAAACTTTAAGAAACTATTAAACTTGAAAACCCCAACACTAAATCTAAAACCAATTTAAAACCCACAATCAATTTGCGTTCATTCTTAACAAAAATGAATAAAACAGCAGTTCTTAATTCTTAATTCAATTTTGCAGTTAAGATTATGCCTACATGTAGCAAACCAGACATCCTGTTTCTTCTTGGAGGCATTTAACCAAACTATTATTTTAATCAGTTACACTTAGTAATAATTACATTCCTAATGGCATATACATTAAAGAAAAGTTATGTAATTATAAATTCACGTTAGAATAGCTATTCCTAAGGAATCCCTAGAAGCAATTAAAATTTTGGAGGAGGTTACCACAATTCTGAAAAGAATGCATCTGGGAAATCCGGTTCTATGCTACCATTATTTTCTGTTTTAATACCCAGCCGAAAATGAGTTTAATTCTTACTCATATACTTGTCTGAAATGGTATAGGGTTTCCTGGCTAAGCAGGGGATTGGACTAGAAGACCTCCAAGGTCCCTTCCAACTGTTATTCTATTCTACTCTATTCTATTCTATTCTCTACTCTACTCATAGATAAAATGATGTTGTAACAAATGATAAAATCATGGTTAATGCCTCGAAGATAATACTCCTTACACCCAACAGCACTTTTTATGTGCTATTCTAGGGCAGGAATACAAACAAATATTCTGAATGTGCTGATAGAGAAAACAAACTACAATACTTGGCTCAAATAAGAAACAAACCTGTAATGCTGATCCTCTTCATTATCACTTTGCAGAAGATCATCATTCAGTTCTTCATCTGACATATCAGACTGAGTCTAAAATTGGGAGAGGGGAGAAAATTCACCTTTTTGAGCTGGACTTAAGACATAAATGAATATGAATGGTAATAAAAATGAATTGATATAAAATAAACAGGCAAGCCTCCAGCATGGCATTTGGATTTCTTTACTGGAGCAGCAAGTGACAGATGATTCTAAACCATCAGGAGCTGCACTGATATGGGTTTAAGTAAAGTAATCAAATTGCCATATTTTTTGCACTATAAGATGCATTCTTTCCTTCCAAAGAAGTGATGGATATGTCTCTGCATGTTATAGAGCGAATACAGGCCAGTTTTTGGCCTGCAGGGTGCTTCTGGACACCAAGGATGGCAAAAAGGGACATGCAGAGGGTTTGAAAGGCCAAAAATGCAAGGCCAAAAGAGTGCTTCTGGATGCCAGGGAGGGAAAAAACAGGACCCATGGAGTCAAAAATTATTTTTTTCTTCTTTTCTTCCTCTAAACCTAGGTGTGTCTTATAGTCTGAAAAATATGGTATTTTTTAAACTAACAACTGTCGTAAGCATATATTTTAAACAGGGTGATTTCTACCTTTTTGCCAGTCAGCAAATCTTCTCCTAGTAAGTCGTCATCCAATTCACTAGAAAAAAGAAAAGAGATACAGTCAGTACTTCAAAACAGTGGAAAAATTTCACCATTTGAGTCAATGTCATTCTATTTTACCCAAAATATACCTGAGGATCTCAGCAATAATGCAGACTAAAATGAGAGTGATCTCATTTTTCAGAAAGTGAGAAATTCCCATTTGTATATTAAAATAAAGTATTGGTAGTCCTCAACTTACAACCAGTTAGTGACTACTGAACTACCTGGGGGCTACTTAGGATCCAGATTTGAAGTCACGATGGTTGTCCCTCCACGCAGTCATGTGACCAGACTTTGGGTGCTTTCAACTGAGCCACATTTATGGCTACTTACAATGTGCTGCAGTAATGTGAACACATTTTACGAGTTTTGTTGATTTATATCTCACCTTTTTTACAAAAAAGGGAAGCAAACATATCCAACACATCTTCCTCATCCTATTTTCCCTACAATAACAGCCCTATAGGTTAGGCTGAGTTTTGTCAAACATGGCATTTACATCCAGTTATTGGCAAAAGTGTGCCCACAGGACCGCTATGGTCCACTTAACAACCACCAAGTTTGCTTAATGACCACAGCAGCCACTTTACAACTGCAACATACATTTAACTACTGTTATAAAAAAGGCTGTAAAATTGTATCTTTGACATGATGTACCGATGTACATTACGACAGTCATAATTGGCAGGCGCTGTTATGGTCATTGGTCAAGAGCTATTTGTAGAGAATAAAGACAATGCTAGATGTAACTTATAATTCTGGTTTATTCCAAAGGAAAGCAGTTTCTGTTTCAAAAGCACAGTAATTTGCTCTTTAAATAAAAATTTTCTCCCACCAATACTTAATGATGCTCAAGTGTACTAAGATGTACTAAGTTCATAGAAAGGGTCCTCAACTTTAGCAGAATTTAATTCAAAGGAGTGGCCTGTTTTAACTCTTTACAAGATGAGCTAATTTCTACACTATAAACTTTAATGTCACTTTGAATGTACACTAATTGGCATACATTAAAATGAAATTTCATTACATACAGCTCTCAAAGGGTCATCATCTCCAATATACACTACATAAACATGAAATGACTGCCTGCCTGCCTGCCTGCCTGCCTGGTTGGCTGACTGCCTGGCTGAATGAATGAATGAATGAATGAATGAATGAATGAATGAATGAATATGTATATACCACATATATTATATGACAGAGAGAAACAACACAGTCTAGTTTGGATGTATAGATGTACATGGTGAGAAAAACGAATCTTGTGAGTTTACCAGACGGACGGCACAGGGAACAAAGCTGTTACAGAATCTGGAAGTCCTGCTAGAAATACTTCAAAACCTCCTCCCAGAAGGGAGCTACAGAAACATAGTGCTTAGGTCTCGAGCTGCCAACCTTCTGGTCAACAAGCTCAACATCGTAACCATTAAAACTTTAATTAACCCAAGTTAAACATAATCTGAGTGCAGGACATTTCCACCAGTTCCTTACCATGATTACTCACTAGTTAACACAGAATTAACAAGCATCATGGGCCTCCATATAGAGGAAGAACCTTCAGGGAGTCCTCAATATATGAGTGTAATGGAACCTGCTCATTATGGTTGTAAGTTGTGATAGTCATAAATCAGACCATCATATGACCCACCCAATTTTAGGGGGGGGGGGTTTGCACCAGTAGTTAAACAAACACTACAGTTAAGTGAACTTATTGTTCCCTATGGAATATTGTTGCCAAAAATTGGAAGTAAAAGACGTATTTTGGCAAAAAACATATATATAGTAACGTGACTGCAGGACCCTGCAAATGGCCATAAATGCTGGCCAGTTTTCAAGTGCCTGAAATGTGATCCCATGACTGGGGATGGATGTTTATGGAGATACTGAGTCACACCAGGTCAGTGGTCGCCAACTGGTGGGCCAGTGACCACTGGTGGTTGGTGAGAAAATTTTGGTGGTCCGCAGAGAAATGTCCCCCCCCCCAAAGAACTGCCCCCAAAGCAATTAATCCAGGCTGCACAGGAACACAAGGCTGCACCACCCTCATGGCCTGCCCACCACTGGCCTGCCCACCCTTCAGCCGAGCACAAACCTTACCTTGAGTAGAGCCACACGAGCTCGAACTGGAAGGTAAGAGGAACGGCGGGGGAATGAAACCCACCCCAGGATGCCTTGCTGACGTTGGTGGGAAAGTCGATCCCATATTCCAGAGCTGCAGTAGTCACAGGACTGGCCCTTTGGTCATCCCGGAGCAGCTCCTCAGTCCATGGCAGGCCGGTGCACCCGTGCAGAGGAGCAGCTGCTCTGGGATGAGCAAAGGGCCAGTCCTGTGACTACTGCAGCTCTGGAATATGGGACCGACTTTCCCACCAACGTCAGCAAGCCACAGTCAGTCAAAATTCATATTAGCGGTCCAAGAGATTTAAAATTATGAGTTTAGTGGTCCCCGAGGTTCAAAAGGTTGGCGACCCCGATCCAGGTCATGGTTGTCCCAAGGGTATTTTTTCAAGAGGCAACTGGGTTTTTTTTGTTTTTCTTGGAAGATGTTTCGTTCCAGAAGAAGAGAAGCGAAACATCTTCAAAGAAAAATAAGAAAGTCCAGTTGTCTCTTGAAAAATGGGACTGGGAGTGGAGCAGCCATTGGAACATGACAGAAGAAACTTCTAAAACAATCTTGGTATAAGATGAAGAATGAATGTGATCCGACACAGACATGACTGTTCAGCCTATGCTGTGATGCTAAGAGAAGTAAAACGAGCCTGCTTCTCTGCTCTTATTTCAACCATGGAAAACCACCCAGCAGCATTGTTTACAGTTATTCAGTTCCCCAAAAAAACCTGATAACTGGGAGATTCTTAGCTGGGCCACCATGAGGAATTTAACCTTTGTAATTCTCTGGAGACCCGGCTGTTCTTCCAGACACCATGAACTCTATGGATTAAATTTGTTTTTTATACAGATTGGAATTACTATCTTAACCTTAGACATTTGGACCACCAAAGAACTGTTGTTGCAATTTGTATCCTCTCCCGAATCACTGCTTTGAGATGAGCAGCACAAATAAATCAAACTCTGATAAACTTATTTGGGATTGTAGGAATGTATGGATTCTGATGAAATGGACATGGTCCTCTTCAATATTAACTCTGCCACCCATCTTTATCCTACTTGGTCAGTGAAGGTGGCCCAGAGAGTGATAATAAGTCAGATATGGGACAGTAGTAAATGTATTCTTAAGTGAAATGGTGTCTCTCTCTCCTATCTATTCAACAGCTAAATAAAACCATTGGTAGCAGTCAATAGAATTACAAATTATAATCTACAAAATGAATGGCATCAAATTCTATTGCTCCTTAATATCAAGTCCCAAGAGAGCAATCAGTACCCTTGGATGTGGCCTGAATATATACTTTATTAATTCACTAAGGAAACTTGATGCCATCCAGATGTGTAAGGATTACAATTCTCAGAATTTCAAGCCACGTTTATTGATATAGGTAATCCTTGATTTATTATTGCAATTGAGCCCAAAATTTATGTTGCTAAACAAGACATTGTCAAGTGAGTTTTGCCCCATTTTACGACCTTTCTCACTACTTTTGCTAAGTGAAACACTACAGTTATTAAGTTAATAACACAGCTGTTAAGTGAATCTGGCTTCCCCATTGACTTTGCTTGTCAGAAGGTTGTAAAAAGGGATCACACAACCCCGGTACACTGCAACTGTCACAAATAGGAACCAGTTGCCAAACAGCTGGGTTTTGATCACATGACCATGGGGATGCTGCAATAGTCCTAAGTGTGAAAAACAAGCCATCCCAAAGGTACTTTTTCAAGAGGCAACTGGACTTTCTGGTTTTTCTTTGAAGATGTTTCGCTTCTCATCCAAAAGGCTTCTTCAGCTCATTGTGAAATTAATCTGTCTTATTCTTATTCAGAGTGCTGAAGAAGCTTCTTGGATGAGAAGTGAAACGTCTTCAAAGAAAAATGAGAACGTTCAGTTGCCTCTTAAAAAGGTGCTTTTGGGACAACTGTGACCTGGATGACTGAGAATCTCCATAGACCAGGGGTGCTTAAATCTGGCCTGTAGGGCCAGCCTGGAACTAGCAAAGGACCAGCCCATGGTGCCTCTGGCAGCCAAAACAGCACCCCATTTTGCCTAGCAGGGTGCTGGAAGCTGTCAAGGCCGAGAACGGGGCGTGGACGGCCCCCCGCACCTCATTTTGGCCTGCAGGGTGCTGCAGAAGGTGTCTGTCCCATCTGTCCCACCCCCTCCCCAGCCGGCCTATGGAGGAGCAGTACAATGCTGATCCAGCCCTTAAAGAAATCCAGTTTGACACCCCTGCCATGAACAATCATAAGTCACTTTTTTCAGTGCTGATTTAACTCCGAACTGTCACTAAATGGTTATAATGGTTGTATCTGTACCTACATACATACATACTATACTTAATTTCATTTGTTAAATTTGCCACCTCATCATGGGGCTATACTAAGTTACTTACAACAGTAAAATAGTGATTAAAATACAATATTAAAGGAATAAAATAATAAATGTAAACAATAGAAGTACAACAATACCAAGTTAAAAAGATGAGTGGGGGAGGTGGAGCAGGAAGTGCAGGGGGCCACTGACATCCTTATGTAAGTCCAGCAACCACCTTTAGTGATGTACTCTCCCATTTGGTCCCCAGGGCAACTAGCAGTCAGGACTTCAGGCCCTTGAGAAAGGATAGAAGGGTAGGGGCGAATCTCACTCTGGGGGCAGGATGTTCCAGAGGACCAGCACTACAGCAGAAAAGGCTCTTCTCCTGGATCCCATAGTCGGAGTTCCTTGACCCACAGGATCCTCAGCAGGTCTCCTCTGCCAGCATAAGTAGGATGGGCTTGTCTGAGCAGCATGACATGGTTCATCAAGAATTCTGAACCTGTTGTGGTTAGCCGGCAGCAGGTGCAGATGGCTGAGGAGGGCGAGGACTCTGATGAGGGGCCAGGACCATCAGGGAGTGGACTGCTGCCTTCAGAGATTGTGGGGGTTGGCAGCAGGGATGAGGAGGTTCCCAAGGAGCCTGTGCCAAGTGCATGTGCACGAAGGATTGCTCGGAGGAAAGAACAATTACGGCAGCACAGGCGACTCGGGAGTAAGGCTGCAAGGTAATGGCCCTTCCCTCAAGAGGATAAAAGCCAGGTTTGTAGAAGTGTTCTTTGCAGACAGCAAAGAAGCTCTGAAGCTCAACTGGTGGACATCTTAGTTTGTGTTTGGAGAATCTGGTAAGTTAGTTCTTATCTCTGGGTTTTTGGAAGCCTTGACAAACAACTTAGCAAGGCTCTTTCTTGTTGGAGCTAATTGTTGGAAAGCAGCCTTTTATCTGTAAAGGAACAGCATTCATGATTAAACCTTGAAAGGTGGGGGCTGCTGCCTTTGTCTGTGTTTGCTCTCTGGGAACTTGGTTGGGTCAAAACAGAACCCATGCCATAAAAGGCTTTAAAGATCATAGCCAAAATCTTGAGCTGCATCCAGAAGCAAACTAGTAGCCAGTGCAGTTCGTGAAGCAGTGGTGTAACATGGATCATCATTCCATGGCCCCAAAGACTGCTTCTGATGCCATACCTTGTACCAGTTGAAACTTCCAAAGGCATTCCAAGGGTGGCTCCATGTAAAGTGCATTGCAGTTCAGACAAGAATGACCAAATGCAGGGAGTCTATAAATGACCAGGCTGAGCTCAAGGGAAAAGTCAAATGTATCACCAGTCTCCCTTCTCATCCATAAGAAATCTAAAATCATTCCACCTGGAATTCCATAGACCAGGGGTGTCAAATGTGATCACTGAGGGCCACATCAGGGTTGTGTTTGACCGCGGGGGCTGGGGTGGGCATGGCCAGGGTGGGCATGGCCAGCTCAATGTCTGTTTTATGCTGCAACAGCCTCCTGCAGTCCTCTGCCAGAGAAAACGGAGCTCGGGGGGGCTGCATGCCGCCCTCTGAGCTCTGTTTTCGGCTGCAACGGCCTCATGCAGCCCTCTGTCAGCAAAAACGGAGCTTGGGAGAGCTGTGCATGGCCCTCCTGAACTCCATTTTTGTTGGCAGAGGCGCCGTGGGCCGGTCCTTCGCTGTTTAGAGGGTAGCCCTGCAAGCCAGAGTTAAACACCTCGCAGGCCAAATCCAGCTCACGGGCCTGCCATATTTATCTACTACCAATTTGCTTTGACCATTAGTAGTTCAGATTCTTATAGAGGGCATTAGCACACAATAAACCTACACTCATTTGTACTACCTGGATCCTGATTTCCTGTGCTTGACAGAGTCCTGATCCAGGAAAGGCTGCAGGTGGTGCACTAACTGAAGCTGTGCTATGGCTCTCCTAGGCATGACTGCCAGCTGAGCTTCGAGAAAAAGTTGTGAGTCTCCCAAGTCGCAAAATGGGTCTGAACAGGGAAGGTGCAACCCTGTCCAGAATTAAAGATGTCAAAGACCCAGATCCTGAAGTTCCATTGTGCACTCCAAACCACTTGGTCTTGCCAGAGTTCATTTGTAGTCTGTTGTCCCCTTCCAGGCCCCTAATGCCTCCAGGCACTAGGAAAGCATAGCATCACTCAGGTCATGCAGATATGTGAAGTTGCATATCATCAACATATTGATGATATTTCAACTCATGCTTATGGATAATCTCACCCAGTGGCTTTCTGTAGATATTGAACAGGAATAAAGAGCAGGGTGGATCTGATTTAAATCAAGTTGATTTAAATCACAATTTAAATCACTAGTAAAAAGGCTTGATTTAAATCAACTCAATTTAAATCATAATTTTTAAAGAGCAACTGTCATCTCTGTCCCAGAGGCTCCTCCCCTAACCTGCTGTTGACTCAACAACAGTCCCAATATTGCAGAATATACAGCCTCATGGTACATAACTAAGCTCCATTTCATGCTGAATGAATTAAATTATTAATGTATCTTAAATAGAAAACTATCTTTAGATAAGATTTTTACTCCAAAAGCATTATTAAAATAAATTTGATAAAAATAAAAAAATCTGATTTAAATTTTAAAAAATCTGATTTAAATAAAAAAATCCAATGGTTTTTTAATTTATTTTTTAATCGATTTTTATCCACCCTGGTAAAGAGAGTCCTGAGTCCTGCGGTATGCCATAAGAGAGCGGCCAGGATCGGATTTCTCACTCCTTATCAACACTTCTTGGAACTATATACCCAAAATATCTGGAGAATATCATATTTGGGGAAGGATGGTTTAAAACATTGTCCTCAGTTTCTGATTTCATAAACCAGCACAAAACCAAAGCAAGGTAAATGACAGAAAATATGCTGTAAATACATTAGGAGGCTTATTACACATATTATTCTAAAATGCAGAGTAATCTCATTTGAAGATAACACTGTGGAAGACACAATGCTTTTATCCACTTGAATCTTTACTATATAGAAAAAGCTCGCAAAGTTTAAAGTGGCTCATTTTTTGTTAAAGTGTGCAGAAAAGAGTTTATCCCTGCCATCACTACCTGAACAGCAATGACAAATGCAGATTTAAGCATAAGGAAGAATGTAACAAAGTTAAGAGATGAATTCCTAACTAAGTTTAAGTTATGGAATTTCTCAATAGAATTATTTGAGCCCAGTGGGTATATATAGAAGTCAGCTGAAAAGCAGTTTGCAAAAGCAAGTGTTGCTGAATGCTTTTATATTATAATTATATATTATATGCTATAATAAAATCTTTATTTTAATGGGGGGAGGGGTGTTTAGTAAATCTAAAGGCCTGCAAAATCTGAAAAGTGCTTTTTGTGTGTGCACATAAAAGTGTCCCTTTCTTTTAATATCCTTCTTTCCAATTCCACAACTGATGCAGAGGGAATAATAAGTTCCCCCAGTGCTGCTTTCCCATAGCCACCAAGATACTAATCTGCCTTCTTTTGCATGGCCCAGT
The DNA here is from genome assembly GCA_009733165.1 of Naja naja. Lineage (NCBI taxonomy): Eukaryota > Metazoa > Chordata > Lepidosauria > Squamata > Elapidae > Naja > Naja naja. The sequence goes on along the minus strand of CM019155.1, from coordinate 10,772,420 downwards.
CTTACAGTAAAAGACCAACAATTACAAGGAAATAGATTAAAAGTATGCAACCAGCCCCTTCCTCACTGAGTCTCTGATCTTCTCCATCCTGTCACATAGACCGCTGGCTTACTCATCCCAGCGATCTTCCATAAACCTTCCCAGAACATCAGCAAAATCTATTTAAATCAACTTCATCAAAACTTCACATTTTGTCTACTGCATCCAATTTATCCACTACATTGAAGATGTTATTCATTTGGTCATGTCCAACTCTTGGCAATTCTACAGGCCAGGTCTTACCATTTCTATCAAACTTGCACTATTTTTTAAAGTTTTTCTATGCTGTGATTGGTGTCAGTTTTAATAGTGTCTCCACTAAATTAAGTTTCATTAAGTATACCATGAAATGTTTATTACCCAGAAAAGCCTTTTCTGCTGTGGCTCCCGCCTCTGGAATATGCCTCTCGAAGTGAAATCTGCCCCCCCATTTCTTGACCTTCCAAAAGGACCTAAAAACCTTTGCCAACTGGCTTGGGACCCTGATGTGCATATCCTTTTCTGGAGGTGGCTAGTAAACCAACTGTTCCCAGTTTATATATTGGTCTTTTTTATCCTGTTGGTTATTAACTTTAATGTTTTAACTTTCCAATTGTTTTATACTGTTGTATATAACATTGTAAGCCACTCAGAATCGCTTGATAGTGAGATGGGCAACATAGAAATGTAATAACTGAACAAATACAGGTACTCCTCAACTTAGACCGCTAATTGGGACCACACTTTCTATTACTAAGCCAAGACAGCTGTTAAATGACTCATGTCCAATTTTACAATCTTTTTCGCAATGATTCTTTTTATAAAAGTTTTTATTTTAAGACAAACTTACAAACAAAACATAAAAACATAAAAAACCATCTTCCATTTTATATACATACAGTGTGTCAGTTGGTTACAGATCCTTTGTGTTAGCCTTTCGTAGTCATCACTCACAATTTATAAAAAAGATTCTCATGATTGTTAAGTAATTGCAGTTGTTAACCAAATCGCAGAGTTTTTAAGCAAACCCAGCTTCCTCTATTGCCTTTGTCAGACTGGGAAAATCACAAATGATGATCTCATGACCACCCCCCAAGCCAACAACCACTGGAAATACATGCCATTTGCCAAGCACCTAATTTTGATCCCATGGCCATGGGGATGCTGCAACGGTCGTAAGTGTGAAGGCCAATTGTAAGTTTCTTTTTTCAGTGCTGCTGTAACTTTCAGTAAATGAATAGTTTATAAGCGAAGGAGTACCTATAAATACTACACTTGTTCCATGTCTTCAGGCTCTAAACTGGGGAGGGAGGCGTTAACACACAGGTAAGATCTGGTGACCTTCCTCATTTGGTCCATAGACTTTCTTTATCTACTGATTCCAACAGACAAGTTCACTTAAAAATATTATTCACTGGTGCTAGTGGACACATGTTATATAAAGGAGTATAAATACAAGTATGAACAGTTATATATAACTAAGTATATATAGATAATGTGTTTCCCCAAAAATAAGGCCCTGTCTTTTTTTTTTGCCACCAAAAAAGGCACCAGGTCTTTTTTGGCAGGGGGGATGACTCACTTCACTTGCATGCATCGCCCCCAACCTCCTTTTTGCTGTCAGAGGCCTTCAGGAACTTTTTCTGTGGCTGGCAAGGCTTTCCTGAAGGAGCTCTGCAGCGGACAACAGAGCTCCAGATCGATCTGGAGTTCTGTTATTGGCTGCAGGGGCCTTCAGGAAAGCCTTGCTGGCTGCAGAAGAAATGGGCCGGCAAGGCAGGTGTCCAGGGGGAGGAGGCCTGGCTGCAACTGTCCAAAGGTAAGTAGTAGGGCAGCTCCACCACCACCCATTCCCACCCTAGCTTAATTTTACCCATGCACCCTGGAATGGGCGGGGTTTTAATAAGGACTTATTTTGGGGGAGGTGTAAAAATCAAGCTAGGGCTTACTTTCAGAGTAGGTTGTATTTTGGGGGAAACACAGTAGATAGGAAAAAATGTAATTAATTGCTTGGTTTTTTAGGTCCATTAATTCCCCCCATGTATTCCACAGTAAAATACAACTCTGGTTAAAAAAAGTGGCCCCTGCCCACTGTCTGTTCTTCATAGCAGACATACATATCTCTACAACTAAGCAACAGTTATGCACATAGCAGATAAACACATTAATGTCTGTATTTGAACATTTTCAAAATCCTGTAAATTAAAACTGTGAAAGAGAGAAACAAATGAAACATAGTAGAAAACATCTCTGCATAAAAAAGATAGAACATCTCTGCATAAAAGATAGGCTTACCTATCCCAATCATCATCTCCAGTTCTCCTTCTCCAAGACCTTTCTGCACCAGGTTTATGACAATCAAAGTCATCCTCTATAAACAAAAGACATTTGATAATTTGAACAATATGAAACAAATGCTTGGATTCTCAGACAACAGTACTGATATTATTTTGAAGAATCATGGCTAGAATTACCCTATAGGAGAGTTAGGCAGCATATAAATTTAATAATAAAATAAGCAATGCTGGGTTTCTGCACTATCCTTGTAGGAGAACAACTTTAAAATTGCTTTTAATCATTTTTTTAGCAAGAAGTACTGCTGGGCATCAATTTTTGTAAGAAAGTTGCTTTAATGAAAATGATCAGCGAATACCATAGACTGGCAAGTGCAACAAAAGGTTGAAAAATTTAAGGTGATTCTTACTGAAGAACATAAACCAAATAGATTAATGTGTCCTCAAATTCTGCTTCTGGACCTCTCAGACATAGATGGCTAGTCACTGGGGGAGGATTTAAAAAGGATGCTGGACCAAATCAACATTTGATGTGTTATATAAACTCATTTTAAATGAGTTTCTAGGTTTAGCAGTTCATATGTACTTTAAATAGCTAAATCATATGCAAGTAGTATTGTGATAAACAAGCCAAATTCATTTCTCATATTCTACTTAATAAAAGTTCTCTAAAATACAATTTAGTACACTACCAAATATTCAAATTCAGTATATTGAAGTCCAACAGCTGTTTAGTTCAAGAAAAGAATTTAAATGGCACAATTTCTTTGAAGGGGAGAAGATACCTGATAATGAAGCTCTGACACCTGATAATAAATACACAAAACAATACTGTAATTAGAAGCATCTAAGGAGATCACAGTCTAATATTTAATGATTTCCACCATGCAAGTACCTCTTGCATTAACAATACTGGATTTCCAGATTTTCCACTAATATATACTGCAATTGTTCTCTAAAAGATTTTTCATCATACTTTGGAAAGCATTTTAAGGCTCAAGGGCCTTGGTGGCTCAGGCTGTTAAATGCCTGCACTTAAGCTCCAGCTGCCTACAATTATTGTAGGCTTGAATCCCACCAGGCTCAAGGTTGACTCAGCCTCCATCCTTTCGGGGTAGGTAAATTGAGGACCCAAGATTGTTGGGGGCGATAAGCTGACTTTGTAAAAAAATGCCGCTTAGTAATAAGCAGGCATATACAATGGAATGAAGGCTATTGCTGAGCACTTTGGGTTGTATCCCAAAATTGTAAGCCCTGAGTCTTCGGAGAAGGGCAGCATATAAATGTAATTAAAAAAAAAAGTATGGACATAAGAATGCAAAGAAGAAATAAAACTAGCCATGTGACCTATGACAAGAACAATTCAAACTGCAAGGACTTTAAATATTTGCAGACAGAAGAGTTTCCAATATCCTCTCCTACCTTACTACTATAGACAGTCTGCTATACAGTATTGTATCTTATAACAAGTTTCCAAAGCCTCTTATATCAACTGACAATTAGGATTAATTAATCAGGAAGTGATTTAGACTAGAAGATGTGTCTTTCAAGTTCAAGCAATATTTTAATATTTATATGGCATACTTCAGTCTTGACATGTGAACTAAAAACCTTCCATCAGTAGCAAGCATACCTGCCATTTGATTCTCTCATTTTATTAGGCACATCTGGAATCCCCAAAACCACCAACTCAGAATAGTCATCTAAAAATATATAGATCTTTTTTTCAGAGAAGCCTTTCTGTGTTCCCTTTCCTCCTTGAATAATATATAACTGCAAGAGCACTAGATATTATGATACCAATATTCTTACAAAAGTAGTTTTCTACATGTTTACTGAAACAGGTATCTTATCTATTTAGAATACAAATTGTGAACATACATACTGTCTGATGCCTAACTATATTTCCCTATGTGGTATGGCTGTATTATTACTATCTGTCTCATCTGTTCTACTACCTCCTCCAATGATAATTGGTATCATTATGATTATTACTACTGTTGTTTTGCATGTACACTGAGAGCTTTGCACCTAAACAAATTCCTTGTGTGTCCAATCATTCTTGGACAAATGAAGTATTCTATTATATAAGTGGAGGCATTTTCCACTTAAGAGTAATTATATAGGCAGTAATTATATTTTAAACCCTAAAAAGGAAGATGTAAAACTCAACAGTCCAAGCAGCCTAGCTATGGGTAGATAGTATAGCACCTATAACATTATCTTCCTCCCTTAAGTCTTAGCTACTAAAATGTCACTCTAATCTAGGTAGTATAGTTATTTATATTTTTTTAAATATTGTGACTATTTTAGTATCCAACTTAATGTTATTAAATTTGTTTCTAATTTATACTGGTAATTTTAGAACTGCCACAAACTTTAACTTCTAAGTAGAAAACAATCCTTGACCATTTGCTGAGAAAGGTATATTTTTATTAGACACCAAATGTATTGTAGGTCATACATAGCCAGAACTGAGATTTGCACACCAAAATCTCTACCTTATACTTTTCCTCGCTTCCCCCTTGTCTTTCATTTCCCATCCCAAGGTAACCAATTAAAATCTTGCAAGCTGTTTTTCTAACAGACAGTTCAACTTCTCGTATGCTGCTCCCTCCTTCTTCCAGCTTGGCAACTTTGAATCAGTTTATCGAAACAGTACAGCACCTTTTTTTGGTCTCCCACACATGCCCCCTTCATCCCCTTTCTCCATAATTCATGACAGAGTGTCACCTCATGTTAGCAAAGCACAAGCAATCATTAAGACGCAGCAAACAGTTAACAACCTGTATATATTGTATTGGGACATAAATAAGTTATAACTACAATAAAGCCTTGAATAAAAATCTTTGCTATAGGAAGCCTTCTTCAGAACCAATCCTCTTCTTTCTTTTTATTCATAATGGGAAACAAAAAATGGCATGAATGTTTGTGGAGATGAGGTATAAAGGTGAGGGGGAAGGTTCCTTTCCAAAAATAAATGTACTTTTGTCACTCCAAAATCCCAAATTGTTTAACTGGGATGTAAGGGTTAAGCCTTGGTGGTGCAGGCTGTTATTAGCCTAGCACTTAGCTCCAGCTGCCTGTAATTATTGCAGGCTCGAATCCCACCAGGCTCAAGGTTGACTCCGCCTTCCATCCTCTCGTGGTAAATTGAGAACTCAAGATTGTTGGGGGCAATAAGCTGACTTTGTAAAAATGCAGCTTAGTAATAAGCAGGCATATACAATGGGATAAAGGCTATTGCTGAGCACATTGAGTTGTATCCCCAAAAATTGTAAGCCGCCCTGAGTCTTCGGAGAAGGGCGACATATAAATGTAATTTAAAAAAGAAAGAAAGCCCTTATTAGCATCGATGAGGTTACCTAGTCTGGGCAAGGAAAGGTCGGCAAGAAAACATCCAAGCTCAGGGAGCACCCCCGTCATGTCAACCCTGAGCTAGGAACGTCCCCCATGACCGGGCCCCTCGCTTCTTCCTCCCCTGGTCGGGAGCGCCCCAAACCCCTGAAAACCCCTTAGTCAGGTGGCCCCACAGACAAGCCTGAGATGCCTGTCTTGCCCAGCCAGCAAACGCCGCACGCAGGCGGCGCAAACAGCGACCTCTCCTCCTCCTGCAACCCACGAGACCAGCCGCTGCTTCTCTCCACACTCTCCCCGGGGGCGTCCAGCACCCTATCTGGGCCCTGAGGCTTCCCCGCGGGTCCGCCGCCAACCCTCCCTCCCCTTTCCCCGCTGGGCCTCGGGAGAATGGGGAAGGGGATATACCGTACCTGCTCCTGCTCCTCCCAAGGAGGCTGCCATGGCGTCGGATCTCGCCAGGTCGCAGCGGCGCCAAAAGCCCGCAACCCTCCTGCCTCTCCCGACGCCGGGAGCTCCTCAAGCCCAGCACCGACCACCCGCCGCTGAGAGTAAACCTAGAACAACATGGCGGCCGGCTGACTGAGAGGAACGTAGAGGAAGCGGACGAAGAGCGCCGCTTTTAACGCCGCGTTGTAATCTGGGATATTGGAGGACCGCCTGTTTCCGTAGCGGAGCGGAAGACGGTGGAGTCGCCGGCTCGGCCAATCTGCCGCATTGGAGACGAGGGTGGGAAAAGTGGGAGGTGAGAAGGGGGTGGGGCTCTAAGGGGACGCCATGTCTTCTAGCATAAGCCGAGGGAAGCGGACCTCTCTTGCCCTTGACTTTATGGTCAAGTGACTTTATTTTATTGATTTTTTTTTAAAGTTGGATTGCGAGGCGCATGCGCTTGAGACTAGGCAATATAAGGTAAATGTGGCGCATGCGTAACCGCGGGAGGAGGTTTTTTATTTTTCTCCTTTTTCTTTTCTACTAATGGAGCAAAGGGAAAATATTTTGGGAGTCCTGTCTTTTGCTACACGGCTTTTTCTCTAATGAGGAAGCTTAAATAAATTGTTTTTCAAGCTTGAAAATGGCTCATTGGTTGCTGAATAACGAACCGTGAACTGGATTCACATAACACACACACATGGAATACGTGAACTGGATTCACATAACACGCACACATTGATAAAGAAAACTTTGATCGGCCACAAAAGCTGCTTTACATCGTAGACAAAACTTATGTTCTATCTAAACAGTCACCTAAAAACACTCAGTGTTTTTCGACCTTGCAACTTTTAAGCTGTGGGGGTTTCTCCCACAATTCCCCAGTCAGATACTGACTTAAGTGACTGGGTGAGGAGCAATTCTAAAAAGTTTTTTTAAATTAAAAACACAACTTAAAAAGAGTTTTAAGTCCGCACATCTTAGAAGTTGCCAAGTTTGAAAGACACAGATTTTAGCCCTTTAGAAAAACATAGCTAATGAAATGATGGGTGCACATGTAAAATCAATATCTGAGCTCATGATTAAAGTTAGGCAGACGATAAGATAGAAATGAATTTTTGAAGAAAGGGGTGAATATCTAGGTCACACATCACTAGTGTGTACAATCTGATAATCATACCTATTACAGGCTGTAACCTGATTTTGGTGTTTGGTCCTGTTGGAAGAAAAATCCTGGGTTCAGTTCCAAGTGGGGAAAAAGACACTGGAAACATGGAGGCTGTTTGGAAGGTTTAATGGTGGACAGGACCACATGGCCTGGAGCTCCAGAGTAAAAAGGAAGGATGATCACATGCTTCAAGGTAAAGGAAGAGATCTAGAAAAAAGGCTGAGGTGCTGTGGGTCTTATAACCTTTGTTGGAATTTGAATTGGAGCTTGTATTCTGATCGGTTGTCAGACTCCCAGGGGTAACTCTGTAGGCTGTCCTGAGTTCTAGGCTTGGTTGAGCCTTGCTGAATGATGATGCACTGAAAGGGCTTTTGGGCAATTGCTATAGCTTTACCTGGAGATCTTTGTTATGTAAAGTATTCTGGCCTGGGCCTTATTGGCCCACCCATTAACAAAGGTGGGGATGAGTTTCTGCTTCTGAGATGAGTTTCTGCTTCTGAGTTTCTACTCTTTTTAGAGGAAATATTCTGCCTTTTTAATATTTCCTAGGATATTTCAATTTTCTAGGAGAGGGGTGGGTGCTAACTTCCTACAGTACAGCATGGTTTATGGCCTAGTATATTATGCAAATGTGGCAAATTGTGGTTTATTCAATAGCCATACTTAAACCCTTATTGTGATCACAAACAAATTTTTGGAATCATCTGAACCTCAAGTTCTGTTTCAAATGAGGTTAATTGCGGATTAAACTTGGGATCTAAGTACATAGGCCACCAGTGTTTCAGAAAAGCAATTAAGGATGCATATTAATTAATCAACTTCATTTTTCTGATCCATGGGAAAGCAATGAAATAGAGGATATCTAGAATGCACGTATTCATTCCCACCTGTGGTGGGATCTGTTAACTCACAATGGGAAAATCATATCCATGTTTTCAGTTATTGCATTATTTATGATTTTAAATAACTGCAATTGTAGTCTAGTTTTGCCTAGTTGTGAACTGTATTTGTAGAGTTAGTTGTTATTCCTTCTATGGTAACAGAGAAAGGAAGGTCCTAGCCTCCTTGGGTTGGGTTAATGGATTCAGACCATCCTATCTCTAGGTCTTATTGATTATCGTGCCATGCCATCAGATTAATTTATCAGCCAATAGTAAGTTGTAGCCTTGTTTTTAATTAATTAGTTCATTTCCACAAAAGAATATAGGTATAATCTACATCATTATATTAAACGGTACAGTACAGCTAACAAAGATTCTCATCCTATAGTAAAGCAGAATATTTTTTGAAGAGCTTTCTTCAATAATCAATTGACTTCATTGCCCATTATACTAGGTTTTAATTAAGCGATAAAGCCTTCCATGTGGATGCATTTATCTTTCAGATAAGGATTTATCACACATCCCCC
>CM019155.1:10464652-10762746 GCA_009733165.1 Naja naja | reverse complement strand
TTTTGCTAATTCTGGATATATGGATGTGAAGAATGCTATGATATTGGAAGAAACCATAATTTCATCTTCTGTTTTTACGTCTTTGGTTTTCTGGAAGCATTATAGTGGGCAATTGATAGGCTATTGTATTCACTTCCCTCTATAACAGTGGTCGCCAACCAGTGGACCGGGGACCACTGGTGGTCCGTGAGAAAATTTTGATGGTCCGCAGAGAAATGTCCTCCCCAAAGCACTCCTCCCAAAGCAATTAATCCAGGCTGCACAGGAACACAAGGCTGTGCCATCCACATGGCCCGCCCACCACTGGCCCCCACCCTTCACCTTTTTACCTTGAGTAGAGCCATGCGAGCTGGAACTGGAAGGTAAGACCAATGGCGGGGAAGGGAAAACTATCCCGGGGTGGCTTGCTGACATTGGTGGGAAAGTCGGTCCCATATTTCAGAGGTGCAGTAGTCACAAGACTGGCCCTTTGGTCATCCTGGAGCAGCTCCTCCAGTCCATGGCAGGTCGGTGCACCGGGGTGGAGGAGCAGCTACTCCGGGATGACCAAAGGGCCAGCCCTGTGACTACTGCAGCTCTGGAATATGGGACCGACTTTCCCACCAACGTCAGCAAACCACAGTCAGTCAAAATTCATATTAGCGGTCCGCGGGACTTAAAATTATGAGTTTGGTGGTCCCTGGGGTTCAGAAGATTGGCAACCCATGGTCTATAAGATGCCCAAGCTTTTTTGTAACTTTGTTGGCTAATGTTGTAAGTTGAAGTCCCTGGTTGTGGGGATTCAATAACCAGTCATTTCAGTGTCCAAAGATGTCTGACCACATACGTGGTGTTTATTACTTTTATACCATTTTTACAAGCAGAAAAGAACAGCATAGATACAGCATTGGGATTGGAGAATAGATCCACATGGGTGAAACCCCTCAATCACATTGGCATAACCCCTCAACCAATCCTTGAAGTTAGTGGTGATGTTAGTAAATGATATCACCTGTACACCTGGAAAATCAGAGACATCCCATCCCCATCCCAACAGATAAGAGAATGAATAGAAGATGAGCTCATGGGATAGCAAAAGAGGCCCCCTCCACCAGGCTGCAGTGTGCTGCCAGCTACTAGTGTCATCCAGGGAAACTCAGTGGCTACCACACCTGGTAATAATGTAATTTGATGAAGAGGAATGTATACTTCTATATGTAGAAACATGGGAAGAACATACTTCTTTTCATCTGCCATTCTTCTTGTGTTGTTAAGGTATTGAGGGTTCTCTTGATTTGGTTACCCAGTTTTTGTATTGGGTGATTATGGGATGTAGGGGTTTTTTTTGTCCTCCAGCAATTCTTTGGTGTCTCTGTGTATTAATCGCAGCCCAGCCTTTGTCTTCAGGGAAGATGGTAATGGTTTGGTCTCTCTAGGTTTTGAGATCTGCTCTGACCTCTGATTTCAGTTAGTTCTGTTTCTGTGTTCTTCTGGTCTGTGATAATATTGCCTGCCATATATTTTCTAGCAAGTCCTGTGGATTTTAAATGCTGCTTCTAAAGCTGCAAAGAATTATAATTGATTAGCATGATCTATGTTACAATTGAGACTTTTCTGAAGGATATGGTGTTATGTGGTAAACACTGAGCAGTTGAGCATTTTGACTACACATTCAGGTTCAGGCGCCTCTATGCTTCTGGAGCTTAGTTTAAGAAGTTTGGTTTGGAGTTTTGATTTCCCTTTTCAGACTCTCTTAGAGATTTAGTCTCAGTGTTGGCTGTCAACATTTTTGCCTATTTGGGGGTTGTGGTTTGTTCCGGTTGCTCCTTCAGGTTATCTACGGTGTGCTGGAATTTATTTTGTCTGTGGTGAGCATACACGACCATTAATCATGTTTTGGTCACTTTGTTGAACTATTTTCCATTCAGCTGCACAGTTTTGTTGGGGATTTTTAGGGCATATTGTCATAAGCATTTGCACAGCAAGAATAGCTGTTCTTTGGTGGACATTTGTCTATATGCAAATTTATTTATTTATTTATTTGATTAGTCAATTGCTTACAAGATAATAGGTATAAGTATAAACATAGTTATAAATACATGGATACATATCAGAAAATAAAAGAAACAATAGGACAGGGATGGTAGGCACGTTGGTGCACTTATGCACGCCCCCTACAGACCTCTTAGGAAAGGGGTGAGATGGTCAATAGTAGACAGTCTAAGGTTAAAGTTTTTGGGGTTTGGGGAAGAAACCACAGAGTCAGTTTCCCATTTGGGTGCTTTGATGCCCTTATGTGAATGTGATTCCAATAGAAGAGAATTAAGACTGGCACAAACTCACTGCAGCAAGCCAGAACATTAAAAAAAACAGGCCAACTATACAACATCTTCCAACAAAATGGAACCTGTGCAATTTAACCAAAAAGTATCTGACCACTGAACAAATTACAGCACAATCAACATAAGCTATAAAAATGATAACACTACCATATTCAAAAAATCTCAGAAAAAAAATCAAATGATTAGTACCGTGTTTCCCCGAAAATAAGACACTGTCTTATATTTTTTTTGGCTCCCAAAAACACACTAGGTCTTATTTTTGGGGTAGGTCTTATATATATATATATATATATTTTAATGAAAAAAACCACTTACCATATTCATGTAGAACAATGTACATTTATTCATGTACGAAACCACGAACAAATCGCATACCATGTTTCCCCTAACATAAGACACTGTCTTATATTTTTTTTGGCTCCCAAAAACACACTAGGTCTTATTTTCGGGTAGGTCTTATTTTGGGGTAGGTCTTATTTTTGGGGTAGGTCTTATTTTTGGGGTAGGTCTTATTTTCAGGGAAACACGGTATATAGCATCACTGTAGCACACAAATCAGCTCTAAAATCTTCTAAAACATCTTAGGTAAACCAAAAGACCCACTAGCCCAAGAACTAAAAGCAAGAGTCATCTGCAACAGGGGTCTCCAACCTTGGCCACTTTAAGGCCTGTGGACTTCAACTCCCAGAATTCCTCAGCCAGCAAAGCTTTAAGACTTGTAGGCCAACTCCCAGAGCAAAGCTGGCTGGGGAATTCTGGGAGTTGAAGTCCACAGGCCTTACAGTGGCCAACATTGGAGACCCCCGATCTACAACATACAGTGTACTAATAGCCACTACATAGGACAGACATAAAAACCTTGCAGAGCAGATCCATGAACACCAATTAGCTGTCAGAAGACACAGTGAAATCCCCAATATTAATTTATGCTCTAGTTGGGCTGTGAAATATCTGCAAGCAAACAACCAAGTTCAGAGAGCAGCAAGGGATCAACAGTCAGGGACCACCAATGACCCTGAGCTACATAGATCATAGAGTAACAGAGTTGGAAGGGACCTTGGAGGTCATCTGGTCCAACCCCTCGAGCAAGAGAGTCTATTCCAAATATTAGCTTCTATCTAGGATTGAACTCACAGCCTCCTGATTGTGAGGCGACAGCTCCCCCTCTAGGCCACCACACTGGACATATATTCTTTCCTTTTGAAACTCTTACAATTTGGTGAAGGGCTTACTAGATCAACATGGTGGCCCACCCTGTCCAAGGCAGTTTGGTCAGCCAAGGGTATTCAAGAAGAAACATGTCATCAGAACAGTCTGATAACTTCCGGGTTGAGCCTTCTCAAGAACGGGCGGCGGTTTGTGATCGTCCACGACCGCAGCCTGGCTCTTGCGTCTGAGAGCCCCGATCCTGCAAGGTTCGGGGCTGAAGCTGCCTCAGAGGGGCGGGCGGAGAAAGGGAAATCTGCCAGCCAGAGTGAGGGGAGCCGATCTCCCCTTTTTGGGTCTGGTCTTTCCTCCGAAGACGTCAAGAAGTGGTGGTCAGAAATGGCCACCTCAAGAGAAGGTCTCAACGGATTAAGATTGGTGCAGGAGGAAAGAGAGAAGTCGACAGCAGAGGAACCGAGTATCGGATGGTAAGATCAAGGCACCCGGATTAAGATAAAGATGAGTTTTAAAAGAGAAACAGAAGCGCGCGAGTTCCAAGTGATGGAAAAAATAAGTAAAATATTTTTGACAGCTATAAGGGCTTCAACCGGAAAGGAAGAAGCCAGCGTAAGAACTTAAGTTTGGGGCTCGGAAAACTTTGAATATCAAAATAAAAGGAAAGGGTTAAGACTCTGTGCAGAAAGTGCCACTTTGTGGAGAAAAATTGGAAGCTAAAGAAGTAAGAAACTATCTTGTTCCTTTGTGGATTGGAGTTGTTACATTTTAAAGAGACGCAAGACTCATAGAAAGTGAAAGCTTGAATACACAAAGACGGACTATCGGACTAATTGGTGATATTGATATAGACTCTGGATCTGGGTTAGGATCATAGAAAATTTAAAGAAGAAGAAATAAGGAAAATTAAAATTTTGGTGGTCATCCAGAACAGTCTGATAACATATTTTAGACTGTTTTATTAAAAGGCAGTTCACTTTATCAATTCATGGAATGGCTAAGCCAATGTATAATTTAAATTGCAGTGGGGTATGTTCTGCTTATTACGCTCTGGATGGGTATAAAGCAGACAGAGCAACTCCACAAAGCATCCATACAAAGTCTTTTTATCGGTTCATCAGGCATCCTGTCAACCCACAGTTATGATGAGGTTCTTCTTAATGTCCAATCCTTTGCGTTTCTGAATTGTGGTGTAGAAAGATATTAAACTCTCATCCCTATGATGATAACCATGATGATAATTGTAGTGACCGCATGGTACAGGATTCAGGCTAGAGTGAGGGAGCCTCCCCCAAACCAACAAGGGTCAATTTAGTGACCAATCAGGATTACAGATGTGACCACATGACATGGACTACATTTCCCAGGATACCTTAACTACATTTACCATGATGCACTCCCTTAAGGGGACAGCTCTCAATTCCTAACTACCTATCCCAAATCCCATTAACTCTAAACTGGCTGGACAGCACAGGGTAAGTGGAATAGGTGGAAGAAAGAAGAGATGGCACACTTAATATACAAATGCAGAAGTTAATATACAAATTAACTTTTAATATACAAATTAACAGTTAATATACAAATACAGAAAACAGAATAACACAGTTGGAAGGGACTTTGCAGATATAGTCCAACTATATTAACAATATATTTTCTGATTGTAACATCAAGGAAATGGACTTGTTCTGTAGTTAGATAGAGGCTGATTTTATCCTTGCCAAAACATACAAAGGAGACACACTTAGTACACAACATTCCAACTATCTCATGTCTGATCTAGAACAACTTTTCTCAACTTTTGCTCCCTGAAATTCCTTCTGTATTTGAGATTTGTTGATGACATTTTCATCTTCTGGACCTATGGACTTGAATCTCTCACCAAATTCCATCATGACCTCAACAGTTTTTCTCCTCTACTATCCGCCTCAGCCTTGATCAATCTACCTCCTTCAAATATAGAGATCTTTATTTCTTCCAATTGTCCTGAGATTAAATCTCTTTTCCTGTTTTCTTGCTGTAGCCAAGAGGTAAATTTGAATGCCATTTAGATAATTGCCCATTGAGCTTTGTGGCTGAGAAGGAAATGAAAAGCAGGTTTAAGAATCAGTAGTGCTCCTTCAGAAAAATAAACTTTTTTGAGGTATGTTTCATTTGCTGCACATAAAATGATACTTAATATGAAAGTAGAAATTCTCCTCAGCCTAAGCTTTTACACATTTTCATATGCACGTTCCATGCCTTTGGAGCAAAAATGTTGTGATTAAGCCCAGTGTGAACATGAATATTGCTAACATCATAACTGGGATTTCAAGTGTAGTGAAAAAATAGATCTAATGAAAGAAATAGAGATTGTGTGCTTTATATTCCTGCCTTTTGACAAGAGCAGGGTCAAAATTCAATTCCTATTCCTAATCCTATCAGATCCAGTGGTGGGATTCAAAAAAATTTATTACTGGTTCTGTGGGCATGGCTTGGTGGGTGTGGCTTAGTGGACATGTGATGCATGGGCGTGACCAACTTGATTAGTCTCACCCTTAGGAAATTTCTCCTTAGTCCAATAAAATAACACAATAAAATAGCACTGTTCCAAAGCTTAGGCAGGAAACCCTACACCACTTCAGACAAATGGTTATCCAATCTCTTCTTAAAAACTTCCAGTGTTGGAGCATTTACAACTTCTGGAGGCAAGTTGTTCCACTGATTAATTGTTCTAACTGTCGGGAAATTTGAGGGACTCCTACAAAAATGAGGGAGTCAATCTATTTTCCAAAGCACCAAAAGGTACAACAAGAAACAATGGATGGAAACTAACCAAAGAGAGAAGTAACCTGGGACTAAGGAGAAATTTCCTAAGGGTGAGACCAACAGCCAATGGAATAGCTTGCCTTCAGAAGTTGTGAATGCTCCATCACTAAAGGCTTTCAAAAAAAGTGAGGGAAGTACACCCCAAAAAGACAGTGACAGGAACCACTAAAACAATGCAGAAAACTTAAAACAGCCATTCCCCTTTTTAAAGAAAAAGTCAACTCCAAAGCAAACACAGCAGCTGAGAGGGAAACTAAGAGCAGCCTACCATGCTAATTGAAAGCCTGGACATGCTGCCAAAAGCCATTAACCCTTCCAACTCTATTATTCTATGTTCTCTATGTTCTAAATTGGGTCCTGCACAGCAGAAGCAATACAGCTGCCTGGACCACACATGCATTAAATTCACAGCATGTGTGATCAAGCTGCATCATTGTTCCCTCCTGTATCTTTTCCCCCAGGAAGAAATAAGAAGTTGCCAACACTGCAGCAGCTATAAAAGGTCTTGGAAAACTCCAGGGAGTATCAGCTGATCACAGAAGTGTTACTTAATACTCTTTATAATGAAAATGTTTGTAATCTTGTCCTTCTTCCTGAAGGGAAGAGGTTAATCCCATCCCTAGATGGGCGAGGGATGGGTTTCCCTGCCCTAATCCTGTCAGTTTCTGTTGTTTATTGACTTGATTCAGTGTGTATTGCTGCATTCCAGCTGCAACTGTTAAGTGGCTCTTGGCTGTCTACCCGGAGCTATTAACTGAAGGATCTTCAAACTTGGCAAGTTGAGTGGATTTCAACTCCCAGAATTCCTGAGCTAACATGACTGGAGAAGGAAGTCTGAGAGTTGTAGTCCACAAAAGCTTCAAGTTTGAAGACCCTTGTATTAACTGAAGGAATAGAGAAGAAAAAAAAACCCTCTCTTGAACTTTATTTTCAACTGGTTCTCAGAACTGCATAAGCAATTACCTAACGGTTCAGGTGAACTGGTGAGAACCAGTTGAATCCCGTCACTGATTAGATCCAAATTGACTCTCTGTGCCCCCCAGACAAACCCCTCTCTCAAATCCCATTTAAATTAAATAATGGCCCCCACACCAACTAACATATAAAGGGCAAAGCCAGCCCTTATGAGCCACGGTGGTGCAGTGGTTAGAGTGCAGTACTGCAGGCTACTTCTGCTGACTGCCGGCTGTCTGCAATTTGGCAGTTCAAATCTCACCAGGCTCAAAGTTGACTCAGCCTTCCATCCTTCTGAGGTTGTTAAAATGAGGACTCAGATTGTTGGGGACAATAGGCTGACTCTGTAAACCGCTTAGAGAGGGCTGTAAAAGCACTGTAAAGCGGTATATAAGTTTAAGTGCTATTGCTAAATAGCAACACAGAGGAAGCTATCAGTGATAACTTCAGTGTTCCATCTTCTTCAGTTCTATTGCATTCTTAAAGGACTTTGTATAACAATAAGAACAACCCCAGGTACATAGACAAAGACCTGCTTAGGTCCAGTGGTGGGATTCAAAATTTTTTACTACTGGTTCTGTGGGCATGGCTTGGTGGGTGTAGCAAGGGAAGGATACGGTAAAATCTCCAATCCCTCCCCATCTTCCTAGGGGAAGGTTACTGCAAAATCCCAATTCCCTCCCCAGCCCACTAACCTGCTTTCCAGCTCCGTTTTCCTGTGCAGAGCAACCAAAGAAGACCCAGCCGATCAGCTGGGGCTCGGGAGGCAGAGAATAGATGGGGGCGGAGCCAGTCAGAGGTGGTATTTGCCGGTTTTCCCAACTACTCAACACTCATGCGCTCGTCACCTCTAGAATCGACTACTGCAACACTCTTTACATGGGGCTGTCCTTGCGGATGACCCGGAGGTTACAGCTGGTGCAGAATGCGGCCATGCGGGTTTTGATGGGAGTGTCCCGATACTCCCATGTTACACCCCTCCTGCGCGACTTGCATTGGTTGCCGGTTGTCTCCCGGGTTACCTTCAAGGTGTTAGTAACAACTTACAAAGCCCTAAATGGCTTGGGTCCAGGGTACTTGCGGGAACGCCTCCTGCCAGCATCACTTTCCAATCGCCCTGTTTGCTCCCATAGGAGGGGCCTCCTTGGTCAGTCAGGCATTGTCGGCTGGCGGTTCCCAGGGCTAGGGCCTTCTCCGTGGGAGCGTTCCATGGGAGCATCCTCTGGAATCAGCTCCCCATGGACCTCCGTTTGGCCCCTGACCTCCGCTCCTTCCGCCGAGACCTGAAGACCTTGTTGTTTCAACAGGCCGGCCTGGAATGACCCGGGTGGGGTTTTTTAGGGTTATTTAATTTTTTTTAATGTTTTAATGTATTTGACTTGTTTTATTTAATTGTTTTTTATTGTAAATTTGTTCTGTTTTAATGTTCGCCGCCCTGAGTCCTTAGGGAGTAGAGTGGCATACAAGTCGAATAAATAATAATAATAATAATAATTTCCGCTACCGGTTCTCCAGAACTGGTCAGAACCTGCTGAATACCACCTCTGCTTAGCTATCTCAAACTGGCCAGTAAATAAGATCCTTAGGACTCCCCGCCTTGTAACTCTCAACTTCTATAAAAATCTTGGCTTTCCCATTATCTAGAATCCTTCTTTCTTGTAAAACAGGAACCCTATGATGGTCGCAATAAACATGGTGTTTCTTCTCAGTATTGTGTTTTGTTCTTCTGAATTTTCCATGACACAAATATGCTTTTATCTTAGGATCAGATGGTGCCTTCAGGTAAGTTTCATCATATGACTGAGCTGAACTTACAACCTTTTTTAAAAAAAATGAAGGTTGTTAAGCAAACACGGCAGTCATTAAGCAAATGCAGCAGTTATTAAGTGAACCATTGTTTGCTATGGGCAGGTCTTTCCTGGAAACAAGAAGTTAGGATAGGATAGGACAGGATAGGGTAGGATAGGATAGGATAGGACAGGACAGAATAGAATAGAATAGAATAAACAGAGCTGGAAGGGACCTGGGAGGTCTTCTAGTCCAGCCCCTTGCTTAGAGCAGGAAACCCTACACCATTTCATACAAATGGTTATCCAATCTTGTCTTAAAAACTTCCAGTGTTGGAGCATTCACAACTTCTCAAGGCAAGTTGTTCCACTAATTAATTGTTCTAACTAAATACCAGTTTCCAGAAAAACTGTCATAAATCAAGATCAAGTGACTGCGGGGCACTGCAAGATATCATACATGTGGTCCTTGACTTACAACCATTCATTTAGTGACATTCAACATTACAAAGGTATTGAAAAAAAGTGACATATCATTTTTCACACTTACGACCGTTGTAGCATCCCTGGGGTCGTGTGATCACCATTTGTAACCTTCCCAGCTGGCGTCTGATAAGCAACCTCAATGAGGGCAGCCAGATTGGCTTAAATGTAAGCTGTTTGCCCAAAATGCATAATGTGACCACAAGGAGGGGGCAAGGTGGCCTAAAGACTTGGTTATTTGAACAAGCCGGCCTGGACTAAGGGGGCGGGGTTGGGTTAGTTTTAAATGTTTGTTCTGGTTTTAGATAATTTATTTGGTCGTATTGGTTTAATAATTTTTTAACTTTTTTAATTTGTTACTGTATGTTTTTTATGATGTGAGCCGCCCTGAGTCCCCAGGGAGATAGGGCGGCATATAAGACCAGATAGATAGATAGATAGATAGATAGATAGATAGATAGATAGATAGATAGATAGATAGATAAATGTTATAACTACGAAACCAGGTCCTAGGTAGCTTTTGGGGAGTCCATCAGAACTTTGAATGGTCACTAACAACTGGACCTAAGTCATGGGCTATGTATATTGATAATTCTCCTGACATAGAATTAGCAGCTCAAGGCATTTGCTCATTTGCCCTAGGTTATAGGGCTAACTTTATTGCTTTTGGCGAAACAATATATATTTTATGGATGCATTTTACAATTTTAATATTAACAAAATATCTTAGTAGAATGTGCTTTCCATGGTCCTTAGAAGCTGACACTGATAAGAAATGCAATTCTTATCTTTCATCAGATATCCATTTTGCTGGACAAAAGAACAGAGCACAGGAGCAGAATTTACACAGATGAATCTGTACTTTCCCATCTCAGACAGTAAAAATCTTGCCATTCCTGTCTGAATTTAGCCTTGAGACAGCAAATCAGTAGAGACCTGAAGTTCCAAGCAGTGTGTGTGTGAGTGTGTGTGTGTGTGTGTTTTTTGTAAAGTCAGTGGTGCAAAGTCCAATACATTTTAAACAGAAGTCTCCAAACTTGGCAACTTTAGGATTTGGGGACTTCAACTTCCAGAATTCCTCAGCCAGCCATGCTGTCTGGGGAATTCTGGGAGTTGAAATCCACAAGTCTTAAAGTTGCCAAGTTTGGAGACCCCTGATTTTAAATGTCCAAATGTTTGGTGAATTCTTTTGTTATGAAATTATCATTATAATATGCTTATTATCCCTAAGGGACTAGGTACAAAACCAATAAAAACAATTTGATGGTCCAGTGATTAAGACACCAGGCAAGAAAATAGAAGACCACGAGTTCAGGTCCTGCTGTAGCATGAAAGCTAACTGGGTGAATTTGGGCCAATCATCAGGAGCAGTGAGTTCTAGTCCTGCCTTAGGCTGGAAAGCTGGCTGGGTAACCTTGGGCCAGTCACTATCTCTTACCCCAATTCACCTCACAGGGTTGTTGTTGAGGGACAATAGAGGGAGGAAGGTATATTAGATACGTTTGCCATCTTGAGTTATTTGTAAAATAATAAAGCTGGAATAAATACAAATAAATTAAGTAAATTAACAGTAAAATTCACTCAAAATAAGATAATCAAACAGTATTAGTTCATAATGAATGTAGCAGTTTTCCAACTTTTCAGGAACTGGTAGTATAAAGAAGTTCCTTGATAGGTAGAATTTGTGTATGGTTTACCCCCAAACCTTTTGGGAAATTTATATTTTAAAAAATGTTTGCTACTCTCCTGAAGCAAGCAATCAACAGCAAGCTGTATTTAGCTATTCAAGTGATAGCTATAAAAATACAGATTAATTCACTGTAAAGGAAAGCCGTTGTATTGCTGGTGTGATAATTGTCATCTCTCTCCTAGCAATGCCAATAATGGCATAACAACAAACTTTGTACATCTGTGTCTCATCAAGGGATTTGCCTGTGGTAGTGTCTGTGGGTGGGATTGGTTATAAACAAGAGGAGTATATGGCAACAAAAAAAATTCCTAGATTAGTAAACTCAGGCTGTTTGCAAGGACATTCTGAAGTGAGAGAGCAAGAAAGCTGTCAAAAAATAGATAAATAAATAAAGATGGATTCCATGTTGTATAAATGAAGCTCCATGCCTCTTTGAATATCCTAAATGAATTCACTGACTAAAACTCTCAAGCTTTTAACATGAAGTAGCTAAGTGCTAATATTACTAATATATTGACTCTGTTTTGGAATATATCAAGTTGGAACACATAGCAACATCTCAGTATCTGACTTCTATATCAGAGGTAGTATTCAGCAGGTTCTGACCAGTTCTGGAGAACCGGTAGTGGAAATTTTGAGAACCGGCAAATACCACCTCTGACTGGCCCTGCCCCCATCTATTCTCTGCCTCCCATTGAGTCCCAGCTAATCGGCTGGGTCTCCTTTTGTTGCCCTGCATAGGAGAACAGAGCTGGAAAGCAGGTTAGTGGGGTGGGGAGGGAAGGGGGATTTTGCAGTAACCTTCCCCCAGGAGTGGGGAGGGAATGGAGATTTTTACTGTATCCTTACCCGCCACGCCCACCAAGCCATGCCCACCAAGCTGCATCACGTCCACCAAGCCACGCCCACAGAGCCAGTAGTAAAAAATCCCACCACTGTAATCTTTATCATTAGCAAAATTAATAAATCACACTCAAGTAGATTCATATGCAATACACAATTCGATTTGTGCAACACAAGAGGCAAGTTCACAGATGACACTGCACCCACAACCAATTGTACAACAGTCTGACTTTGCCAGATGGGTGGGAAAAGTCATGAGGGTCTGAAAACTGGAACCAAACTGCATTTATTGAAAGCAGCATGAAATTAAATAGTGAAATATCTCAGAAAATGGCTACAGTAATCCTCGATTTATGATTAGTTGATTAGTGACCGTTTCAAGTTATAACAGACTATTCCAGAGCTACTTATAAACCCAGTTTTGAACTCCAATAAGCCATGCCTCCCACAGTCACACAATCACATTTTGGGAGCTTGGCTGGAAATTGGCATTTGCTTCCAGCAAAAAATTAACTGCTGCGTTTGCTAATTGACCACTGCAAAAAACATTGGTCAAATCAGTCACAATCACATGTTGACCCCTTAACAGCCATCATGACTTGCAACTGTAATTCCAGGCTCTCAATTACAGTTGTAAGTCGAGTAGAGTTAGTCCTCGATTTATGACCGCAATGGAGCCCAAAATTTCCTTTGCTAAGCAAGGCAGTTGTTAAATGAATTTTTATGATCTTTCTGGTGTGTTAAGTGAATCACTGCATTAGTTGCTTCCCCATTGATGTCGCTGGTCAGAAGGTCACAAAAAGTGGTCACAGGATCCCAAGACACTGCAACGGTCATAAATACAAGACAGTTGCCAAGTGTTTGAATTTTGGTCTATGGGGATACTGCAATGGTCATAAGTGTGAAAAACAATCATGTCGCTTTTTTTAGCGCCGTAAATTCAAACAGTCACTAAACAAATGGTTGTAAGTCCAGGACTACGTGCACCAACTGTATTCTGAAATTTTCAAGGGGAAAACATTTGTAGCAGGATGTCTATAAAAGAGGGCAGGTTAAAAAAAATCGATAGTACCAGCCACAACCACCTCCAAAGTCACCATCTTGATTTTTTATTTATTTATTTTCAACCCATTCTGCAGATGCCCCTAGGCTTAGAGCAGGGGTGTCAAACTCACATTGTCACAGCAGCATCACGTGACGTATCAGGAGTTTTTTTCCCCCTTCGCTAAACTGGGCATGGCTGTGGCCAGCATATGACGCATCTGGCCCGCAGGCTGGGAATTTGACAGCCCTGGCTTAGAGGAAAAACTTTTCAGCAGACTTTTAAGTCCATTCTATCAGTGGTGGGATTCTAAAATTTTTACTACCAGTTCTGTGGGTGTGGCTTGGTGGGTGTGGCATGGTTTGGTGGGTGTGGCAAAAGAAGGTTACTGCAAAATCCCCACTCCACTAACCGGCTTTCCAGCTCTGTTCTTCTGTGCATGGCAACAAAAGAAGACCCAGCCAATCAACTGGGACTCAATGGGAGGCAGAGAATAGATGGGGGTTGGGCCAGTCAGAGCTGGTATTCCGAAGTACTCAACATTTCTGCTACCGCTTCTCTAGAACCGGTCAGAACCTGCTGAATACCACCTCTGCATTCTGTGTTTCTCCTTCTCAGATCTTGTAAAATGTGTGGACTTCAACTCCCAGAATTCTCCAGCTAGTATTCTGAGTTGAAGACCATAGAGATGTTGGCTGGCTAGGGAATTCTGGGGGTTGAAGTTCACAGAGGCTGGTTGGGGAATTCTGGGAGTTGAAGTCCACATGTCCTAAAGTGGCTGAGCTAGAGGAAACACTCTTCTATGGATTTGGGAAGTAAAGATCAGAAAATGCAGCTCTAATTAACTTCTAGTAAATAAGAGCACATGTCACACAGGTGATTTTATTCTCCATAGCAACCAGCATTCCTTCCCCTTCTTCCTTTTTACTGCTTGCTCCAGGCACCTGAGCTTTATGCAATATCCAGTTGGCTCCTGGACTCTGTTTTTCCCACATGTTGCTCTTTCATTGGCTGGCTCTGCCATGGATTATTTCACTAGATCATAACAGCAATAGGATTTCTCACTGAGACATAGACCTGAGGAGATCCTGATGCTGGAGTGGGGAGATAAAATTGACTTCTCTGGAGGAAGATCAGATTTTAAAACATTGTCCTGGCTGAAACTTAGAGCCGTGAGCTTGCTTAAGCAGAGGCTGAAATCTTTGCCAAGTAAGTACACTTTGAAAATGCAATTGATGAAATTAAGTTTTAAAGGTAAAAGTAGGAAATTTAAGATCATTTTCATATACTAGAGGAGAAAACGTAGATCTAATATTCTTTAGATTGAAAGTATAGACTGATATTTTTTTCTCCATTTAGATATTTTGCCTGTATAAATTTGGTAACTTACAAATAAATAAATCCATACCTCCATCTATTTATAGTTTATTTTTCTTTCTTTCTAATATCAATGTGTACTGAGTACAGCTGGATCCAGTAATTTTTAATAACTTTATTCCCTGGTGTCCTAACTACACAAAATAATAAAATAAGAGTGGTAGAATTGCTTTGATCTTGTTTTCAGGGCAAAGAATTATTCAATCATCGGTAAATGTACATGAAATTTACTAATAAAACTACTAATAGTTCTGTTGGAAAAGCTAGATAACAACTTCAAGTGAAAAGGTTTTTCCCTCTTTAGGGATATTGTGGTTTTCCAATTGTTTGACAAGCCAAAAGCTGAGTTTTTTTGATAAATTAAAATTGTATATGTGGTAACAGAATTTCTAAAAATAAAAATTATAGTTTAGATAGAAAGCCTATCAAATTTTTTTCCATTAGCCCCTGAACTGAAGTCTTGTATATGAAATTGCAGAGAGTTTTTTTCCCCATCAATTCCGGATTGTTTACAACTGTTCTTTTTCTTCTTCCAAACAGCATCTTAAATTCACCAAGTTTTGTAAAAAAAGAAATCACAGTAAACATAGAACTGAAGTTTCTTTTTGGGGGGGGGGGGGCTGAAAAAGACCAAAAAGAAAAAAAAAAGGCCCAATGCTAGGAAAGCACAATAGATCAACATTTTACTACAAATGAGCCTTACCTGTTCACACATCATAACCTGCTAGGAACAATTGGTGATTATACTCCAAGGGGTCATTAAGGAAGCTGGAAAGACTCCACCTCAGGTACAAGGAATTTCTCTAAGGGAAAATAGTTTCCAGGAAGAGTACTTGGGAGTGGCAACAAAGCCAACAAGGAGTATGAAACTTAAGTATTTTCTACTCAGCAAGACACAATTTTATGCTGGGCAAAGCTGCAAGGAAATTGCAAGAGATCTGCTTATAGGAGTAGGAAAAATATTAGAATCTTATCAGGAAAGTAGGAGATACCCCTCAGGACCTTGCAAACAATAGAGCTAAAGTAGCCTTTGAAGTCTGGAGCTATATACTGGATATGTTTGCAATAACTAAGAGTTCTTGGAGGTGCACTTTGAGCTTGGTTGTTTTATTGGAGACGTTGCATTACCCAGCTAGGTAACATCATCCATTTTAAAAAAGAGTGGCATTTGCTTTTTGTTTATAGACAAGTGGCTTGCCCTATCAATATTGGTGGGAGAGTTCATAGTAGTTCTTTGATTACCTTGATTTGTAATAACTGGAATACAGATGTTTGGGAATTTCACTACTGGGCCTTATTGACTTAAAACTTCA
Organism: Naja naja; assembly: GCA_009733165.1. Lineage (NCBI taxonomy): Eukaryota > Metazoa > Chordata > Lepidosauria > Squamata > Elapidae > Naja > Naja naja. The sequence goes on along the minus strand of CM019155.1, from coordinate 10,746,970 downwards.
GATAGGGACGACAGATATTGAGTCTTCTTCATCTGGAAAATTTCCAATTTTAGATACTTCCAGTGTTGGAAACATGGTCTTAGCTAATGCCTTTTCCCAGATTTCCACATCAATGTAATTCTTATTGTTTATTATTTTATTCAGTATGACTTCTGCACACAGAGCAATCTGTGGCATCCACATATGGATTAAGCCAGTGGTCACCAACCAGTGGGCTGGGGACCACTGGCGGTCCACGAGAAAATTTTGGTGATCCGCAGAGAAATGTCACCCCCAAAGCAATTAATCCCGGCTGCGCGGGAACACAAGGCTGCACCACCCACATGGTCCACAGGAACACAAATTTGGTGTAAAGGAAGAAAATCAGAAAATACTCCATCATGATTACATCATGATATAGCCACCAAAACCAGCAGTCCTTGACTGCACCCACATTCAATAAATTCTACCAATATAAATTGTAATGATATTACATTATGAAACAAGCAATGTGCAGCCTTCTAGATGTTGAACTACAATTCTCAACAACTTCAGCCTCTGTGGTCTATGGAGAATAATACTGCTAATTGTAGTTCACCAACATCCATAGTTGACCTAGGTTCCCTTCCCCAGGCACTGCAGCTAATGCAGTGAAACAAAGAAGGGATTTACTGTATCACATGCTAAATCAGTCTTTCCTACTGGAACATATTCTAGACTAAGGGTCTTCAAACTTGGCAAGTTTAAGACTTGTGGACTTCAACGCCCACAATTCCTGAGCTAACATGACTGGAGGAGGAATTCTGGGTGTTGAAGTCCACAAGTCTTAAAGCTAACAAGTTTGAAGACACCTGTCCTAGATGTATCTGCTGTTGTTAAGCTTCCTGCAAATTTCAGAAACTATGTTCCAATATAATTGGAGAACATCAGGTAGGGAATCTGCCATAATAATGAATTCCTGCCTTTTATCACTACAAACATCAGAAAATTTCGTAGTTGGTCCTGTCCAAAGTTTACTACCAATCATTTGAGTTTGTGCAGTTTCACCTTCCTTCTGTGAGCAACTTGGTAGAGATACTCTGATTCCATCAAATGAAACTTCTAGATGCATTTTGCTACAGTGATATTGCCTGAAAAAAAAACCCAACCCTACATTATTGAAGGATAGTTTGTAAAAGAAAGTGTGTATTGGTTGCTGTAGACATGAAAGCAATCTGGTTGTTTTGAAACCTGGCTGTGACCAGCATACAAAATACTTGCTTTTTTTCCATAAGTAGGTTCATGCCTCATTAACTTCGTAGAGCTGAGCTATATCTTGATTTCAGTGAAGCAGAGGAACTGCCTAAAACACGATGATTAGAAGGGAAAGCTGTTGCCTGGGTATTTTAGAGCTTAAATTTGAATATGATAGAGGCAAACGCCAACCCCCAGGGCTATATTATTTATATATGTCAAAAGTTTAACTTGCCTTTTATCGGCAGGCAAAACACTTGCAAGTTTTTTGTATTGTTCAATCAGTGATAAAATTCCTTTTGATCTAACACCAAGATAGCACTTTGTGGCACAACAGTGCAAAAACTTTGTGGTTCATGATTTAGGAATCATGATTTAGACACTTGACAGGATGGAAGAATATCTGGGGGGGTTAATTCTTATATGGATGTGGTCCCACACCACATCTTTGATAGCTACACTTTGGAATTATGAATGGAGACAAAAGAAAGCACTATAAAGTCTGATACTGTTGCCAAGACAAGGAAAAGAATTCATAAAACAATACAGCCTGAGTTTGCTATTGGTATATATATGTGTGTAAGTTCCAACATGGTTGGAGATCTGTTTCATGATGTTGGGTACATTAGATATAATTCAACCATCTGTCATCCTTTGAAAACAGCAGAATGTTGAGAGTTTTGAACTGATGGACAAGTCCACAGGTTCAAACAGCTGTGATGTAGTCAGCTGTGTCCTTGGGGAAATTCTTGTGTGCTTTCTTCAGCCACAGGTGCAGCTAAGGATAATTTAAATAGCAAATAAGGGTTTGTTGGTGTGTTTTGCAGAAATGCAGGCCAGATTCAGCTCAGAGAAATAACTTACAGGCAAATCAAGCATCTGAAATGCGTTGAAACTTTTCAAATGTACCTTGAAAAACAATTTTAGGCTGACATAGAATCATGCCTAAACAGCAGAGCTTTTTTGCAATATAATTAAAGTACATAAAGTTCATGCTTCAAAATACCCTTTGTAGGAGAAAATCACCCTGGTTTAAGTTTTGCCCATCATTAATCATTTAGCATTACCTATAGAGGTTAAAGATTTTTTTAAAAAAATAACGATATAAGATTACCTAACTATTTATTTATTTATTTATTTATTTATTTATTTATTCAACTTGTATGCCACCCCCTCTTCAAAAGGACTCGGGGCAGCTCACAGATAAAAACAACACAATAAATTAAATTAGCTAAAATGGAATTAAATTACACAAGCCAAATTAAACTAAAAAACCCGTAATAAATAAAACACCCATTCCCCAAGGAGTCAGCACAGCCCAGCCTGTTCAAACAACCAGGTTTTTAGGTCGCGACGGAAGGTGCGGAGGTCAGGGGCCAGGCGGAGCCCCAGAGGTAGTTGATTCCAGACAGCAGGAGCCGCTACAGAGTAGGCCCTTCCCCGGGATACCGCCAACCGACACTGAGTTGCAGATGGCACCCCGAGAAGTCCCCGCCTGTGCATTCGTACAGGGCGGTTGGTATTCGATGCCGGCAGTAGACGCTCCCATAATACTAATTATTTCAGAACTGGCATTATATTAGGAATCACCTCTTTCTACTTCTATTTGAAGTGGAAAGCCACTTTATAAGAGACAAAGAAAAAACTGTTTAAAGAACCATGTCAAACATTTGGGAATGGTTATAAAATCAAATATCTTTATTGCAGTCTTTGATCAGGTTTAACAATTAAAAAGTACAGGAAAAAAAGAGAGAATCATTTGTTACTAAAGAAGAGAAAAATAATAGGGCAATACAACAACATTTTGAATTAAACGTTTTGCATAGCTGGTGAAGATATTTGGCCACATGGGTGTGTATGGGATAGTTATAAAAGTGGTAGGGGTCTCAGGATGAAACCTATGAAAACTATGTTACTCTTCCTTGACCTTCTTCAGCCCTTCTGATGTGTTGGGTGGTCTGGTGAATTGGATAAACATTTTAGAAGCTGCAATTGTAACATTGCTAAAGGGCAGCAGGTTAAGAAGAACTGGGCTAGCCATGAAAGCATCTTGGTTTACCTTTGTCTTGTCTGTTTTTCCAGATTAAGGCTTCAGGCATGGCTGCATCCCCTCAGGCCTTGTTTTCCTTGCTGCTTCTGGGCCTGTTCAGCAATACTGGGAGAGCACAGCGAAATCCCGAGGTATTTTGTGGAGGTTAGTGTCTCAGCTGGGTATTTCTCTATGTACCCAAAGGGCTTGCGGTTCACAGGTTTGATAATTCTGCACAAATAAGCCAATAACTTCTCACTTATTCTGTTCCCTTAATACCAGAGCTTTTTTTTTTAATGGAGACTGAAAGTCAGAGATGTAGCAATGGATCCCCACCATCTTTTCCTTACAGGTGGTCTTCAATTTATGACCACAAATGAGACCAGAATTGCCATTGCTAAGCAAGGAGGCTGTTAAGTGAGCCATATCCAATTTTACAACCTTCTTTTTTTTGCCATGGTTAATAAATGAATCATTGTGGTTGTTAAGTGAGTTGTGCAGTTGTTAAATGAACACGGGATGCTGCAGCAGTTGTGCAAATTCACACAACATTGGGATGCTGCAGCAGTTGTGAATTATGCCACTTGCCAAGTGCCCAAATTTTGATTGTGAGACTGTGGGAATGCAACAACTATTGTGTGAGCACTTTCCCCCCCAGTGCCATTGTAATTTTGAACGGCTAAATGAATGGTTGTAAGTCCAGGACTACCTGCATTCTTTTTTTTTTCATTGTTTCCCTCCATTGGAGTGATTAGAGTGTGTGCACAAAGCCAAAGTAGAATGTCAGAAATGGTGTAGGGCCTCCTGCTTAGGTGGGGGGCTGGACTAGATGACCTACAAGGTCCCTTCCAACTCTGATTATCTGTAAAATAATCCGTAAAAAAATAACGCAGTACTGCAAACTAATCCATGGTTTCTGCTGCCTTGTCCCAAAGTTGATTTTTTTCCCCAAGAGGCAGCTGGGCTCTCTGATTTTTCTTTAAAGACGTTTCAATTCTCATCCAGGAAACTTCTCCAGCACCAGCTAGATGGTGGGGGATGCAAGGATTTATACCCCTTGCAGACAATATTATAAATCCTTCCATTCCCCACCATCCAGTCAGAGCTGAAGAAGCTTCTTGAGTGAGAAGCCAAACGTCTTCAAAGAAAAAACAAGAACGTCTAGTTACCTTGGGAAGAAAAGCATCTTTGGCACAACCATGACTTGGACAGCTGAGAATCTCCATGGATTTTCTGCTGCCTTGAATGCAAAGAATGCATCCGATAATTTTAAAGAGTGAATTATCCTTTGGGTATAAGACCTTTTGCCTCTGGGAAAGCTGGTGGAATTTATTTTATTTATTTATTTTGCCAAGCATGTATTAGATTACAGATATAAGTATAAACATGATTATTAATACATGAAATAGATACGAATAAAAGGGAATGGTAGGACAGGGACAGTAGGCACATTGATGTGTTTATGCACACCCCTTAAAGATCTCTTAGGAATGGGGTGAGGTCAACAGTAGACAGTCTAAGGCAGTGGTGGTATTCTACCAGTTCGGCCCAGTAGCAGTGATGAGCAGCGGAGACAGAACCGGTTCTCTCTACCCTTCTTTATCTTTATCTGCTGAATTTGAAGTGCAGCTGCTTTGCACGGCGCAGAATAGTGCCGCACAGCAGCTGCTGAAGCAACCAGGATCATGCAGGCTTGCAGGAGGCCAGTTAGAACGCCTCTGCTCCTGTGCAAAGTGCGTGTTTGGCACTCGCATGCACGCAAAGTGTGTGCACATGCGCAAAGCGTGCCCACCAAGCCACGCCCACCGAACCGGTGGCAAACGTATTTGAATCCCACCACTGGTCTAAGGTTAAAGTTTTTTGGGGCTTGGGGAAGAAACCACAGAATCAGGTAGTGTATGCCAGGCATTGACCACTCTGCTGCTGAAGTCGTATTTCCTGCAATCGAGTTTGGTGCGGTTTGCCTTGAGTTTGCATCTGTTGTGTGCTCTTGTATTGTTGTGGTTGAAGTTGATGTAGTCATTGATGGGTAGGAAATTGCAATAGATAATTTTATGTACTATGCTTAGGTCGGACTGAAGGTGGCATAGTTCTAAGCTGTCTAAGCCTAAAATTTCAAGTCTGGTGGCATAAGATATTCTGTTGCAGGCAAAGGAGTGGAGGACTCTTCTGGTGAAATATCTCTGGACTCTCTCGAATTGCCCCCACTGTTCTCCCCCCCCCAAAAAAAGGGCCCTGCTTAAGGCTGCTACTTTGAACCTTGCTTATGGCATCCACATCAATGCTCCTTATACTGATGGACTAATGTGGTGGAACACCTTGTAATTTGGTTCTTTCTTGCGTTTCCAGTATCACATGTTCTTCTGGTGCAGCTTCTCAGTATATGCGTTTCTGGAGCCAGGCTGAAATAGCAGCAAAACAGCAATAAGCTGATATATAATGCCAGTGGGTGACATCTTGCTGGCTCTGCCTTACTTCAGATTGAGGGTGAAGGGCTACCTGCTTGAATTGTCTGGTATTTACAAATAACACACCGAAAGCACAGTCTTCCTCAGATCCTTTTTATAATCAGGCAAGAAACCAAAAGTACACATACAGACTGGGTGAAACCAGGCTCAATAGCAGTAACTGTGAGAGGGATCTTGGAGTCTTGGTTGCCAACCAATTAAATATGAGCCAGCAGTGTGCAGCAGCAGCCAAAAAAGCTAATGCAGTCCTAAGTTGCATTAACAGAGGAATACAATCGAGATCAAGTGAGGTACTAATATCACTCTATAAAGCCTTGGTAAGACCACACCTAGAGTACTGCATCCAGTTTTGTTCACCACATTATAAAAAAGATGTTGAGCCTCTAGAAAAAGTGCAGAGAAGAGCAACCAGGATGATTAGGGGACTGGAGACTAAAACATACAATGAACGGTTGCAGGAACTGGGCTTGGCTAGTCTAGTGAAGAGAAGGACCAGGGGAGACAGGATAGCAGTCTTCCAATATTTGAGGGGCTGCCACAGAGAGGAGGATGGGGTCAAGCTATTTTCTAAAGCGCCTGTAGGCCAGACAAGGAATAATGGATGGAAACTGAACAAGGAGAGATTCAACCTGGAAATAAGGAGAAACTTTCTGACAGTGAGAACAATCAACCAATGGAACAGCTTGCCCTCAGAAGTTGTGGGAGCGCCATCACTTGAGACTTTCAAGAAGAGATTGGACTGCCATCTGTCAGAAATGGTGTAGGGTCTCCTGCTTGGGCAGGGGGTTGGACTAGATGCCCTACAAGGTCCCTTCCAACTCTGATTATCTGTTATCCCCATAAATCATTCCAATATCCATTGCTCACCTACTGAATCTGAGATACGACCATTTCCAACTCACAGATCTCTCTGCTGATCTATCTTTATTGCTTGGGCCACATGACCCTTTGGCTTTTTTGCTACAAGAAATTCACTTTGCTAATGACAGAAATGTCATAAGAGAACAAAATTACTCAATAAGTAAGCGTACAAGTGGTCTTCAATTTATGACGAGTCATTTAGCAACTTTTCAAAAGTTATGACAGACCTCCATGGGGGTACTCACCTTCTGATGGCCTCCCCCACTCCCCTGCAGCCACATGATTGCAATTCATTTTTTTTATTAAATATTTTTATTTTTTAAAAACAAAAATACAAATCTCTATTCACATTAACAGTGTTATTAATATATATCTCTCCTTTTATACATAAATATCAGCTCTTATTTCTATCCTCCACCCATTTGTACCACCTATCCCAAACTGCATAATAGTCCGAATCATCTTTGCCTCTTAATTCCATTGTGAGTTTATCCAGTTCCACACAATCCATTATTTTTTGTGTCAATTCTTCTTCAGATGGTATCTTTTCCTTCTTCCATCCCTGTGCGAAGGCTATTCTTGTTGCAGTTATGATATGTATAATGATGTATTGGATGACCTTGCTCAATTTTCCTTTGATTATTCTTAATAAGAATGTTTCCGGTTCGAGTTCTAATTTGTGTTCTGTAATTTCTAATAACCATCTTTGTACCCTCATCCAATATTTTTTAACCTCTGGACACTGCCACCACATATGGAAGAACTTCCAACATTCTGCTTTTGTGTTTGGATACATTTTGGCCAATCTTGCCAGGGCTAGATGCCACCTACAAAACATTTTATATTGATTTTATTTAAATGCTGTTGACAATGTCAATTTACAGTTATCAATCCACACTTTTTCCCAATCATCCAAATTTATATGATGCCCACATGATTGCATTTCAGATGCTCAGCAATGGAACCACATTTGCAATATTTGCAGGGTCCATTGGTGAATGTGCATTTTATATTTTTGCTGGAAACAAGCATATTCACTTTTTGACAAAACTGGCCTATAGCAAACAATTGGTTCACTTAACAACCACAAGGTGGCTTAACAATTGCCACAAAAAGGTCATAAAATTGGGTCAATTTCCTGGGTGACTTGCTTTACAACCCTCATGATATGACTAATGGGCAGGCTCTGTTAAGTCTTAAGTCAACGACTACCTATATACCTGCTTTTATTTGTTTCCATTAAAGCCAGTAGTGGGATTCAAATAATTCAACATCCGGTTCTCTGCCCTAATGATTTCTTTCAACAACCAGTTTACCAAACTGCTCAGAAAGTTAACAACCGGTTCTCCTGAACTGGTGCGAACTGGCTGAATCCCATCGTTCACCTAAGAGCAATTTCAACTCAGTGCGGTATGATCGCCACTTGAGGAAACCTGCCTAGGAGAGACAATACACTTTTGCTTCATCTACAGGTAGTTTGATGCTCACTTGATATGTTAAAATTGCCTTAGAAAGAGAATTGACTGGCATTGTTCGCCGTGCATCGCTCAGTACCTAGAGACAAAGATTCAACCCCTGCAGTAGCACCCACGTTGCTCTCTCCTCCTCCCCAGCAATTCCACCTGGCTGCAAACAATAAGGCTTTGTCATCCACTGACAGTTGTGCACACAAGGGGGAACATTCTCCATCTGTGGTCTCCTAGCACGGAGGCGAGTGGTTGGTTTTTCAAACAGATGGCACCATGCGCTGTAAGAAACGAATACCTCTCCCGAGACGGGTAACCTGACAAAAGTAGTTGCAACAACATATTGAAATAAATCCTCCCTTGATGTGTGCCAGGGCTGCGGAATCTTCAATCCCAAGATCTCTTGACAAAAAGTCTGGTTTGGGCGATTCGGGTGCGGTGGTTTTGAGAGACAGGCCACCTTGTGTTTCCTGGAAAGTAGCAGAAGGAGACAGGGTGGCCAAAGACATGCCACCGCTACTGATGTGCTTTGATTGAAAGAGACCCACTGCAGTAGCAAAGATGCCTCTTCCAGGCAGAAGGAGATCAGCTAAGGCACAAGAGTATTTTCTGCTGTAGCAGAACGTTGTGCTGTTTACATTTCTTTTCTTATCCTAGGAAATCTCTTGATTCTGCCTCAAGTATATCTCTGGGATAAATTCCATAGGGGTAGTACTTGACTTATGACCAGTCCATTAGCAGTGACACCGTCTTCTTCTTTTTTTAAAATGAGGATAAATGTCCATATCATAAGTCTTTGGGAATTTGGAGGGATCTATAAACCAAACCATTCTGGTGGATGTCAAATTGTGGGACATTAAATCTCTGGACTGCTTTGCTGGAAACAGGCAACATTCAGCAGGTTCAGCAGTTGAGCTAAGCCATGCCCAGGCTCCTTGCTGTTTCCTTCTTGCTCACTCAGCAAATACTGATTCACTTTCCAAACAGCCCTCAATTCTCTCACACATTGAGAGGATGCTAGCCAGATGAATACCGATGGATGCTGGTAGGCAGAGGAGGAATTTTTTCCCCTTATTTTCCTCCCCAAAAACTAAGCCCGGCCACATAGTTTGTAGCGAAGCACGGGTATCAAGCTAGTTATTTTATAAATAACTCAAGGTGGCGAACATATCTTCCTATTTTCCCCACAATAACAACCGTTGTTATTGTGGGGAAAATAGGAAGATATGTTCTCCACCTTGAGTTGTTGGGCTGAGAGAAACTGATTGGCCAAAGTCAGCCAGCAGGCTTTCATGCCTGAGGCAGGATTAGAACTCATAGTTTCCTGGTTTCCAGCCTGATGCCTTCATCTCTAGACCAGGCTTTCTCTATATACTCTCAGCATGGTTCACAGAAGGGACACTTACTGGTATCTGCTCAAAAACTGGTTATCACAGCTGTCAGAGCTCACTTATCCTCCTTGCCCTCAGGTGATCTGAGAGGCACAGGTCACAGGGCTGTATTTCCATCAAAACCCTAACGCAGCATTGCTGGCTGGAGAATTCTGGGAGTTGAAGTCCACAAGTCTTAAAGTTGCCAAGTTTGGAGACCCCTGCCCTAAGGCAACACAATTCAGTACAACCTGATCTGAGATTTGAATTGGGTAGATATGTGTAAAAATCCACCAATTTTTCCACCTTTTGAGTTGCTTCAGAGCCATTTAAGGTGTTAACTTTAACAGATTCAAGGTGTTAACTTTAACATACAAAGTCCTTCATGACATGGGTCCGCAATATTTAAGGGAGCGACTCCTGCCGACATCGAGTACTAACCACCCTGTGTGATCACGTAGGCAAGGACTCCTTGGGGTCCCGTCGGCCGGCCAATGCCGTTTGGCGGTCCCCCGACGACGAGCCTATTCTATTGCGGCCCCTGACCTCTGGAACCAACTCCCCCTGGGACTCCGCCTGGCCCCTGACCTCCCTCCCGCCAGGAATTGAAGACCTGGTTATTTAACCAAGCCGGCTGTGACCCTTTGGGGGGGGGGTTATTATGGTTTTTATTATGTATTTAGGTAATTATATTTCAATGGGGCTTGTTAGTTTAATTCTTTTTTAACTATTTATTGTTCTTGTTGTTTTAGTTGTGAGCTGCTCCGAGTCTTCGGAGATGGGGCGGCATACAAGTCTCATTAATAAAAAATAAATAAATAAATTTAAGGCTTCATCTCTTAGAATTATTCAAAGTTTTAAGGCAATCGCCTCTCCGTCAGATCAATGCTCCAGATCAACACTTGCTCAGACCAATTATTTTCTACCACAGCTTCTTTTCTTTCTTTCTTTCTTTCTTTCTTTCTTTCTTTCTTTCTTTCTTTATCTTTCTTTCTCTCTCTCTTTCTTTCTTTCTTTCTTTAATTTGGAGGTAGAGGAGGAAGCAAGCAAGCATCCTTATGAAACTCTAATAGAGCTGAAATGTTTTTATTTTTTATTTTTCTAAGGATGACTGTGTGGGGCTTAAAAAGTTTGCAGGAACAATTAACCTTTGAGGCTGGTGTCCAGCTAGGGATATATATATATGCTATCAGAGGTCACCACCTTAGAGAAATTTATTCTCAAGGCCCTTTGTTCATACAAGGCATTTGTAGGTACAGAGACTATAGTTAAGTCCCGATAGAACCCAGGTTCAATTTGACTCCTCAAATGCACAGATCTGACTGAATGACCTTCATCCATGAGCTGTGGTGGCATAGTGGCTAGAATGCAGTACTGCAGGCTACTTCTGCTGCCTGCTCACTGCCTGCAGTTCGGCAGTATGATTCTCACCAGCTCAGCCTTCGATCCTTCCAAGATCAATAAAATGAGGATCCAGATTGTTGGACGCAATATGCTGATTCTGTAAACCGCTTAGAGAAGGTTGTAAAGCACTGTGAAGCGGTATGTAAGTCTATGCTATTGCTATCCAGGCATTCTCTCTTAGCACAACCCTACCAAACAGAGATATTGTTGGGATAAAATTAAGAGATCTCTATAATCTCTCAGCTCTTGAGGAAAGATGCAGCTTTGCAAATATACAGTTAATGCATTTGTTTAATTAATCAATTAACCTGTTTTTCAAACAAGTGGTTCAGTACAATCCAGAACATAGCGAGGAGATGCAAGTAGATCCTGAAAAACAAGTGAGGCATTCTGTAACTTCTGAAGCTGTGGACTTCATAAGACTGCCAACTATGAATTCCCAGCTGTGAAAGAACAGGCTAATAAATAAATATAACCTAAATGATTTGGCTTCAGGCAGTAAGGGGCAGCGCTTGTTTTGGGCAAATTGTAGCATTTGTGAATAAAGATGATGGTGATAAGATGTTGTGTATGGGTGAAAGCATGTGTTTGTGCTGCAGTTAAAGACATAATACAGGTAGTCCTTGGCTTATGATCACAATTGGGAACAGAACATCTAAGTAATTGAGATCATTAAGAGAGTTGTACTGGATTTTACAATCTTTTTGCCACAGTTGTTAAACAAACTACAGGGTTATTATATCAATCTTGTTGATGATCACGTGACCCCAAGATGCTGCAACCATCATAATAAATACATGCTGGTTGCCAAGCACCTGAATTTTGGTCACATGACTTTGGGGCTGCTTTATAAGTTGTAAGTGCAAGAACTGGTTGTAAACCACTTTTCCAGTGCTGTTGTAACTTTAAATGGCTGCTAAACAAATGGTTGGTATGTTGAAGATTACCTGCAAATTGCTCCTTGTGTCCATTTAGCTGAATCTTGACCTGTGCTTGACCTGTGCTTTAGTTTATGCAAGATTTTTCCAGCCTTCTGCCTTCTTCCATGAACATGTTTACTACAATGATCCAAATTTGGTGCTAGATGTCAGGCACTCAAGAAATGTACAAACAGCTTATTTGGGGAAGATTTATCTTCTACCTAGAGTGACAATGGAAAGTAGTATTCATTCTGTCCCAAGGTGTGGGGGAATCCAGTTATTTAAGTAATAATAAGAATGCTTCATTGATTAGCCATAAAGCCATATCAGTTATTTCAATATTTATTTCCAGGCTTCATAGCTAATGCTTATTTGTCAGGATGCTAATGTTTTTTGCTTTTGCTTCAGTTTCCTATCTGGGCTGAATTATTCAATTACAAGCTCTTTGACCTTCTCTAAACCTTTCTAAATTATTTCCAGCCTCCACACCAGTCTTTGGCAGGAGTTGAAAGATGTTTTGAGCTGAAAATTTCACAGCTTTACCAGCCTTTCTAGACTGCCTGCTCCTGGTTTAATTGATTTTAAGGCAGACATGGAGCGGTATTAAGTTGCAGGAAAGAATGAACCAATTTTATGACTGGTTACACAATGTAGTTGTGTGTTGGACAAACAATGGATCAGAGGTGGTATTCAGCAGGTTCTGACCAGTTCTGGAGAACCGGTAGTGGAAATTTTGAATAGTTCGGAGAACCGGCAAATACCACCTCTGACTGGCCCCGCCCCCATCTATTCTCTGCCTCCTGAGTTGCAGCTGATTGGCTGCGTCTTCTTTTGTTGCCCTGCACAGGAGAACAGAGCTGGAAAGCAGGTTAGTGGAGTGGGGAGGGAATGCGATTTTGCAGTAGCCTTCCCCCAGGAGTGGGGTGGGAATAGAGATTTTGCAATATCCTTCCCGTGCCATGCCCACCATGCTATGCCCACCATGCCACACCCACCAAGCCATACCACGCCCACCAAGCCACGCCCACAGAACCAGTAGTAAAAAAAATTGAATCCCACACTGAGGTAGTCCTCCACTATGACCAATCTTTTAGCAACCATTTGAAGTTATGATGAACCTAATAAAAGGTACTTACGACCCAGATTCAAAATTCTGACAGCCACCAGTCCAGTGGTAGGATTCAAATTTTTTTACTACCGGTTCTATGGGCATGACTTGGTGGGCCTGGTAGAGGAAAGATACTGTAAAATCTCCAGTCAGTGGTGATATTTGCCGGTTCTTTGAACTACTTAAATTTTCCATTACTGGTTCTCCAGAACTGGTCAGAACCTACTGAATACCACCTCTGCACCCACCCCCACTGTGGTTCTGATATATTTTGCAGAAAAATAGCTCAGGAATTCTGGGAGTTGAAGCCCACAAGTCATAAAAGGGACATAGTTCCCCACATTCTGTGGATTGAAAAACAGCCCCTAAATCTTTAAATCGTTTAATCTCATACCTCTTTTCCACATACAGTCTGACAACATTTGTATTGACTCTGTATTTTTGAATTTGGATTTTTAATGGTTGATGATAAATGTTCATGGCTGTTCTTCTCTGAAGTATTAAGTAATGACTATTACATAACTGTTAAGAACTATTAAGGTTTATCTAACAATTTCAGCATCCTTTGATCTGTGTGTTATAAATTTTAATAAACACATTTATGTGCATCATACATTGAAATGAAGGAGAGATGTGGTCTGCCTGCTTGAGGTAATTATTTCCCTTGCTTAATGGCAGAGCTAGCTTTGAATGAAGCAATCACTATTTATTTGATTTTTATCCCGCCTTTAATGTCTTGTATAAATAGCTCAAGGCAATGAACATATATAATACTTCTCCTTTCTCCTGTTTTCCCCACAACAACCCTATGGGGTGAATTGGTCTGAGAATGATTGGCCTAAAGATACCCAGCCAACTTTCATACCTAAGGCAGGACTAGAACTCTCTGTCTCCTGGTGATTTGCTCCAAATCACCCAACTGGCTTTCATTCTTAAGTAGGACCAGAATTCACAGTGTCCTGATTTCTAGGCCCAGCACCTTAACCACTACATGTATTGTCATAATCAATATAAAGACCTCATTCATATTTAACAATGGAAACCATTTTTCTTACACTGCCTAGTAGAAAACTTAGTAACATCAGTCTTGACAGAGTAGTACAGTATGTCATGTAGAGTATCTTATGTTAATTAAAAGTAAGTCATGAGTAAGAACTATGGATGTAATTCTGAGCAATGTCTTCATCAGTATTTATTAACAGCAGGCTGCTTTCACATTAATAGTTCAGTATAGATGGTTTTCCCAGTTGCAATATATGGCTGTGAAATTAGACCATAAGGAATGGAGGCCTTTGAACTATGGGTGCTGGAGAAGACTCCTGTGAGTTCCTTGGACTGCAAAGCGATCAAACCGGTCAGTCCTAGAGAAGGTCAACCCTGACTGCTCTTTAGAAGGCCAGATCCTGAAGATGAAACTCAAAGACTTTGGCCACCTAATGAGAAGGAAGGACTCACTGGAGAAGAGCCCAATGCTGGGAACGATTGAGGGCAAAAGAAGAAGAAAAGGACGACAGAGAATGAGGTGGCTGGATGGAGTCACTGAAGCAGTAGGCGTGAACTTAAATGGATGGTAGAAGATGGTAGAGGACAGGAAGGCCTGGAGGAACATGGTCCATGGAGTCGCAATAGGTTGGACACGACTTCGCAACTAACAACAACAACAATAGATCTTCAGTCACCTTTGCAATCTAGCAAAAGCTGGGCATGGTAAAGTAAGACAGGGCCTTTTTGGTGAGGGCACCCCAGCCACAGAATGCTCTATCCAGGTTGATTTGATTTTGACAGAACAGAATGTTTATAGCTCAGGGTTGAACTTGTGTGGTCATTGATGCTCTCTCCGTGTGGTTATTTTCTTGTAGACAATTCATTATTCAACTACCTAACATAGTCATGCTAGAAGGGAGTGGGGTTTGCTTCAGTGGTGGGATTCAAATTTTTTTATACTGGTTCTGTGGGTGTGGCTTGGTGGGCGTGGCATAGCTTGGTGGGCGTGGCAGGGGAAGGATATACTACTGCAAAATCCCATTCCCTCCCCACCCCACTAACCTGCTTTCCAGCTCCGTTCTCCTGTGCAGGGCAACAAAAGAAGATCCAACCAATCAGCTGGGACTTGGGAGGCAGAGAAGAGATGGGGGCAGGGCCAGTCAGAGGTGGTATTTGCCGGTTCTCCAATTTTCACAACTCAAAATTTCTACTACCGGTCCTCTAGAACTGGTCAGAACCTGCTGAATACCACCTCTGGTTTACTCTCTGTTTATATACTAATTGTTGCCTTGATAGAGTTGGTGGGAGTTGCTCTTGGTGGTTTCTTGATTAGGCAGTTGTTTATTGTTAGCTTGTTTGTCTGAGTTTGTAATTCCTTGATTAGGTTATTGTTTATTGCTTTGATTTTCTAGCCGTCTTCATAAATAAGTAAGTGCATAAATGCGGTGTTTTGGGAGTGGAAGAATATGTAGCTTTCCAGATATTGCAGAACTACAATTCCCAGCAATCCGAGTTTGCAACAAGGCAACGAGAAAGGCTGGGAATTGCAGTTCAGTAAGATTGTCAAGTAAGTAACCGGAGAGTATTGCGTTATGCACCAGTGCAATAAATATAAAACATCCCAGTGGCCCTCTCCAGAGCGAGACACCTGAGCATGTGAGTGTAATGAAGAGGCAATTGCATCACACCAATCCTTGTGTGGTTTTGAGGCAATTAAGTTTAGAAGCAGAAAGATGGGATCTTGGAAAATAAAATAAATCAAGTGAGAAGAAGAAAAAGAGGAGGAGGAGGAGGAGATGATGAGGAAGAAGATGAAGAAGAAGAGGAGGAGGAGGGAGGAGGAGGAGGGGGAGGAATGCTTTTTTTTAAATTACATTTATATGCCGCCCTTCTCCGGAGACTCAGGGCGGCTTACAATTTTTGGGATGCAACCCAGTTGCTCAGCAATAGCCTTCATTCCATTGTATATGCCTGCTTATTACTAAGCGGCATTTTTACAAGGTCAGCTAATTGCCCCCAACAATTTTGGGTCCTCAATTTACCTACCCCGAGAGGATGGAAGGCTGAGTCAACCTTGAGCCTGGTAGGATTCGAGCCTACAGCAGTTGTAGGCAGCTGGAACTTAAGTGCAAGCAATTAACAGCCTGAGCCACCAAGGCTCATTCCTTTTTATGGAAGCTATATTGTATAATGGATGGTTGAGGGAGCTAGGTACCATGTTTCCCCGAAAATAAGACCTACCCCGAAAGTAAAACCTAGCACTATTTTCTAAACCTGCCCTAATATAAGACCTACCCCGAAAATAAGACCTAGTGTAAATCTCCAGTTCAGGAAGACTTTTCAGGGAGCAACCGTGCACCCGAAACACCCCCTACACACTCACACCCACTATTTGGCACCATAAATATATAAGACCTACCCTGAAAATAAGACCTAGTGTGTTTTTGGGAGCCAAAAAATATAAGACAGTGTCTTATTTTCGGGGAAACACGGTATGTCTAGTCTATTGAAGAGGAAGATTAGGGATGACATGATAACTCTCTCCCAATTCTTGAGGGGACAACATAAAGAAGAAAGGGTTGACTTATTCTCCAAAGCAACTGAAGGCAGGACATCCAACAGTGGGTGGAAGCTCATTAAATGGAGATCCACACTGGAACTAAGGAGAAATGTCCTGACAGTGAGAGCAATTCATCAATAGCTTGCCTCTCCCAGTCGTGGGTGCTCCATCCTTGAAGGTTTTCAAGGATAGACTGGACACCATTTGTCCAGGACTGCCTTGCGGGGTTGGAATAGAAGAAGTCAAGATCCCTTCCAGCTCTATGATTCTATGCTCTATTTTTTTAACTAGCTAAGTTTTTTTTAAAAAGAAACAAAATTAGATGTCATTCTTCCTACAGAAACAGCTTTATATTGCAGTCAGCAGGATTAATACTTGCAAACCTAGCAGCAGTAAGGCATAGGAGAGAAATAGGAAACTGCTTTGCATTAGCAGCAAGAGGTGCTGATTCACTCTGTCCCAACATTTCCACTCCACATTTTCTCAATTCTTTGGAAATTCCCTATTCCCTTGTAGTTCCCTGTTTCAGCCAGATGTGGGTAGTGGTGGATGGTCTGAAATCAGACTCTTATTAAATCAGAAATCAAATATCAATTTGCCAGGATCATATCCCAGGACAGAACAGGTTGAGTTGGAGAAGTAGAGTTCTGGCAGGGTCCTCTATGACCGTAGAGGTAGTTCTCAACTTACAGCAGTCCGTTTAGTGACCGTTCAAAGTTACGATGGCATGAAAAAAGTGACTTATTGTCGTTTTTTTTTTTTTTACACTTACAACCATTGCAGCGTCTCTGTGGTTTTATGATATCAACATTCAGATGCTTGGCAACTGGTTCATACTTATGACGTAAGCAGTAGGTCATGCGATCGCCTACTGACCAGCAAAGAGCCTTGGTGGTGCAGGCTGTTAAGCACCTAGCACTTAGCTCCAGCTGCCTGCAATTAGTGCAGGCTCGAATCCCACCAGGCTCAAGGTTGACTCAGCCTTCCACCCTCTTGGGGTAGGTAAACTGAGGACCCAAGATTGTTGGGGGCAATAAGCTGACTTTGTAAAAAATGCCGCTTAGTAATCAGCAGGCATATACAATGAAAGGAAGGCTATTGCTGAGCGCATTGGGTTGCGCTCCAAAAATTGTAAGCCGCCCTGAGTCTCCGGAGGAGGGCTGCATATAAATGTGAATTAAAAAAAAATCAATGGGGAATCCAGATTCCCTTAACAGCCCTGTTACTAACTTAACAAGTACAACTACTGTGATTCATTTAACAACAAGAAAAGTCATAGAAAAGAGGAAAATTCACTTAGCAACTTTCTCACTTAGCAATAGAAATACCGGGGTCAATTGTGGTCATACGTCAAGGACTTATCTGTATCTATAGAATGTGAGAGAAAGCATAAGAGGGATATTTCTCTAATAATTAATGTCTGTCATGCTTCTTTTATCCCGAGAGCCTAACAGGGAATAAAACATTTGTGTTTTTCTTTTCCTTTTCTTAATAATCAAGTTCCTTCAGAAAGTTTCAGAGAGGAAGCGGGAATGAAAAGGAACTGCATAACCCTTAGAGCAGGGGTATCAAATTCAAGGCCTGTGGATTGCATCCGGCATCTAAGGGCGCTTAGATCTGGCCCATGGGAAGCGCCCTGGAAACAGTGAAGGACTGGCCAGTGGCACCTCTGGCAGTGAAAACGGAGCCCAAGTGGGCTACGTGCCCCCTCCCCGAGCTCCGTTTTCACTGGCAGAGGGCTGCAGGAGGCCATTGTGGCCAAAAATGGAGCACATGAGTCCATCCCCCCAGGCTCCGTTTTCCCTAGCAGAGGGCTGCAAGAGGTTGTCACGGCTGAAAACTGAGGCTTAATGAGCGACATCGAGTGGGCCACATACCCTGCCTATCAGAGGGGGTATTCAGCAGGTTCTGACCCGTTCTGGAGAACCGGTAGTGGAAATTTTGAGTAGTTTGGAGAACCAGCAAATACCGCCTTCTGACTGGCTCCGCCCCCATCTATTCTTTGGTTGCCCTGCACAGGAGAACAGAGCTGGAAAGCAGGTTAGTGGGGTGAGGAGGGAATGGGAATTTTACAGTATCCTTCCCCTGCCACGCCCACCAAGCCACACCCACAGAACCAGTAGTAAAAAAATTTGAATCCCACCACGGCTGCCTACGCTCTCCCCTGCCTCCCTGAGGTCAAACACAACCCTGATGCGGCCCTCAATGAAATCAAATTTGACAGCCCTGCCTTCTTAGAGTGTTTCCTATACACCCTTTTGGATAAAATATAACTACTTGGAACCAGTGGGGGGATTCCAATTTTGTTACTACTAGTTCTGTGGGCATGCTTGGTGGGCATGGTATGGCTTGGTGGGTGTGGCAGGGGAAGGTTACTGCAAAATCCCCATTCCCTCCCCACCCCACTAACCTGCTTTCCAGCTCCGTTCTCCTGTGTGGGGCAACCAAAGAAGACCCAGCCAATCAGCTGGGACTCAATGGGAGGCCGAGAATAGATGGGGGCGGGGCCAGTCAGAGGCGGGATTTGCCGGTTCTCCGAACTACTCAAAATTTCCACTACCGGATCTCCAGAACTGGTCAGAACCTGCTGAATACCACCTCTGCTTGGAACATGCATATTTTTCTGGGGGGGGCGTGGAAACCAAGCTGACTATAAGGGCAGCCATCTGGGCCCAGCCAGGATCTGCATAAAAAACAATTATCAGAAAACAGAACAGGGGCCATACACAGAGAGATGTCCAAACACAGGTAGAACTTATTCAAGCAAGGATCAATGGAGGTAGGAAGCTATTTCTCACATACTTCCTGCTAAGGAGGAACCAACGTGCAATCTTTAAGAAGTCCATCCTTGGTAGAAAGTTGTCTGAAGCAGTTTTTTTTTAATTACATTTATATGCCGCCCTTCTCCGAAGACTCAGGGCGGCTTACAATTTTTGGAGCACAACCCAATGTGCTCAGCAATAGCCTTCATTCCATTGTATATGCCTGCTTATTACTAAGCGGCATTTTTACAAGGTCAGCTAATTGCCCCCAACAATCTTGGGTCCTCAATTTACCTACCCCGAGAGGATGGAAGGCTGAGTCAACCTTGAGCCTGGTGGGATTCGAGCCTACAGCAGTTGTAGGCAGCTGGAACTTAAGTGCAGGCAATTAACAGCCTGTGCCACCCAAGGCTCAGTTTGATGCATAGCGCAAAAAGGAAATACTTGCAGTGTGTATGGATGTGGATGGATGGGTGGTTTTGAAAGAATTTTGAACACAGAAATGAGAAAACAGCTCAAAATATTTCTCTACTTGATATCTTCACACTTAGGACAGCAGTTCTCAACTTTTTTGACACCAAGGACCAGTTTCGTGGAAGACAATTTTTTCATGCACTAGGTGTGAGAAGGGATGGTTTCAGTTTTGCTCGGTTGCCCACCATTGGGGCCTTGGAATTGGAGACGCCTGACATATAAGTCATTCTCAACCCTTGCAAAGAATCTGAAAGCTAATTGCTTTCATTTTTACCTACCTCTAATGAGCTATATGAATAACCTTGAGCAAAAAGGAGAAAGAGCTGCAACCAAAGCAATGGGTTAGATAAAAGAAACTGTAACCTGAGTACACATCTCAGACAAGACGGTCCTGAGTTCCTTTGAAGTTTAGGTCTTAAACTGTAAATTTGATTAATAAATAAATCAAATAAGATAAAGGCAGAGAGTAGGGAGGTATATTCACACTTGCAAGATTCTATTATTGTAATTCTATACTAAGAGTAGTGTTAGTATTCATACTTTTCTTTTGTCCGGTGAATTAGATTGACTACCTCAAAATGCTAAAAACACAACCAACTAATAAATGTCTTGTTCAAATGATCAATAAAAGAGTACCAAAACTGGCTTGACACTGGTATTAGAACAAAATTATAACAATAGTCCCCTTAGCCTCGAAAGCCAAATAAATTGCAAAAATGTTAATTGTGAAGGTAAACTTTCTGTCTGCCAAGTTGCGATTAAATTGTTTCATTAAAATACATATCTTGCAGGCAGTGAAGGTCAAATTATAATCTGTAGACATTTTTGCAATTGGATAATTTTCTAATAGTTGTATCATTGCGGCATAGTTTGGTAGGGGCTAGAATGGGAAAAGGAGAAAATTACATTGTAAGTAATATTTCCTGGCAGGTAGGAGGAATGGATGGTAAAGCCCTGTGGAAATGCAGAAAGAGACTAAATAATACCTTCAGTATGATGATGTGATCATGATGGTGATCGTGATGAATAATTAAACTTCTGTGCTGCCTGGCCAGTGGTGGGATTCAATTTTTTTTACTACTGGTTCTGTGGGCATGGCTTGGTGGGTGTGGCAGGGGAAGGATACTGTAAAATCTCCAGTCACAGGAGGTATTTGCTGGTTTTCCAAACTACTCAAAATTTCCGCTACTGGTATTCCAGAACTGGTCTGAACCTGCTAAATACCACCTCTGTGCCTGGCTTTAAATATCATTATTATTATTATTATTATTATTATTATTATTATTATCATCATCATCATCATCATCATCATCATCATCATCATTATTAGAATTTCTATGCCGCCCCATCTCCCTAAGGACTCGAGGCGGCGTACAATCATAAAAACAATACAAATACTATACAATTAAAAGAATTAAATATGAAACCCAATAATCAGTTAAAACAATAAGACAATTCACTAAAAACCCCATCCCCCCCTCAGTCCAGATCGGCGAGTTGGAACAGCCATGTTTTCAGGCCCCGACGGAAGGACCGGAGATCAGAGGCCACCCGAAACTCCAGGGGCAGCTGATTCCATAAATAATTCTAGGCAATCAAAGATAGAAAGTACAATACAATAATCATTATGGATAATAGGGGTTAAGGCAGCAGGATAGGAACTGGGAGACAGTGAGACCTAGTCCTAAAAGCTGGCTAGGGGACTTTGGATCAATCACTAGGCCAGTGGTGCATATCCTTTTTGGGCTTCCGTGCCAATAATTGTGCATGCGCTCCATCACCCAGAAGGCAACTGGGTGACTTTAGACCAATCACCAGGATAGTGTGAGTCCTGGTCCCGCCTTAGGCATGAAAGCCAACTGGGTGACTTTAGACCAATCACCAGGATAGTGTGAGTCCTGGTCCCGCCTTAGGCATGAAAGCCAACTGGGTGACTTTGAGCCACTCACTCTCTCTCAGTCTAACTCATCTCTCAAGGTCGTTGCTGTGGAGAAAATAGGAGGAAGAAGGTGTGTTAGACATGTTCACCTCCTTGAAGTGTTTATAAAAATAATAGACATGATATAACTTAAATGAAAATAATAAAGAATAGATGAGGAAAGAAGATGGCAAGAATAATGAAGGGAAGGGTCTTCCTTGCCAAAGGCCTGGGGCGTCTCCAGGGGTCTTTAAATCTCAGGGGGACCTCATTCCAGAGGGCAGGTGCTGCTTCAAAGGAGGTGTGCTTCCAGGGTCCCAATAGATAGCATTGTTTAATCAAAGGAACCCAGAGTATATCAGCTGTACAGGATCAAACATCTGCTGGACAGATGTTACGAGAGACAGGCAGTCCCTCAAGTAACCAGGCCTTATGCCATGTAGGCATTTATAGGTTACAGCCAACACTTGAAGGATGGGAAATGTGAGAATTTCACCCAGTGAAAAACAGGCCATCCGTTCGTTCTGCAAAACTACAGCTTTTCAAACAACGTCCCTCTACTTCCAAAACATCAGAGCAGGTTCAAAAAAATAACTCCGTTTAATTCTCCAAACTGGCCAACAAATCAAGTTGAAACTATTTTCAAACAGTCGCAACGGATCCTAATTGGCTAAGAATGTCAATTGTTGAGGTCTTTGGAAGGTGAGCATACATAAAGCCCAAAGAGTAAATGAAGCGACCAAGGGAATACAGGTAGTCCTTGACTTACAACCACAATTGAGCTGAAAATTTCTGTTGCTAAGTGAAACACTTGTTAAGTTAGTTTTGCCCCATTTTATGACTCTTCTTGCTATGCTTGTTAAGTGAATCCCTGCAATTGTTAACTTGGTAACATGGTTGTTACTGAATCTGGGTTCCCCATTGACTTTGCTCGTCCGAAGGTTGCAAAAGGTGATCACTTGCAACCATCATAAATGTGAATCAGTTGTCAAGCACCTGAATTTTGATCACATGATCATGAGGATATTGCAATGGTCATAAGGGTGAAAAATGGTCATAAGTCACTTTTTTCAGTGCCACTGTAACTTTGAACGGTCACTAAATGAACTGTTTTAAGTCAAGGACTGTCTGTAAATGAGTTTTGAATTCAAAAGAGGAAAAAGAAACATTTCAGTTTGATTCCCAGCCATGTAGTCCATCCTATGCTTTGCCAGCCTCTATAACAAACACATGTGTACACACACACAGAGAGAGATACACACATTTTATTTAGCCTTGCCACCATAATTCCCAACTACCTTTTGTTTGTAACAGTGAAACATGGGTTTCACTGTTACATAAGTTCCATAAATTATAGGGATTCCTCAACTTTTGACTGGTTGCTTAGCAACCGTTCAAAATTACGATGGAGTCAAGAGCCAGAAAAAGCTACTTACAACCCGCATACAAAACTGACCCACATTTACAGCATCCTGTACTTATATGATATTATGGCACATACTTTCAATTTTTATTTGGTAAAACATGCCCCATAGTAAGCAATGGGTTTGCTAATAATCACCACATTCACTTAATAACTGTCATAAAAAGGGTCATAAAAATCAGGTGTGGTCTTGTCATGCCCCTGTTGGAGTGAGACTCCGAGGGAAAGGTGGAACAGCTGACAGGTAGTGGGAGTGTGGCTCCAGTGGTTGTGGAGAAAACTGGGGAAGGGCACAGGCCGGATGGGTATTCAGAGGAGGACCTAGGCCCATCTCTTCTTCATCTTAGGGCACGCAGGGAAGAGCAGATAGGGGAGAAACATGAGTGGCATGGTCTACAGGAGAGGAAGGGGCCCTGATCCCCTTCATGGGCTGCAGCTGGGAAGACTGGTTAAAAGGACAAACTGCGCATGGCGAAGTTGCTGGAAGCAAAGCGTGCTTTATTCTTGTCGGAGCTTATCTGTGTTTTGGCTTCCTCCCAACTGTGGTTGCTGCATTATCTGGTAGAAGTCTGCAATTAATCATCCTTGCCTGCCATAGTAATTCCTTCAGTTTGGTTCGTGTTGGGTTTTTTATTTCGAATTAACTTTACTTTGGGTGCGGAACTGCATTTACTCCCTCCGTAAACTGTTTTCTTTAAGAGTTTGATATCCTGCAAAGGATAATTGGATATTGGGGCCAAGTTGGAGGCATTAAAGGGACTTTCTTCTATTTTTGTGACTTAGTTATTTTTGTGTCATGCCCCGGGTCATCACAGGTCATATGAGGACCAGTGGTGGTATGCTACCAGTTTAGCCCGGTTCAGCCGAACCCGTAGTAAAAAGAGCCTCCAAGATGATCAGCTGAGAGGAGAAAGAAGAGAAATGCACAGGATTGGCCCTCTCACTCACCTCTGCATTTTTCTTGTCTTTATCCTCTCAGCTGATTGGTGCTGAGGTCTCAGCTGGTGTGGAGAAAGCTGAGCGCCGGCGTCTGGCAAAGCACACCCACCAAGCTGCGCCCACCGAACTGATGGTAAAACAAATTGAATCCCACCACGGATGAGGACCCACTTAATGGCTATCATGATTTACAGCTGTAATTGCAGACTCAATTATCGCTGTAAACTGAGGACTACCTGCTCATAACATTTTACAAATCTGCTACAAAGCATGTACTCTGCCAACAAGGGTAAGAGGTAAAAGTAAGTGGGAGGACATGTTATTACTGGTCAGCTTTCTTTCAATCCTGCAAATCTTGAGCTATGTGGATAAACGGGAATGTTGAGCAATGTAGCAATTTGAGACCCTTAGAGTAAATAGATGATATAAATGTGTTAAAAGGATGGGTACTAAGCAAGACACCATCAGATAAGCTGCAGGAAATGGTTCTGAAAATAAATTCCCAATTTCAGAGAAAAGTCAAAATCGATCCTGTCCATTATGGTCATAATTTGTGGCGGTCATTAGATGAGGCACCCCTGTGCTTGCCTTGCTTAACACCCCCTACTACAATCCCTGCTCTCCCCATAGCAGTCATTCAGGGGAGCGTGGGGTAGGCCCTGGGAGGACTAGCATAAGCCCAGGGCAGTGGTGGGATTCAAAAAGTTTTACCACCAGTTTGGTGGGTGTGGCTTGGTGGGCACGCTTTGCGTGTGTGCACATACTTTGTGTGCATGCACATGCCAAACACGCACTTTGCGCAGGCGCAGAAGCGTTCCAACTCACCTCCTGCAAGCCTGCACTCTCCTGGTCACTTCAGCAGCTGCCGCACGGCACTGCTGTGCTTCAAAAGCAGAGGATAACGGTGAATATGGGAGCCCAGGTGGGCAGGTGGGCCCAACAGCAGAGCAGCGGAGAGAACCAGTTCGGTCTCCGCTGCTCATTTCCGCTACCGGCTCAGCAGAACTGGGCAGTACCGGTAGAATACCACCACTGGCCCAGGCCTACATCACAGCACCTCCCCTGCAGCTGAGAAAGATAGGCAGGGAATCTCTCTGCCATCTCTGTGGAAGGTTGCGAGGACACGTGGATTATCAGTTGCCTAGATTTTGTTTCACCTGACCATGGGAAGGGGTTGTAAGTCTCTTCATTCGGCGCTGTTATCATTTCGAACAATTACAAACAATCATAAGGACTGCTTGCATATAAACCAGCTTTGAGACATTTGGACTTCAAATCCCAGCATTCCATAACCATCATAGCCATTTATAGGGACCCTGGGAGCTGAAGTTCACACATCTCAAAGTTGCCAGGTTGGGAAACACTGAAATAAATACCGCCAATACCATCACTTCAACCTTTGTACGTCCTGTCAGCTCTGACACTGCTTCCTTTCTTTTTTTTAAAAAAACCTATTTTCCCTTTGCCTTTCTCTACACTGCTCTTTTGAATCTCTTATTTAGTTTGCCTCAGACATTTCAGAATTTAGCAAATTATGAATGAGCATAATAATATTTCTTTGGGACACATATCTGCTTTGCTTCTGAGAGAATAAACAACAAGGAGATAACATTTAGCTGCAGCCACATATCCTGGCTTAGCACAGGCGAGGCTCCAGATGGTGCCATCTCAGGCACAACCAATCTGTCGTGCCCCTGTCGGAATCTGTTTTGGAGGGGAAGGCCGGGCAGCTGACAGGGAGTGGGAGTGTGGCTCCGTTGGCTATGGAAGAAACTGGGGAAGGGCAAAGGCCGGCTGGGCAGAGCAGGGGAGAGGTAGAGCAAGGGAAAGGGAATTTGGAGGAAGATCCAGGCCCACACCCTCTTCATCCTAAGGCAAGCAGGGAGGAACAGAGAAGGGAGCAACATGAGTTGCATGGCTTATGGGGGAGGAAAGGGCCCTGATTCCCTTCATTAGCTGCAGCTGGGAACACAGTGTTTAAAAAGGGAAGCTACACGCAGCAAAGTTGTTGGGAACAAATCATGAATTATCTGGTATCATTGAGGCTTATCTGGGTTCCTGACATCTTCCCAACTGTGAGTGTTTTTCTGGGCTTTCAAGTCTGCAATTCTTTCTCCTGCCCTGTCAAGATAATTGCTGCAGCGTGGTTTGTGTGGATTTTTATATACAGTTTGTATGTACTTTGTTTTCGGACTGAATTTCCTTCACTTAAAGACTGTTCTTGGGAGAGTTTTTTCTCCAGCCGAAGGTAATCTGGACATTGGGGGCAAAGTTTTTTTTTTTTAATTACATTTTATGTGCCCTTCTCTGAAGACTCAGGCGGCTTACAATTTTGAGGATCGGCACTACAACCCAGTGTGCTCAGCAATAGCCTTCATTCCATTGTATATGCCTGCTTATTACTAAGCGGCATTTTTACAAAGTCAGCTTATTGCCCCCAACAATCTTGTGTCCTCAATTTACCTACCCCGAGAGGATGGAAGGCTGAGTCAACCTTGAGCCTGGTGGAATTTGAGCCTACAGTAATTGTAGACAGCTGGATCTTAAGTGCAGGCATTTAACAGCCTGAGTCACCAAGGCTCCAACAAAGTTGGAGGCGCTAAAGGGACTCTTCTTGCTTATGTGACTGTGTTGCCTTTGTGCCACACCCTGGGTCATCACACAATCTTTAAAATGTACCTGCTATCAATGTACAAGAATTACCCCCTGAATAAAATAGCTGTTGTCATCAGTGCCATCAACATTGCACAAGACACTGTGGTGTCCAAATCTTCTTTCCAAGAATTATTCTCAGAAGAAAAAAAAGCTACAGTGAGGTTCTGGCCCAGCTATATATATTAATATTTCATGGTGACAACATGTTTGAATGGCTATGTAAGCCCATGTTTTGGAATATATTTTGGCTTCAAACAGCTCTCTCAGTATTCATGTCAGTTTTCCCCCTGTGTTTGTCGTATTTTCTATCGGGGTTCTTTTGGAAAGAGGATGTCTCTCCGTACTTCTTTTCCTTTGTACTCTACAGCATGTAAGGCTCTTGCTGATGAGTTGGAGTATGAGATCAAGAAAATTGGACCAAGAAGGACTGTAAATTCGGGGACATTTCGAATCAACCCTGATGGCACACGAGGGAAAAAAAAGGTAAGACAGACAGGAGACCAAGCACAGTAATTGCTAGGGTGTGCAATTATCAACCACTTACCCAAACAGCAGTTGGTCTTTTAATCTTCTAACCTTTCCTGCGTTAGGCCAGCAGCCATTAAATTGCTTCATTTTCCTCTGGGACTTAAAATCATCTCTAAGCTTGAAATTGAGGTATTTTTCTTTTTTCCAGGGGCTTTTTAAAAAAAAAATTTGGATGGGGACTTTTAAAAAATGTTGAGGATGGAGTTCTTGTTGCATTGACAAGTTGTGGTATAGAATCAGAACATAGAATCATAGAGCTGGAAGGAACCATGGAGACCATCTAGTCTAACCCTCTGCTTGAGGCAGGAGTCTTTATACCATCCTAGTCGGTTGTCCAGTCTATGGTTGAAAACTTCCAGGGATGGAATACCTACAACTGCGGGAGGCAAGCTATCCCATTTTCTAATTGTTCTCTCTGTCAGGACATTTATCTTTAGTTCCAGGTTGGATCTATATTTAATGAGCTTCCACCCATTGCTGTTCGTTCTACCCTCTGGTCCTTTGGAGACTAAGTCAACTCCGTCTTCTCTATGACAGCTCCTCTGATATTGGAAGAGTGCTATCATGCCACCCCAATCCTTCTCTTCACTGGGTTAAACATACCTACTTTCTTCAACTGTTCATCATGCGATTTAGCCTTATCATCTTAAAAAGGGTCCGTCAGAACAAAAAAAGGTATCTAAGAAATGAAGATGTAATAGAATAACAGAATAACCAAGTTGGAATGGACCTTGAAGGTCTTCTATTCCAACCCCTTGCTCAGGCAGGAAATCCTATACTTTGTCAGACAAATGATTCTCCCTTGATGGAACACCCATAACTTCTGAAGACAAGTCATTCCACTGATTAGTTATTCTAACTGTCAGAAATTTCTCCTTAGTTCAAGGTTGATTCACTCCTTGATTAGGCACAAACTTCAATTATTACTACCTCTCATATAACTTTTCACTATTTTCTCCCATTCGTGGGAGTTATCTGCTTGCCTTGATCATGACATCTCATATTGTCCAGTAATTTCTTCAGTTTATTCTGGTCTCAGAGAATAGAGTTGGGGCTGGGTGTCAGCTATGGGGCTCCTCTACCCTAGGGGGACTGGAGGCAAATCTGCCCCAATGATAAACAAAATAGTGAATGAGAGTATAGAAGTTAGGCATGCTAGTGAAAAGTGGCTCCTGACATACAGCTCCTTCAAGATTTCCATGTGTCTGAATTTTGTACATGCACATCTCTACTCAAAAATGGGGTTTAAAAAGAAGCATTTTAAGATAATATACTTCAGTAAACATACACTTTCAGAAATGCATGCTTTAAAATAAAAATGTTCAGACATTTCTGTCATTTTCTAGGAACTGGGCAATATAGAAATATCTGCACGCGAATAATGATGCATATTTTTATTACCTTTTTTCACCCCACCATTGTTATTTTTTATTAATAACTCAAAGCGGCAAACATATCCATGAATGAAGGCAAATATACATCCCCCAGGATAATGTTGCAGGATCTAATCTGGGTCGGTTACTGGAACCAGAGGTTTAGTCTTCCGAGCTTTTGGGACTGGAGCCCATCCTCAGGGAACTTCTGTCTCACCAGGAAGTATGGATAGGCATCAGGCTAGACTCCAGGGGTGGGATTCAGTTTTTTAAACAACTGGTTCTGTGGGCATGGCTTACTTGGTGGGTGTGGCTTGGTGGTCATGTGACTGGGTGGGCATGGCCAACTCGACAACACTCATGTCAAGGGGCATTTCTCCTCGCCTGGCCTCTCATGACAGTGGGGGTGCTGCAACAGTCATAAGTGTGAAAAATGGTCATAAGTCACTTTTTTCAGTGCCATTGTAACTTTGAATGGTCACTAAGTGAACTGTTGTAAGTCAAGGATTACCTGTACAAAAATACAAAAAGCTTCTTTGCTTGCAAAAAGCTGCTCTAAATACCAATCAGTAGATTAAAAATACCTGCAAGCCAGAGTTACAAATCAGGCAGGGTGCCAGAGCACTTTGAGGAATGAAAACAGTTAAAATGGAGTGATAACTATCAAGCAGCCAACTCTTGCTCATAAAGTGAAACCCTTTAGCAGAGAGGTTATTTAAGCTCCCCAGAAAAAGGACACCCAGGAAAAGCAATCCTTAGATCTATTTGCACCACTTAAAGCTGGTCTCACTCACCTCACAAGATATCTTAAGGAAATCATCCAGATTTAAGGAAAGGTCACATGCCCCCCAGAAAGGCAATAAAAAAATCAGTGCCAAGCTTGCATCCTGCCTCTTGGAAGTATACCCCAAAAGGACAGTCCCAGATAGTACTAAAGCAGTGAGGAAGACCCCCTCCCCAGATAGAAAAAGAAACCATGAGGCAGAAAAAAATTCAAACAATACAAATAATTAAATCACAACAGTAGCTGTTGCTTGTTGAAGCTGAATAGGGAAAATTATCCCATAAATGAACACAGGATTAAACTTTACCAAGCACAGAATTAACCTTCACCAAAAACCAGTTTTAGACCAAAACTCAGAAAGGGTATATAAACTCACGTTTGAATGTCAATTTTTCTCGCTAGCCAAGAAGCCTTGCTGAATGTCACTCAGCTTGGTTCCCTGTCACTAAAAGCTTTGCTTCGTTATTATTATTATTCAATTATTTCTTCAAAGTGCTGATTGTCCAGGGAAGTATTTCCTCCCAACAGCAGTGTAAAAATCTTCAAACAACCCTTCCCCTTTAAGAAAGTCAAGCCTCAGAAGCTCCAGAGACAGTAAGTCTAGACTGTCTGCCAAGAACGTAATAAGGGTGGAAAAAAACAAAAGGAGATTGCTTCTAACCACTGGTTCTCCGAACTGCTTAGAAAGTTAACAAGGGGTTCTATAGAACTGGATAGAACCAGTAGAATCCCACCGCTGCTAGAGTCTGTGAGTTTGAGTCCCGCCTTAGCCATGAAAGCTGGCTGGGTGACTTTGGGCCAGTGACTCTCAGTCCAACTCACTTCACAGGTTGTTGTGGGGAACATAGGAGAAAGAAGGTGTGTTGGATATGTTTGCCACCCTGAGTCATTTATATAAAAAAAATAAAGATAGGGAAAAAAATAATTTAAAAACCCCACACAACCATGTGCCTAACACTTTCCTGGTGATAGGCCCAAAGTTATTTAGAGATCCAGTTTAGTCCAGTGGTTAAAGCACCAGGCTAGAAAGTGGGGAAACCATAAATTCATAGGAGGTGGAAGGTGTGTTGGATATGTTTGCCACCTTGAATTATTTATAAAAATAATAAAGGGAGGATTAAATTAAATTTTAAAAGGTCATCCAGCTGGCTTTCAGGCCTAACACAGGGCTAGATTTCACATTCTCCATTCTAAGATGATTGCCAGCAGTGGTGGTATTCTACCAGTTCAGCCCGGCTCTGCTAAGCCGGTAGCGGCCACAAGCAGCGGAGACCGAACCGGTTCTCTCTGGCGCTCTGCTGTTGGGCCTGCCCGCGCACCTGGACTCCCATACTCACCTTTATCCTCTGCTTTTGAAGCACAGCTGCTTTGCGTGGCACAGCAAAGTGCTGCACGGCAGCTGCTGAAGTGATTGGGATTGTGCAGGCTTGCAGGAGGTGAGTTGGAACACTTCTGCACCGGCACAAATGCCTTTGCCCCCGTGCAAAGTGCATGTTTGGCGCTCGCACACATGCAAAGTGTGTGCACATGCGCAAAGTGCGCCCACTAAGCCACTGGTGGTAAAACTTTTTGAATCCCACCACTGGTTGCCAGGCCAACATCTTAACTACCACACCGGAAGTAAAACAACCAAATAACTCTCGTGATAGAATTATGTGAACATTTCAAACCATTCAGAGAAATAGTTAGGTGCCCCATGGGGAGCGGTGAGTAACCAGAGAGAATACAAGCTCACATCATTACAAATAGGAAGCAGAAGATTATGGCTGGGCAACCTTTGCCCCAGCCTAAACATATATAAAGACAGCATATGGAGGAGCTGTTTGGAGCAGAGAATCTCAGGAGGCCCAAAATTATATAAGCGAATTTCTTCCAATTCTTCTGTCCACTGGGGCTCTTTCTTCTAAACTTCTGCAATCAACATATAAATACTGATCTCTTCCTTATTTGCCAGAAGTATTTATGTATAGGTAGTCCTCAACTTACAATCATTCATTTAGTGACCGAAGTTACAATGGCACTGAAAAAAGTATCTTATGGGATCATTTTTCACACTTAGGGGATCACTGCAACATCCCCACAGTCACATGATTCAAAATACAGATGGTTGGCAACAGTAGTGGGATTCAAACATTTTTAGTACCAGTTCTGTGGGCGTGGCTTGGTGGGCGTGGCAGGGAAAGGATACTGTAAAATCCCATTCCCTCCCCACCCCACTAACCTGCTTTCCAGCTCTGTTCTCCTGTGCGGGGCAACCAAAGAAGACCCAGCCAATCAGCTGGGACTTGGGAGGCAGAGAAGAGATGGGGGCAGGACCAGTCAGAGGTGATATTTGTAAATTCTCCGAACGGCTCAAAATTTCTGCTACCGGTTCTCCAGAACTGGTCAGAACCCGCTGAATACCACCTCTGGTTGGCAAGTGGCATGTATTTATAAGGGTTGCAGTGTCCCAAGGTCCTGTGATCACCTTTTGTGACCTTTTGAAAAGCAAAGTCAATGGGGAATTCAGGTTCACTTAACAATTGTAGTGATTCACTTAACAACGGTGGCAAGAAATGTCATGAAATGAGGCAAAATTCATTTAAACTGTTGCTTAGCAACAGAAATGTTGGCCTCAGCTGTGGACATAAGGACAACCTATACCATTTTTCATTAAAAATATTATTAAAGTTGCAATAGAAATATATACAAAAGCAAGGTTAAAATCAAATCTTTGAAAAGTAAAGAAAGTACATGCCCCCTATGCACCTGATCCATATGGGTAATCCTCACTTAATGACTGGTCATTTAGTGACTGATCATAATTTTGATAGATTCTCCCCAATAGGTACTTATGAGTCAAATTTGAAGTTCTGACAGTTGCACCCCCTCTCAGCAGTCATGTGATTGCAATTGGGATGAAACTCACATTTATGGCCATTTGCAGTGTCCAGCAGTCACTTGACTTTGATTTTGACATTTTTTTCCTGGTTTCTGACATTAACTGTTGTATATCTGGTTTCCACCCAAAAAAATCCATTTGGTATAATAGATTCACATCATGACTGCCATGTTTATTTAATGACTATATCATTCACTCAATGACCATTGCAAAAAAAAATAGTAAAACCAGGCACAGACATCGGGTAACGTGCTTAATAAGTGCTTGTATGTTGAATTTATGACCTTAATTTCAGGCTCAACCAAGTCATAAGTCGAGGATTTGCTGTTCAATGTACAAGCAATTATTAAAAGATAATAGCAATAGACTTATATACCCCTTCACAGTGTTTTACAGCCCTCTCTAAGCGGTTTACAGAGTCACCCTCTTGCCTCCAACAATCTGGGTCCTCATTTTTACCCATCTCGGAAGGATGGAAGGCTGAGTCAACTTTGAGCCTGGTGGGATTCGATCTGCCAAATTGCAGTAGGAGTAGCTTGCAGTACTACACTCTAACCACGGCGCCACCGACGCTCATAATGAAGGAAAACCAATGTAAAAGCATTTGTTTTTAAGATGTACAAAGCATCTTAAATGTACAAAGATGTACAAAGCATCTTGTGCAGATTATATTACAAAAGAGATGGTTTTTCCAAAAAAGGGGCCATCACAAAGAAGGTCTGTTTCCACATTATCACTGATGGGCAATTTGCAAATGTTAGCACAAAGCACAATATTGTTTCCTAAGGACAGTAGGCTTCTGAGAGGCTGATATAGTTTAAGATATCCCTTTAATATTTTCTTATTTTACAGAGGATGCCTTTGTCCCTGAATTCACCTTCAGTTTGTTTCATCTCTGATTGCAATAACCTTGCTATAGAAGTATTGCCTCTGACACATAAGTCTGTGATGCACACAGATTCTCTTCCTATTTCTGGCACATACACATCAGTGGTGGGATTCAAATTTGTTTACTACTGGTTCTGTGGGCGAGGCTTGGTGGACATGGCAGGGGAAGGATACTGTAAAATCTCCAGTCAGGGGTGGTATTTGCCAGTTCTCCGAACTACTCAAAATTTCCGCTACCGGTTCTCCAGAACTGGTCAGAACTTGCTGAATACCACCTCTGATACACATCCCTCCCTTAGTTCAGATATATTTCTTTCCATTGGAGGTTGGGTCAGCAAATGCTCCTCTGAGCAGAGAAACAGAATGAACCCATGATCGCATCTGACTCTGTATACAGAGTCTCTGACAAATGAAGGTTCCAACCAAAAAAGGTTGGTTCAAGTCTCTAAAAAAGTAACCCACTACTTGGATTTAAATTCTCCTAACCTGCTTGCTCATCGCTGTGGTGAAGTTATAGTCTGCTGGATTGAGACATTTTCTTCCATTTCCTTCCCAGTAGAACACACTCGCCATAGATAGATAAACAGATAGGTAGGGCAAATCAATAGCCTTGCAGATAGGCAGGCAGGCAATAGATGGCAGAGAGAAATGCACCCAAGACATTTCCAGTCTTATGGACTGGTTTTAGAATAAATGATTGTCATATTTACCTCCATTACTATCTGAGATGTATAAGTTATGCTTGTCTACTCCCCACTAGATTTACGGGTCCTCCAGACGGTTCCCCAGTCTGTGGAATGGCCCTGTACGCTATCAAAAGCTTACCTTAATGACGGATCTTGGGACCCCGAGAGGTGGCATGTTGCGACTAATGG
The DNA here is from genome assembly GCA_009733165.1 of Naja naja. NCBI lineage: Eukaryota > Metazoa > Chordata > Lepidosauria > Squamata > Elapidae > Naja > Naja naja. The sequence goes on along the minus strand of CM019155.1, from coordinate 10,713,088 downwards.
GCCAAATTCCAAACTTAGAAGGAAGGGGAAACTTCTTAAATTTTTAACCTGTTGTCTTAAGGGGTTAGGGAGTGGGGGTAATGGGTCTTTTTGCAGCCCGGTTCGTGGCGGGGGGGAGCGGGGGTTGGGGGCGGCGGGGGCCCCGGGGACTCAGGTGGGGGCCGCGATTCCCAGGGTGGTTGGAGTCGGTGGCAGACGTCGAGGCATAGGGCCGTATCATATGTTGGGAGTGCGCACCCGCCAGCTTTGTGCGGTTGCTCGCTCCGACCCTATGGCCTCCTCCCCGGGGAGTTCGGGAACAGGGACCCCTGGACTTAGGCTGGTGTACTTTAATGCCAGGTCCGTGGCTAATAAAGCCACCCTCCTCCGTGAGATTATTGAGGAGGAGGCTGCGGACCTGGCTTGTATCACCGAGACCTGGTTGGGCCCGGAGGGTGGTGTCCCTCTGGTTGAATTATGCCCTCCAGGTTTTCGGGTTGTGCACCGCCACGGCCCAGGGAAGGGATGGGGGTGGCTGTGGTTATTAGGGAGACCTTGCTTCCAAGGGAGGTCACTATCCCAGAGATAGGCGGAAGTGAGACCCTTCTCCTGAAGTGGGGCCTAACGGTCAGGTGGGCTTGCTGCTCACATACCTTTCTCCCAGCTGTGTGACAGCGCCCTGCCGGGACTTCTTGACGTCCTCTCGGGGTGGCGGTGGAGCTCCCAGGCCTTATAGTCCTGGGGGACTTTAACCTGCCTTCCTAGGGGATGCGTCGGGATTGGCCCGGGAATTCATGACTTCTATGGAAGCCATGGGCCTGACCCAATTAATTCATGGCCCCACTCACGAGGGGGAACACTCTAGACCTAGTTTTTGTCTCTGAGTGGTGGCGTAGTGACAGAGGGCAACCTGTTCATGCGGCTCTGCCCGTTCCATGGTCTGATCACTATCTCCTGCGGCTGGTTTTCCAAAAGGCCACCCCCCACTGCTGGGACAGGGAGCCTCTTAGATGGTTCCGCCCCAGGCGCCTTATGGACCCTGAGCGGTTCCAGGCGGAACTGGGGCCTTTTCCCTCTTCCCTTACTCACAGCTCTGTTGAGGATCTGACGGCCGCTTGGCAGCAGGCCGCTTCGGAGGCCCTTGACAGGGTTGTCCCCATGCGTCCCCTCACACGCGCGGATCTCGGATGGCTCCCTGGTACACAGAGGAGCTCCGGGAGATGAAGCGCCGTCGGAGGGGCTTAGAGAGCAGGTGGAGGGCCACCCGCTCTCAGTTCGACCGAACCCAGTTAAGAGCCCATATTAGGACTTACCTGGGAGCTATGAGGGTGGCGAGAAGGTCTTATCTCTCCGCCCTCATAGCGTCCGCAGATAACCGCCCAGCCGCCCTGTTCCGGGTTACGTGCTCTCTCCTTTGTTCTGGGAGGGGCGGATCCGCTGGGAAGGGCTGAGGAATTTGGTCAATATCTGTCGGATAAGATCACTCGAATTCGGAGCGGGTTGTCCACTGATTTGCAGTGGTCTGAGGAGCGGGATACAGGTAGTCTGGCCAGTATGTTCTGGGATGAGTTCGATCCTGTTTCCGAGGATGAAGTGGACGGATTATGCGCGCCTGAGTTCCACCACATGTTTGTTGGACCCGTGCCCTTCCTGGCTGTCTTATGCTGCCAGGGAGGTCACCTGCGGTTGGATCCGGGCAGTGGTCAACGCTTCGCTAAGGGAGGGTGTTTTCCCCTCCGCCCTGAAAGAGGCGGTGGTGAGACCCCTCCTGAAGAAGCCTGCCCTGGACCCAACTGTGTTAGATAACTTTCGTCCAGTCTCCAACCTTCGCTTTCTGGCGAAGGTTGTTGAGAGTGTGGTGGCCAGACAATTTCCACTTTTCCTGGATGAAACGGACTACCTAGATCCGTGCCAATCGGGCTTCCGGCCTGGTTTCAGCACGGAGACGGCATTGGTCGCACTGATGGATGATCTCTGGAGGGCGCGGGACAGGGGTTTTTCCTCTGTCCTGGTCCTGTTAGACCTCTCAGCGGCTTTCGATACCATCGACCATGGTATCCTTTTGCGACGCCTCGCGGGGTTGGGGGTGGGGGCACTGTTTTTCGGTGGCTCTCCTACCTCGCGGGGCGGTCGCAATCGGTGTTAGCAGGGGGGCAGAGATCGGCCCCGAGGGCACTCACTTGTGGGGTCCCTCAGGGGTCGGTTCTCTCTCCCCTTTTATTTAATATCTACATGAAACCGCTGGGTGAGATCATTCGTGGTTTTGGGGTGAGGTATCATCAATATGCTGATGATACACAGTTATATATCTCCACCCCAGGCCAGATCAGTGATGCCCTCTCCGTGATGACTCGCTGTCTGGATGCGGTACGGATCTGGATGGACGGAAATATGCTTCGACTCAACCCGGCCAAGACTGAGTGGCTGTACATACCGGCATCGCGGTCCAGTTTGGAATGTCCATCGTTGACCATAGGGGGAGTGGTGCTGCCCCCTGTGGATAGGGCTAGGAACCTGGGGGTCCTCCTGGATGCACGGCTCCGGTTGGAGGAGCAGGTGGGAGCCGTCACCAGGGGGGCTTTTGCCCAGGTCCGGCTGGTTCGCCAGCTTCGCCCGTTTCTGGACCGCGATGCCCTGCGTACGGTCACTCATGCCCTTGTTACTTCGCGACTCGACTACTGCAACGCTCTCTATCTAGGACTGCCCTTGCACACCATCCGGAGATTGCAGCTGGTGCAAAATGCGGCGGCGCGGGTGGTGATGGGAGTTCCCCGGTTCTCCCATGTTGCCCCCCTCCTGCGTGGCCTGCATTGGTTGCCGGTTGCGCTCCGAGTGAGGTTCAAGGTTCTAACTTTAACATACAAAGTCCTTCATGACATGGGTCCCTATTATTTAAGGGAGCGACTGTTGCCGACATCGAACACTAACCGCCCTGTACGATCTCACAGACAGGGGCTCCTTGGGGTCCCGTCAGCCGGACAGTGCCGGCTGGCGGTCCCCCGACGACGGGCCTACTCTGTTGCGGCCCCGGACCTCTGGAATCAACTTCCCCTGGAGCTCCGCCTGGCCCCTGACCTCCGCACTTTCCGTCGCGACCTGAAGACCTGGTTGTTTAATCAATCCGGGCTGTGACCCTGGGGTGGGGTGGTTTTTTAGAGTTTTAATGTTGTGATTTTAGTGTTAATTCGGCTTGATTGTTTAATTTGGTTTTATCTAACTTATTGATGTGTGATTTTATTTTGTAAGCCGCCCCGAGTCCTTTCGGAGAGGGGGCGGCATATAAGTCGAATTAATAAATAATAAATAAATAAATATTTATTCTTAAAACTGTTCCCAAATTGGAGTTTCAGTTTCTAGCATGGAGATAAAGCTACAGCCCATTCAGGCAGGTGAGTTCACTGTGCCATTGATGGAACCGCAAGTCTCTTTCAGCCCTATACTTCAAGCCGTAATAGAAAGTTTATACTACAGATAATCCTTGATTTATTAACATTATTGAGACCCAAATTTACATTGCTAAACAGGCAGTTGTTAAGTGGGTTGCACCTGATTTTATGACCTATTTTGCCATGGTCATTAAGCAAATCATTGCAGTTGCTAAGTGAATCCCAGTTCTTAAGCAAATCTAGCTTCTGCCATTGCGTTTCCTTGCTAGAAACCAGTTGGAAGGTCACAAATGGTGATCACATGACTCCAGGAAGCTGCACTATGGTAAGTACATGCCAGTTGCCAAGCGTCTGAATTACAATCACATGACCTTAGTATGCTGCAAGAATCATAAGTATGAGGACCGGTTATAAGTCACAGCATTCAATGGCTCAAAGGACACGGTGGCTCAGAGGCTAAGACGCTGAGCTTGTCGATCAGAAGGTCGGCAGTTCAGCGGTTCGAATCCCTATCACCAATAATGGACTGAGCTCCTGTTACTTATCCCAGCTTCTGCCAACCTAGCAGTTTGAAAGCATGTAAAAAAATGCAAGTAGAAAAATAGGGACCACTTTGGTGGGAAAGTAACAGCGTTACGTGCGCCTTTGGCGTTTAGTCATGCCGGCCACATGACCACGGAGACATCTTTAGGCAGCGCTGGCTCTTTGGCTTTGTAAAGGAGATGAGCACTGCCCCCTAGAGCTGGAAACGACTAGCATGACTTACCTTATAACTCACTATTTTCAATGTCATTGTCACTTTGAACAGTTGCTAAATGAATGGTTGTTACATGAGAACTACTAGTAGGGAGAGATGAGGACAGTGGCAATTCGATAAATCTACTTTCTACAAGTCTAAGCTCATCAGCCATTCATGATTGCTACCTTCAGGATATTGGTCCATTTCTTCCAGTTTTTTTTTCCAATCTGATCCTAGGATGATTTTTTTTGCAATTCTCAATTAGTTTGTAGTTGGCTGTGTTGGATGGAAGGTGGGCCCACAAATTTGGAGGGCACCATGCTGTTTAAATCTGATCTTTTGAGACTGGTGGTGACTCTGTAGGATTCAATATATCATTTCTTTCTTCTCATCTGTTACCTGAGGGTTGAATTTAGATATTTCTGCATTCAAAGCCTATTTTCATCTCCTGCACAGCTGGAGAGTTTGCAGCTCACCAGATGTTACTGAGTGACAGCTCTTCACTCGTTTGCTATTAGCCTTGCTGGGGATTGGTGTTGAGAGGCAACTCCCGTTCTCCTCTGCTTTTCTTCTCCTCTCTCCATCTAGCAAGAACACCACAGTGAACCTGGGAAACAAAAGGAGAAAGAAAGGCATGGGAAATGCTGAGGGCAAATATGTGACCCCTTATTGCTCTGATCAAAGTTCAGGTTCAACTATACTCTACTCGAAATTTTATCTATAGATCTGAATATTGATCACTTAGAACATTCCTTTGGCTACTGCTCTACATTGCACTAGCCAAATTTCTTAGTCTTTAAACTTTTTCCACATCTGACAGTCTATTTTAAATTGCAGACCAGGGCCATGGTTCAATCTCTTTTCAGACAGACAGTGTTATTTTAATCTTCCTTGTAAAATGTTCTTGTAAAATATTGTGTGGTACCTTTTGTTTTTAACATATTTTTCATCCCTCTCTCTTTTCTCTTCTCCTGCCAAAATGCATGAAGCACCTGCTAAATATATATTCATGGCAATTTGCCCAGCAATGCTAACGATCAGGGTTCTCAGGAGTCTTCTAATGTTGAGAAAATCCGAGGGCATCACAATGCCATCAAGGTCAAGGACCATCCACTGCTTCCTACTAGTGGTAGAAAATGATTTATTTTTAACTCCTTATCTCCAAATTCAGGCTATTCAACCATTTCATAATTAGGGGTATGGGTGATTGATCTAAAACTCAATCTATATCAGTGAGGCATGAGCAGACTTCATTCTGACCAGATTTCTTGAATAGCTTTTTTGTTTTTAAGACTTGAACTGTCTACTTTCACATTTATTATTATTGCCGGAGTTGTATGCTAGCCAAACAAAAAGATTAATTTTTAGCAAAATTAAAAGCAAAAAAATTATTTAATAAATGTATTTTGTACACACCTTTATTTTATTTATTAGACATTTGTTTGTTTGTTTGTTTTATTATTTACAGGAATTCCCCAACTTGCAACCATTTGTTTAATGAGTGAATGTGACACTGAAAAAAGTCACTGATGACCGGTTTTTACATCTATGACCATTGCAGCATCTCCATGGTCATGTAATCAAAATTTGAATGCTTGGGAACTGGCATATATTTATGACAGTTGTGGTGTCCCAGAATCAACATTTGTAATCTTCCCAGCTGGCTCCCAACAAGCAGAGTCAATGGGAGAAGCCAGATTTGCGTAATGACCACATGATTCACTTACAATTGCAATGATTCACTTAACAACTGTGGCAAAAATGGTCATAAAATGGGGCAAAATTCACTTAATAATTGTCTTGCTTAGCAACAGAAATGTTGGGCTCAGTGACTATTTGTATTAGGTTGTTATTCCACCTTTATTACTTTACAAATAACTGATAGCAGTGAGTGTACCTAATGTCCCTTCCTTTTCCTATTTTCTCCATAACCACAATCCTGTAATGTGGGTTGAGCTGAGAGAAAGTGACTGGGCCAAACTCACCAGTTGGTTTTCATGCCTAAGGCAGGACTAGAACTCACAGTCTCTTGGTGATTGGCTGGAAGAGCTAAGAATGATGGATATTTGCAGAATCCATGCATTCATCTGGTCTGTAGTTTGAAGAATCTGTCTACATGTCATGCCATTTTGCATAAAAAGAAATTTTGAAAATGCAATTACAGTAATTGATAATAAACTAAGTGACACCGATCTTCAAATTATTTGATGGTCCAGAATGTCCTGCCAATATGTTTTAGTTGCCCATGAATATTCAGATTTTTGCATCTAAATCATTCTAAGGTTTTAAAGGCCAGCAACAGAGAAAACCTCAGCTGCTGATTCATCACAAGCAAGCGCTGATTTTTAAAAATCTCTCCCAAAAAGCAGAGCAGACACACCTGACAACATCTGACTGTAATGAGATACCAGACAAAACCAATGCAGATTAATTCAACCTGAACTGTAACAAACAGCCTCTCTTGTATTCTGAAATATGCTAGAACTTATTTTGCCTTCCTAATTTGTAAACTCCATTCCCACATGGGATGAAAAAAATTGCAGAGCAAATACATCTGAAACCAATTGTTTATGAAGGATAATGATATTTTAGTTCTGATGGGATATATGCCATTCAAACTCTATTATCCTTATATTTGTACAAGTTTCACATTTCAGCATTTTTTAACCCTTGGATGATGCAACATAGCAGCCTAAATATTTTCTAGCTCCAGCTCCTTCTCCTCCTGAAGGAATTCCAATCTCCTCTGAAGATGAAATTTACTGTTGAATTGAATTGAAATCTATATATATAAAAGTGAAATACCACTCACGCATAATCACAAAATCTCCAGAACCGTAAAGCCTACAAACTTGAAATTTGGCATGTATGTTCCTCTTGGCTTCTAGGTGCTCACTAAGAAAGGATTTTTGAAATGACCATCAGAACATTAGTAATTTGTATATTATTATTAACACGTTCTGATGCTAAAGAGTTCTACTCCCCCTCCCCACCTGAAAAGAAATCTGTTCCAAATGCAAAATACAAGCAGGGGAGTTTCAGTTTCACTTTCAGTTTCACAGCACCAAGCAGCTTTAGTACAAAACAGTTGAGCTAAGCCACGCCCAGGCTCCTTGCTGGCTCCTTCTTGCTCACATAGCAAATACTGTTTCAGTTTCCAAACAGCCCTCATTTCTCTCACACACTGACAGGATGCTAGCCAGATGAATACTGATGGATGCTGGTAGGCAGAGGCAGATTTTTTTTCCCTTATTTTCCTCCCCAAAAACTAAGCCCGACCACATAGTATCGAGCTAGTATACTATAAATATGTCCTCGTGCATATATTTTGTTATTCTTTTCAAATTATCTTCTACTAAACAGCTACACTTAAAGCTTGAGATCTGTATTATATTAATGTAATGAGCTCTGCAGCTTGGTAACTAGATGTTTTTTAATTTCCCAGTCTGGGGCTGGAAAAAAATAATTGCCCCAAAATCACCCACCCAACTCCCTCCTCTCTAATGGAAATGTAGAACCTGGTCTCTCTGTTTAGTACCACCTTAACACCAAAACCATTACATCACATTGAGTCCAGGGGTGGGATTCAAAAAAATTTTACCACTAGTTCTGTGGGCATAGTTTGGTGGGCATGGCTTAGTGAGCATGGCAGGGGAAGGATACTGCAAAATCTACACTCCCTCCCCACTCCTGGGGGAAGGTTACTGCAAAATCCTATTTCCTCCCCACCCCACTAACCTGCTTCCCAGCTCCGTTCTCCTGTGCAGGACAACAAAAGAAGACCCAGCCAATAAACTGTGACTTGGGAGGCAGAGAATAGATGGGGGCGGAGCCAGTCAGAGGTGGTATTTGTTAGTTCTCTGAACTACTCAAAATTTCCACTACCGGTTCTCCAGAACTGGTCAGAACCTGCTAATTACCACCTCTGGTTGACTGTTGTGATGAGCAGAAACTGGACCAAGTCACTCTGCCTGCTTCTGTGACTAAGAAAAAAAATCAGATCTTCATGTTTCTAGTCCAGCATCCACTCTCAAATAAAATTATGTGTATGCATGAATTAAGGTGCCCCTATATTAAACTAGATATGAGGTTACTGATCCATCTTGCTCATATCAAAGCAGTGGCTCTTCCAGTTTTAATCAGCTTTCCAGCTAGAGGTGTCAGATATAAAGCCTGAGACATGGGTTTCAACCCATCAGAATAGAAACACCATACGAACATCTTGAGATCCTATCTCCTTGGGACCTTACTGAATGCCGGAATGGAAGCATGGCATCACCAGCCTTAACTTTTGTATCTGAAAACATCCATGCAGTTTTTAAAAAAAATTACATTTATATGCCGCCCTTCTCCGAAGACTCAGGGCAGCTTACAATGTCTGGAGCACAACCCAATGCGCTCAGCAATAGCCTTCATTCCATTATATATGCCTGCTTATTACTAAGCGGCATTTTTACAAAATCAGCTTATTGCCCCCAACAATCTTGGGTTCTCACTTTACCTACCCCGAGAGGATGGAAGGCTGAGTCAACCTTGAGCCTGGTGGTATTCAAGCCTGCAGTAATTGCAGGCAGCTGGAACTTAAGTGCTAGGCATTTAACAGCCTGCACCACCAAGGCTGTTTTAAGTTCCTGCTACCTGCAGGTGGTAGCGCTGTTGCTGAAGATATGCAGAGGATTTGCATGAGTACATATCAAGAGTAGGTTCTTTAGAGAAGAAACAAGAACCAGGATGCTACTATCTGGAGTATATTCAGCCTGTTGGTGGAGCAGATCTTTATTTTGGGTTTGCCAAATGTCAAGATTCTGCTTCTTCTGAAAACCTCTGAGGGGTTTGGTGCAAGTACTTGGAATTCTCTTAGCCCAGGTGAAGACAGTTGGTTCCCAGACTCATAAAGATTTAGGAGTCAGTTCTGTAAACAGGAAGCTGCAAGTTTGTCCATCATTGGAAAAGAGATCCCCTCCTTCCCAGAACATAGAAAGGCTGTCAGGAAGAAAATCAAGTCTCCTTTTTTCCTGTAATATTCACAGGGATGTATTAGTTCTAAACGGGAAGTAATTCAGCTGGAATTCATGGAATTAGAGCTGGATTAAAAAATAAATAAACCAGGACTTCCGATGACATCATGTCATGGCGAGGTAGGAGAACTCTGCTCTGCTCTCCGACATCAGGTGTTTTGCTCGCAGATAGCCATTCATGTTGTGGTTTGATCCTGGAGGGATCACCTAAGCGAGGAGGAACTCTTGGAGCCTAACCAGGGAGCTTTGGTCCTGGAGAGGTAAAGAAGAGAGCCTGAAGTTCGGGGCAAAAGAAGTCAGCCTGTCATGGGCTGACCTGAAGACGCTACGAACCATCTAAAGAAGGAAGCAGAGAGGAGGTATCAAAATTGAGATTGGGCAAGATACCAGCACTTAAACTTTGTGTTGGATTATAACTTGAGGTCTGTTTGGAAAAGAAGTTGGTGTGTGACTGGAACCCCAGAACGAAAGGGGGGAAAGTGGAAAGTGGCAGCAGTGATCTAGTTTTCTACCCCCAACGCCGGGTTAAAGTGGAAATTCGCTTTTAATAGGAGATTGAGAAGGAGAAGCGAGTGGAAATTGTTGGAAAGAACCTTTTGTCTTTAATTGTACAATTTGGAATTACTGAAAGTATTTTTTCTGAGAAAGGGGCTTGGACAGAACTTTGGAAGTGATTCGAGGAGTGACAGTGCAACTTGCGGAGGTTGCAGTTGAGACTGGCAACTTTGGGAGAGTGAAACTACGTAGCTGGAGTGACTGAGAGGACTGAGAACTGAGAACTAAGATTTGAGAACAGAACGGAACAGATTAGATATATAAAAAAAGAAGATATAAAAAGAAGTCAGAAAAACATATTTCTATATTTATTGTTTCCGCTATGTTACTTGATATTTGAAGAGTTATTATTACTTATTACCAGAATACTAAGGTAACGGCAGGAAACTAAGAGACGTTAAACTCCACCCCTTTTTGTTATTTTCTTGAATTTATTGGAGTTGTATAGTTTTATCCCACATTTACTTACGTTATATAATTAAACAATAGAGAATAAGACTGATTAGTTACCTTATATAAAACTTAGTATGGAGAGTGACATTTATCTCCTCTGGGTATTTTACACCTTTTTTTTCTCCCCTCTCCCATATATATTTGATTGAATATAGATTAATGAATTTAGTATATTGATTAACATAATGATAATTTAATTAATTGCTCTTCCCTCCTTTCTCTTATACCCTCTCTCTGTTGGATATTGTGGTCTATTGGGATTTAAAAAGTATTAATTTGAATTCTGAATTTTATTATATCTGGAGAAATAATAGATGATATATTATAGTTAACTTAAAGAATTGTATCTGGTTATAATACTGTAGGATATTTAAATATTAATATATTTAAGTAATTAGTTATTAGATTATTTAAGAACTGATAACATATTGTATTTATTAAGATTAACTATTACACTAACCCATTTCTGGGTGAAAAATAACTGAGAAAATTAAAACTGTAAAGTACGGATAAGGTTTATGGTAGTTGGCAATACGATCTGGGAAAATATACTTGGAATAGTGGAGGAACAGCAGAGAATCATTAAAGATATGACCAGCATTACTACCACTATTATGAAAACTGGAAGAAAATTGGTATCAACAGTAGCACCACCCACTCCCACAACATCATTGACCCAATGAACGATTCAAGGGATGTTGGCTCCAGAAAAATCCAATACCCAAGTTGGTACCAATCGGTCCAAGCCACATTGTTAGCAATCCAAGGTACAATGTTGGCACTGCAGGAGTCGATGTCTAAAAATCACACCAAAAGCAAAGCCAAAAGGGAAACAATGAAAATAGAATTAAAAAACGAAATAGGGGAAATGAAAAGTGAAATCAAGAATTTGGATGGGAAAATAGGCCAGATACAGGAAATGATTAAGATAAATGAAGAGAAGATTAAAGCAATTGAAAAACAAGCTGATCAAACAGAGAAGAAAGTGGAATATATTGAACAAAAACTTACGGATCAGAATAAAGAGACAAATGAGACCTTAATTCATCTCGAGATGGACAGGACCTCCTACTATCTCAGATTCCAGAATGTGGAAGAAGAGAGAGAAGAGAATTTAGCATTGGTAATGGTGGAAATATTAGCGGAACTCTTAAAAAGAGACAAAAATGAGATGGTGAATGAGTTAGATGTTGTATACAGAGTGTACACAAGTTACGTGAGACGGCACAGACTTCCCCGAGAAGTGCACATTAGGTTCGCCAGGAGGCGAGTGAAGGATATAATCTATAGGATTATGAGAGATGAAATGATAAAATATAAGGGTCAGAAAGTAATTGTGCTAAAACAGGTGCCAAGGAGAGTCCATGAACAGAGGAAGGATTATTGATTTCTTACGAAGTATCTAAATAAAAAAGTATAACCTTTAGATGAATTACCCCGGAAGGTATCCTGGTAACATGGAAGGAGAAAAGAGTGAGAATAGATAGTCTAACCAAAACTCAGAAATTTTTCAAACAAATAGGAGGAACAGAGGAGGAACTGAGTAGCAGAGATGACCCTGAGATCTTGAGCCAAGAAGAACTACAACCTAGAATTAGAGGGAGGGAGAAAGAGAAGGAGAGGGAAGGAGACGAAGAGACACCTGTTAGAGAAGAGATAGGAGTGAGAACCAGAAGTCAAACAACAAGTAAACTCAACGAGGGATAGAAGTTAAGGGGTAAATGGAAAGAGGAGTGAAATTAATATCTATGAATAGAGGTTCATATTAAAATACAGGATCAGAGATATCTACAAAATAAAAAAATGGGGAAAATGTATACAACATTGGCAGAAGAAAAAAAGAGGAGTTGTACTATATATCAAAGAGGATATAACCTCAAAATTGATTTATAATGACATAATGGGGAGAATATTAATGGTAGAGGTGGACACACAAAACAAAAAGACATTATTAGTGGGGATATATGCCCCTAATAAAAATCAGAATGAATTTTTAAAAACTTTATATGAAAAATTGATAGAATTTGGCAACCCAAGAATTTGTATAATAGGAGATTATAATGCAAAAACAAACAACAAACAAGATTACATATGTGAACAAAAACAGTATAAAAAACGAAATATATTGCCCAAGAGATTTTTTGAGGTGGTTGAAGAACTAGGATTAGTGGATGTGTGGAGGAAAAGGAATCCAGGAGTGTCCCTGTTTACTTTCTACTCCAGCCCGCATAAATCGTGGTCTAGGTTAGATATGGCATGGGTAAATAGCGAGCTATGTAAGGAGATTCAAGATATAAAGATCTTAACCAATACTTGGGCAGACCACAACCCAGTACAGATAATTTGGAAAGACCGTATCCACAAGAAAAGTAGATGGACATTTAATTTGCAATTATTGAAAGAAGAAAACTATATTCAAAAAGCCAGGGAAGAACTAACCAATTTCTTCAAATTTAATATAAAAAAAACAGGATACCTCATTGCAGAACCTATGGGACACAACAAAGGCATATTTAAGGGGAATATCTATAGCTTATATTGCAAATAGAAAGAAGAAAAGATGGGAAAAACAAAATACTCTAACAAAAAAATAGAAAACCTGAAAAATAGGCAAATGGAAACTCCAGGGGATGAGCAAATTAGAAATGAATTAGTATTAGCTAAGCACGAAATGAATATTTTAGAACAGGAGGAAATAATTAAGAAATTACAATATACAAAACCAAATTACTTCGAATATGCAAATAAACCTGGTAGGTGGCTAGCGTACAAATTGAAAAAAGAAAACCAGAAAAGAATGATATACCAATTAGAGGATAAAAGTGGAACAATAGAGACGGATTTGGGGGTGGGGAGGAAATTGCAAGAGAGTATTTTGAGGATCTCTACAAGCAAGATGTAGTCGATCTAAATAAAATAAAAGAATATCTGAAAGAAGGAACTCTATACCCGCTATCAGATGATAAAAAGGAGTCGCTTAATAAAGAAATAACTTTAAATGAGTTAAAGGAGGTGATTAAAAAACAAAAAAGCAACAAAATGCCGGGTCCAGATGAATTTCCAAGCGAATTATATAAAGAGCTAGGAGAAATATTAGAGAATGTGTTGTTAGAGATCTGCAATGAGGTATTACTGGAAGCTAAAATTCCAGAATCATGGAAGGAAGCGTATATAACACTGATTCCCAAAGAGGGTGCAGCTGCCAATCAAATAAAGAATTATAGACCAATATCCCTTTTAAATTCAGACTATAAAATCTTTATGACTGTAATGGTGGAAAGAGTAAAAAGAGTCCTCAGTGATAAAATCCACTTGGATCAAAACGAATTTCTTCCCACGAGGCAGATTAGGTATAATATAAGAACGATAGTAGATATATTAGAATATTATGAAAATCATCCAGAAAGCCAAGTGGCCTTGGTCTTCCTGGATGCGCAAAAGGCTTTTGACAACTTAAATTGGGACTTTATGAAGAAACAGATTAATTTGATGGAATTTGGTGGTAATTTTGCAAAAATGCTTAACGCAATTTACACCACACAAAAGGCAAATGTATTAATGAATGGAGAGGCTACTAAATCATTTGAGATAAAGAAGGGTGTCAGACAGGGATGTCCGTTGTCACCTCTGCTTTTTATAACAATTTTAGAAACACTACTGGATATAATTAGACTGAACAAAGAAATTAAAGGAACTAAAATTAAAAGCCAGGAGTATAAGTTGCAGGCTTTCACAGATGACATGGTATTTGTCATAGAAGAACCAATAGACTCAGGAGCAGTATTACTAAATGAAATAGATAAATTTGGCAAATTAGCAGGATTAAAAATTAATAAGGAAAAAACGAAAATGTTAGTCAAAAATTTAACAAACAGTAAACAAAAAAAATTAGAAGAAAAAATGGGATTACAAATTGTAAATAAGATTAAATATCTAGGTATCTGGTTAAGATCCAGAATATTAATTTTAATGGGAGGATAACTATATCAAATTACTGAAACATATCGAAAAGGACTTGGAAAATTGGAATAAGATGCAAATTTCATTACTAGGCAGAATAGCAATGATTAAAATGAATGTCTTCCCTAAAATCCTCTGTTTCAAACAATTCCAATATTATTGGATAAATTTTTTTTCAAAGAATTGGATAAAATTGTTATGAAATTTATTTGGGAGGGAAAAAAGTGACAATGAAAAAAACCTAGCTACAGGATAATAAAAGCAAGGGTAGCTTTAGACTCCCTGACTGGGAGATTTATTATAAAGCGATGGTTCTAGTGTGGATAAAAGACTGGATCAAATTGGGAAACAAAAGAATTTTAACACTTGAGGGCCATGACTTGCAGATAGGATGGCATGCATTCCTGTGGAACCCAAACAACAAAAACCATTCATACTTTACCAGACATGTACTACGTAAATCTTTGATTAAAATTTGGACAGATATTAGAAAGAACCACTATATTAAAATTCGAGGTGGATTTCAATGATGGAGGCGATGTTTCATCCCAACACGATGGATATTAATAAAAAGCTTAAATACCACCAAATTCTAGATAACGAGGGAAGACTTAAATCGATACAGGAGTTAGAAACCCAAGGAATAACTATTGATAATTGGTCCTATTTCCAAGTTAAAATGAGATATAATAAGGATGTAAAGGAATATGGAGTTGAAATAAAAGATATGCAATTAGATAAAATACTTTTGGGTCCAGAGAAAAGTTTGATATCTAAATTATATAATTATTTATTAGAATACGAATTGGCTGAGGAAATTGTGAAAGGATCAATGTTAGCTTGGGCAAAAAATTTTGGTCGCAATATAGATTTGGATGATTGGGAGGAAATTTGGCAAAGAAATCTCACACTAATAAAGTCAGTATCACACAAGGAAAATCTTAACAAAATGATGTATAGATGGCATCTAGCACCCTCTAGATTAGTTAAAATATTTCTGACAGCAAACCCAAGCTGTTGGAAATGTAAAGAGAAAATAGGTACTTACTTTCATCTTTGGTGGACATGCCCTGACACGAAGAAATATTGGACAAAAATAAAAATGTGGATAGAAGAAATTACAAAAAGCGGCCTGGAGTGGAAACCGGAACTGTTCCTCCTGGGAATGATTAAAGGGGATCACCCCCCTAAGGAGAGATATTTGATCATCCACTTACTAACAGCGGCACGGATTTCGTTAGCGCAATCCTGGAAAAAGCCTAATGTACCACCTCTACACATTATCATTCAAAAAACATATGAGTGTGCCGAAATGGAGAGGCTCACGCTTAAACTAAATGGGAAGAAAGAGTCAGACTATTACCAAATATGGGATAAGTGGTACAACTGGGTAGAACGCAAGAAAAAGACCACGTAGAAGAAATGAACCCAAGAAACATATTATATTCAGCTGTACATATGGAATGTATAATCATAACAATGGTCTTAAGTTTCTTGTTCTCTCTTATTATTTAAATAATATGAAGGTTATATTGATTAATAACAGTTATAACCCAACAATAATATTAGCAGAGTATTGTGTATTATTATTCAGGATGTAAATTTAAAAAAAAACAATGAATATATGCCATTTATTAGTTATTATTGATTATCATGTTCTATCAAATTTGATATCCAATGTAAAAAGTAAGAAAAGTGCTCAAGTGCTCAATGCGCTATCTATATACTATTACTTCTCTACATTCTTAAGTTTGTACGTTAAGTTTATACGTTTTTAATTTTTTGTAAATAAAGTTGTTTTTAAAATTAAAATAAATAAATAAATAAACCAGACCAAAGCTGGTGATATGCCATTAATTCACCCATCAAGCATTAAATCTGGGGTGATCCGCTTTGAAGAGGACAGAAAGATCATCTTTAACTTTCATTTGCTGGGCCAAAAGCTACAATCCCAAAGGTGGAAGGGGTGAAGGCAAAAACCTGGATTTGGTCATCTTCATGTCTAAGTTAAATTCAATAAATTCAAAGCAATGGTTACAACTATTTTCCACATATTTAATTGTGGCCCCTTCTGTCTTGTTGAAAAATTATACAGGTAGCCCTCAACCTCCAACAGTTCATTTACTGACTATTGGAAGTTACATCAGAACTGAAAAATTGTGACTGTTTTTCACGCTTATAACCATTGCAGCATCTTCGTGGTGATGTGATCAAAATTCAAATGCTTGGCAACTGACTCATATTTATGACAGTTGTAGTTTCCAGGGTCATATGATCATCTTTTCTGGCAAGCCAGATTCACTTAGCAACTGTTTTATTTAATTTAACAATTGCAGTGGTTGACTTAACAACTGTGGCAAGATAGAACATAAAATGAGGCAAAATTCACTTAACTGTCTTGCTTGGCAACAGAAATGTTGGCCTCGATTGTGGTTGTAAGTTGAGAACTAGCTATAGTTCAGCAAAAGCTTTTCTGGCAGGACTGTTGGGTGATGAGAGGCTACACCTTCACAAACCATGAATGATAGATGTGAGAGTAACGTTCAGATACTCATTCCGGAGAGTTTTGACTCAGCAACAGTCCTGTATGCATATTTACAAGGTTAGGGAAGTTTATATCTTGTTTACCAGCCTGATTTTTGGAAAACTAATATTCCTATCGACTTTAGGGCAATTCAGAAGAAGAGATAGTAATCTGGGCAAATATAATAATCTATATCAATGCATGTATTGAAATCTTTTTCTGATGTTCCTTCTCTTTCAGCCTGGGGTTTTTCCTTCCCTCTCTTCCTTCATGAAGTTGTTTTCAGTGCTTAAATCAATCATTAGTCTCTGTTTATTTCGGCAAAGGACATAATTCTTTGGAGAAATATGTCCAGTCCCCAAGGCTATCATAGGAACATGACCTTTGCTACCTGTAAATGTTGTGTAAGATGCCTGCCTTCCTTGACAGCTGGGGTGATAATCCGCTTTGTCTCTCTTCAGTGATAGCTGATAAGTCTGTACAGAAATGTTGGCTGTCTTTTGCTCTCCAGGAGAATGCAAAGGAATGCAAGTTGGGTTCAAAATATTTATTCTAAAAGGGAATGGAGAAATTGTTCCCATCCAATTTGGCAGAAGCTAAAAGAGTGGAGGGGTAACCTAAAGTAGTTAGATGCCTATTTTCAAAATGAAATTACAATTTAAGAAGTCTTAAGATGAAATTCTTAGAATAGGAAGTTTTTGCAGAAGAGGGAATCAAATCTCACAAAAAGTAGATGGCTTCTTCCCTTCCCATTTATATATATATACGCTTTTTAAAAAACCATAGAGGAGATACACGAAGGGCTCATGTATTTGCAGAATATATATGTTCAATAACATTACCCACAAAAAAGGAAATTTTAGCCAGTAAAAGAAAACAACAGTTGCTATAAATATTCGTGACATAATGATAAAACATTGAGAAAAAGAATGATAATAGTAGCTAAAAAAATCTATTATTATAATGAAATCTACTATTATAATGAAGAAAATAGGATAATTTTATTTATAGGAAGTTTTCTCCTGCTCTTTCATAATTAAAAAAGTAACAATTAATAGATTGCACACCCAGGATTTTTATCTTCTGATACATTACAAATGATGTCTTTTAAAGTTACTTTCCACCAACTTTTCTCATTTTCTCCTCCTATAGTTTTTCTTGTTAAATGTTTATTTTAACACATGAACTAGTTATAACAACTCATGTAAAAATAAAAAATAAACATTACAACTAAAGAAAATTAATATACTTTAGAAGCCTTTTGAAAAATTTCAATCCACAATCTTTTTTGCAGTGAATTATTTTGCCATGCTGGGCTCCTGACCTTTGCACACCAGTTCTTATTTGTAGGCATATTATTTTTCTTCTTTTTTAAAGATGTTGGCTGATCAAAGTCATGATTTTTTTCCCAAATGGACCATGCTTTGGAACTTTGCTAAACCTTAGGTTAACCAAACAGAAAAAAAATCAAAAGGGACAAAATAATCCAAAATGATTTTGATGGCTTTATGACCAGAAACTTGTTACTTAAGAGCAGCACTAAAAGACACTAAATATAATTTCTCTACTGAGCCAATACTTCAGTTACTTTTGCCAAGGAAATATTTGTATAAATCATCTGGATATGTGTCCTTGGGATGCCACAGTTGAAAATTTATTATTCTCTTCAGTTCCCTATCTCATCAACCAAATTTCACAAGTTTATGAATTTATTCTCCAAAAGGGTCAAGTTCTTCCAAAAGGTGTGATTTATTCTGTTTTTCTAAATACCTAAAATTTGAAAGTCCATGACGGTTGCTGTTTTTTTACCAAGTGCTGCTGATGGCAATACAAGCCAAATAAGAATCCTTTAGAAGATGAGATTCTGATGGAAACAAAGTAACAATTAGACGAATGTCCTGCTATTAATGATCTGCCTTTCTCTCATTCATGATGTATTTCCAGTGTGGCTCTGCAATGCTCAGTCTTGAACAAGAATGTAATCCTTTGAACAGGCTACCCTGTCGAATGCTTTGCAAATGCATATGGGATGCGAACTCCTTTTCCTCTTCTTTCATGCGTGATCACCGGAAGAACGTTTGCAGGCAACCAGAATCACATTAAATGGTTGAGTCAGTTGCAGTGGGCTTTATTATTATTATCATTTTTTCCTCTCTCATTCTCTCTCTCTCTCACTCCCTCTCTGGCTAGCAAAAGAGGATGGATGAATGGGGTCATGCACCAAGTCCCCTGCAGTTCACCATTATTTTTGGTGAATAAAGGGTGGCTAAGGTTGACTGGAATGTCAGCAAACCTTTCATCCCTCTTCCTTTCAGCTGTCTGTGTTCTTATCCACAACCCATACAAAGATCCTGGGCTGAGTTTTCACATCCATGGCCAGCTGGCTCCTTCTGCATAATGGGCAAGAGTGGGCATTTGCTTTCTACATTTGCAGAGGGAAAATGCCAGAAGATATTTACCACAATGTGCTCAAGGTAGGATTGGCCTCTCTTTCCCCCTGTTTCTTAAGGAAGGAGTGGGGCCTGCAATCTCCCCATATGGAAGGTTGGGGTTGAGGATATTTAATTTCGAAATTAGAGTGCCCCGTAAGGAAGGCCAGAAGGTGGAGCCGTCGCAGGCCAGATGTGAACTGGGATAGGTCAGAACTGGTGAGAAAACGCATGTGTCCTTTGTGTGCATGTATGTGCATGTATGTATGCAGTGTGTGTGTGTGTGTGTTTATGTGTTTGTGTGTGTGTACATATATGCATGCATACATACTCCTGACATTTTGTTTTAATAGATGACCTCAAGTTTTAATAATCAGGGAAAGAGGGAGAAAATTTGTCTTCATACCAGACATAATTTTATATTCTTCTATCTATGCATTTCTTTTTATTTGCCTTTGCATGTTTCCTTAGGAGTTGTTCTTCCTTCCCCTTTCAGCCCTTCAGCTATTGTAGCTGCCAAATGCAGGCCACGTAGGCACATAACTTCTTGAAAATATTATTGTTGCTTTGTGGGGTTTTTTAGGAAAAATCTTGCCTTTCTGCAAATATGGTAGTTACTTCAAACTGTTTTTCCACTGGGTGGGTCAGCATTTTGTGTGTCTCAGAAATAGAATAAAATAGAATTTTTTTATTGGCCAAGTGTGATTGGACACACAAGGAACTTGTTTTGGTGCAAATGCTCTCAGTGTACATAAAAGAAAAGATACATTCGTCAAGAGTCATCAGGTACAACACTTAATAATGGTTGCAGGGTACAATAAACAATCAAATCATACTAGGAAACTGTCAAACCTGTACTAGTTATAGGTTCTTCTTTGAGGAAGAGTTGGGGACAGCCTAAGTACTGTGTAATTGCTGGGGTTGTTTATGTTTGTAATACCATGGATATCTCCAATTACATAATTCAACTCCCAGAATTCCCTAGCCTACTGGAAATAAATATGCTGTTGCAGAAATAAATATGCTGTTAGTAAAGGTCACAGCATGCTGGTGGAGGGAATTCTGGGAGTTGAAGTCCAGATATTTTAAAGTTGCCAGGGTAGAAAAATATTGCTATTGTATAAAACAACCACTGTGTAGAACTGCAGTCCTTTCAGCTACTCAAGTGACACTTCAGTGGTAAAGTTGGAATATAGGAAATGTTTTTCTTACCTTGCAAATAGATTGTGGTTATATTCCAGATTATATACTATCTGCAACATGTAGTCTCTGGCATTTATGCATTGTTACCATTTCCACTTCCCAATTCTTCAAGACCAGTTTGAAGATTATTGGTAACTATCTTCTTTTCTGCCGATCTCTCAATGCTAAACATTGGACACAAGAATATCATTTAGTCATTGCTCCATTCTAAGGTGTTACAATTCCCAGAGTAACAAAAATCTTCTCTTCCCTTCAAAAGGAAAATAAAAGAAATGTTTTAACCTTTTTTTAAAATTTCACATCAGATGCTTTTTTTCTGGTCATGTTCAAAAAAATCAAAGTACTTCCTATGAAGGAGGGTTATAAAGCTACCAAGTCATCCTTCCCCTTAAAAAAAACATTAAGGCCACTGAAATAAGTAGCTGGAAGTTTTTACAAAGGGAGTAGCTGAAGTTTCATTAAAATGAAATATTTTATGTGGGTAGGTAAGCAGGTAGGATAGATAGATTAGACAACCCAGAATGATAACCATGTTTTAGGACAAACCAAAGGGTGAAACTGCAGAAATAACTAGAGTGGGGGAAAGGATGCCTAGGAACAGATTATTTTCACCCTGGGGAAAATGTGAAACAATTCAAAGAGTCAACATAAGGTTAGAATTAAAGAGAGACAGAGAATATTCCAGGTATCGCCTACATCCAAGCTCACCTTTCTGCATATTCAGAGAATATAAAGGTTTAAAACAACAACAGGAAGGAACAGAGCTAGTTTCTTGCAAAAACTAATCTGGGTCCTTTTTAGGAACACAATAAATTTATAATAGATGAGTGGAAACAAGAAGCTGGTTTGGTAGACATTCAAGATCACCATTCAAGACTTGGTAGTCATTCAAGATTTGACAATCCAGTGGTCACTCATTATGAGAAAGGACATGAGATCAGTGAAAGGTGACATGATAGCAGTGTCCCAATATCTAAGGGTTTGCCAAAAAGAAGGGGGTGTCTCAACCTATTCTCCAAAACACCTGAAGGCAGGACAAGAAGCAATAGATGGAAGCTAATCAAGGAGAGAATTTAGAATTAAGGAGAAATTTCCTGACAGTTAGAACAATTAATCAATGGAATAACTTGCCTCCAGAAGTCGTGGGTGCTCCAACACTACAAGAAGAGACTGGACAACCATTTGTCTGAAATGGCAGGGGGTTGGACTAGAAGACCTCCAAGGTCCCTTCCAACTTTGCTATTCTGTTATTTTATACTTGGGTTTCATTAATTTCTTCTTGTAAGAAAAGTACACTAAGCAAAGTCATGTTCAGACCCTCCTACAATGGACACAGGAAAACTGGGTTATATATAAATGTCCATGTCATTTATTGGAATATGGAAAAATTGGATGCTGAAACTAATCCTTTGTAAGACCAAAAAAATTCAGGGATTAATGGATGCTTTCACAGATCAGGAAAGGAGTGTGTGGATAACAGATAGATAGATAGATAGATAGATAGATAGATAGATAGATAGATAGACAGACAGACAGACAGACAGACAGACAGACAGACAGACAGACAGACAGACAGACAGCTGAATAGCTGAATGGACGGATAGGATAGGATAAGGAATTGCAATTGGACTGGACTGGAAAATGAATTCCCTCCTGTGAAAAATAAATAAATAATGCAGAAGATCACTGCTTTAGATGTGTTGATGTAATCACAGAATGTCAAGCTTAAGTTAAGAACATTTTTATATACTGTATAGTTCTTCCCTAATCTCAGGGTTAGCCTACTATAAATTCATCCACTGCAAGGTTTTCTACCTCTCTTGTGCATTCAGGTGGCTCTGTCTCCACATAAACATCATTAGCTGGAAGTACAAGAAAGTTATGACAAAGGAAAATATTACATGGGAATTTGGCAGGGTGCAACAGGTGCTTATTACCTGCCCTTCCTTTCTTTAGCAGTAAGTAGGTGGCTTGTTTATGGGGATTGATACGTGTAGTCTGTTGGTTTTAGGCTCAGAATCCCAGTTATTTAGTGTTGTAACGTTCTCCCAAAGCCCTTCTGTCTAGAAAGTCTTGAGGGTATCCAAAACTGAGAACCACTTACTTGTGTTCAAAGATGACTTCAGGCCTCTTCAGAAAATCCCTTAAGGAACATAGATGTTAAATTTGCAGAAGAGGAAAGCTGAAGCAGAAAATATAGTTTGCATTTGGTTTGTTTGTTTCGGTTTTCATTTGGTTATTTTTCACATGTTAGATAACTTACAACTACAGATAGTATGTTAATCAACTGAAGCACAATGCACAGGAAAGGAATAAACTGAATTTCAGCTGAAACAGGCAGTGCTATGTGTACACAGCATTGTACACAGGTAGTCCTCAACTTAGGACCACAATTGAGTCCAAAATTTCTGTTGTTAAGTGAGAGTGAATTTTGTTAAGTGGATTTTGCCACATTTTTTTACCTTTCTTGCCTCAGCTGTTAAGTGAATCACTGCAGTTGAAAACTTAGTAACTCAGATATTAAGTGAATCTAGCTTCCCCATTGACTTTGCCTGTCAGAAGGTCTCAAAAGGGGATCACTTGACCCCAGGACAGAGTAATTGTGATAAGTACGAGCCAGTTGCCAAGCATCTGAATTTTGGTCACATGATCATGGGGATGCTGGAAAGGTTGTAACTGTGGAAAACAATCCTAAATCACTTTTTTCAGTGCTGTTGTAACTTTGACAGTCAGTAAATGAACTGTTGTAACTGAAGGACTACCTGTATTGAACTAAAGAACCCTTCCTTCCTTCCTTCCTTTCTTTCTTCCTTCCTTCCTTCCTTCCTTCCTTCCTTCCTTCCTTCCTTCCTTCCTCCTTCCTTCCTGTTCAAATGCAATAGTACATTAACAGTATAACTTTTATGTTATCAGCTATTAAAATACAGCAGCATAACTAGTCAAAGTTAACCAACGTCATATCCCATTGACTTCAGTGTGAAGCCTAATTTGCCTCATGTTCAATCACTGGAATTGAAACTCCATTCACTGTAGCTGGATAGCACCAATCAATCTCATTTTATTCTAATCAATAATCTGATCAGATAACCTCATTTCATTCTTGGAAATGATAGAAGTGTCTTATATATTGTCAGCTGGGGCCATGGGTCACCCTAAGAAACCATTTATAGCTGATACTGCAGAATCTACCCTTGATAAGGACACACCATTATTGTTCCTTATTGTCCCTACACTGAAGAAGGCCCCATAAAGACTGGGAAGAGAGATAGGATCATGGGTGGAGCTTTGTATGGTATTCAGTTGATTTAGTTGGATGGAATCCACTCCACAGAGGGAAAAAACATAATATGTAATTATCAGGTATAGTTCTTTTTTTAAAGAATTGAACAGCTACTGTGAAGGTAGAGGACTGAAGTCAATCACTTGGATGGAATTCTCACACCAAGATTTTTTTGTATTATTGAGCACATATTAATTATTACTCTTCAAAATACACATTAGAATATTTGTTGGCAACTTCTAAATAATCTCAAAGAGGAGAAAGTAATGTAGTATAGTGCAGTGATATATTTTGTTACAGAATGAAAACCACAACTTTCTTACTATGAACAGTTCTACTTTCTTTAAACTAGCAACTTCTAGAATTCAGAATTTTGTATTATTGGAATACACTTAGCTTCCAAGCAAAGCCAAGATAGCCTTCTTATGCCAAATTAAATAACTTTTCGTATAAATGTTTCACTATTAGTTGCTCCCCAAATCTTACCTGGAAATTCAGAAGTCTTTCCTGTTGCCAAATGATCATATATATTTGACAATGCCAGTAATTAAACTTATTTGCCACTTGATTGCAAAGAAACAATTCTTTGTTAATGTGTTACATCTTTACTTACTGGATAGTAGATACCATATAGTAGAAGCCAGTAGAATTTATCTCTGAAATAGCAGGGTTGAGTCTGGGCTGAGAATGTAAGTTAACTTTTATTTTACTTGGTTGGATCATGGATCATATGAAAAGAACACCTTTTATATAAGTACTAATGCTATCCCAAAAAATTAAAAATAAAACACAAATTTTAAAATGTGAAGCACACCTCAGTAGGATGTTGACACTGGTTCAACTTTGTTTTTGAGCATGAGTCATTGTATGGTATAGTGCCAGTTGTTAGGGTAGAGATCCCTTTTTCTACAAAGTCTTCATTTTACTGGCTAACAATAATTGAATTTTATGCTAACAAGATTATTGCTTCTTACCAAAAATTAAGCCATTCAAATGCTGCATCCAAAATTAAGAAATAGTTGGTCTTCTACTTCTTCCTAGGTTTACCAGCTTCTTATTGTAGACGATACCTATTAAAAACAAAGGATGGCCAATATTATATTAAATAATGATATCAGATTACATCATCTTATATATCATACTTATCATAAAATTCAGCGTAGTTGCTGTTATGTGAAGCCCAGATTTAAATACCATATGTTTTACCTGTATCTTCAGTATTAACGTTATTGGTGTAATTTTTCTGCAGTACTGAAAACAGTTAGTCAAAAAAGTTTCAGCTCTAAAACTGATGATTGATTTATATCTGGGGAGACAAACTTTGCCCCAGAAACTCAAAGCCAAGGACAGGCTTACTTTTACGTTCAGGAAGATGTTTAATTCCAGCTCTTAGAACATCAGCATTTGTTACTGGAAATGAAATGATGCAGGTTACAGAAGAAATGCTAAAGTATCTGCCTTTACTTGGATCATATTTCTTAATCAACAGAACAATAACAGGCCTTTTAAGGTGAACCCCCATCCCGTTATCCTTGCGTGTATAGCTGGGCCTGTGGTTTTATTTTGAAAATTGTACATGAAAATTAAAAATGCCAGACTAAAACAGGTCAAAACATTTCTTGTCCAATGTCAATAACTGATATATTCTGAATCTCCAAGAATCTATTTTACTGGACTGGAAAAGAGATATTACCAAGAACTTTTTCTGGTCATAACCTAGTGACTTAGATTCTGAAGGAGAAATCTAGAGAATATAGATGAAGAATGAATGAAACCCTGTTAGACTATGAACCAATGGTAAAGGATTATAAAGGACAAATAAATGATTTTTTTAAAAAAATTAAATTAAATTTCCAAAGTGTAACAATTAAGGTTTTAAACTTTGCATTTGTGTAATGTGTATGTAAGGGAGGTGGTCTGGTTGGTGTGCAAAGTTTTTCTCTCTCTTTTGATTTTAATTAAGGAAGCCCAGGTGGTAACTCAACATAGCAAACATATTTTCCTAACCTTTATTGTACCTCATTAGAATTCTCTCTTTTAAAAGGATTTCTAATTATATTGTCTAATAAAACTAAACCTTAGAGATCATTTGCATATTATATGAAGAAATCTCATACAATAAACTCACAGTGGATTCAATTAACATAATAGCTAATTATATATCCCATCAGCCTTTTGAGTGGTTCAGCATTCATGTTTCTCCTGCACTAGCCTAAAGCAAATGGGGGAGTGTGTGAACAATTGAGTTTTCATTTTTAAATACTGACCCTTAATAAATATTGAAAATTGGAATATTGTTCCCAATGACGAAGGTTGTGATTTTTTTTCTGCGTGGAAGAATCCAAAGAGATGCATACATCTATTCATTTCTGTATGGATCTACTTCTAGTTGTGCATATTTATGGATGATTGTAGAGATATACACACACAAGCAGGCGTAAACCAGATATAGTGAAACCTGGATAGAAGAGAGGGGGAAATTCTAATATGGAAAGTAGTATTCAGAAATATTAGATTGTCTGTCTGGGTTTTGGAAGCTGTCCGTCTGTACCAGTTATGTTTTTATTTATCTTTCCACATCCCAATTGTATTCTTGGCGAGTTGCGTTCTCTATCAAGGCAGAAATTTACAATGAAATTAGCAGAGACACAGTAATGAACTGGATCATGAGCTTCCATGTAATTGCCTGTTATGAAGGTGTCATTGTTGCTTGTAATGAATTTTCCATCCTGGGGCTTAAAATTGGCTAAAATATCTTGGAGTTGTGGTGTGTCTTCATTCTTCCTCACGCGAAGGTGCATTGTTGTTAACTTTTTTTCCCCTCTTCTTTTAGATTTTGTGATCTTGGAAAGACTATCTGAGCGCTGGTTTGAGAGTCGTCTTCTTTTTTTTTTAACCCCTTCGGCATGCTCTGAAAGATTTGGCAACACAAGTGATTTCCTTGAAAATGTTTAGGCTTAATCCACTCTGCTGCTAACATCGTTTCCACATGCAACAAACATCCAGCTAGGGAAATGGAGGGGGTTTTGTTTTGGTTTTTTTTGAGGGGGTGGGTGTTGTTCCATGTTGCTCTGTTGTGGTTGTTTGAAATGATGGCGAAATTTGATGCAGAATAAGATGCCTTTCTTTCTTTTGAATGACGGCTGACTTGTTATTCATATTTTAATGAGGTTACAATCTCTGAGGCAGCTTTTTCAGGGCGGAGGCCCCACCAGGGTGATTACAATAGGAGCTGTCTATTGACAAGTACCATTCAGAATCTTTAGGGCTTTCATAGAATTGCTTTTGGTTTCTGCCCCTTGTCCAATCCCCCCCCACCCCATTTTATTATTAAAGCAATTTTGAAGTATACTTAACTTTGGGAGGGGTGGTTTTGCACGGGTGGTTATTTGATATATCTTTCTCAAAACTCTACGCAAGTGGAAATATAAATTGTGATAACCCCCTTAACTCGGGAACCAAGAAAATTATACAAAAGCAGAAATGCTATTGCCTGTCTTGAATTGGTATAAGAACCTCATCTATTAACGTGTGTATGAATTTTGGCGAGGGTATAATTTGGCCTGCTGCATCTCCTTGTACGCAAAACTCTGCTAACAGAGACTTTATTTTTCTTAGCAGTTTTGTAAAACAAGAAAACCATCTGTATGTCTTGTGTTAAATTTAGTTATGGGAGAAGAGAAGAAATATTGGGACTTTATTTGTTGTGGCTACTTTGTTAAGTATAAAAATAGGTTATTGAAAATGGCCATGAAAGCAAGCAAGTCCCGCAGAAATATATTGGGGTGTGCAGAGTGTATACCTCTTCTTTCTACATGCCTGCATAAATTATTCTGTACGTGTTTTATATCTGTATAGGATCATTACCACCAAACTTTCTTTTGGAGTAGGAACTTCCTGCGTACATGTCAGACATGACACACTAGATCATTCACTGTTTCTTGAAGACTTTGTATATTCAGAAACAGAGGCTAATACCTGCTTATTTCAAAGCAATACAAAGATTTTTAGGCTCAAATTGAAGTCTAGCTTTATATTCTGATTATCTTAATATATATCCAATTGTATGCTTTAAGCCTAAAGCAATTCTCAAATATTTTTGTACTTTTCCCTTATGTTTGATACCTCACCACCTTTCATTGGGTTGGAGATATGTGTGTGTGTGTGTGTGTATGTGTGTGTGTATCTCCAAAATATCTTCCTACTCCTCCCCCAAATCTTAGCTAAATACCCAATCTGCTTTTTCAGAAAACACTGCAGATCTTTTTTGTTTAAAATAGTCATCTGAAAAACAGCGCAATTTGAAATATGAAGCTATTCTGTTTAACAGCCTCATCCTTCTATTTTAATTACCCATGGTTAGTGCAAGTTCAATTCTAGGAGGTCTACTTAGAAGTAGATCTTGTGTGCTTTACTCACCATCAATACACAGGAAGATATGTTTAAGCATTGCAATAAATGGGCCTAAATATTATTAATCTTATTTATTTGCATCAGACACTTAAGACCCTCATAGCTAAAGAACACCCAAGTATACTGTAGATGCAGCCTAGACAAAACTTTCTAAACTATCATTCTCACTACATTATTGTAGTAGATGTCTTTTAAATCAAATCATTCATCTCAATGAGTTCAAGACAAACTTTGTAAAATAAAGAAGTGTTATCTGTTTAACTCACGAAGTATCGCGAAGAAAAAAAAGGTGAGGCTACCTCTGCTTTTGTTTCAACTAGGTGCAAATGTCTTACGTGGGGAAAAAATAAGTCTCCATTGAAATTAGCAAGAAGTTCTTCCAAATAATATCAGAGTACCTAGCTTTGCAATGCCTACTCCTAAAGGTGGAGAAAAGTTGTGCCAAGCTATACATTTCACATAATGTTTTTGGAAACATGCTATGCAGTGTCTATATTATAGGAGAGGGATATATTTTTTGAGATTTGAGAATGTGCACACACACACACACACACAAACATACAAATATGTTTGTGCGCATGTCTGTGTTCATTTTTTTATTTATGATTTAGCCTTCAATATAGCAGATGAAGGAGAAAGAAGAAAGGAAGGATGGAAACAAGGAAGGGACGTTTCCTACTAGCCTCTTTTTTTTTTTTTTTGATGTTGATCTTTTCTGGTTCTTTCTTATTTCCATAAGTCTTAGGTTTCTAACTACAAGATAGGACAAGGTGAAAGGAGGGAAGTTTATTGTAAAAAAAAAAAGGCCTACTTCAAGAGATGGGGGGTCAGAGAGAAGGGACTCTAAGCTTTAATTTTAATTCTCCTGCCTTCATTTCCCTGATTTGTGACCAGATGGTGGTGAAGGAAAGGACACCCTTTGTGTAAATGGAGCACACATATGAAAGTCCCTTCTGTAATGTAATCATTGAGACCGGAAGGGTTCATACTGCGTGTGAAAAGAGACAATAGGGATGGGATATATCAACACTGAAGAAATCGAGTTCATTTGTGATTCAGGTTCTTTGACTCTGGTTGTCATGATAACTTCCTCCTTTGATCAGCAGAGGGTGAAGAGTGGAAATCTTCTAAAGGCCCAAAGATGCAGCTCTGCTGTTTACTGTGCACTTGGCTTCAATTCATGCCCTCTTCCGGAAGAAGCTCCAGAGATGGGCTCATCGTGCACCTTGACCTGTCTAGACGGGAGAGAAGTTTTTTTTGTCTCTGTTACCAAGAGCAAGGGGTGCTCTTTGACCCTTGTAGCATTGACTGCTGAGACCCTCGCTAAGTACGTAGGTACTGTGTGTCTAAATGTGGTCCCCTGAATTCTTGCTTAATTCTGAAGGAAGAGGAAAAGGCGAAGACATGGCCCAGCTGTTTGAAAAGAAAGCCTGAAATAGTAGATTCTGGGAGAAGTACAGTTTTGTAAGTGATTATTTTCTTTGCCCAAACCCTTGGGAGGAATTAAACAGCTGCAAGTGACTTGACGAACAGCAAGTCAGACTAACTGAAGGATGGGTGTGTGTGGTGTGTTGGAGGGTAGGATGTTTGGAAACTTTGCTTTGGTAAAAGAAACGAAGCACATTCTAACAAGGAATCTATTAAGACTTCGCTGAGACTTGGAAAACGAAGTTTCTCTCTTTATAGGTTGAGTTTTGAACATAAAATATACCACTGCAATTTTAAAAAAAAATTAAACCCATCTTGCATTTAAAATCAGCTTACAATGGCATGTATATTTTCAGGCTAAAAAGAATATTTTATTAGCACCTTAAATGTTTAATTATTTCCAGGCTCATCCTAGATTTAGCTGACATTTTTAATTATATATGTAATACGATATCAGACAATAATTATGTAGATACGGAGATCTGGAGGCATTGTTCTGTACTGTCAATCCGGGTTAAGGATTCTGTGTTTATGTACGCCTGCAGGATTTTGCTTTGGTAAAATCTGAAAAATGTATGTTTCTGTAAATCTTTTTCTTTAGATTCCTTTTGCAAAGTCAGAGACCTTCTTAACAGACATTTTGGAAAATATATGCGATCGGATGAATGATTACAAACTTGAGGATGATCCTGTAACTAAGAAAAGGATATTCAAGAGATATGCTCCGAGGAAGGATGAGGAAATATATCCAATTTATAAACAATATTTCTTTTATTCTGATGCTTATAAACCCTTGAAATATGCGGTAAGACAACAGAATAAACTAATGACTTTGAGGGTGAACTGTTTTCACCCTCACCCTTGCGATACTGTAGATTAATTTGCTTCCTGAATCTATATTTAAGGCTTTTATAGTGTTTGGGTATTTTTCAGGCCCTGAGTTAATTTGTCTTAAATAATAATAAATGGGACAGGGTGGGTTAAAGCAAGAGAAACACCATGGCATATAGATCTCAATATTCTTCAAAACAAGTATGCATGGGTAATGCCACTCTATTTTCCCTTTGGGATATCAAATATTTAAGTTTAAATCATTTTAAAATAAAAGATAGAAAAGCAACACAAATACTGATTTACCTTCCATGATTTTCAGCAATGTGAATCTAAAGACAAACATTGGCTACTCTATTCTGCAAGAAAACATGAAATTGTGACGCTAGGTTTTACATTCAGATTTAAAGATTGCTAATTCAAATACTATTGAAGTGATGGAGAGTTTAGTTATTGTTTTTTTTCCACCCACTTTTCTTTCTTTGGACTTTGTTGAGAGAGCTAGAATGGAAGTCTAGAGCAAAGTGACACAAGAGTGTCATTCTTGAGCTGGCCTATGCTTCAAGCATCAACAAATGCTCATGAAAATAATATTTTCATCAAAGGCCTGTGAAAAAAGAAAGAAATCTGGAAATATATTTGCCTGCTCTTCCAAAATTAGACTTGTGGAAAAAAAAGCAAGTCTTGTTCTTTTAGAAGGATTTACTTCAAGATTCTAATAGGTCTGGAGTTCTTGTAGAGTATTCTAATGCCAGTTACATTCCTTGCCAAGAAAAGTTGCTTCCTTTAACCAAATTAACAACTGATCTTTAACAGTTACCACAATGATCAAATAAAGAATTTGGACAAAGAGATTCCTGCAGGAATCTCATCAACTACTGATTTTGCTTTCTATTTGATTCTAAAACCAAGAAGGTTGCTTTAGGATCATTCAAACTGTTTCGCAAAATTCTAAATAAACGTAAGAGAGCATTTAAAATGTTACGGAACTAATATTTGAAATTTCATTTTTTAAAAACAATTTTTGCATTACAAAATCCGTAGAGACTTATTTCATGTGCTGAAGCAGTATTTAATTAAGAATGCACATCATGCATGAGATTTGAATCTAAGAACTGGATTCTTGGGGGTAGGGGGATAATTTTATGGTAGAATTGGGTACTTTTGTGATAAAAGTTGGTTTCCTGGTTATTATTAAGGGCATCTTATAGAATGTTTCCCCCTTGCTGGGATTCTCTGTAGATTTTGGGGAGAGGAGCTTATAGCCAATGCTTAAGGCCAAGAGACCAAGTAAAGTTTCATTGGGAGGAGCCCCAATGCTGACCAAGTCAGAAATAAAACTTACGTTATACAAAGTCACTGATGCTTTCTTCATTTTGAAAAATAAGTTATTATTTGGTGATATAGTGAAATAGTTTCTTTCCCCATATGCACATACTGTACATGTTTTATCCATCCGTCCATTTCAAAGCATTAGCATCAATCCCTAGAACCGTTTCAACCAACTGTTTCACAAAATGAATAACCTGCATTAAGCGGGATCATTCATCGTCCACTTTCAACAGATAGAATTTGAATGAGCCTGTAATGAAATTTCAGTATATTGTTAATGCTGTGTACTGTTAACAGGACAAAAGAATAACAACCCCAAATTGTCTCCCTTGACAAGATATCCTTTGGTTGCTCTGTGTAAATGGCCTTGTTTAGTTCTTTGCTGCTGTTTTTCCTCTTTACAGTGTGAAACTATCATAGAACAGTATGAAGATGAAATATTCTCAGTTATCACTCGGGAGTCACACTCTCTGGCTGACAAGCTGTGCATTGAAAAATCAGGTACTGTGTCTGATGTAACATGTGCTTCTTTCTCAACAGCAGTTCTCCCTCCACCCTTCTCCCTCCCCCATCCCCCCCAATCCATGTTGTATTGCTGGGATGCAGCAAAAAACACTTTGGAAAATAACATTTTCTAGATTGAAGGTCTATGGGCATTGCCCTGCCAAGGAAAGTTGGTTAAAGAAAGGAGAAATAAATTTGCCTATTCATCCAAACGAACAATATTTATTTTCTTTTGGGGTGTATAGGTAAATATATATCTTTTAGAAGGGTTTACTTCAGGGTCTGGAGTTCCAGTAGAGTATTTTAATGTTGGCTAAATTCCCTTCCTAGAAAAGTTGGTTCCTTTAACTAAATTAACATCTGATTTTCAACTATTATGAAGACTAATAAAAATAAAAATAGAATTTAAGCAATGGTATCTCTGCAAGAATCTCTTCATCTCTTCATTTTGGCTTCAGTTTCATGTAGTTGATTCTAAAACCAAGAAGGTTGTTTTAGGACTACCCAATCTCTTGTGTCAAATTCTAAATAAATATAAACATTAATGCTATGGATAGTTACTTGTATAAGACCACAAAATAAGCTGGATCTTAGCAGGAAAGTATACATAGGATGAAGTTGCTAAACCATCACATCTGAATGAGCAGATTGTAAAAATAGGTGACTGGATGTTTTTAAAAAAAACTGATATAGATAAATAATAAGATCTAATGTTAACACTAGTTAATAGGGCCAATTAGTGGGTAATAGAAGAATTCATAAGACTGTGGGGGAGTAATTAATAATTACATGGTCTAAAAATTTGTAATTGTTAAAAAAAATCTATTGCAAATAAAAGATAAATTATTTAAATTTCATCTATCACTTGGTCACAATATAATTGATGTTCTTAATATAGTAGAAACAAATTATCCCACATGGTCACTTTTTAAACTCATGTACAGTTTGCCTTTTTCCTTCTTAAGTTTTCAAACACTGTGAAAGTAAAGAGAAAAAGGTAGAAATAAGCAAGAAGAAAGAGAAGTATAGTATGAGTCAATTTCCTCCAGCATGTTAATCTCATTTTGAAATTTGCCTTTGTTTTAAGGCACCTTTTCTCCAATCTATACATTTTTCAGTTTCTTCTTTCTTCTTCTTGACAAAGGAAGATGTGATATATTGGATTCTTAGGATACATTGTATGCACACTTATCCAGGTAGTAACCTTAAATAAATAGGATTCATTTAAAAATAAATAAATGTGATAGAATCAAGCTGAGTCGAGGCTGTGGTCTTTTTTTTTTAATTCATATTTATATGCGCCTTCTCCAAGACTCAGGGCTGCTTACAATTTTGGGATACAACCCAGTGTGCTCAGCAATAGCCTTCATTCCATTGTATATGCCTGCTTATTACTAAGCAGCATTTTTTTTTTACAAAGTCAGCTAATTGCCCCCAACAATCTTGGGTCCTCAATTTACCTACCCCGAGAGGATGGAAGGCTGAGTCAACCTTGAGCCTGGTGGGATTCGAGCCTGCACTAATTGCAGGCAGCTGGAACTTAAATGCAGGCATTTAACAGCCTGAGCCACCAAGGCCCCTGGTTAATAGTGAAAATAATGGGTCTTTTGGTCAGGTCAGTATCTGTCTGCCTGCCTGCCTGCATATATGTGTATCATCTATCTGACTATAAATCATAACTTCAAGACAACTGCAGTATTCTCATTTTGATAGTGTGGCTCTCTGCAATTTAATAGTGTTTGAGAAGTTGGTGACCTTTGATCAGAAGCTATGGGACTTATTTCCCTCTAATAATACTTAGAGTTGTGAAGCTAGATTGCTCTTGTAAGCCAGTTTACATAGTCTAACTCTAAAGTGTGTTTAGGATTGTGACAAAATTCTGCTGACTAGAAAGAAGGGTGAGAAAGGCTATCAGGCCAACCAAAGCCATAAACATTTCTCCTTGAAGAACTGAATAGAAATGTTGAGGAGGAGGAGGAGGAGGAGGAGAAGGAGGAAGAGATTGTCATGGTAGTTTGCTATTAATGCCTGCATCGGTTATTTACAAGAAACAAGAAAAACAAATGATAGGAAAGATCAGCACTTGAGTCTGACCCTGTAAAATCTCTCAGGATTATAAATATGGCTGACATGCTAAAGTGAAAACTCAGAAGGTAAAGTAAACAACCATACATTCTTTCTATTGCTTCAGTAAGTAGAAAGTTTTTAAAAGATCCCCTTCCAAATGCTGAAACACAGGGTTTTCAAAAAGAAAAGAAAAAGGGGAAACATACTCATTCCAATCCTACTCTTATAAAAATATTCAGCTTTAGCAAAGCAAGCACTTGTGTTTCCTAGCTGATGTCTGCCTCAAGACTAGCAGAAAAATCACATTTTCCGGAAATTGCCCTATAAATGTAAGAAACAAAAGAGCTTAACAAAATGTAAGAAAACCCTGTGGGTGTTGAATGTATCCAACTCATTTCCCATCTCTACAAATCATATTATAGCTTTGATTATAAGCTTCTTTAAATGCTGTTAGTTATTTCCACCAGCTTATGGTTTGCAATGGACATATATAACATACCAATATGAAATTTCTGTGGGGAAAAAAATGACTTAGTTGAAGTAGATAATTGTGTCAGTATGCATTTCTCTGCAACCCAAAAGGTAAACATTTCTGTGTGAAATGTTTTACAAGACACACTTTAGCGACTGTGACATATTTGTGATAGTATACAAGAAAGGTGCCTTGCAAAGCATTTACTGATTTATGTACCTCTTTCATCAGAGGAGGGGAAAATGCTGAGCCTCACTACCTTATTAAAGGCAATATACGATAAATCCTCTATGAATTTAATTCCTTATCCTATAATCTGTCAAACTGAGGCAACCTTTAGCTAGAAAAATACGTGGTGTTTCCTCCATGTTTACATGATGATTGCATCTGGTGTTTCATTAAAAAAAGCCAAAAACTCCTTCACAAGCTATGTTAAAAAGATGAAGGTTGTTTTTTGTGTTTTGGGGTTTTTTTTTGATACAGACAACCATGGATCAGTTATCTGTCAAAAGATTTCTTTGATCTCGCTTAAAATCTCTATATTCCTCTTTCTACCAGGAAGGAATCAAAAGAGCGAAACAGCCTTTATCTATTCTTTTTCACAGTTCTTACGAAGATATTTTTTCCTCCACTTAAAGCAATTGTTTCTCAAGTTAATAGACATTGTGGTCATTAGCTGGAAACTAGGATTTGTTGTAGGATCACTGGCATTCATATAAATGATAACTCAGAATTTATTTTTGTGCCAGTGAAGTCTACCTAAACAAAATTGGGGGGACATTAATTTGCCCAACTATTATTTTGTAATTATGCTGTTTACAAGCAATAGGATTAAGACATTGGTCAAGAATGTAGTATTCTTGGATTGGTATCAGTTCATTTGTTTCTGCAACATAATAGACTGCCTTTATGTCCATCTGTCCCCAACCCATGATTATCATTAAGGTAATATAGAGGTTTCCATTATTCTAATCGGCTTCACGTGCTCATAACTCTGAAAAATTATTCTCTTTGGCTGAAATTTTTCATTCTCATCCCAAAGGTGAATTTATTTATGTATGTAGAAAGCTTGAGCAGAAGCCATTCATGCATTTTTAAGTCTCACAAGGGTAGAAAAACGCTTCTATTATTCTATAAAAACCTGATGTTTTTGCTTCCATTTTACTTGCTCAGTTTGGCACATCTATTATTGCTCCGAAAGTACCGCTTTCAAATTCAGTGTTTTCTAGCAACTTACTAAGACTATCCTTCGAAATGGGTTGCCAGCCCAAGACAGGACAACCAAGTCCTACACAATGCAATTCAGCGTTAATATACAAATGATGCTAACATTTTCACTGTATTCTAATAATATTCTCTGGGATTTGAAGATAAAGATGTACTCTCCACTGATCTATTTTTAATGAGCCTTTACAGTTTCATAATTATCTTTTCTTCTCCCTCCTGCCCAGAAATTTCTAGTAAATACAGAGTTTTATTAATCTTCCCCTATGATGGGTTGTGTAAATTCAAGCTTTCTAGGAATAAATGCAGCAGTCATCTGAGGACAATCTCTTTCCAATAGCCCTTTTTATTTTTTTTTTCTTTGATGTCATTTTGTAACTCTGATTTTAGTTTTTTATTAGATCTCTTTGAGCTCTTTAAAAGAACGCATAAGGAAAACCCAAGTATGTCACAATAAGGGGGGAAACTGTTTATTCTATTTTGCTAAGGTATCTGAAACATATTCCTGTCGCCAAATAGTGAATCAGTTCAAGCTCCGGCTATTTATGTGGTCAGAGATTAGATGCCAGTATTAACTCTGTTGATTCAGAAATAAGCAGCACAAAAAGGGGATTTATTTCCCAATAATTTGGTTAAAGACTGAGGCTATGATTTTTAGATAAATGGGCAGGAATCTTCTACAAAAAGCATTTAATATTTTTACACCAATGTTCTTTGCTTATTAAATTGAAACAGCTTCTACAAAGCAAAATACTGAAAGGAAAATTGTATAAGAAAAATTGTATAAGAAAATTGTATAAATTTGACAATTCTGTCAAATTTATAAAGAAAGAGAACAATCACATTAAATAGCGATTCAATCATCATATATTTGCTCATTGTCTTAATGCCAGCAATTTGCCCAAAATATGGACTTTTAGATACTGTTCACTTCAAAGATATTTTTTGTATTTTAACATACCTATAATTATGTGTAAAGTTATATTTAAAAATCTGGTTGCTCTGTTTTAAAATATTGTGCCTAATCAGTGAATACATTGGACCAATCTTAAAATGAAAAAAAAAAAAACCAAACCATACTATATTATTAAAAACTCATCAATAACTCTCTGTTTCAAAATGTGTATCAGGATATGACTTACGATTTTTGAACAGTGGTGAATAATCTATTGCACTATCGTGATCAAGGATATCTGAAACTTGAATAAATATAAACATATAATTGTGAGATAATCAAATTGTTTGATCTTCCATTGGTATCTAATTTTGCCCTCTCTTGATAGGTCTTTGTCGAGAAGATGAGATGCATAGTGAACTCTAAAAGGCAACAAACTTATTATTATTGTTGTTATTATTATTATCAGCATCTGGATGAAGAATATAAACTAAAATAATTCTATTCTCTACCTTCCACTAATCTTCATAACAAACCTTCATATAGACTGCTAAATTAACATGCCTGTTTGTCTTGTCTATTTCGGATATTGGACTGAGTTAGTGGGGAAAAGTCTGCAGCTTGTAAAGCTGCTGTGTCAGTTGTACTCAAAACCCTGCACTTTTCATAGAAGAAACTGTTAATTATGAGTAAAAATGCCATTTCAACCCTATGTGAGTTGTACTTTTCCAAAACCTGCTGATTTATTTTCTGTAGCTTTAGATCAATGCTAGGGTAGTTTCCTAAACCAGAATGGGACAACTCGCTAAAGCCAACTCTTTACGGCCAATTCACCATGGCCAACTCACCACAGACAACTCACCGTGAGACAACTCGCCATGGCCAACTCACCACAGGGCAACTTGCTGTGGGACAATTCAACAATTCAATTTAATTTGTTAAAATGGTTTGGGGAAAAATTAATTTTTATTATTCACATTTCATTTTGTCCCTCCTTTGGTATCCTTTCTTTTGTGATTCTATTGCTTTTTCCATTTTAGTATAACTCTTGTCCCACAGCAAGTTGGTCATGGCACGTTGTTATAGAAAAATTGATGTGCCTTATATAAAATTGTTTTACTTAGGAGCAAAGGGCCCTCGTCAGGTTTTATTATATCCTGGATTTGGGAAGAGAATGGGTAATGAAAATGAAGTAATTGGTCTAATTGGCTGATCTAACTGGACAATTCAATCAGTTCATATGGTATCTTCTTATGCCTTATCATTTAAAAATATCATTTTGTAAGTAGGCAGCTTAGATAGGAAAACATTGACTCTAGCTTCAATAAACCATGTCTGATAGTTTGATTGGAAGGTATTACTAACTCAGGAATATAATTGTTTATTGTTTCTTATACTGTATAATAAAGTTTTTCTCATTTCAGTGATTGTGGCTTTCAATTCCTTTTCCCACTTCGCAGTAATTTCTTACTAATGCATGAGTGTGTTTAACATTTCATACATAAACTCGGCTATACTATTTCCATTGGAAAATATATTTGAGTGATTTCCATTGTATATTGCAGTCTTCTTGAGTTACCATGAAAATTTCCACACAGTTATGAAAAAAAGATATTTATTTAACATCACAATATGAAATTTCAATCTGCATTTTGAAAGAGGCAAAGCCATAAAGTCAACTTTCCATGGCAGCTGTTACACATTTTTATATTTACAAAATTTAGGCTGGCAGTGAGATTCTGAGGAACGTAGTGGACTTGTTTTGATGGTTAAAATGTTAAAAGTAAGGACGTATATACAGGTAGTTCTCGACTTACAGACCACAACTTAGCCCGAAATTTCCATTGCTAAATTTTTTAAGTGAGTTTTATCCCATTTTACAACTTTTCCTGCCACTATTGTTCAATGAATTGCTGCAGTTGTTAAGTTAGTAACATGACTGTTAACTGAATCTGGCTTCTTCATTGACTTTGCTTGTCAAAGCTTGCAAAAGGGAATCAACATGATCCTACAACCATCATAAATACATGACAGAAGTCAAGCATCCAAATTTAGATCCCGTGACCACAGGGATGCTGCAAAGATTGTAAGTGTGAAAAATGGCCATACAGTAAGTCACTTTTTCAATGCCATTGTAACTTCAGTCATTAAACAAATGTTCGTAAGTCACAGACTACCTGTATTATGTCCAAGAACAAATTATTTTAACATTACCTTGGCTTATTCACATGAAGAATGATATACTGTTCCCTATAGGACACCCCCCCCACCTCCCCCATTGATAGTTTAAAACTAGTATGTTTAAGTCTGGATGATATTTTTGCTGCCTTAAATAATATACATGGACTTAAAACTCAGTTCCACCAACTTCACCTTAATGTGGTAGCTCACGTTTACAGCAATGAGCTCTAATTCTTATGGCTTTAATATTTAAATATGATATGTTGAATTAGTGGGATATACTTCTGAATATGGAAAGTGATTTTCTATGCAAACAAAGACCTTTATTGTTCAATAAATTCAGAATTAATGGCTTTATAGTACAATCCTAATCAAATCTGTGTGATTTTCTTCTGAATATATCTGTTTGGACTGCAATGTTGATATAAATGTAGACATAAATACACTTTCGTTGGCAATATTTTCTAATTTGTTATCTCATTAAATTTCTTTCTATTGTCTCCTTCAAGAGTTGACTTTTTTTGTTAAAAAAAGCATACGTTTTTACTACAAAATGTGGTTTTTTGTTTTGGTTTTTTTTTTAATTGGTCTTTTATGCCCTACCTCCCTAGGGACTCAGGGCGGCTCACATAAAAACACCCAATACAAAAGTTAAAAGAAGTTAAAAGATTATTAAACACAATTCAACCAAATAGTATTAAAACCCCATCACAAGACATTTAAAACTAAGCCTCAGTCCAGGCCAGATTGTTTGAAAAACCAAGTCTTTAGGCCGCGGCAGAAGGAGCGGAGGTCAGGGGCCAATCGTAGCTCCAGGGAAGCTGGTTCCACAAAGTGGGCACCCCCACAGAGAAGGCCCTCCCCCTAGGGACCGCCAGTCGACATTGTTTAGCCGACAGTACCCCAAGGAGGCCCTGTCTGTAGCCGTGCACCGGGCGATGGGTATTCGATGCTGGCAGGAGATGTTCTCACAAGTACCCCGGCCCTAAGCCATGTAGGGCTTTATAGGTAAGAACCAGCACCTTGAATCTCACGTGGAGGGCAACCGGCAACCAATGCCGGTTTTGCTTCTGTAGATTAATAAAGATGAATATTTCAGTCTGTTTGAGGACCTGAATTTTAACTTGAAATTTAGGCTTAGACAGCACCAAAATATGAAGAAGAAACAAAAAGGTTTTCAGTTGGGTTCATTTAGACAAATAGGATTGGAAGCAGGGGTGGGATTCTACCAGTTCAGACCGGTTCTATAGATTTGGTTGTTATGATTCTGCAAGGTTCGGAGAACCGGCAAATCATGCTCCTGGCTGGCCCTGCCCCCTCCACCCACTCTTCCCCTCCCTGCCCAGTCAGTCCTTATCGCGCATGCATCACATTGCACACATGCCCAACATCTCACGCATGCTTGACATCGCTGACTGCATTCTCCCCTCCCCAGTCACTCCTTAAAGTATTTCTCCCCTCCCGACGATCATCTGTCCCAATGATCAGTTGTGCTGGGATCTCCCTCGCTGTCTTACTGCTTCACCCAGGTGGCTTCCCTGAGGCCCAGGAGGCAAAAAGGGGTGCGGGGGAGCTGTGTGCCCCCCCCGCGCTCCATTTTTTGCCTTCCTGGGCCCCAGGGAAGCCTTTTGGGAGCAAAAGCACCCCCCAGGAGGCTTCCCTGAGGCCCAGGAGGCAAAAAAAATGGAGGGGGGTGCTGCAAAAAGAAAGAAGCCACGCCTACCCAGTCACATGACCACGCCCACCTAGCCACTCCCACAGAACTGGTTGTTAAAAAATTTGAATCCCACCCCTGGTTGAAAATCTAGTCCCTACTTAATACAAAGAAAATTTAATGCAAAGTGTCAAATTGTTTGCTTCAATTTTCATGGAATACTATTGATTTTTAGGGTAATAATAACAAATTATCCCAAATCACTCACTAGGTATTTATCAGTGTGCTTGTGTAATACCTATACTGTTCTGTTCTTGCAGCCTTCAGAGACAGACTGTACATTTTTAAGGGGGGGGGAATTAAAACAGCATAGACTTCCAACCATTTAAACTCCAAAGCCATCCACAATAGGCCAACCGAATCTTAATGTCATCCATTACTATAACTGATGTTTCAACAATACTGTGAAAGCTCATTATAGAGACAGTATTCCAGGTTTATGAAAGCTCCTTTTCACAAAAAGTGAACCACAAAAGTCTACCTATAGAGTTGTCTATAAAGTACCCACAGATTGAATTCCTTTGGGGAAAATGACCATCAGTCTTTTCTCCTGGATTGTATGGGATAAGAACAGGGGTGGGATTCTACCAGTTCACACCTATTCTGTAGAACCGGTTGTTAACATTCTAAGCAGTTCGGAGAACCAGTTGTTAGAAGAAATTACTGGCCTAATCCTGTAAGGAAGGCAGGAAGGAAACATTCTGGTGTTGCTTACAGAAACTGCCTCTCCGTTAACCCTTATTACATTCTTGGCAGGACTTGACTTCCTGTCTCAGGAACGTCTCTGGAGTTTTTTTCCCCTCCTTTGCTGGTACTTTGCTTGTGTGGAGTGACCATTTAAAGTTACAATGGCACTGAGAAAAGTGACTAATGACTGTTTTTCACACTTATGACTGTTGCAGCATCCCCACAGTCATGAGAGGCCAGGCGAGGAGATGCGTCCCTCAATGTGAGTGATATTGAGTTGGCCACGCCCAGCCAATAGCATGACCACAAGCCATGTCCACCCAGTCACATGACCACCAAGCCATGCCCACCACCTAAGCCACGCCCACAGAACCGTTGGTTAAAAATTTTGAATCCCACCCCTGGATAAGAAGGTGGTGTTGGAGATATCCAGGCCTGCAACCATAAGAACATCTAAATAGCAAGAGCACTTAGACTTATATACTGCTTCACAGTGCTTTACAGCCCTCTCTAAGTGGCTTTTATAGAGTCAGTGTATTGCCCCCCAATAATCTGGGTCCTCATTTTACTGACTTCGGAAGGATGAAAGGATGAATCAACCTTGAGCAGGTTACTATTGAACTCCAGGAATGAGCACTGAGTTAGCCTACAATACTGCATTCTAACCACTGCACCACCATCACGGCTCTAAAACAATCAAGTTCTGAGCCTATCATCTTGGTTTCTTTCAGGAACTGCAAGTACTTTGTGGAACTCCTAATCACCTTTTCCCTGTAAACTACATTGTACATATCATGAACAACCAAGGAAATAGCATGAAGGCAGGGGCATCTGAGGGAGGGGTCAAAACAGTCAGCAGAGCAGTTGGGCTATTACAGTCGAAGCCCCTCCCATTTTGTACATCTCAATGCACTTCCTAAAAGGATGGAGCTTCAGTCTTCTGGTAACAGGGAGATGCCCTTGGATCAGCGGTGGTATTCAGCAGGTTCTGATCAGTACTGGAGAACCAGTAGCGGAAATTTTGAATAGTTCGGAGAACCAGCAATTACCACCTCTGACTGGCCCTACCCCCATCTATTCTCTGCCCTCTGAGTCCCAGCTGATCAGCTGGGTCTTCTTTTGTTGCCCTGCATGGGAGAACGGAGCTGGAAAGCAGGTTAGTGGGATGGGGAGGGAATGGAGATTTTGCAGTAATCTTCCCCTGCCACGCCCACCAAGCCATGCCACCCCCACCAAGCCAAGCCACAGAACTGGTAGTAAATTTTTTTGAATCCCACCACTGCCTTGGCTGTAGGATTACATAAATCAAAGTAATAGAGTAGCTTATCCTAATCAAATGTCCCTCTGTTATCCATCATTTGTGAACTTCCCAGCCAGCTTCCAACAAGCAGCCATTGGGGGAAGCCAGATTTGCTTAACGAGTGCATGTTTCACTTAATAATTGCAGTGGTTTGTTTAACAACTGTGGCAAA
Organism: Naja naja; assembly: GCA_009733165.1. NCBI lineage: Eukaryota > Metazoa > Chordata > Lepidosauria > Squamata > Elapidae > Naja > Naja naja. The sequence continues at coordinate 10,670,342 of CM019155.1, read as the reverse complement.
AGGTTGTAAAATGAAGCTAATTGTGATCGAAAGGTTGAAGACTGTCTGTAAAACTGTGTGATTACTAACCACAACCTTACGTTTAGGACTTCAGTGCTCTGTTTTGCTTTGTTTATGTGTAAATGGTGGAGTTTGTGTGTGCCACCTGTTAATTAAAATCTAACCCTGGGTTTGCTTTCTTTATTGTGGCATCACAGATGTTCATGTTGCCTTGAAGTTAAGCCTGCTGTGATATCTGCATGCAGCTTTGACTGGAGTAGATGGAGTCTCAACCTTGGCAACTTCAAGATATGTGGACTTCCAATAATACCGTCTGGGAAATTCCGGGAGTGAAAGTTTATTATTACTTTGATTGTCAGAGTACAACATGTGTAAAATGAGATTGGCTGAGCCTCCCTTTTTTAATTACATTTATATGCCGCCCTTCTCCGAAGACTCAGGGCGGCTTACAATTTTTGGGGATACAACCCAGTGTGCTCAGCAATAGCCTTCATTCCATTGTATATGCCTGCTTATTACTAAGTGGCATTTTTACAAAGTCAGCTTATTGCCCCCAACAATCTTGGGTCCTCAATTTACCTACCCCGAGAGGATGGAAGGCTGAGTCAACCTTGAGCCTGGTGGGATTTGAGCCTACAGTAATTGTAGGCAGCTGGATCTTAAGTGCAGGCATTTAACAACCTGAGCCACCAAGGCTCTCAATACAACAATACTCCCCTCCCCCCAATACAACTCACAGTGGGGACAGAAGTCCCTAAACCAATTCCAATCTTATTATACTATGTGACCTTGTTGTAGTCCACATAACTTTAAGATGCCACAATTCAAAAACAGTGGAGTAGAAGGTAAATTTGGAGTTGTTTCAGATCATTTTATTGTCCTTTTTGAGCATCATTTGATGACTTTCGTCAAGCCTTATAAATGATTACACTGATTCATTGGCAAATCAGAAGGTCAATCAAAGTAGTTCTGACTCAGCTTTGAGCCATATTATATTAAGAATTGAATAGGATGCTCTTTAATGTACCCATTTACAGTCTGGTTCGCCCAGGAGTAAGAAGGCTGGAATGCAGCTACATATCTTAGGACTTAAATGTGTTCGCATCTTAAAGAAAGTTGTTTGCCTGTTGCTTGGCAAGATTTGAATAGTCCAGACATTTTGGACCAATCTTGCTGGAAAATGGATCCCTAATACTTATATGTTATAGTACTAGCTTATTGCATTTATAGCTTATTGCATTTCAATGAAACCCCTTATCCAGAGCTATCAAATCTGTGCTGGAAAATCAAGATAATCATTAACAGGTACAGAAAGCCCTAACTCTCTGCTGCCATCTGGATTTTGCAGTCCAGATCTGGTAACTAAGTGAATTGTGCACAATTTTAAGATCTTCTTCTGCCACGGTTAAGCAAATTACTGTTGTTGTTAAGTAAATCATATGGTTGTTAAGCAAATACAGCTTTTCACATTGACTTTGCTTGTCGGAAGCCAGCTGGGAAGATCGCTAATGGCAGTCAGAGACTCCATGATGCTACAATTGCAATAAATATATGCTGATTGCCAAGCACCAAATTTTATTCATACGATTGTGGGGATGCTGTGCTGTTGTGGCTTTGAACAGTTACTAAATTAATGTTTGTAAGTTGAGAACTACCTGTACTTATAGCTTATACCTTTGGAAAGAATGCAAACCATGTCCAGAATAAGTCTGCAGCTGGCAGTGTTGAACAGAGAAGAACAGAACAGAACAGAACAGAATAGAAAAGAACAGAATTCTTTATTGGCCAAGTGTGATTGGACACACAAGGAATTTGTCTCTTGTGCAAATGCTCTCAGTGTACATATAAAGAGCAAGTAATAGGTCATAGGTCATAAATCATAGTTACTTACAAACATTAATCATCAGTTGCAAACAACAACTGAAAACAGTAGGAGAAATCAGTAGGAAAGATGAGAAAAGATGAGAAACTACTGTACTAATTCTCTTATGACTAATAAAGAAAAAGTTAACAGGCCATAGTATTCTTCTGCCACATTGCATTTTCCTTGATGGAGGAACATGAAACTGAAAATGACAGAAATCCCCAGAGCAAAAAAGGCAAGATGGCCGTCACAAGCACCATTTCTTTGATCTCAAACTCACATAAAAAGTTAGAATTAGATTGCATCATCATGGCTGCCATTTTGACATTTTATGACACCCCTAGCAATGTCTAATAAGTGCACCTCAGGCATTGCGATAAAAAGTTATGTTTCTTTTGTGTTAGTGTTTGTTTAGATAACGATTATATTAAATATGGGAACAAATAACGCATAATTGGTAGCATCTGGCTGACCTCACACAGCTTGGAAGCTAAGAGATCTAGCCTATAAGTGCATTTCCGGGTAATTTTTGACATATGACCGCAATTGGGATCAGAATTTCAATTGGTAAGGAAGCTGGTCATTAAGTGAATTGCACCCAGTGGTGGGATTTGAATAAGTTAACAACTGTTTCTCTGGCTGGTTAGGCGTGGCTGGTTGGTCATGTGACTGGGTGGGTGATGTCACTCATCACACTCAGCCCCACCTCCTGGCCACTTGCCTCAAAGGCAGAGGTATGGTTCAGCCAGTTGGGGCTAATCCCACCACTGGCTGGCCCTGCCCTCACTTGTTTTTTTGGCCATTTTTTGGCTGTTTTCAAGATGTTTTTTGGGCTGTTTCCAGGCCATTTTTCGGGCAGTTTTTGGGCCAAAACGGCCTGAAAAAGCCCAGAAAAACAGCATGAAAACAGTCTGGAAAACAGGCTGAAAAACAAGTGGGGGCAGGGCAAGTCTGTGGTGGGATTAGTCCCAACTGGCTGAATCACCCACCCAGTCACATGACCAACCAACCATGCCTACCCAGCCAGAGAACTGGTTGTTAACTTATTCAAATCCCACCACTGGGGTTGAACCAGCCAATGGTGGGACTTGCCGGTTCATCAAACTGCGCAGAATCTTAACTACCAGTTCATATGAACCGGTGTGAACCGGCAGCAGTCCACCTCTGGTTGCACCCAATTTTATGAGCTTTCAGCCACTGTAGTTAAGCAAATCACTGACGTTATTAAGTGAATTACATAACAGTTGATCAAATCTGGATTTCCCCCCATTGGCTTTGCTTGTTAGATTCTGGTTGGAAAGTTTGCAAATGGCGATCATGTGACACCTCTCCCCCAAGATGCTGTAACTGCTAGAAATACATGCCAGTTGAACACCTGAATTTTCATCATGTGACCATGGGCATGCTGAGACAGTCATAAGTACGAGGAATGGTCATAAGTCACTTTTTTCAGTACTGTTGTTACTTCGAACAGTAACTAAAGAATAGAATAGAATTCTTTATTGGCCAAGTGTGGTTGGACACGCAAGGAATTTGTCTTGGTGCAAATACTCTCAAATGGTTGCAAGGATTATCTTTACTTCAATATACGTTCTGTTGAAATCTATAGAATTTTCCTGCAAACATAACCTGAATTTATTTATTTATTTAATTATTTAATTTATGTTGCCGCCTATTCACCCATGGTGACTCGAGGCAGGCGGCTTACACAATGTAAAACCATATTTAAAACACAAAATAAAAATAAAACAATAAAAACTAACAAAAAGAATCAAATAAATTAGTAAATTACAATAGAACAAAATTTGGGAAAAAAACAAAACAAAACAAAAAACAAAAAAAATCAAAAACCAACTCCCACCCCCTGCCCCGAAGACAGCAGATCACACGAGCCATTTGATGGGCTCCATCCCTCTCTGGGTTCCCCAGGCCCGCTGGCAAAACCAGGTCTTCAGTGCCTTTCGGAAGAGTATTAGTGAGGGGGCCATTCTAATCTCTGGGGGAATGATGTTCCAGAGAGAGGGAGCCACCACGGAGAAGACCCTTCTTCTGGGTCCCACCAGGTGTATCTCCCTCAGGGGTAGGACCCTCAACATTCCCTGCCTCCTTGCTCTAATGGGTCGGGTGAATGTGACTGGCAAGAGATGTTTCCTTAGATAACCCAAACTCAAGCCATGAAGGGCTTTAAAGGGGACAACCAGGTGAATTGATATCTACAGGGTGCTCAGTATCATAAGAAGTAATCATTCGGTGAACTTTTTTATCAGCCACTTTTACTTTTATTTATTAATTTCTCCAATTTATTTACCACCCATATCACGGTTCAGGTGACACAAGAGTAATCCCTTGCACTTGTGACAAATACTGAGTTGGACTGAATGCTAGTAATCGTTATTTTTCTAAAAAAAGAAAGTTATTTAAAAAGAAGACCGGAAAGATATTTTTGTAGCAAAATCATCTACCAATTGTAAAAACATAAAAATGAAGAATGCAAGTTTTTAAATCTATGACAGGTAACCAGAGGATCATGTAAGAAAGAAGCATTACTGTGCAGAATTCAAGGAAATGAGGTGTCAAGGTTATTTGTAAAATGTATTATCACATGGTAACTATTTTTCCTTGGAATAGGACAACTGAGTTGAAATTACCTACTTCTTAACAGTTGATTTCATCTCCTTCATCAAGTCTGCCAGATAAGCAGCTCAGCTTGATGTGTATGGTGGTTATTATATTTAATGGGAACGATCCTGTTTCATTGGAATATTTCTATATTTATTTGATGGCTGCTTTGCCTGTTAGAATTTAAATTGCTCTCCAGTCAGTAAGGTCCCGAAATGACTTCTATTCCTTACTTTAAGTAAGGAGGTTAAAAAAAAAGATTACAAATAATACTTAACTGTAGGCAGTTCTCAAGTTATGACCACAACTGAGCCCAACGTTTCTATCACTAAACAAGACAGTTATTGAGTAGTGCCCCATTTTATGACCTTTCTTGCCACAATTGTTAAGTGAATCACTGCAATCATTATGTTAGTAGCATGGTTGTTGAGTGAATCTGGCTTCCCCATTGCTTCTCAGAAGATCACAAAAAGTCATCACATCAACTTAGGACATTGCAACCATCAGAAATACATCAGAAATACATGGCAGCTGCCAAGCATCCAAATTTTGATTGTGGGACCATGGAACTACTTGTTGTAAGACTGAAAAACAGACATGTCTCTTTTGTGCAGGCTTGCAGGAGGTGAGTTAGAACACCTCTGCACCTGCGCAAAGTACATGTTTGGCACACGAAGTGTGTGCACGTACACAAAGCACGCCCACCAAGCCACACCCACCGAACTGGTGGCAAAAATATTTGAATCCTACCACTGTTAAGGACTACCTCAACTATGTACAATTAAAATTACAGCACATATTTTGGCATCAGGGGAGCATGTAAATATCAGAACATGACCCTTAAAGTGGGATTTCTCTTAAAGTCTGGCTTTTTAAGGATGAGTTCAACTCCCCCTTAAAAAGCCAGACTTTAATGGTTTTCCTGAAGTTCGACAAAATGGGAACAAGCCTGAATGAGTTGCCATTTATTCTCTAGGGAGGGATAAACAGTGAAATTGAACAAACAGTCTCCAATGGAAAAATCAATACTTTATTTACTAAGATAAACCTACAAACAATATTCTTCAAAAATAAATCATATTTTTCTACTCATATTTGTTTCCTGGTGAGTACATACTTCGTGTCTCTCTTTCTCACACGCACGCACGCGCACACACACACATACCCAAACACTCATAATCACGTACAGTCTCATATGTGCATTTGCTTGAGGCCAAAACAATGCTCATAAAATGTATATCAGTCTTTTCTATCTTGGAGACACAAGTCCAAAGCTGAGGGTGAGAATATTAACTTGTAGAAGAGACATCCAACATGCATTTCAATTCATCACAAACTAGGGAAGCCGCGTCGAAATGTAATGAAATACTATTAATCACACTTCTGTGTGAAATATTCTGTAATTATCCCGAACACAACCACATACAACATGTTTTTGTTATGGTAGTTTAACTAGATAATTAGAATTAAAGATATTCAGTTGTTGGGTATCATATGTGGGCTACTAACAGCTTTGCAAGAATTTGTTGGCTTGTGCTACAGAATTAGCTCAACTTGGCCTGCATTGACAGTTGTGATAAAGACAAAGCAACTTCTCTAACAAGAAAAATTCTACACAAGGGAAACTAAGAGCCTGAGGCTGGGTAGCAGTCCCATACATACTTACATTATAGTAAATCCTAAAAGGACAATACAGGTAGTCCTTGACTTATAACTACAATTGAACCCAACATTTTTTGTTGCTAAGTGAGACAGTTAAGTGTGTTTTGCCTCATTTTACAACATTTCCTGCCACAGTTGTTAAGTGAATCACTGCACAAATTTAGTTAGTAAGAGTTTAGTTACTCTTCATTAACGACTTAGATGAGGGAATAGAAGGGGAACTTACCGAATTTGCAGGTGATACTAAGCTGGCAGGAATAGCTAACACCCAAGAACATAGGCTTAAGATCCAGATGGATCTTGACAGACTAGAACACTGGGCCTTATCTAACAAATGAAATTCAATGTAGAGAAAAGTAAAGTCCTACACTTAGGCAAGAAAACCAAAAGTACACATATAGACTGGGTGAAACCAGGCTCAATAGCAGTAACTGGGAGAGGGATCTTGGAGTCTTAGTGGACAACCAGCTAAATATGAGCCAGCAGTGTGCAGCAGCAGCCAAAAAAGCTAATGCAATCCTAAATTGCATTAACAGAGGGATACAATCAAGATCAAGTGAGGTACTAATACCACTATATAAAGCCTTAGTAAGAACACACCTAGAGTACTGCATCCAGTTTTGGTCACCACACTATAAAAAAGATGTTGAGACTCTAGAAAAAGTACAGAGAAGAGCAACCAGGATGATTAGGGGACTGGAGACTAAAACATATGAAGAACAGTTACAGGAACTGGGCTTGGCTAGTCTAGTAAAGAGAAGGACCAGGGGAGACAAGATAGCAGTCTTCCAATTGTTGAGGGGCTGCCACAGAGAGGAAAGGGTCAAGCTATTTTCTAAAGCACCTGTAGGCCAGACAAGGAATAATGGATGGAAACTGAACAAGGAGAGATTCAACCTGGAAATAAGGAGAAACTTTCTGACAGTGAGAACAATCAACCAACGGAACAGCTTGCCCTCGGAAGTTGTGGGAATGCCATCACTTGAGACCTTCAAGAAGAGATTGGACTCCCATCTGTCAGAAATGGTGTAGGGTCTCCTGCTCAGGCAAGGAGTTGGACTGGATGACCTACAAGGTCCCTTTATCTGTTAAGGTTGTAAAGTGAATCTGGCTTCCCCATTTACTTTTGTTTGTCAGAAAGTCACAAAAGATAAATCACATGACATTGTGACCATCATAAATATGAGCCAGTTGCCAAGCATCTAATTTTGATTATGTGACCACATGGATGTTTCAGTGGTTGTAAGTGTGAAGGCCAATCATAAGTCACTTTTTTTCAAACAGTCACTAAACAAATGGTTATAAGTTGAGAACTACCTGCAAGTAAAAATGTCAAGAACATCCTGAAACATCTGCATGCATTTTTGGGCAAAATGAATTTGTTCCAACCTCTTAACATGATGGCTGTTGTTCACAAACTCACCTAGCCAGGTCAGATAAAGACTTAATAGATGCATTCACTCAACATGTTATGTTTGATTAGTGTTAGATCAGGCAGACATTGGGGGAAATCATGTTAGATTAGTCACTAGTGCTCTCCAAACCTGGAAAATTACTCAAAATTGCATAAAAGTGATTTTTCTTTAGATAGCAACACACAAACCCATCACACATCACTATAGAGACATTTAAATTGACTTACATGTTGTCTACATGAACTAAAATATATTCAAAATTCTCCAAAAGGATTCCCATTAAGCAAAAATTGATGATATTACCAATTGTAATTTATTGAAACAACATGAAGATTATTCAGTGATATTGTTTTTGTGATACAGGCAGTCCTCAAGTTATGACAATTTGTTCAGCAAGCATTCCGAATGACAATGGTGCTGAAGAAAGGGACTTGGATTATTCCTCAAAGTTTGATAAGACTTTTAGATAAGCAGCTTTGGATAATGAAGGAAAAGGTTTCGGAGGTGACTAACTCATTTAGAAAACTGATTAATTCAGTGTACAAACCTAGAAAATAGGTGAATTCAATCACCAAATTAAATGAGTTGTATATTAAATTCTTTGAAGGGAGAAAACTCATAAAGGGATTTAGATCAAAAACAAACCTCCTCAAAATTGTATGGATGAGATTGTCCAGACTGGAAATTTTGCTCAACCTCTAACCTTAATCTTAAAGCTTTTGTACTTGCATAGTGGGGTTTACCTATTGACATGTGCCTTTAATACTGGACAGGTATTTTTAATTTAAGAAGATGCAGATGAGAGAGGATAAAAGTCAATATATGTCTTTAAAAGCTCTAACAACCCTACCTGTTTGGGCTAAACTGTTCTTGATATCAGCAATGCAAATAGAAAAACAACAGTGGAAAAATGGATAGGCCAGTGGAAAATAATCCACTCTCAACTGCTGTGCCTAGTTTTTCCAGAAATGTTCACCAAGTTTTCCCATTTTCCCACAAATGTTCTGCATGTTGTCCATTGCAACTGGATCTCCCTCTCCCTCGCTCTCTCTCTCTCCCCCCTCTCTCTCCCTCCCTCCCTCTTTAATTTCCCAGACTTTGTGGTCATGGAAAGATTCCACTTTTCGGAAGAGCAATGGCAATAAGCCAACCAGAATATCTATCTGAACTGAAAAGCCAACACAAGCCTTTGATTTTTCCACTACAATACAAAGCTTTGGTATCCAACAAGTCATAGTCTTCTTGCAGATCTACCTTCAAAGCAAGCCAAGCTGAAAATATTCCACAGGACTTTTTCTGGAAGGTTTCCACAAAATCATCTTATCTAAGGTGTTAAGCCTGCATGAAGAGTCAGACGCGAGGAGTTCCAGCAAAGAGTTTATTAAGTGACTACAGCTCGAATGGACCCGACTTGGCTGGGCTACGGCTGCTTCTTATAGCCAGCAGCCGTAGTTGCCAGCCAATGGGAGTGCAGGGTTTCTTCCCGCACTATTTAAACCAATCCCATTTGACATTTTACAAGAACAGTTCAAATAAACCAATAACATTCAAACCTACATACATAACATAAGGCAAGATTGCAGAGATGAAGGACTAAAATCCCTTAATTTCCTGGGATGCAACAATGTTTTCGAAGGCTTCAGAACGCATGAACAAACCTGTTTTATGTATTAGAGTAAAGATGAACACAGTGCCATTGAGGAATCTAATTTGATGAGGCTTTGCTTGGAAAAGAATATAAAGAAAGGGAGAAGGTGCAACCTACCAACCTTATTTGGAAGTCCTGGGGATGCAAAGAACTTCTTTAAATGTATTTACAGAAGGATCAGTGTAATGACACCCAGAAATGAATTTGGCTGCCTTCAAGAACATGTCATAAAAGAACCTTGGAAGCTGCTTTAGTTCCCCTACAGCAGGAATGCTAATAAACTGGCACCTAACACTCCGTTGCTGGTGCAGCAGAATTTTGGGACCTAAATGTCAGCTAATTAAGTCAGGCAGAGGCCATGAAAAATCTAAAAAGTTAGAAGTTAAATATTAATATCCATTTCAAACTTCCTGAGGAAGTGGCTTTGTGCAGAGGAGTAGAGATGGGGATATAATGTTTTGGTATTTTAGATAGCAATGTCTGTGCAGGAGAGAGGGGTGAGGAAAATAATGTATCTTCCCAAACACACACAAAAAGGCAGACAGCACAGCAAAGGAGGAATGGTGCGGAAATTATGGGAGGAAGAGAACAAGGATGCTTAGAATGCAAAAGTTTTTTTTTTAACACATTCCAGTTTTATTTTTAAAAAATCCAAGAATATAAAGAACATCTGAAATGAATAAAAGTTTACTCATCTTTACTTGGCCTTTATTTTTTAATGGATGCAAAACCACATTCATTTTGTGTGTGTCTGTATTTGTGTGTTTGTGTGTGAGAAAGAAAGAAGTAAAAGAGGGAGGGAAGGAAGGAAGGAGAGAAAGAAAGAAAGAAAGAAAGAAAGAAAGAAAGAAAGAAAGAAAGAAAGAGAGAGAGAAAGAAAGAAGGAAGGAAGGAAGGAAAGAAAGAAAGAAAGAAAGAAAGAAAGAAAGAAAGAAAGAAAGAAAGAAAGAAAGAAAGAAAGAAAGAAAGAAAAGAATCTTCCGCAGCACATATTTTGGGCATTCATCACAAATTTCATTTATTACTTGAAATTGCCATAACTTTCTCTCCTTGGTTGCTCTTCTGTACTCAATGACTTCTACCGAACATGTAACCAGATTTGTTTGCCAATTGTTCCTTTCACCAGACTTCCATTAATATTGTGGTATATATGCAATTCTATTCACAATATGATCACTAATTGAGACGGATTACACAGGTAACAAGAAACAGCCTAGTGGGTAAAAATTGTGCCCCTGTAAAATAAGATAGTAAGCAGGATTTTTTCCCAAGGTGACTATTTGCATAACCAAAGAAGTTTTTGAAGCAAAATTCTACTGTAAGCAGGCTGGACTCTGTAAAGTTGACTAGCATTAAGCACAGCATTGCTTTCGTTGGTGAATTATTTCAGGAGGGCTAACTCTGCTCTTAGATAAACCAAAGCAGCTGTCTTTTTTTTCTAAAACAGATTATTACTCCATGCTGGTGGGGAAAGAATTCTGGGAGTTGAAGAAGTCAACACATCTTTAAAAATTGTCAAGGTTGAGAAATACTTCTCTAATATAAAAAATTTCTAGTGTTCATCAAAAAGATACACACAACTTTCCTCCAAAGTTGGCCGAATTTTCCCACATCCTTTTGAACTGATCCTCCTAGCCTTACACACAAAGAGTATGTTTGTGTGTGCACATGAATAAGAAGTTTGTCTCCAAATCCAGGTGGTTTTTGTCAATGACAATGGTGTTCAAGTGATGTTCCAGTTGTTCTGTGATTGCACCCAAGGCACCTATTGCTCTTGGTACCATCTTTGGCCATAGCCATTCTACTTCTATTTACAGATACTTCTATTATGTGATTTTTCTCCCATTCTTTTTCTTCTAGACTTTTTAGATTTTTTATTATGTCCATCACACAGGCAAGCAGGTGTTTAGATTGGATTTGGTATTTTCGAGAGAAAATTCCCAAAGACCTGGAAATGGCAGGTGTGTTTGTTGATGGTGTTAAAGTATCATTGCAGAATGTAAACAGTTCCAATTATCATTATTGTTGTTATTATTTCTCTTACTGTTGGAAGCAATCTAGAAAGAAATAAAATCAGAGGTCTCCGTTTAATGCACTATCAAGCCAGGTAGAATAACATAAAATTAAAACTGGTGCAGAATGCAGCCGCACGGGTTGTGATGAGAGTATCCCGATACTCCCATATTACTACACCCCTCCTGCGTGAACTGCATTGGTTGCCGGTTGCCCTCCAGGTGAGATTCAAGGTGCTGGTAATCACCTATAAAGCCCTACATGGCTTAGGGCCGGGATATTTGCAGGAACATCTACTGCCAGTAACGACTGCCCAGCCCCGCGGCCCCACAGACAGGGCCTCCTCAGGGTGCCGTCGGTTGGCGACCCCCAGGGGGAGAGCCTTCTCTGTGGAAGCACCTACCCTGTGGAATCAGCTGCCCTTGAAGCTGCGGATGGCCCCTGACCTTCGATCCTTCCCTCGCAACCTGAAGACATGGCTATTTCAACAGGCCAACCTGGACTGAGGGGGTGTATTGGTTTTATTAGCGTATATTCACTGTTGCTGGTTTTAATTAATTTTGGGGGGGATTTCTAGCTGGCCTGAGTCCTTCGGAAGATAGGGTGGCAAATAAATAAATGAATGAATGAATGAATGAATGAATGAATGAATAAATAAATAAATAAATAAATAAGGCAGCCATAACAAGAAGGCTTCGAGAGTGCCAGAGAGGAATAGTAGAGGAAAATGTCTTAAGAGCTGGGGCTGCAAATTCATCCTATCTTTTTAAGGCCTTCAGGGGCTGTTGCATTAATTAGATGAGCCAATACTTTTCTCACAGTCCGGGACATTTGACAGCTGATCACAGGTTGGGTGCGAAAAAGTGTTTGCCACATTTCTCTAAAGGCAACTCTTTTGCAAACCTGTACTTTGTTCAGCTTTTCCAATTACATCTGCAGCAGCCAAAAGTGTTCAGGATAACAGGCAAGACTATGAATAGCTGATTTTCAGGAAAGGGGTTGAGACAGTCAGGAAGAAAATGTGTCTATTGTGTGTAGTGGCCTTCAGTTGGCAAAAAGCAGACCAGCATAGCTGCTGCAGCATTTATTGACTCAAAACTGGAACTGAGGAACAATGCCTGTAATTTATACTCTAGGCCAACCTTGTGATGGCAAACCTTTTAGGCACCAAGTACTCAAAGCATGTGCGCCCGGGTGGAATTCAACTGATGTTACTACCAGTTCGATCAGAGTGTGTTTTGCGTGCGTGTAAAACATTTGCAAAAAACCATCAGCTGTGCCGCCCGGACAGATGACAAGTACTGCGCGCAGGTGCGCAATATTTGAAAACTCTCTTCTTTCCTGCTTTTTCAACCTCAACCTGTGCCACACAAAGCAGCTGAGGTTGAAAAAGCAGGAAACAAAGGACAGCCAAGAGCCAGGGTGGGTGGGTGAGCCAAACAGACAAGCAAAATGTTGTCGCACCAAACCAGTTTGGTGTCTGCTGCTCTTCAGAGCTACCGGTTCTGCAAAGGTGAGATCTTTTTCTTTCATAAGCTTCTGTTTCGTTGTTTGCAGGGAAATGTCAGAGAGAAACGCCATGGAGAAACACAGTAGAGTTGAGCTGGGGCAACGGCGGGCATGCCCACAGAGAGGGCACGTGTGCTATAGGTTCGCCACCACTGCTCTAGGCGAACCGGTAGCATCCCACCCCTGGTGTGCACATGCATGCTCAAACTGCAAGGCATGTGGGCACTTGCAGGCATGCACGTGCATGCACAGCAGAGATCCAAGAACCAGTTGGCCAGCGGGAGGCGGGGCATCCCAACTCTGCCAGCTCTGCAGGAGGTGAGATCTTTTTCTTTCATGATCTTCTGTTTCGTTGTTTGCATGGAAACTTCTGTTTCTCTGCAAATGACGGAGAGATGCTACAGAGAAATGCAGTGGAGCTGAGCTGGGGCAACAGCGGGCATGCCCACAGAGAGGGCCCTGCTTGCCACCTCTGGCACATGTGCCATAGGTTCGCCACCACTGCTATAGGCCCACAGGGCCTTAATTAATCATAGTACTTGAAAAAGCCCACCCAAATATGAATGTTCTAAGTTTCCCTCCAAAAGTTAACAGCTGGCATTAACAGTTGGGATCATCTGAAGGTTAGTTTGACTTTAGCAGGGCTAAACACAGCTATGTAGATTCAATACATATCAGTGTCCTTGATGTGAAGAATGTTGGTATTCTCCACAAATATTCCACAAATCCAGCCAACATGAGTTTCTGAAGATCAAGGCCACTCTCAGACAAAACATCAGCTAACCAAAGAATCTGAGTACCAGACATTTTAAGTTGGTGGCTTCTCATCAAACAGAAGGAGATTCAGTGGGTGTCCTGGACCAGACTGCTCACAACAGTTGAATGCCACAATTTAAGCACAAATAGGCTTTTCAGTCTTTGTCCTGCGTATGAATCAAAGACACAGGTTTGTGAACTAAAAAAACAAAACCAAAAAAAAACCACGGAGCATCTCTTCACGTTTGTGCAAAAGTGTGACCTCTCTTGCCCTTTTCCCTGCTCACTAATCTGTAATAAGAATCACAGGCTGAAGCTGCAGCCTTCAGTGTATGCAAATCCTTGTTTAGACCCCCGATTTCTTTCCATCCTATAAAAAAGCAGCTGTTACAAAGGCAAATTAATTGTTCATCCCCGTTGATGAATTGTCCAGTTTTAACTGATTAACCAGTTAATTAATTCAGTTGATTAACTGTCCTTTTATGAACTGATGAATCAGTTACCTGATTGATTAAGCGGGAGATGTATAGGACTTCTGTCTTTCCCTAATGGCGCTTCACTGCTCGCTCAAGATTTTGACTTGGTCTTCTGTTTAATCTGTCCCTCCATGCCTGTTCTGTTATGTGCTTTGTGCCAGCCTTCTTTTAGTATTTGGCTGAATATGGCTTATTTTCCCATCTTAATCATCAGGGTACCCATCAACATATTTTCGCTTGATCGAGCAAAGTTATCTATTGCTCGGTGTTAGTGGAAACATGGGAAAGAGTTAAGCAGGGAAAAATGGTGTTTTATTTTCTCACCTGATGCTTTGTTTTCCATTTAGCTAAAGAATAACACTACTGTAATCAACACACCTGGCTTCTTTATTTTTAGAAGCTTATATCTCAGCAAGCTTTTTTTTAATGTTGTCTTCATTTTATTCCTCATCTATCTGCCATTTCAGAAATAACATGCAGTGATGAAAGAAAATAGAAAATGGTAATGTATGACAAACTGAATTTTAAACATACCAAAATGGCAATTGAGAGTCTATAGGTTTCTGATATTTATTATCTGCCTTTCAAACAGGATTCCTGAGTCATTATAAAATTATACGAAAACTATAATACATCGAAACCCCAAATAGATACACTAATATTTTTAATATTGTTACCCGCCCCAACAATATTTGTTGAGGTGGTTATTAATATAAATTGATTAAATACGTATAATGTCTTGCTTTTAAACAAGAATGTATTACTTTTTCACCAGCCAGCACATTTGTAATGTAAGCTCTAAAGTATCCAAATCAGCACAGAATAGATTATCTTCTGTAGGTGAATCATGGACTCTGTTGTTTGGCAAACAGAAACAGCATTTTTCTGGATTTATTAAAAGAAAAGAGAAATAAATAAAACCAGGCTTATTTTAAGAGATAGCTCCTGAAACCAGAGAAGAAACAAAGTGGTGGGCTCGGAACCAGGAGATGATAAGTTCTAGTCCCACTTTAGGCATGAAAGCCAGCTGGGTGACTTTGGACCAATCATGAGGAGACACCGAGTTCTAATCCCACTTTAGGCATGAAAGCCAGCTGGGTGAATTTGGGCCAGTCCCTCTCTCTCAGCCCTCCCACCTCACAGGGTGGTTGTTGTAGGGAAAATAGGAAGAGGAAGAAAGAAGATTAGGTATGTTTGCTGCTTTGAGTTATCTATTAAGTAATAAAGATGGGATTCTAATACATAAATAAACAGATCAGGTAGAATCTGGGGGATGAGTTAGATTTCTCACAAGCACATGGACTGTAGCATTAGGATTTAGCTCAATTTCTCTGCCATAATCAAAACAGGCATAACATCAACAGGAGCCCTTCCTTTACTCTCAAGCATAATCCTTTTGTCCAATCTGTTATCTGATATATATACTTTTTTTCTAACTCAACATGTATTAGTTCACACCAGAGGTGGTATTCAGCAGGTTCTGACCAGTTCTAGAGAACCGGTAGTGGAAATTTTGAGTAGTTCGGAGAACTGGCAAATACCACCTCTGACTAGCCCCACCCCCATCTATTCTCTGCCTCCCGAGTCCCAGCTGATCGGCTGGGTCTCCTTTGGTTGCCCTGCACAGGAGAACAGAGCTGGAAAGCAGGTTAGTGGGGTGGGGAGGGAATGGGGATTTTGCAGTATCCTTCCCCTGTCATGCCCACCAAGCCACTCACACAGAACCGGTAGTAAAAAAATTTGCATCTCACTGTTAAGTTTGCATGAAGAGTCAGACGCGGAGTGCTTCAGTGAAGAGTTTATTAGTGACTACAGCTCATAACAGACCCAATTTGGCTGGGCTGCGGCTGCTACTTATAGCCAGCAGCCGCAGTTGCCAGCCAATCAGAGTGCAGGATTTTCCCGCACTTTTTAAACCAATCATTTCTGACATTTTACAAGAACAGTTCAAACTAAACCAATGACATTCAAACCTGCATACATAACACTCACTACCGGTTTACATTCCTCAGGCTGCAGAAATATGTATAACGTCTCTTAGAATACGTTCATATACAGATGCTGCTGCAGCAGCTCCAGACTTTGATGATCCTACAGCATTGCCTGTGATCAGTCACTGAACCAGTTTATTTCTGTCTCAAAGGTAGTATATCCAAAAGCACGGGAGGACCAGCGTTTCTTCTAAAACGCTGCATAGAATTTGTGAGATGGTTCAATCCGCCATTTCTGGGAAGTTGTGCTTCGTTTCCCCTCCCAATCTTCAATGGCTCTAGCAATTCCTTCGAGGGAATGGTGGACTGCAGCTTTGCAGTTTCTTCCACAAGAACTGCTTGGATTTTTTATTTATTTATCCATACAACAGGAAAACGCACGCAAAAGGAAATAAAATAAATTGCCTGTAGCACCACAAACCTCCATCCAAAAATCCTAGAATCTCCTTTTCCATGGGAACAAATGCAAAGAATTTGCTCTTTTCCCACCCCTCCTTTGCAAACTACTTTGAGGACCACATATATAATAGCATAAAAACTTAACTACAAGTAATCCTGAGCTCGCAGCCATTCATTTAGTGCATGTTTGAAGTTGCAATGACACTGAAAAAGGTAACTTACAACCAATCCTCATACTTACAACAGTCACAGCATTCCCAAAGTCATGAGATCGAATCTGGGTGCTTGGCAACCGGCATGTGTTTACAACAGTTGCATCATCCAGGATGTCATGTGATCAATCATCATCTATGACCTTCCCAGACTGTCCTTGACAAGCACAATCAGTGGGTGAAACTGGATTGGCTTAACAGCTGCATGGTTCACTTAACACTGCAGTGTTAATTATATTTTATTTTATATATCAAACTTTTTAACCACCCATCTCCCTCACAGAGAACTGTGGCAAAAAAAAAAAACCTGTGGAAAAATTAGGTGTGACTCACTTAACAACCACCTGTTTAGCAACGGAAATTCTGCTCTCAGTTATGGTCATAAGTCAAGGGCTTTCTGTATAAAAGTGGCAGACAGCCTAAATGTTGCAGGAAGGGAAACATCCAAGAATGCTATCTGCTTTCCTGAGATGGATGTCTGATATTTCAGTTGCAAATCCAGGTAGTCCATTAAGAGCTGAAAACTCTATTTTACCCTGCCTTCCCCATTAATCTAAAGCTTTATTTAAGAGAAAGAGAAGCAACCTGAGAGGCCTGTAGCAACAAACTTTGCAGAGATGCTTCAAAAAAACAAAAGTAACGCCTCGAAGCTTTGAATTCCAATTGCAAAGATCGCCAACATTTCCTGATCAAAAGTAAACTCAGTGTGAAAAGAATCTGGCTCTAGGAATTCCCTTCTCAGCTTTTGATTAGAAAGCCTGCAATGATAACCATGTTTTAGGACAGACCAAAGGGTGAAACTGCAGAAATAACTAGAGTGGGGGTAATGATGCCTAGGAACAGATTATTTTCACCCTTGGGAAAACGTGAAACAATTCAAAGAGTCAACATAAGGTTAGAATTAAAGAGAGACGAAGAATATTCCAGTATCGCCTACATCCAAGCTCACCTTTCTGCATATTCAGAGAATATGACGGTTTAAAAACAAACAAACAACAAGGAACAGAGCTAGCGTCTTGCAAAAACTAAGTAAGAATCTTTTTTAGAAACACAATAAATTTACAATAAATGAGTGGAAACAAGAAGTTGGTTTGGTTCAAGATCGTCATCAAGACTTGGTAGACATTCAAGGTTTCACCGTCCAGTAATTATCCCTAGTCACACACTGTGAGGAAGGACATGAGAGCAGTGTTCAGACATATCACAGCTTTTCCCCTTTCATTAAACTGGGCATGGGTCAGTGGTGGGATTCAAAAAATTTTACTACCTGTTCTGTGGGCGTGGCTTGGTGGGCATAGCTTGGTAAGCGGGAAGGTTACTGCAAAGTCCCCATTCCCTCCTCACCCCACTAACCTGCTTTCCAGCTCCGTTCTCCTGTGCAAGGCAACAAAAGAAGGCCCAGCCAATCAGCTGGGATTCAGGAGGCAGAGAATAGATGGGGGTGGGGCCAGTCAGAGGTGGTATTGGCTGGTTCTCTGAACTACTCAAAATTTCTGCTACCGGTTCTCCAAAACTGGTCAGAACCTACTGAATACCACCTCTGGCGGGGGTGTTGCCAACGTGTGACATATTCAGCCTGAGGGCCACAAGTCTGACAGCCCTGATCTTAGGGATTGCCACAAAGAAGAAGGGGGGGGGGTCAACCTATTCCCCAAAGCACCTGAAGGCAGCAAAAGAAGCAATAGATGGAAACTAATCAAGAGGAGAACCTAGAATTAAGGAGACATTTCCTGACAGAACAATTAATCAATGGAATAACTTACCTCCAGAAGTTGTGGGTGCTCCAATACTAGAAGTTTTTAAAGAAGAGACCGGACAACCACTTGTCTGAAGTGCTTTAGGATTTCCTGCCTGAGGAGGGGGTTAGACTAGAAGACCTCCAAGGTCCCTTCCAACTCTGTTATTCTGTTATTTTAGGAAGGCCATCTCTTTAACATTTTCAGCATAACCCATGCACATTTATACAAGAAGCAAGTCCTAGGACCTGAGGATATTTTCTCCCTGTCAGGTATCCCCAAAGATACACCCTCATCCTCAACATCAGACCCCTAAACAGTGATCTTTTCTGAGGAAAAAAAAATCCCAATGAAAATGTGGCTGTTCAATCTATTAAAACTATCAAATGCTTCAGCAGCTCTCACTGCTTCATCCACGTTTTCCTATCGATAGGTGTCTTTGGTCTCCCCCCTCCCAATCCTTAATGAAATTATGTTCTTACCTCATGCATACGAAGGAGTTCATTGCGTCCCATGTGCCACGGAAGGTCAGTTTCTTTCATTGTTGGGAGAAACTTTGATGTCTCCCATTGTGTCCCTCATTTCATGGCATTTTGTCCCCAATTTTCCCCCATTCAGAAGATTTGCCCTTCATTTTGAGAGTTCAGTAGTTGAGAGGTGTGGTGGAAATAAAAAACCAGGGATCTTCTTTTTCTTACAGGAGTTAGGCAGAAACTCTTCGGCTATCCTGCTGTAGATTTGCTCCAAGAATAGCTAAAGAGTTTCTGCCTAACTCCTGTAAGCTGTTGCTTTTTTGTGACAGTGAAATGAACGCTGTGGGTGGATGAGGTGGGAATTCCCAGTGGTCTTCTTGGTGTCCAGATAAGTGACAAGGTGAGCAATGTGCAGCTTGAAAACTACATTTGGCCTCCCAACTTAATTGGGATTTAATTTGGAGCTAATTAAGCTCCAAAACTTCGCTGGAATACAGTGACAAAATACTGGCACTCTACCACATCTAGTGGGGCTTATCGTAAATAGGAAAACATGCATGTTGGGTTTGGCAGTCTGACTGGATCTCTTTTATTTGAGAAAACGAAAAGCTTATTAAAAGAGCTAGATGTTAGGCCCACATCTACATGACTGGTACACTACACATGGATTTTTTACATGTGGTTATTAGCAATAAAAGGGTTCCCGTAGAACAGAATATTTATAGTTCATGGTTGGTGCTCCCTCAGTTTGGTCGTTTTCTTGTAGATGTTTCCTTATCCAACTAGGTAACGTCATCAGTGCTGGAAGGAAGTGGGGTGAGACCAAACTCTTTTAGCGCTGATGGTGTTAATCTAATTGGGTAATAAAATATCTGCAAAAAAGGAACCAAGGTCTGAGAACAGCAAGGACCCAACAAAAGGAAGGCCATCCCTACACTAGGTGGGAAATTTTTAGAAGTGAAATATTGCCTACAAATTCCTTTTCAGAAACTTGTCTAAATGTGAGAGTCTTAAAGTGAATGATACAAGTAGTCCTCACGTTATGGCAACAGAATGGAATGGGATGGGATGGGGTGGGGTGCGGTGGAGTGGAGTGGAGTGGAGTGGAGTGTAATGGAATGGAACGGAACGGAACAGAACAGAACAGAACAGAACAGAACAGAACAGAATAGAATAGAATTCATTGTTGGCCAAGAGTGAATGGACACACAAGGAATTTGTTTCCAGTGCCTAAGCTCTCAGTGTACATACAAACAACAAAATGATAAGTCATAGACCAAGGGTCTTCAAACTTGGGAAGTTTAAGACTTGTGGACTTCAACTCCCAGAATTCCTGAGCTAACATGACTGGAGGAGGAATTCTGGGAGTTGAAGTCCACAAGTCTTAAAGCTGTCAAGTTTGAAGACCCATGTCATAGACCATGAGTAAAGAGCAGAATTTTGCTTGCCAAGCAAGGCAGTTGTTGAGTCATGCCAATTTTATGGCTTTTTTTTGCCATGGTTGTTAAACAAATCATTGCAGTTAAATAAATTGCATGGCTGTTTAACGAGTCTGACTTCCTCCATTGACTTTGCGTTGTCAGAAGCCAGCTGGGATGTTCGTAAGATGGCCATCGCATGATTCCAGGATAGTGGAACTGCTGTAAGCTGCAACAATGCAATGTGTTAATTGCCAAGCACCTAATTTTTGATTCCATGATTGTGGCGATGCTGTGATGGTTATAAGTGCAAGGAATGGTTCTAAGACGCTTTTTTGAGTGCCATTCACCTCAACTTTAAATGGTCACTAAACAAATGATTGCAAATTGAGAACTATTTCTACTTGGAAATTATACGGTTTTAAATACATATCCAAAAATGGGTAAATGCCTGTTTACTGGAAGGTATTTTCATATGTGGAAATCATTTCAGTTGTTGCTATTAAACGCATATATTAAAGATTTCATACACAAAGATTGGGGAAAGTAAAATCTGGTCATTATCCTTTCCTCTAATGGGGTATGTGGATGTATATTAATCTGGGGGAAAACAGCCCAAAACTCAAAAATAAAATAATATATTCTAAAGCTAGTTTTTTTGCAACCTCAACACCTCTAGGTTTTGTGGACTTCAGCTCCCAGAATTCCCCAAATAGCAAGACTGATTGGAGAATTCTGGAATTTGAGTTTCATACATCTAAAAGTTGCTGAAATTAAGAAACACTTCTTGGGAGATTTTCTGAAATGAAATTAACACATGAAGAATATATTTTATTTTTATTTTATTTATTTATTTATTTGTCAATAGCTTACAAGATAATAAACATAAGTATAAATACAGGAAATTGGTACGAATAATTGGGGACAATAGGACAGGGACAGTAGGCACGATTGCGCGCTTATGCACGCCCCTTACAGACCTCTTAGGAAGGGGGTGAAGTCAACAGTGGTTAGTTTGAGGGAAAAGGAATGTGGGTTTGGGGATGTGACAACAGAATCAGGTAGTGTGTTCCAGGCATTGACCACTCTGTTGCTGAAGTCGTACTTTCTCAATCAAGTTTGGAGTGGTCATAAATAGAGGACTACCTATAACATAGAGAGGCCCTTATATTGGCCATGATGAGATTGGAAGAGAGCAGTGGTTCAAAGCTTCAATAGTGGAAGCCTCACCCAATCATTCTGCACAATTATTGAATTATTGCATGATTTCCTATACAGGTAATGCCTGAATTTACAATCATTCACTGAGCAACTATTCAAAGTTACAAAAGCACTGCAAAAGTGGACTTCCTCCAGGCCTTTTACTTACCACCATAGCAACATTCCCATGGTCATGAGATCAAAATGCAAGCACTTGGCAACTGGCACGTATTTATGACAGTTGAAGCGTTCCAAGGTCAGATGATTGCCAAATTTGCAAACTTCCCAGCTGGCTTCTGTTTTAAAAAATGCTATCAGAAAAACTGCTACCAGACTCCTCCTGATTTTAGGAGCAAGTGGTATTGCATCTAAGGGCATTGCATTTGCAAAGATTCAGGCATCATAGATAAGCAGAACAGATAGATACAATCGGGTTCATTACTTATTTCAAAAATAAGTAGATTTAAATTTTCTTCCATCGTACTTGCTAGTCTTGTCTTGCCAATGCTATATTTTTGCACCAGACCAAAGTGAAGTCCTTCAGCAATGCAGAATTAAGTCAGAAATTGAACACAGTGACATATTCCGTTGCCATAGCTGCCATATGGTGCCAAACGCTGGGATAAAATAAAAATCCAGAAGGATTGGAAATCAATAATGAGGTAACCCATAACACTACCTCCCTACTACAATGCTCCAAACAGTACCCAGCAGAAAAACAGAAAGAGAAAAAAATTGAAAAAAGCCATCTAAAAGGGCAAGGAAATTTGCAGGAAAGGCAGAAGATTGTCTCACCAATGAGTAAGTCAAAGAGACCACTGACCATTTCCCTTTGAAGGAAGGGAGTAAGAGGGAAAGGGGAGAATTAGTATTAGAGAATTTGAAATGGCACAGAAAGCCAGAGCTACACTGTGCTGCCATGAAGAAAGACATTTCAGTCCTTTTTAAGATTTGGCTGTTGAACAAGCTATTTGGGCAAACTTGGAAGGATATAAAAGCAGAGCAAAGAGAAATGCAGGGCAAAGCCAAATCCCTTGTAATGAAAAGAAGAAGGAACAAATTCTGATCAGTCAAATAGTGACAGCAGGAAACAAAGCTATATTGTGATTTAATTGGAACTTCCTTGGCCTAACAAGGGGTAGTAAAAACCTCAGATCTGTAGCACCTGAGCTATCTTGCCCATCAGGCTTCAAAGCTCATCAGACCACAGATGATACAGTCAGGTGGATCTAGAATGAATAACTTGGTAAGAGGGGGATGAAATCCATGCAAAACTGATCCTTCAACAAGGACCAGCATTAGTTCAATATGAAGGGTGGAATGGTTACGTTTATGGAAGGAGAATGCGAAAGCATTAAGCTTCTTGAATGTTTATGGACAGAAATTTGTACTTGAATCTATGTACTTGAAATTGCTACTTCCATAATAATTAAAAATATTAAATCTATATCAATTTTTAGGCTTTTGGCAATTATAGGTAAAATATTTTTGTTGAATTTGTGTTTTCTTATTATTTTTAAAAAGCTGAAAATTGTTAACTGCTCTCATAGTCTTATATACATCCTCTTTTGCTAAATCCAATCAGTTGGCTTTCCTG
The DNA here is from genome assembly GCA_009733165.1 of Naja naja. Taxonomy (NCBI): domain Eukaryota; kingdom Metazoa; phylum Chordata; class Lepidosauria; order Squamata; family Elapidae; genus Naja; species Naja naja. Next base: position 10,647,354 of record CM019155.1, on the reverse strand, counting down.
TGCAAAACACTTGAATTAACTCTTGTTGATTATCTGTAGATTGATAGCTATCAAGTTATTGTCAACTCTTAGTGACCATATAGATATATTTTCTTTGAGAGATTATCTGTAGAACCAAATAACAAAAGTAAGCACAGCTATAGGGAGAAGCAATTTCCATAAAATCTATAACATCTATTTACGTATGTTTTGATTGAAGCCATAATGAAAAGTAAGATCTATAATAGTAATCAGATATCTAAATTAAAGAATCTACATCACCATAGCAATGCTATTAATAAATTCTCAACTACCGTGTTTCCCCGAAAATAAGACCTACCCCGAAAGTAAGACCTAGCACTATTTTCTAAACCTGCCCTAATATAAGACCTACCCCGAAAATAAGACCTAGTGTAAATCTCCAGTTCCAGGAAGACTTTTCAGGGAGCAACCGTGCACCTGCGAAACACCCCCCCTACACACTCACACCCACTATTTGGCACCGTAAATATATAAGACCTACCCCGAAAATAAGACCTAGTGTGTTTTTGGGAGCCAAAAAAAATATAAGACAGTGTCTTATTTTTGGGGAAACACGGTAGTAAAAATTAACTTATAATCAGGCAGTATACAAGTTTAATAAATTAAATTAAATTCAGAGAATGACAGAACAATGTGGACATTGCATAATAGTAATAATTACTATTATTATGTGGACATTGCAGTAATAGTAAAGTAAATCCTAGAGTGCTTACAAAACATTAATGATTAAAATAAGAGAATGCGATAATATTATAATAGTCCTTTAATGAGCTGTAACTCGGTATTAGGATGAGAAGAAACGGAACGAAAGAAGCACAGCTCAGTTCTGCTATAAATCTGCAATTTAAGGTAACTTTACTATGTTCAATACAGAACAATCAAAAAATATTTTTGGTATTTTCCAAAGAACAGGAGGTAATTCTAAATATGTGTGAAATGAGGTAATTGGAAATGAAAACTGCTTAGAAGAAGTGAAAGAAAAGACATACCGTGTTTCCCCGAAAATAAGACACTGTTTTATATATTTTTTGGCTCCCAAAAACACACTAGGTCTTATTTTCAGGGTAGGTCTTATATATTTATGGTGCCAAATAGTGGGTGTGAGTGTGTAGGGGGTGTTTGGTGCGGTTGCTCCCTGAAAAGTCTTCCTGGAACTGGAGATTTACACTAGGTCTTATTTTCGGGGTAGGTCTTATATTAGGGCAGGTTTAGAAAATAGTGCTAGGTCTTACTTTCGGGGTAGGTCTTATTTTCAGGGAAACACGGTAGTAGAAAGGGTTTTTTTTAACTCAGCTGTCTGCAAAAACAATTCTGATTAGATCAGGTTTCATAACAGCCTCTTAAACGATTTGAAAGTTTTGATTTCCTCTAATTATTTCTCAAGTGAAAGAATGATAGTACTCTAGGGTTTCCTAGTAAAAATCAAGAAATGGTATTTGGATAAAAATAAATCAAAATAACGGAGGAAGATTTTGTGTATGTTGGGGTACTTAAAGGGGAAAACTAAATATATTTCATGCCCGGTCAATTTTCTTTTGTTTAGATGATGTACCTAATCCATGCCATTTCCCCCCCTACACACACACACACAATTTATTATTCAGATTTACTTTTCAGTTAATTCCTGGGAATAATGTTTGAGCTGCTGCATGTGTTATGGAACAGTTTATTATTCAAATGCAGACTCACAAAACAGCTTGAACCAGTTGCCAAGTTAGTGTCATCGGCATGAAGAAATGCAACTGTAATCAAGTAGCCAGAGAAATGATTTTGTACTTGCGTAAATGCACAGCTTGCTTTCAGGGGGGAAATCCGACCAAATCAGCTTCTGTACAAACTGTGATGCTATTGATGTTGGTTGTGCACAAAGCAATAGCACTGGTGGATTCATGCATTCCAAGAAAGCATACACAAATACATACATGCTATCTTCTGCCATGGTGAATGTTACGTTCAATGGCAAAGCACTTGCTGTGACAGATGTGTCTTAACTGTCCCTGAATGTTTGAATCACATACAGGTAGTCCTTGACTGACAACACTCCATTTAGTGACTGTTCGAAGTTACAATGGGAATGAAAAAAGTGACTTTTGATTGTTTTTCACTCTTATGACCATTGCAGCATCCCTTTGTCGCCCAATCAAAATTCAGATGCCTAACAACTGACTTGTGTTTATGACAGTTGCAGTATCCCAGGGTCATGTGATCACCTTTTGTGACCTTCTGACAAGCAAAGTCAATGGGGAAGCCAGATTCATTTAACAACTGTGTTACTAACTTAACAACTGCAGGTCATAAAATGCAGCAAAGTTCACTGAACTGTCTCACTTAGCAACAGAAATTTTAGACACAATTGTGGTTGTAACCTGAGGACTACCTATACCTTGCACCATAGTAACTATGTTTGTATTAACTACTGTACACTGTTGTGCAGTACTGTTGTATTATTATTTATTTTATTTTGTCAAGCAATTATAAGATAATAAGTATAAGGATAAACATAGTTGTTAATACATGAAATGAATACATATAAGAAAAAAAGAAACAATAGGACAGGGATGGTAGGCGCATTAGTGCACTAATGCACGCCCTCTACAGACCTCTTAGGAAAGGGGTGAGGTCAATAGTAGACAGTCTAAGGTTAAAGTTTTTGGGGTTTGGGGAAGAAACCACAGAGTCAGGTAGAGTATTCCAGACATTGACCACTCTGTTGCTGAAGTCGTATTTCCTGCAATCAAGTTTGGTGCGGTTAACCTTGAGTTTGTATCTATTGTGTGCTCTTGTATTGTTATTAGATCGGATTATATTATAGTGTAGGTCAGGGTGTCAAACTCAAAACCTGGGGGCTGGATCCAACCTGCGGGTTGCTTAGATCTGGCCCATAGGAATGTCCTGGAAACAGTGAAGGACTGGCTCGCAGTGCCTCTGCCAGCTGGGGAGAGCTCCGTTTTCACTGGCAGAGAGTTTCAGGAGGCCGTCGCAGCTGAAGACGGAGCTCGGGAGCCCGTTTTCACTGGTGAAGTGCTAGGGCCACCACAGGTGCCCACAACACAAATGATGTCAAGCTGGCCACACCCACCCTGGCCACACCCACCCCAGCCCCCCAAGGTCAAACACAACCCTGATGCAGCCCTCAATGAAATCGAGTTTGATACCCCTGGTATAGATGGAGATGGATATTTTCTTTTTAATTTTCTGAAAGAGTGTAATGGTGTGTGGGAATGGCCTTGGGAGGCAAGAGGAAAAGCTGCAGACTAGACAATAGCCAGACAAATGGCAGCTGAGTCTGCAGAAGGAATGGGGGCAAGGCAAACATCTTGGAAGGGACCCTCCCCCAGTTGATTGGACCACAGAGGCAGGAGAGAGAGACTTGCAAAATTGATGTCCACTTTTCAAGAAGGTTCAGTCATATCCAGAAGCATTCATTCTAACTTTGCAAGGTTACATTCACAGAGTCCACAAAAACCATTGCTGAAATGAAAACCATTGCTGAAATGAACCTTATCAATATATGGCATTTCTTGTTTGAAAGATTGAGTTGACCCAGATATGTTGTCAATCTTCTGTCTATTTAGCCACCGTTGACTGGAGATGTCAGCTGGACTCAGAGGAAAGCTGTAGAGAGAGTAAAAAAGATGACCTTGATGGAGATAGATGAGATAAATTAGCAAAACCACAGGGGGAAAAGTATGTGTTATATGTCCAAAATAAATAGAAGTGCAAAAGCAGCTCCAACATCCTCCCGATTCATATGAGTATAAGATGTATTGGAGTTTGAAAGTATAGGACAAGAAGCAATGGATAGAAACTAATCAAGGAGAGAATCAACCTAGAACCAAGGAGAAATTTCCTGAAGGTTAAAACAATTAATCAGTTGAATAACTTGCCTCCAGAAGTTGTAAATGCTCCAACACCTTTTTAAAGAAGAGATTGGATAACCATTTGTCTGACATGGTATAGGATTTCCTGCTTGAGCGGGGGGTTGGACTAGAACAGGGTATCAAACTCAAGGCCTGGGGGCCGGATCCAGCCCTTGGGGTGCTTAGATCTGGCCCATGGGGCCGTGCTGGAAACAGTGACGGACTGGCTCGCAGTGCCTCTGCCAGAAAAAATGGAGCTCATTTTTGCTGACAGAGGGTTGCAGGAGGCCGTTGCAGCCGAAAACGGAGCTCAGAAGACCTTTTTCTCTGGCAGAGTGCTCAGGCCACCACAGGTGCCCTCAACATGAGTGACATTGAGCTGGCCATGCCCACTCTGGCCACACCCACCTCAAACCCCCCCCCCCCGAGGACAAACACAACCAGCCCTCAATGAAGTCGAATTTGACATCCCTGTAGTAGAAGACCTTCAAGGTTCCTTCCAATTCTGTTATTCCGTTATGAGGTGAAGGAAGTAAACCAAAGTGAAACTTGCAAGTTTCTTTTACTACAGCTAATCTTAAAGCAGTTTTAACCTTCCTATAAAGGTGATTTCTTGATTTGGTCTACACAGTGGGGCTGATATCAGCTCCCAAAATGATAAGGGTTCAAGGAAAGAGCTGGATGCGTTTAATTTGCAAAAGAGGAGAGAAAAGTTAATATGATCATAGTCTGCAGTTATCTAAAAGGCTGTGACATGCAAGCAAGGACAGATATTTTCTCTACAGAACCTTGAAGCAGAAGAAAAGCCAGCTGGTTGAAATGAAAAGAATCAAGTTTATACCAAGGGGAGAAACAGCATGGTCACACACTTCTCCGGAGAAGCGAAGCTGAAGACACCAGCCTGAAGATGACGGATGAGATTTAAAAAAGCGTTGCCAGGTATTCTCATTCTTACGGGACAAGACCGAATACACCAAGACCTACATACCTTTACCCGTGAAAATCTACGAAAACAAATATATATATATATATATATATATATATATATATATATATATAGGTCTTGGTGTATTGGATCTTATCCAATATCAAACAACTTAATCATCGTCTCCGTGTCTTCAGCTTCATTCTTCTGGGAGAAGAAGAAAACGAAGCTGAAGACACCAGCCTGAAGATGACGGATGAGATTCGTCGAACGTTGCCAAGGTATTCTCAACCTTACAGGACAAGACCGAATACACCAAGACCTACATATATATATATATATATATATATATATATATATATATAAAATATTATGTATGTATGTATGTATGTATATATAATTCATTTAGTTTCATAGCTGCCAAGCTCAATCAAGTAATTCAGGGCAGCTTAAAATTCTACTGCAGCATCAGGAAAATTGCTATTCCTAGTCCTGCAAATACTTACATTTCATGGTGAAGGAGATGCAGTCAACTTTAGGGGGCTTCTCAAGGCAATCGTTGCAAAGAGCTACAGATGGTTATACATTTTGATAGTTGTGAGCCATCTGGGCATCTCAACTCAAGGAAACAGCTGGATCTAATTTTGACCCTCAGAACTCTTCTCCAAATGTTTTAACAACCGATCATTAAAGTCATGAAACTCACTCCTTCTCTCTAACTTGGTGGAGGACAAAGATCTTTATTTTTTTTTAATGTATTAAATTTCTAGACTGCCCATCTTGCTATTCAAAACTTGATCACATCCTCCTAATGCAAATTGCAAGGGATAATTCTTATCCTTTTTCATCTCCATCCTAGAAAAGAAGGCATAGCTAATGTTAACAATATCTCAAGAATGCAGCTGATAGACAATAGTTTTAATTCAGCTGGTTTTAGGCAGGGATCCCGACTTTAAACCTTTCCTTCTTTGTATCGCACTACAGGTAGGTTACGGCAGCATCCTGTATCCCTACAACATGGGCTTTTTCTCATTCTGTAGTCCACAAGGGAGACGGGCTACAGTTGTGTCACAAGGTTGTTAAAATAGTATATTTCTCCCTGAAACAAGCAGCATTTGCCGCAAGATGTGTACAAGCTGCAATGCTTTGCCAGAAACAAATTCACATATTTCTTGGCAGATGAGAGCAAAGAGGCAGTTTATCAATTTCAGCTTAATGCAAGCATGACTGCTTCCTTCCATCCCACGCCCGCAACCTCTGCCCAGCCATTCTGCTGCGGTCTCTCTAAAGAAGTGAGTATAACAGCCCTTGTGTTGGTGCTCTGTTAGAATTGTGCAGCAGCGTAATCCTGCCACATTGGTCCCCATTCCATTTGCACAGAAAAAGACTGTCCAGGACAGCATTTGGTTGGAGGTGTACTGTAATCAGGTTAAAGCTTCTTTCAAATGCATGTTTTTATAATTTTTATTTATTTATCAGATTTCTTTTTTAAATGCCCATTTCACTTACAGAGGGACCCCGGGCAGGCTACATGTGCTGTCCAGCCAGTTTAGAGTTAATGGGATTTGGGATAGTTACTTAGGAATTGGGAGCTGTCCCCTTAAGGGAATGCATCATGGTAAATGTAGTTAAGGTATCCTGGGAAATGTAGTTTATGTCATGTGGCCACATCTGTAACCCTGATTGGTCTCTGAATTGACCCTTGGTGGGTTGGGGGAGGTTTCTTCTTCTTGCCTGAACACAGCCACATGGTAGTATGGCTACCCCTTGCCTCTATGACTATGGGATGAGATAACCATCTTTTTACCTATAAAGACAGATATATAAAGGGTTGGACATTAAGAAGAACCTCTTATTTGCGACCTAGTGGCCCTCAAATCACCACTAGGATGGGGACTCGTAGGAGTAGTATGTGTCGATCAGCTACAGGCCCCAACCCAGACAACTACCTTAAGCTACATCTGTTCTCAAAAATGGAAGAACATCTGACTTGAAACCGTGCCAAGAACACTTCATGCTTTCGACAGTCAAACCTGTCTTAGGAGAGGCACTATTTCAGACTACCAAAGAAGACAATGACTTCGCCTTGTCTATTGAGGACAAGAGGTTCCTCCAGATCATGGATAAGGAATTTCAACAGGATGCAACTGGTAGTTGGGTCGCTCCGCTAGCCTTTCGCACTCCCAGACAACACTTGCCAAACAACCAAAAATATGTGCTCTCCCGCCTCTTTAGTCTGAGACGAATCATGATCCGGAAGCCAGAGATGAAAGCTCACCTGGTGGAGTTCTTGGACAAAATGATACAGAATGGACACGCTGGAGACAGGTGAAGAATGTTGGTACCTGCCATTCTTTGGAGTGCACCTTCCACAGAAACCAGGCCAAATACATGTAGTCTTCAAGGCCACTCTCTAAACAAGGCCCTTCTTGCAGGACCTGACCTCACAAACAGTCTCCTTGGGGTGCTCATCCACTTTAGAAAAGAAGCCATAGCTGTTATGGCTGACATACAGCAGATGTTCTATTCCTTCCTCATATGGGAAGATCATCGTAACTACCTCTGTTTCCTGTGGTTCAGTGATGATCAGCACAACCAATGGATTTTGGAATACCGAATGAGGGTGCATGTATTTGGCAATGGCTCTTCCCCCACAATTGCGAACTATGGTCTACAACATACTGCTCGAGAGCAAGGAGACAAATACGGAGCAGAAGCTAAACATTTCATAGAACATGATTTCTACATGGACAACGGCTTGAAATCCATAGCCACCCCAGCAGAGGCCATAGGCCTCTTGAAGAATACCCAGCAAATGCTAGGGACAGACATATAAAGGTTGGACATTAAGAAGAACCTCATCATAACTGTGAGTTAATGAGGATGCCTGATGAACCAATAAAAAAGACTTTGTATGGATGCTTTGTGGAGTTTATCTATCTGTTTTGTACAAGACAGAACACTACAAGTAAAACCAAACCATAAAAACAGTATATAAAGTTTAAAAGGCGAAGATGAGTTTAAAAACAGTGTAAAGTTAATTAAAAGGTCGATTTAAGGCAGAGGGGCACTGGCCAGCCTCCTGGCTATAGAGAAAGGTCAGGAGAGCTGGAGGGGGTGAGCTGCATCACTTCCAGGGAAGGAAAAATATTTCACAGGAAAGGGACAATGGCAGAGAAGGCTCTATTCCTAGACCCTGCAGATTCAATATTCTTTGACTGATGGGGTCTGCAACATACCTTCCCTGCCTGATTGGATGGGATGACAGTTCCACAGGTAACTTGGCCCATACCATGTGCAGGTAACTTGGCCCATGCCATGTGCAGGTAACTTGGCCCATGCCATGTGGGCATTTAAAAACCATAACCAACACCTTGAATTGGAATATCACCTGGAAGCAGACTAGCACCCAATGGGTGCTAATGTGTTACATGTGCCATTCTCTGGGCATGCAAAACAATGTGCTACATTTACCAGGTTTTGGAAGAACATAGTGGGTTATACAATTATTGTTGTAATGATTGTGTATCAAAAGCGAACATTCTCAGAGGATATTTTCTTGAACTATATACCTAGGACTGGAAATTTGACACTGGACAATGTAAATGGATTATATGTGACCTTATTAAGGTCAAAAGACCAATACTGAGCATTGGGGAGATAAGTGCATGGACTCTTTCAGTTAATACAGTACATACCTGATTGCAATTGCCACCTACAAATGAATTGCCTATACACAATTCATTCATTTTTGTCCAGACTTTGTCCAAATTTTATATGTGGACAAGTATAATGAGATAGAAGACTCATTTATACACAATATAGTTTTTTTTAAAGCTAGTTGTATAAACCAGAAATATACTCTTGAATTTTATTTGCTTTAGACAATTATATATAGAATTGTAGCTTTGTTGTGGTTGTTATAATAACATATAATTACATTTCTATTCTGTTCTATTTTTCACATTTTTGTTGCAACATTTGTTATGACAGAAAGATGGAACTTTATTTTGGTCATTGTCCAATAAAAATACAATCCATAAAATGAACAACACAAAATGATCCCCAAACAGCAAGCACTATTAGCAACCATTTGTGGACAAAGTTTACACATATTGTAGCAACATTTATTTTAAAATATATTGATCCCAATTATTTAATAAATAGCAAAGATAAAAGCTAACGAAGTGCCCCAGAAATCTAAATAAAAAAGGGGTGATCAACTGGTAATGAATCTTCCTGTAGAAAGAACAATATAGAAGAACATCTGCTATAATTTCTGTGTGTATCACAGGTACAGTACCAGGTTTCATGTTTATTATTTACTTATTTCTTAAATTTATCTGCCATTTTTCTCATTGCAGGGCTATTTCCCTTCCAGGACATCTGTAAGAAGAATATTAAATCATGCTAAAGTAAAGCACTCTCACACACAAAATTCCCCACAATTAGGAATTGTAACATGATATAAATATGAGGCTGGTTAGATACTAACATTTGCAATTATATTGTGAAAGAAAGCAACAATTTCTATTTGATCTTCAATATTTCAGATCGTATTGTTCTAGCATTTTAATGTCTTTTTTTCTCTTCTCTTTGACAATGTGTTTCACTGTCACTATTATTTTTGTGTTTTGCTTTTGTGCTTTTTTTTCTTTTTCGTTATTCATTTAAAGCAATATAACTAAATTAAAAAATATCTACAAAAAATCATTCGCAGCATCCAATAAAATCATAAATGAGTTAAGTTCAAAGTATATATTTTAATTCTGAGAAAATATTAAGATATTTCTATAGTTGCATCTTTAGGCAGTGTCTCTCACAAATATCATATTTTATATAAGAGAAATATAAAATTTAAGATATTAAAATCATGAACCTAAATTAAAATACTGTGTAGCATCTTTTTATTGGGTAGTAATCATAGAAATGGCCCTTCTGGTACAAGCAGACTGATGTGCAAAAAAGATAGTTATATGGGCATTTTGAATCAAAATCATATGACTTGAAAAATTAAGGCCAGTGTTTTGAAACAAGCTTAGAAAAATCTCTGGAAACAATAAAATTGTTTCATTTTAATATGAACTTTTCATTTATTGCCAGTTCATAGTTTAGATTGGCTAATTTTTCTTAATTCTGAAGACATTTCTAATCCACGTAAATGAATATTTCATTAATCCAAATTTTGAGATTAGCAAAACATGGATAACAAATCTGGCATTTTATAAAGTTGTTTAAACAATACTATTCCCCTTAAGTAGGGGATGAATATTTCTAGTGGCCAACTAGAGGATGCCCATTAACAGTAATTAATTCTAGTTTTATTTTGTATTTTTACTCTGTGTATAGATTAGGGTGATGTACAAACAGCATACAATAAATGTACCCAGAATCTTTGTGCCTTGGCAGCCAGTGTTATCACCTTCAAAGGAAATAAAACTTTGTGCCACTCAGTCTAAAGATAACAGATAAATCTCATAGTCTAGCTATAGCATGGAACCATGAATTAAAATCATGATTTCAAACTAAATGGGATAGGAAAGGGGAAATCCTTAAATGTGTTATATGACATATACATTAACCAATGGTGGGATTCAATTTTTTTACTACCGGTTCTGTAGGCGTAGCTTGGTGGGCGTGGTGTGGCTTGGTGGTGGGTGTGGGCGGCAGGGAAGGTTACTGCAAAATCCCTTTCTCTTCCCACCCCACTAACCTGCTTTCCAGTTCTGTTCTCCAGTGCAGGGCAATCAAAGAAGACCCATCCAATCAGCTGGGACTCAGGAGGCAGAGAATGGATGGGGTCAGGGACCAGTCAGAGGCAGTATTTGCCAGTTCTCCGAACTACTCAAAATTTCCACTTCTGGTTCTCCAGAACTGGTCAGAACCTGCTGAATACCACTTCTGTCATTAACCATGTGTGAGGTCAAGACATGGCACCCTGGTGGTCAATCCACAACATGTACATGCTATGCACAAGAGCGCCAAGTTTTCCCACTGTTCTTCTTGGTTATTTTATGCTATCTTTTCTGTCTCTTTTTAATTGTGATTTTATTGTTTCTGAACTGTATGCGGCTTTGAACTTTTTCATAAAAATCAAGAACCAGCTAGAACTCACCCAATAACAAAGTACGCTACGTGTTGCTAAAATTATACAACTTTAAAGGCAAAGTTATTTTCACCAGAAAATAAGTAAGATCTATCATGACATAGTAGAAATAACTGAATTTGTTATTATTTCACTTTATTGCAGAAAATTTTGTTTGAACTTAAAAGATGGTAGATGTTTGACTGGAGTATGTACGTATGTATGCATGTATGTATGTGTTTGTTGTGGTTTGCCGGCAGCCTGTGCAGACAGCAGCGGAATTGGACAGTGGGGAAGAACGGGGTCCTGCGTCCGATGCAGAGATGGGGCCAGGACCATCTGGGAGTGGGGTGCTGACTCTGGAGCCTCCGGAGTCTGGCATTAGTGAAGCCAAGGAACAAGGGGAGCCTGTTCCCAGTGCGCGTGTGCGCAGAGCTGCTAGAAGGCAAGAGCAGCTGAGACAAAAGGGACGACTCAAGAATAAGGCTTGGAGGTAATTGCCGCTCCCCTAAGGTATAAAGGAGGTACAAAGGTAAAGAAACCTTTGCAGGAAGCAAAGTCATTCGCTCTGTTCAGATTAAACCTTGAAGCTCTGTGTGGACTTTGTACTTCGGTTGGTTTTTTATAATTCATTTGGCACTCTAGTTGTGGGCAGCATTCAAAGGAGAGAAAGGTGGGTGCTTATCTCAAGGGATGGTTTGGGACTCATTACCAGCTGGGAATGAAAATAATTCCCAGCTTTGAAATAAAACAAGAGTTGTTTTAAAATAAGCGTGTGCTTAATTATGGTCTCAGGAAGTCTTGGTCAAAACAGTGTTGGTTATTTATAAATAAATAACTTAAGGCAGTAAACATACCTAATACTCCTTCCTTTTCCTATTTTCCTCACAATAACAACCTTGTGAGGTGAGTTGGGCTGAGTTCTGTTTTAAAGGTGGCTCCATGTAGAGTACAATTAAGAGTCCAACCATCTGGTATGAAGGTGTATATTGTTGTATGGTTCTCTGCTCCAGGCTGGACCAAAATTGGCATAACAGCCTGAGCCCGCACAAAGAAAGCCACTTGCCCATGCAGCAGTAACCAGGTGTCCAGGAGATCATGTGGCTACTTCTTTGGGGTGGGGCAGTTTCACCCCATCAAGAGACAATACCAAAGTTAGCAAAGAATCCTGATGGATAATTATTCTCTCTTACTTGGGTTGAATTTCATCCTGTTTCTTCCCATGCAAACAGAGATCAAGGCAAGGGTTTGGCCACATTGTCAATACAGCTTTACAGTAACTTGTATAATTGACGATCATAATTTGAATGATGTCGTGCCTCTAAAACAGGGGTGTCAAACTCACATCACATGACATATCACAACTTCTTTCCTCTTCGCTAAACCGGACGTGGGTGTGGCCAACTCATGATGCATCTGGCCTGTGGGCCACGAGGTTGAAACCACTGCTCTACCACCCCTCCCAATAGTTTCATGTAAATATTTTTTTAAAAACATGGGTGAATCAAACCCTGCATACATAAGAGATCAGGGGATTGACCTCTGCTCTCCTAAGACCACCAACTGGAACCACCACAAAAGAAGGAATGGAACCAGCTCATTCAATGGAGTTTCTCTCCTATGCCTAGGCCTGAAGCCTGACTGAAATGAGTCTATACCTGTATTTTCATCATTGCTTCAATAATGGGCTCTCTAAGAACTGAAAGTTAGAAATAGAAGTCATGAGTGGTCCTTGCTGCTCTCTGAGCTTGCTTGTTTTCTTGCAGACGTTTCATTAACAAAACTAGGTAACATCATCAGTGCTCACTTGGCCAAGGACCCCTCATGTCAACTCTGAGCTACAAATATTGTCCTTTATTATTATGAGCCACAGTGGTGCAGTGGTTAGAATGCAGAATTGCAGGCTACTTTTACTTACTGCCGGCTGCCTACAGTTCAGCAGTTTGATTCTCATCTGCTCAAGGATGACTCAGCCTTCCATCCCACTGAGGTTGGTAAAATGAAGACCCAGACTGTTGGAAGCAGCATATTCTGTAAACTACTTAGAGAGGGTTATAAAGCACTGTGGAGCAGTATATAAATCTAAGTGCTATTGCTATTTATTAGATTGAAGACAGTTATCCAAAACAGCTAAATCCATGGAGAAGAAATCATTTCTGCCTTCTTCAAATATGAGGCATTATGCACCTTCGGATTCAATGAGTCATTATCACTCTTCCCAGCTCTCTACAATGTACAGTTCTAACAAGTGTCTTAAGTATTTATTTATTTTTATTTATTTATTTGTCAAGCAATTATAAGATAACAGGTATAAGTATAAACAGAGTTATGAATACATGAAATAGATACATATAAGAAAAACAAAAAGAAACAATAGGACAGGGACGGTAGGGCAGCGCTTATGCCCCTACAGACCACTTAGGAAAGGGGTGAGGTCAATAGTAGACAGTCTAAGGTTAAAGTTTTTGAGGTTTGGGGGAGAAACCACAGAGTCAGGTAGAATATTCCAGACACTGACCACTCTGTTGCTGAAGTCATATTTCCTGCAGTCAAGTTTGGTGCGGTTTACCTTGAGTTTGTATCTATTGTGTGCTCTTGTATTGTTATGGTTGAAGCTGAAGTATTCATTGACAGGTAGGATATTGCAATATATAATTTTATGTACTATACTTAGATCGGACCGAAGATAGCATAGTTCTAGGTTTTCTAGGTCTAGAATTTCAAGTCTAGTGGCATAAGGTATTCTGCAACGAGTAGAGGAGTGGAGAACTCTTCTTGTGAAATATTTCTGGACTTTCTCAACTTTATTAATATCAGATGCGTAATGTAGATCAGAATCTGCAATCTAAAGAGGTCCCAGTATTATACCTTAATTGCTGTTTTAATTCTATATCGGTATTACCGTGTTTCCCCGAAAATAAGACCTACCCCAAAAGTAAGACCTAGCACTATTTTCTAAACCTGCCCTAATATAAGACCTACCTCGAAAATAAGACCTAGTGTAAATCTCCAGTTCCAGGAAGACTTTTCAGGGAGCAACCGTGCACCCGTGAAACACCCCCCCTTACACACTCACACCCACTATTTGGCACCATAATTATATAAGACCTACCCCGAAAATAAGACCTAGTGTGTTTTTGGGAGCCAAAAAAAATATAAGACAGTGTCTTATTTTTGGGGAAACACGGTACATTGAGATGTGGGTGCACCATGAATAATTTTATTTCTGTTGCTGCTGCTACTACCACTACTGCTGAATTTATGCTCTTAAATTTATGTGGGATTAACACTCATGTTGTCCAATTATAAATAGCTAATAAGGCACACGTTATTGTGCAGTACGTTATTGTACTGCAACTTATTGATATGATTATCAACATGGAGAACTGCAAACATAAGACTGTTGATTAAAGCTGATCTGGATTACTTTGATTTTCCTGTCTCAGTTTTATTCAATTTTTTTGTCATAAATTATACTGCTTTGCAGTTTCTCAGAGATTATTGGAGTTTATGTTTGACATACGGAAACAAATGTAATCAGAGCTAACATTCATAAATTCCATCACTAACTCAAAATATACAAACAGATAGATAAAATAAATTTGTAGAATTCATGTTTATACCACAGAAGACTCTTTCATAAATATAATCTGATAATTCAGATCAGGACAAAATAGTCCACCTACTGTTTTTTTTTAAATTTGATTCAGATTAAATAAATTATTTGAGTTCTTTTCTTTACTATGTGCCTTTAATATTTTTCTACTCTATGTCACTGCATTTTCTAGTCATTTTGTTTTTATGTGTGAATGTATAAGATAGATGATGCATAGATGGAGGGAGAGAGGGAGGGATGGACAGACAGACAAACATACGATAGAATTTTTATAAAAATTTTCTCCTGGCACGCAAATAATATAACAGGTACAAAATTCAGGACCAATCAGTAACAAGTAAAAGCTTGAAATATATAAAAGTGTCAACATTAGGAAAACACATAATAAAACAGTGGTAGCTTAATATGGCCATTCCTGACCACTGTCAAGAGTCTTTTAGTGGCATTTACTCTGACAGAAAATGGACATCAGAATGTTTTGACTTCTTTTTTTAATAGTTGATCTTTAGCAGCAGCAGATATATCAAAAGGAAGGATTGAATTTTATTTTTTATTTTGCTTTTACAGTTAATATTCTTTTAATGTCATCATAACTACTCTGATAAAATCAATTAAACCTGGATTTTGCATGGAGTTTCATTTTTTAAAAAAACAAACAAACCCTGAAATATATACTGATATTAGAATTTTAGTCCATGAAACACAATAATGAATTTGTGTGATAAGCAAAGTGTGATTGTTTATCTTGTATTCTTAATGCTATACCACTGGATATAGAAATGAAGAGAATCATTACTTTTCATAGTACAGTTCTGTTACTTTTCAAAGCTGACACTGTATTTAGTTTTACAAGATAGGGCTTTAAATTGTTAAACCACTAAAAATATGAACAGATATGGTAATGTTAGGATTAAAATAATTATCTCAGAAATATTATTGGTCTTTTGCACAAAAAGTCCATAAAGCATTTGTGATACTTAAATTTCAGCAAAACATTTTATGGCACTTCAAACACATTCTCTCTCTCACACACACACACACAAACAGACATAAACTCCTTTTCTTTCTATCTCTGTGTATTATATATCTATCTATCACCCTCAAATAAAGCTGATAGCATGTAAGATGTTAGAAGACTTCTATGAACAGGGCACTGTAAGTATTTTATTTTTATGAAAGAGTGCTAGATAAAATGTGAGTTTTCTTAAATTATTTCAGTCTGTTTATTCATAAATATGTAATATATTTGTTCACAACAATAGCTGCTGATTCATTTGGAACTAATATAGATAATATATAATAATATAGCCATGTATCTAGTAACAATGTCCTTACAGAGGATGCTTGTTTTAGGTGTGTATAAGACTTAAAATATGAGATCAAAGAGATTTTCCAGAGATTTCTCTATAGGAGGATACAATAAGTTTGAATATGTATTTGACTATAATGTAGTAGATATTTCTGAGAATAATTCTGACTTTATGTACTTAATTGTATTGTGTTTGGTGCCTTAACATCTAAGTAGAAATATTACAGGATTTTAAATGATTGCAGCGTCTTTTAAAATTAAGAAAGGTAAATGTCATGCCAAATAATACCTATTCAATAGTTGTGTATTGGCGGAAATGCATGGCAATTTGAAAGAATAACAAAGATAAAAAAAGAAAAAGGCAGAATAATTTGTACAAAATGAGCAATAAAGTACAAAAATGGTAATATTTTTCCATTTTTAAAAGAAATGTGTATACTACAGTAATGTTAACAACTTTTAATAGTGAGACTTCAGTTGACTGATTCTAATTGCAAATTCACTTTGAAATGGTAGAAGAATGAAGTCGTGGTCACCAGTCTGACGAGTTCTACTGCGAAGTTTCAAAAATAGGAGCAGATCATTTTTAAAAAAAAAAATACACAACTAGCCAGTTTCTCACACTAATGTTTCACTCTATTGTTGACTTTTTCAGCATGGCTGGATAACCATGTACAATGGAGCAGAGCAAGAACAGGATTTCATCTTCAGTTTTTCTTTTCTTTTGGACATTTATCACAAAATGTGATAAAAATAGAAGGAAAACCATTTTTATGCCCACTTCAACCATAAAATAATGTTAGCCAAATCCACAGCTGAAGATACAATTACTTGATTTAAACTTTATTTTCTACTAGTTTTAATAATGATGGAGATTTTAAAAGGAATTACTTTTTATGGCAATGAGTTGATTAACAAGCAGATGAAATCATCATTTAACATATTGGCTCTCATTGCTTTATTGTCTATATTGTATTAATGGTCTATTGAGTCCTCCAGTATAATAAAAATTAATTTCAGAGGTGCATAAAATATTATGTATTTTCATATAAAACTCAGGCTTTGACTTAGCAAGACAAACATGCACACATGCATACATACACAAATCATTAATCCATAACCAAATGCAAATATTGATCTCTTTCAGTATTTAAATTTAGGTAAATATACAAAATGTCTCATAAGGTATTCGTAGAAGACAGCCTTCAATTTCTGATGACTATGATTCCTTTAATTTTCTTAAGAGTTTTCACTTTCCCTTCATGGAGAATGTTAATTTGGCCTCACTAATTTCTACCAGTTTTTTGGGAGGGGTTGAAGGAAAGGGTTCCTTTACAGGTAATGCCACTATTTTAAAAGATACAGAATGCTGATAAACCAAGGTGAACATAGCATACTATTTTTCCTTCCATCAATTCCACTGTATACGAATTCATTCCTAGATAGTTTTTGATACTAATGTTTACAGTCTTCTGTAATTGAATTGCCTTATTTTCCACCTGTTTAATGCGATGGCTCCTTTTTAATATCTCCAATTGTGTACCTTTTTTTAATTAGATACATGGTGATGGATATCTTATTATTGTTTTTGTTACGACCAAATGTGGCAAATATTCCCACAACGTTGGAATCATTCTTTCTATAACTGTGTTTTTCTCAACCATGGAACTTGAAGATGCGTGGACTTCAACTCCCAGAATTCTCTAGCTCACTATCTGAGCAGAAATTGATTAAAGCCACATCTAGAGGTCTGGTGATTAAGGCACCAGGCTAAAAGCCAGGGCATTTAGTGAGTTCTAGTCTGGCCTTATGGAAGCCAGATGAATGACTTTGGACCAATCACCAGGAGACAGTGAGTTCTAGTCCTGACTTAGCTGTGAAAGCCAGCTTGGAGGCTCCAATCATCAGGGGATTTTGAATTCTAGCCCCATCTTAAACCATGAAAGCTAGCTTTCCTTGGACCAGTCACTCTCTCTCTCTCATCCCAACTCATCTCAAACCATTGTTGTTGTGGGGATATAAGAAAATGGAGAAGGTGTGTTGGATATGTTTTCCACCTTGAGTTATTTGTAAAAATAATGAAGGAAGGTACAAAATAAATAAATACCTGTGAAAGTGATTTGGAAGGTGGCTGAACTAATTTTAACTATTTCAAGGCACATTTTAAATAGATTTCTCTTTCCAAATCCCAGGCTAGATTTCTTTAACTTTTTTGAAAAAAAACTTGATTGCATTTCTTACTGAAGCCTCAGGGAATTTTTCTACGCTATCTAAAAAGTTTCATCCTGAAAGAGACAAGATGTCAGACATTCACCTGGCTCCTAATAAATATACCAATATATTTAATCATTAAACACATATTTAGAACTGATATTCATTCTTAGCTTCTGCCAGACAACCTGCCAATATAGTACGTTGCTTTCATTCTGATTGGATGTTCTATTCTCATATATTATGGTTGCTTTGGTAGGATCCTACCTATTTTTTTCTGACATTTCTTATTTCTGCTGCTTCCACTGCTTCCACTGCTACCTCATTATAGTCATCGTTCTCATCACTCCCATACAAGTTCACAGATTTTTCCTAAATCTTTGCTTCTATTTTTATTTCTTAAAAGAATAAGTCAATACAAAGTTAAATGTTCTTGGGTTTAATTCATTTTTAACTTTTGTATTATATGTTTTTTAGTATTGTAAGCCACCCTGAGTCCTTAGGGAGATAGGGCAGCATATAAATCTCATAATTAAATTAAATTAAATTAATTAATTAATGCAAAAATGAGGCCGTCAAGAAGCAACCCAAAATTTACAGTAATAGTGGAATAGAGGGAGGGAGGGAAGGAGGGAGGGAGGAAGGATGGATGGATAAAGGAAAGGAGGGAGGGAGGAAGGATGGGTGGATGAATAAAGGAAAGGAGGGAGGAAGGAAGGGTGGATGGATAAAGGAAGAGAGGGAGAGAGGATGGAAGGATGGATAAAAGAAAGAAAGGAGGGGGGGAGGGAGGGAGGAAGAATATAAGAGAACCAAGAGAAAGGGAAGATGAAACAGACTAGTCCAGACGGAAAACTAAATTCTCATGCACACATTTAAAGGAGAATGACCAAAGAAGAGTATAGGTCATTTTCCTTTTTTTATGAGTGTCAACATAGTTCTTTTAAAAGAAGTACTGTATGTGGAAAATATTGGACTCTGCAGAGATGGATAGACTGACATTGAAAATAAAAGATAAAGGGGACACAGAATACTATTTAATGTGGAAGGGGTTTTATCAATGGTTAGAGATAAGAGGTAGAAATTAGATGAAGAAAGAGTATGATTAGGTTTAAGTAAAATATGGATGTTGTTTATAATTATATGTATGCCAATATATCTAGTAGGAACATACATAAGCGAATATAATTATAAATACAGTTACAATTATTTTTTCATATTATTATTGCTCTATGTATATGTGTTCTTTTTTTTGTAAAATAGTATGCCTGGAGAATACACTGTATTCAAAATACTTATATATAACTAACTCAATACCCGTGCTTTACTACAAAACTATGTGGTCGGGCTTAGTTTTGGGGAGGAAAATGGGGAGGGATTCTGCCTCTGCCTATCAGCATCCATCAGTATTAATCTGGCTAGTGTCCTGTCAGTGTGTGAGAGAATTGAGGGCTGTTTGGAAAGTGAAACAGTATTTGCTGTGTGAGCAAGAAGGAGACAGCAAGGAGCTTGGGCGTGGCTTAGCTCAACTGTTCTGTACTAAAGCTGCTTGGTGCTGCAAAACTGAAACTGAAACTCCTCTCCTCTGCTTGTGTTCTGCATTTGGAACAGATTTCTTTTCAGGTGAGGAGGGGGAACAGAACTCCTTAGGCTCAGAATGTGTTTATAATAATATAAGAAATACTAATGCTCTGGTGGTCATTTCAAAAAATCCTTTCTTACTGAGCACCTGGAAGCCAAGAAGAACATACGTGCCCAATTTCAAGTTTGTAGGCTTTACGGTTCTGGAGATTTTGTGATGATGCATGAGTGGTATTTTGCTTTTATATATATAGATTTTAAAAACTTGGCATAAAGATGAAAATACTGTATGTAGGTGAAGCAGGAGGTCCTGGCGTGATTATCTTGCAAGCTCCAGGCCAGACTATTGTAAAGCATTGTCCACAGGGCTGATGTTAAAGACTCTCCCAAAACTACAACTGGTAGAAAATTCAGCAAGGGAGAGATTGGAGAACCACAACTAAATACTGCAAATACTTCCTGATCGGCTGTTTATTTATTTATTTGATTTGTTAAATGTATATGCCACCCATCTCACTGATAATAAAACTCTAGTCTGAAATGGTATAGTAGGTTTGGACTAGAAGAACTTTAAGGTCCCTTTGAATTCCATTAGTCTTATTCAGTAGGTGGTAGGATTCCAATTATAACTCAACATGCTGGTTGATATCTCCAAAGCCCCCCATGGTTTGGCACCTAGAGATACTTCCAGTGAAACTAATCCATTGTATGTATATGTGGGATGGTGTTTCTTGATTAGGGATATAGAGGAGGAGCATGTGATAATCAGAGAGAAGAAAGCAAGGAAATTATGGTGGTTTCCCCCCCCCCCCCAGCTTATCCTGCCTTTCTATTGAAGAATTTGTCACTAGACTATTGGCTGACACCCTTCCTGTTGGCTTTCGGAAAAGCATCAAAATACAGCTGTGATGGAAAGCATTTTGGTTTTTTTAATGTATTTATTTATATTCCGCCTTTATTACAAGTAACTCAAGAGACAAACACACACAATATTCCTTCTGCCTCCTATTTTACTCACAGCAACAACCCTGTGAGGTTGGTTGGGCTGAGAGAGAGTGAGAGGTCCAAAGTCACCCAGCTGGCTTTCATGGTTTATGCAGGACTTGAACTCACGGCCTCCCACTTTGTAGTCTTAACCACTAGACCAAATTGGTTGGAATAAGACCCAAAGGTGGAACCCTGTTTAGTTTTTAAATGAAGGGTTTTATAGCTTTATACAAATGACCACAATGTAGAAACATTGTGATAAATAAATAAATAGTCCATGGATGCCTTCTTCCATAAATTAATTTTAAGTTTACTTTGGAAAACTTTTTCTGAACATTTATTTCAAAATAAATATTCAAGGAGTGCCTTTTCTCTTTGTTTTGCTGTAATGAATACTGGAACAGAATAATTTTATTGCTTCACAATTGAATTTGGAGCAAAGTTATAATATCTTAGTTTTAAAGTAATGGGTTTTTTTTTTAATTACATTTATATGCCGCCCTTCTCCGAAGACTCAGAGCGGCTTACAATTTTTGGGATACAACCCAATGCGCTCAGCAATAGCCTTCATTCCATTGTATATGCCTGCTTATTACTAAGCGGCATTTTTACAAGGTCAGCTAATTGCCCCCAACAATCCTGGGTCCTCAATTTACCTACCCCGAGAGGATGGAAGGCTGAGTCAACCTTGAGCCTGGTGGGATTCGAGCCTACAGTAATTGTAGACAGCTGGATCTTAAGAGCAGGCATTTTACAGCCTGAGCCACCAAGGCTCTTTTTTTCTTGTGATATCCATTAAATTTATACATACCAAATGTATATGCCAATGTGGGAAGGATGTACAGTAGATCATTTAAAAACCACAATAAAAGCATTAACAGGTTGGACACAATTGTCCAGCCATTTTATTTTTGGGAATTCCATCAGAATGAAGGTTCACAGTACAACATCAGAGTTTGTGCATAACTTCTCAGTTCATGCTGAATCTAATTATTCAGATTCTATCCATTCTTATAAATACCAGACAGAAAAGTATATATAACTGCAGGCATTCAGTTTTACAAAACTTACTGAAAATTCTACCTAAAGACAATCTGTTCTTAAAGATGTAACTGAAGTTATTTGTTGACCAAAGGTTTGTTTTCACCTTGAATAGGAAAACTCTGAATGGAAGGAAGCACGTTTCTTTAAAAAAAAAAAAAAAACAGAGGGCTTGGGAAGTCTAAATTTTACTTGCCCCCACCGTGAAAGACAAGAGAACAGATTGTGTGTATGCCTCCCTCCCATCACTGCATTTCTGCAGTCCCAAAATTCAGGCGTTCTTTGAGGCAACCTAGATTGAACATTCACAATAGCGCGTCGCTCAGAAATTTGAGCCTCATTTTCATTGATGGCAACTCATAATAAAGAGCATATAGCAGTGTATTTAGCAAATTTACTTTTTATGAAGTATGAATAAACCAGGAGGTCTACCTCATTCATAGCTAAAGTAAAAGTGTATCCCTATACTCTGACAAAGTTCAGCCACTGAGCTGCAGCATTAACTTGTATTCTAACAAGATTAAAATATATTTGTCCTGGGGATTAGCATACTTAAGTCCCCCGTTTGCCTTTTCAACAGTGGTTGTGCACTTTGATCTGTGTTGCGTAGCAAGGGCACGGCTTGGGCCCAGCTATCCGAGTGCCAAGTGTGAAATCAGCCTGATGTCATCCCTATTCTTCATCTTTTACATCTTTCACCAGTTTAATTATATTTCCGCCACAAAGCTCAGGAGCTTCATTGCATATTCAAGTTTGACTAGGAAGCATTTAAAGAAGATATGGGTGAACTATCTTTGTGGGGGGAGGAACAGGATGCTTGGATCTTTGCTGAAAAGGGTCAGCCAGCTTCAGCCCTGGCCTTAGCAGGAAGATATACAGGGTGTTATAAAAAAGAAAACTCACCGAAGTATTTCTTTCTTTCTTTCTTTCTTTTTTCAGTATTATTTCATACAGAGCTTTAGGTAGCCTGATCTTGATTGAAGTCTCTTAGGTAACTGAGGCACAAATTGTGACAACGGATTTACAAACTGCTTCTTTGTATAGATTCTGGTGGTTTTCAGATATATTCCTGCCTCATTTGGTTTTTTGAAACTCTCCCTCCCAATGGTTTTCGTGTGAGCCGCTCCGAGTCCCCCCCGGAGATGGGGTGGCATACAAATCCAAATAAATAATAAAATAAATAAATAAGAATATTGCTTCCCTACCTCCCCATTCCTCCCCCCCACCTTTTTTTTGGTTGAAGTTACTGTAGAAAGATGGAAACAGTCCTAGGCTACCTTCTAGTGATATTTTGTGTTGCAAAGGAAAGGGGCTGAGAAAGAAAGGGGGATGGATGTAAGATTATATGTGTGTTGAATTTTGTTTTTTATTGTGTTGTGGACATAAACCAATCAGTTGTTCTTCACTCCTTGTTTATTTCTATCAGTCTGCTATTTACCTATCTATCTATCATCTGTCTATATTCAAGGTTGATTCAGCCTTCCATCCTTCTAAGGTGGGTAAAATGGGGACCCAGATTGTTGGGGACAATGTGCTGACTCTGTAAACCGCTTAGAGAGGGCTGTAAAGCACCATAAAGTACTAAATAACTCTAATTGCTATTGCTATATCTTTATTATCTATTATCTATCATCTATTGTATATCATATATCTACATCTGTCTATCTATCTATCATCTATTTATCATCTAACTATCATCTAGCTAGCTAGCTATCATCTATTATTTGTCATATATCAATATCTGTCTATCTTTTATCTATCTGTCTGTCTGCCTATATCAGTTATCTATCTATCTCTATAATCTATAATTTATCTATATCTATCCATCTATCTATCATCTATCTATATCTATCTGTCTATATGATCTATATCTTTCTTTATCTTATCTTATCTACCACCTTCTCATACCTTCCCCTGAATATGCCTCTTTTCTCCCCACCACCAAAACTAATTTCGTTGGCTGAAGGTCCCTTGCATCTGTGCTGAATTTAGTGTGTATTGTGTTGTAGATACAAATCAATGAGTTGTCCTTCATTTATATGGCCACTCATCTAGACTCGGGTATGCAATCGAACTGTAAAAAAGTGATTCAACAGGTACAAAAATCAATATTATTATTAAAACTCCACCTCTACCATGTGCACATCTTGTTCCCTTCCTTGACACCTTTGTTAATTTTAAGTCAATATTAATTTCATTGGCTGAAAATCCTCTTTATTATTTTATTCATTATTTTAATATTAACATTACTTTTATTTATAAAAAGTCAATATTTTATCTTAATATTCATATAAAATATCAATAACCATATTTTAATGTTATGAATTAATTTAAATCATAAAATCAAATCAGCAATATGTAATTTAATGACAACAACTATATACTACTAATGCAATAAAATTAATTTAATGCTAATTGCATTGATTAATTAATTTAATATTACTTTTAACATTAATCAACTTGCTTAAAAATACAATTAATATTTATTATTTCAGGGTTTTATATTGTTGCTTTTGCTTAGTTGTAAGCTGCTGAGAGTTGCCGCTTGTCAAGAGCGGCAGCATGTAAATTTAATAAATAAATTAATAAATAAACTTAATAAATAAATAAATAAATAAATTTAAATAAATAAACTTAAATAAACTTAAATAAGTAAATGTAAATAAATAAATAAACTTAAATAAATAAGCTTAAACAAATAAACAAATAAACTTAAATAGATAAATAAAATTAAATAAATAAATTAAGTTAAATAAATAATTAAGTAAATAAATAAATAAATATTTCTAAGGGAGAGTCACTCATTCCATAAAGAGTTTAGGGTATTGGGTTTCTTGCCCATCGGTGATGCTCCTGATGGATTCTTCCCTTATTTGCATTTGGAGGGGAAACCTTGGTGCCCTAGCAGCCAATGGGAAGGGGGGCCTTTGTGGAGGAAGGAGGAAGGAGGAAGTGAGGAGAGAGGAAATGAGCCACCTGCAGCTCTAACTGAGGCTTTGACCTTCACCCAGCCTTCTGCCCATGGACTCTATTCATAGTACGTTAGAGTGTCCGTGAGACACAGCCACGTTCTGTCTCTCCAGCTCATCAAGTCAGGGACCGTTGGGCGTTACTTCCACATACAAGCCGGGCAGAATAGAAATGCAGATCAGCTCCTTTAGCATTTGAGAGCAGGTCAGTGCTGGGAAATGCTCTTCTCAGACAGCTCCTTTTGTCTGTGATTTTCCAGTGTTTTTCTCCTTTCCAGATATGAGCAGAGACAGGTAATGTGACAATAGAAGAGATAAATGTAGGATCCCATTTGCTCTTTAAGAGAGATGGGGAGTTGGAAGAAAGGATGCAAGTCTGAGATACTTCAAATTAAATGAGAATTTTATTGGGTGTCATTACTCCCCGTTTAGAATGTGACGTTACAATGCCTGGCTTTTTAAATTGAATTGATATAATTATAAAATTATCTCCACATAATTAACTCAAGGATTACATTTGATACTATTTAGCATGTAATCAAAGCCTATTATGTTTTAGCTATAGGAACACCAATTACATTTTAAAGGGTTACTTAGATCCAGCTCCGTTGAGGGGTGTGTAGTGAAATATCTATTCATGGCGGTTATTCGGTTGTATTCATTTGTAGATGAAAAGGCGGAAGAAGGATTAAATAATATAATATAGCTCTGTTGATACACTTTGGGGACTAACTCGCCTTTTGTGTTACCATTTATCTTTTAGATTCCTGGAACTGAAGGAAGTTTGCTGCTTACTTCATCTTAAAGTCCCAACAACACATCAAAAGATAAAATCTCGACTGTAGCATGATTCTTCTCTAAAAATAGGGTCCCATCATTAGCATTTCCTCAATTTTGTGGGGAAGAAGGGAGGGAGGGAGGAGAGAGAAAGGGAGGGATAACTTGGTCTCAGTGTTTCAGAAGAGAAAATTTAAAAAGATCCCTTTGACTAACATTTTTGGGGGCGGAAGCAGAACTTACTCAAGATTCATTTTGCACTTCAGTTCAGAAGGGCTTTTCCACCAGGCTAACTATACTGTCCAGCCAGTACAAGTTTTTATTGTTATTTTTATTAATACTATTGCTGTCTTAAATCAGAAATCAGCCCTTTATGGAAAAAAAACTCTGACTTGATTGCCAGTTCCTTCTGATTGTATAACTGCTCACCTTCTTACTCTAAGTGAGTGTTTATCCCCTTAGAACACCCATCTCCTTCCCCCCAATCTCCTTCCCCACATCTCCTTCCCCCCTTTCTCTAAGAAAATATCTTAGCACTGGAGATGTCTGGTGTCCAAAATGATGAGAAAGTGCTGATATCGTTACTATTTCATTGAAGTAGCTAATAAAAACATATACGTTGGTTGGCTGGTTTCCACCTCTGAGGAATTGATGACATAGATGTATGTGGGATGATAATCCTAAAGTGCAGAAAGACCATTTAAAAAGCACAATCTACTCATCTGTGCCCCAGGAAAGCTCTCTTGCTTAAAATGTCCTTCGGCAGGCCACACAGGAAAGAGATGGGCCAGCATTCTTCCCTCCTGAGCCCATTCTGAATTCTGCAAAATCCAAGTGTTCAAAAGAAGTTGAACATCTGGCAGGAAGGCAGTTGGGACTGTGTAAGACAAGCTGAACAATGTGGGTAAATGATTAAGAGCCATAATTGTTACTTTTGCTTTGCTGACCACTCTGAAGTTCTGTAGTAGATGTTGGAGAAAGTTCTTCAATCTGGTGGCTGGATCCCATTCAGGGAAGGGGTGAGGGAGACTTATTTGGGGGGGAGGGGATGGTGGAAGAAAAATCCCAGAGAAAGAAGACTGCCCACCAAGATTTGCAACATCAAGTAATGTTGATGTTAATAGCAAATTCAAAATATTGAAAGAGTTAAGCAGCTGACTTGCTTTAGCTTGGCTTTTTCTTTCCCTAAGCAAAACTTCGTTGAATAAATCTTGAAGACATTTCCAGAGGTGCTTCTATGTTCCTGATGTGTGCAAACATTATCAGTGTGAACCTAGATGTGCATTGAAAACCTGTGCATTGGGAAAGGATATTTTTAGAAAACTCATAAAGCATAAGTGCATGGGCAAGAAGGAAGGAACGTGTGTGTCCGTCTACTTTTCTTTCAAGATCATTTCAATTCTCTGAAGCTGTAGTCTGCTTCTGCTGAAGCAAGAAATGACTGAACAGGTGTTAATTTTTCTGTAAAAAAAATGACAGCATTCCTTGTCTTCTCATGCTGGAAAAACAGAGAAGGAAAATTTCAATTTATCCCACTTGTAAGCCAGATATTTTGCCGTCACTCCAATGTTTGGCTGGACAAGTTTCCTCCTCGCCCCACATAGATTAAATGTAAGGGACAGAGAAGAGGGGTAAAGAAATTGCAGCTTGCTTTCATTCTGCAAGGCTGAGCCACAGCAGAATTGGGCCCCTTAGACGATGCTTTCTTTTCTATCCTGGATCCTGCAAGAGGTTTGGAAGTGCCATCTAATTCCATCTTTCCAAACTTGGACTAACCAATGGCAGAAGGTTCCTTCCATGGGAAATCCCATTCTGATGGCCTGTGGTTACTCTAAAAGTAGCCCCATAACAACTCCAAAATCCTTCCTTTTTCAAAGGGTGGACCTCTTCGGTCGTGTTTTATTTCCATCAAAGAAGGAAAGAAATTTGCCATTCCTGGAAGTTATAGTCAACCATGTATCAAGAGTTTGCAATTAGCTTTTGCGTGGGGATAGTTAACAGGGGATTCATCCTATACTTCTGAAGCTTCTCCTGAGTATCCTTCTAGTAGGAGAATCTAGTCTGGAAATCTAAGGAGTCCAGGGGTGCTTCCCATGGATAGAGCAGGAGTTGACTAGACAGACTGGATACTAAATCAGTGGAATGAGGAATGGCTTTTTGGCACAAGCCTTGAGTTTGCTAAATTACTTCTAACAGGCAAACAACCAACCACTTAGAAGTAGTCCTATAGCTTTTTCTAGGCATGCCCCACATGATGGCCAACAGAACCAAGTAGGGCAAGGATATTTGCATGTATAGTGCCTGGGTGCCAGTTGAAAGCCTATTTGAATGGGATATTACAGATGGCTGGGTTGTTGCTATCAACCGATCTCATCATCAGCTGATAACTGGAACAACAGTTTGTTTATAAACCAACTATTTGCTTAAGGTTAAATCCCTATGAAACTTAACTGCATCTGATTGTCCTTATATTTTCCAGCAGATACCAACAGTGCCGCAGATCATGGCATAAGACACAGATTTCTTACAAGGTGTTCAGTTTGAAGAGATGCATTTATTTTTATAAGCAATACCAGTTTATAAGTATTGCTTTTAAGAATCCTATTAAAGCTTGGGAGTTGATTAAGAGGCAATTCTAAACAAGTAAATACCTAGGACTGAGTTCAGTGACATGGAATGCCAACTAAATGGGCAGCCTCATGTAGCTGGAATTAATTCTATTGTATCAATGAAACTAACCATCCAGCAAACCTGTTTAATATAAATAAATCTCATTCATTCTCCTGGGTTCTACAATTAAATATTTTCTTCCAACACTATTTGCAAAAAAATTAAATTACTCCTTCTAAAGGATGCAATCCTGTGTACATTTACTTGAGAGTAAGCCTTATGAAATATAATGGTGTTTTTTTTAATACCAAAGATGTGTGACATTGTATTCTAAGGACTGTAAGATGACTGGGTTATAAATGCATTGCAGAAGATATTATCCAAGTATTCCCCACTAACTCAGTTATGAGAAGGAGCAGAATTGAAGGCCCATCTAGTTAGGTAGAAGCAAACCTGCCTTAAATGTAAGCATTTTTGTTTCAGATCAGTTAGAAAATGATCCAAACATGTATTAGCAATTAGTAAAATTTAAGATTCTATACTATATGCTAAACACAAACTGTTTTTATAGGCTCATACAATTTCCTCTGTGAGCAGTTATAGTTGTTACATCACTTGGCTAAGGTGTAGATACCTAGAGAAGGAAAACAGAATCTTAGGGAGAAAGTAAAACAAGCCTTTTGCAGTATTTTGGATTTGATTTGGGCCCTGTTAAGGATCCCAGTAGATCCAAGCCAACAGATGCTGCTACCTCTGAACCACAAATTTGATATTTGTGGATAACATATTTTCTTCTGAAAGATGAAGATACAGAGGGATTCTCCAACGCCCATTTCTGATAAAAGCCTTGGACAATTCTGACAGTCCTTTGGACACTGATGAGAAATCTCCATGGACCCAGCAAAACTTATTTTTCTACATGCATAACTGCAAGATTTTAAGCTTAAATCTGTCCTGTATTTATTTGCATTTCCAGTGTGAGAGTATGATGAATTCTGTTCTATGCAGCATATTTGACATTCTGTTGGAACCTAGAATCCGACTGGGTAAATATGACTTCTATAAAACAGCAGGCAATAAGTCCTGTCAGCTTCTACATTCTCTTACAGCAAAATATTGACTTGTTCAATTCCTTCCAAAGTTAATTTTACAAAGGTTTCTGCTTTCTGCCAAGATCAGATCCCATTGCAAAATTTTATCTGCATTTATTTCATGCATTTATTTCAGAAAGCTGCAGCAATTTCTCACCGGCAATCATTTGCAGTTAGGTATAAATAAATTCTTGAATGACAATGCCGATATATAGTATAGAGATTGAAGTTCAAAGTACAGTATATTTAATTGGAAGGGAACTTCTGTGGGATTTTTTTTAAATAAACCTATGTATGATGACTATACACTATAATTATCTTTAAAAATTAAATATGAAGTTTGGCAATGTAGTTTAGGTCCAGGCAGCATAGAGTGTTTCTTTTTAAAACTTCTTCTTAGCAAATTTACCTGTGTTTTTTTTAATTGCAGAACAAATGAAAGTTACGTTGAGTTCTTCCTTCCAGGACTTTAGTACTGTCAGAGTCTGAGTGTGTTAATAGACTGTTAATCTTAATCCAAATGTAATTTTAGATTTCCCATGTATACTTTCCTAGATAATTTATCTAGGATGTGTAACTTTTTCTTCAAAAATAAGCTATTATACTATACGTGCAAATTTTATTGTGCATATCATTATATATTAAATCTAAAGCGTTCAGATTCCAAAATTAAAAGGTCTGGTAACTTTTTCCTTGTGTACAAATTGTTAATTTTATTTCTCAATTATTAATCCAGTGAACCATTTATCTGCAAAATATTCACAAGTTTTTACACTTATGCATAATCCTCTTGAGAGCCAAGAACGTAAAGACTACTAGTCTAAAGTTTCAATGGACGCATTGAAGGTTTCGTAATAAATTTGGGTTTTTTTTATTTAATGAACTCTTCCAAGATTTAAACACACAAAAATGCAGTGAAAATGTCCACAACTTTGAGACCGCAGTCATAAACGGAAACATTCATCTTTCATAAATTATAAATATTTGATAACGCGAATTGTAAAACGCACATTTCATAAAACTGGAAAAAAAAACCTTTGCTTTGCTACAAGGCAGTATCACTGTATACCAGCTCCTAAGCATTTAATGGTTATTCACAGAATTTAACAGACTTACAGCATTTTAAGTTTATCTCCTCCCCCAAAATTGGTAGGACTATGTACACATGTATCTTTTATAGCTGCGTGTGTTTTTAAGGCAAAGTGAGTAAGTAGGTCACCACCAAGAAGGCTGTAGTCCTGGATAGCTGAACAGGTGGAGGAAATCCCTGGGCCTGGGGCACAGATTTTGGATGCTCACCTTTGAAGCAGAAAAGTCAGGAGAAAAGGGGAAGAAACCTGCACCAGTACAAATTCTTCACTCAGCTCACACAGAAAGGAGGATATTTAACCAGGAAAGGGAGAGAGGTCCCTAAAAATTAAACCCCCAACTTGCAGACCCTTCATGGGGTTTATGCTCAATTTATTATTTTGGGGAATGAAAGGCAACACTTGCAAACCAGGCCTGTTGTTTCTTTAAAAGTAGAAAGTAGATCGAATTTCCTTCAGAAAGAATTCAGTGTAGTGAACTCCTCTTACCCATTCGGCCTCGACCCACCCATTTCCCTCCCATTTCCCTTTCCTTAATTAAGAGCCACTGGCCAGCTCCCTTTGCGCCCATGGCTGCCCGTGAGTGCCGAGAGGGAGTCTAAACGAGGCCCTCCCCAAAGCGAAGCCCTGTAACTTACAACGCGACCCGCCAGACCGCTCCGCTCCGGGCCTCCGAAGCAGAGAACGCCGCCCGAGTGAGCGGCTGCCACCGCAGGGCTCAGCGGAAAGGAGACCGCCGAAGCTCACGGCTTCACTTCGGCGCCGTCCCCGAAGCAGGGAGGATGTGTTTTAAACTTTTCCCGTCCCACAGCTGGCGTACAGGAGAAAAAACGGCCGCCTTAAGCCTCCTGGATGTTTCCCCACAATTAAACAACTTTTTCTAAGTCAATTTTTCCTCCCACCCCTTTGACAGAGGGAAATATTGAGAAAAATTCCTGGGCCTCGTTCGGTGCCTCGGAATTTTTTTTTTTTAACTTGAATTTCTCAAAGGGCAGTATGTTGGGCAGTATGTGTACCCTGTATATTTTCATGATTGAGTTATTCTTTCATACCCACGCCCCCAAAGGCAGCATAAGAGAAGGAAAAGTGAGCAGGAGAAAAAGAAACATTTAAACTCGCAGAACAAATAGGGGAGCTATTTATTCGGTTCACAGTCTCGTGAAATGCAGCAATAAAAATCTTTGGACTTCAGCAAAAGTTGTCTTTTTCTTTCTTTCTTTCTTTCTTTCTTTTTTTTAATATATACTGAGTTTCAAAAAAGAGTGTCCACTCCGGTTAAAACCGTGCGTAAGTCTATAAAAAGCAACTGAAGCTTTTAAAAAAATCGACCATCAGCGTCTAAATTTTTTTTTTTTTGTAGAAACAAAAAAATAAAACAAAAAAAAATCAAAAAAATATTTTATAATCAAATATTTGGATTCTTTAACAACACCTTACCTGCAATTTATATATTTTATATATATATATATATATATATATATATATGCATATATTTATAAATTACATATATATATGTATTTACACACAGAGAATATTGCAGAATTCTATCTATTACAATATTTTCCACTATTTATGCTGGTATAATCTTTGTACACTGGCCCTTAGATCTATCTTTTTTTTTTTAAATCTTCTTCATTAAATTATTGCATCGTCTAAAGTCCCTCCGGCTGTCCGCCGCTCTGCCCCCCCCCCCCTCCCCCTTCTTCCCTCCGCTCTCTACTCGCTGTCGGACTTGCCGTCTTTCGAGGCGGTGGAGTGGTTGTACAGCCCTTGTGCCATGAGGTGCACCGCCAGAGAGTTCTTGCTGCCGGTGGCTTTCTTGATTTTGGCCCGTTTATTCTGGAACCAGATTTTGATCTGGGACTCGTTGAGGCTGAGCTCCTGAGCCAGGCTCTGGCGCCGCTGCTCCGTCAAGTACCTGTTGGTCTGAAACTCCGCCTTGAGTCTCTGCAGCTGCTCCGCGGTGAAGGCTGTCCGCGGCCGCTTGTCCTCCTTGTTCGGGTTCTTCTTCTTTGGTTTCCGCGATCGGGGGCCTAAGAGCCGCGGGGAGGAGGAGGAGGAGGAGGAAAAGGACAGAGAAAGAGAGAGAGAGAGAGAGAGAGGAGGGGTGAGTGGGAAGGCACCGTCAGCCTCCTCTCGCCGGCCTTGTCAGCTCCGGGATGCGAGCTTGGATGCTGGGCGGCCTCGCCAGAGAAAAAAGGGCGAGAGGGAAGCCGAGACCCCCGCCCCTCCCGAGGACGGCCTTCGGGAGACCGCCGGCCAAAAGGGCTCCCAGGAAGCCGAGGGTCCCTTCGGCGGGGGGAGGAGGAGCGAGGATTGAACCCTCCCGGCCCATGCTCCGCAGCCAGTCGCTGCGCTTTGGCCCCCTTCCGCCGACGGCCCCAACTCCAGCCTGCTTTTCTTCTTTTGTTACCTCTCGGCAGTATTAGGACCTGGGGGATTCCCTGCAAACCCTCTCCCCGAGGAAGCCAGACTGTCCGGCAGGCGCTGCCCCATCCACTACCGGGCCGTAGCTGCTGCGGCTGCGGCGGCTGGCGAAAGCCCGGCCGCAGTGGCGTTCCCCTTCCCCGGTTCTGCCCAGGCCAGCCAGCTTCGGCTCCTCCAGACAGTAAGCCGGGAGCCCTTTACCTGTCAAAGGACTGCTCGGAGCGGAACTTTCGTGGGGCTGGGGAGGAGGTCGGAAAACGTTTCTCCGGTTAGCCCGGGAGAAAGCGGAGACTGACTGGGCAGCTTCGTTCGGCCTTTGGAAAGGGGGGGGGGGAGATTTCCTGTTATTTTTCTTCCCGGCCTCCCTCCCGCTCTGGAACCCATCAGCAAAGGTCTCTCAAGGGCCGCGGCCTGTTTTCTTCAAACGGACCCACCAACTAACCTTGCTCGCTTCCAGGAGTCGCGAGAAAGCTTCGCAGCCTCCCCAGATTCGCAAAACCGAAACGGGCCCTTCCAACCCCCTGGGGTGGGAGGAATTTTCCTGGCTTTTCTGCACCCCGGCCCTTCGAGCGGCACCCAGAAAAGAGCCAAGGATTTGGGGCTTCGGCTTTTTTAGGCCGGGTTAGTCTTCGCGCGCCGGCGCTTCCCTTTTTTTTTGTTGTTTTTTGCATTTTCCAGGGACTAGGCAAGCCAACCGGCAAACCTAGAGGGCTGGCTGGGTTCGGGATCGGGGCCCGAGAAAAATGAGACCTTAACAAAGCGGGACGGTGGAGAACAATGGAGCTCAGGCTCGGGTGCCAAATATCCCCCCTTGCATGAAAGCGCCCATTACACAAAAATGTTCGCTTCCCGTTTTTGTTTGGAGATCAATAATAAAATACAACCGGGAGAAGGAATAAAAAAATTCCGTTTTGTTGGATTCGGAAGAAGGGCAAACAAGCAAAGCCCTGGCTGGTCGCGGAGGTGGGGGGCGCATCCCGTTCACGGCGTCGCCTCCCGCTCCTTAGAGGGTCCAGGGCGCCCTGGCCAAACTCTCGCGGCCTGCGGCCTTCCACAGCCCCTGGGACGGCTCCCAGCGCCGTTGCGAAGAACCCGAGGGGAAAGCGCGCAAAGGCCAGAGGGGACGAGCCGCCGGGCCCGCTAGTCAGCGACAGCCAAGGGCCGGGATGCAAGGAGCGCTCTCCAGCCGTAGCGGAGCCGAGAAGAAGGCGGCAGAGCAGGGTGGGCTTCGCTGCGGTCCTGCCATTTTCTGCCCGGTTTTCTTTCCTTTGCTTTTTCCCCGGCCGCCTTCCACGTAGTTCCACCGGCGGGAAGACCCCGGTGCTGAGGAAGGCCTGCCACAAAAGCTTTTCAAGGCTGCTTCGAGGTTGGCGAGGGGAGCTTTCCGCGCAGGCCTCCCTCCGCTCGGAGGAGGCGGGGGGCAGAAATCTCCCCGCCGCCGCCGCCGCCGTCAGTCCCTCCCAGACCGGTCCCCTTCGAGGAACATCACCTTCTCCGCCATTCTCCTTCCTTCTCCCGAGCCTCGCCTTTCGTCCCCGGCCTCTCACTCGAGCCAGCGAGTGGCCGAGAGCAGACCCAATGCCGCCGCTTACCTGAGGAAGGCCTGTCCGAGTAGCGGGTGCAATAGACCCAGGCCGGCCACAGCATGGGCTGCCCACCGGGAAATGAACTGGCCTGCGAGCTGTCCGAATCCGAGCTGAGCGACAGGTCCCGCCGCCGCCGCCGCCTCCGCCGCCGGACTTCAAGGCTCCGACCAGCTCCCCGCAGTCGCTTCCCTTTTTGGCGGGGACCCCAGTTTTGGGGCCGCTGCCGCCGTCGCCTCCTTCGGCCAGCGAACCCGCGGCCGGAGCAGCCGAGGGACTCCTGGCGCCCAGTAGATGCGGTGGCGGCTGCTGCTGCTGCTGCTGCGGTGGTGGCGGCGGGGGCTGTCGCCGCCGCCGCCGCTCCGGGCTGTTGTCGCGACTGCCGCCGTCCTCCTTCCTGCGGCCAAACTCCGGGCGGAGGATGTTGTCGATGAAGAAGTTGGTGATGCGGTGTGGCGGGTGCGGATGGTTGCCCGGCGCTTGGAGCACGCGGGGCGCGAGCATGGCCCTCCTCCGGCTGGCCTCGCCGTCGCTGCCGCTGCTGGCCTCTTCCTCCGCCGGCGGCGGCGGCGGCGGCGGCTGCGGAGGTAGCGGAGGCTCAGCGCCTCCGTCGCCCGGGTGCTGCTCGTTCTCCTCCATGCCGGCCCGCGGATGCCCGAAAGCTGCCCTCGCCTTTGGGCGACGCACCCCGCCCACCCCCGACCGCCAGGCGGCCCGGTCGGCGGGATCCAGAGGGAGAAGCGGCTTCTATCGGAAGGCGGCTATCCTGCGCCTGCCTTGGGCTTGCGGGTAGTTGAGATCCCGACTTGGCGCGGTCTCCTTCTCCTCTTCCTGCCTCCCGGGGCTATTATAGGGTTCCTCCCTTCAGTTCTGCAGGCCCCTCCTGCGTCCTTGGCCCAGCAACGTAGTCATCGTTAGAACTAAACATCAGCCCTCCCACCACCACCTCCACAGCCCTCCCCCCCCCAGCTCCGGGTCCTCTGCGTTGATAAGAGCCCGGCGGTATCCCGGTAGAAATTAAATTGCAGCTGCAGAGAAATCCTTCAAAGGGGTCGAAAAGTCAAGGCAACCCCACCGGTGTGGCTGGAGCAAAAGCCCGCCCGGCTCGCTGGCTCCCGCGCACGGCCAGCGCAGCCCCGAGCCGCACCAGAGGCTTCTGCAACAATCCGCGCGCGGCTCTCCAGCTCTCGCTCCCCCTCTCAGCCAAATATTCTAAGTTGCATTGGAAGACTTGGGCTGAGAAATTTCTCCCTCTCTCTCATTCTCTCCCTCTCTCTCTCTCCCTTTTCCCCCTCTCTCTTTTTCTGACCCCGTCTCGTTTGCTCTGGCTCTCTGGATAAGGGGTGTGAATTTAGAAGCCACTTAAACTGAACCTGAAATACTTTCACTCTGGATTTTTGTTCTTATTTTTAATAGAGCTCCTGGAGTGACGTGGCCAAGCCGGTATCTTAGACACGTGCCTTGAGCCAATGGCAGAAGAAGTTCTCCCACACGTGATACAGAAGCGTTTTGGTAAATGACAGGAGCTGCCCCCTCCTCATTTTAAAGCGGTAGCCTCCAACTTGCCGGATAATTTTTTTTTTTAAAGGAAGAAATGCCGAAATAATTTAATCCTCCAAAACAAGGGATGCTCGTCGCCCCCTTCTCCTGCTGCTGTATTTCTCTTCAAATTTTTGTCTGAAAAAGAGTTCTGGTATATAATATTGGATAACAATTAGAAAAACGAAATTGTTTACAACTGTAATTGGAGGCGAAAGAGAGGAAGGACGGATGGGAGGCGAATTCCCACAATTCCTTGCAAAAATAATATGAAACGAGCCAGCCCCATACAAAGAGACTTTCTGTGTTACTGATTTATAGGGACCGAGGAAGGGGGGTGTAAAATAAAGAATCGAAGACATTAATTTTAGAAGGAAAAGGAAATCCTGTTTCTTTTGTCTTGCTTGATTTTCGGCACCTAAAACAACTGTCGCTTTTTATTTGGCAGTCGCGAAGCCCAGCTTGTAATATCAGAAATTCCCGCTGTTTGTTTTTAAATTTGTTGTTTATTGTTGTTTGCTTTTAAAACTGCACAGCCTTCTCTGGGTCTGTTTATTATTAGGAACTGCAATGCCATAAACATCAGGCAGTAGGATAATTGAATCATTCAGCTGAAAAACGGACAGGAGCCTTTGATCTTTTATTCCAGCATCCAAAACGATATTAAACAGAGAGGTTCCCGTTGACAGACAGCGGATGGCGAGAAGGCCCTCCCCTTCCTTCCCCCGAGCACTTTTCGCCGAAATGATACCGCGATTGTGGGGCTTTTAAAAACCAAAAAAAAAAAAAACCAACAACAACAGCACTGAGTCTAATGGCAAATGGCATTAGAATTTTAAAATCGTACAAAATCTAAGAAATAAAAGGGATCTGAACGGGATGCTGGCAATCGTTTCAGGAAGGGATACCCAGCGCTGCACGCTCTTTGCTTGATCCTTTCTCTTCCTCTTGCTAAAGGTATTTCTTTTCTTTCTTTTCTTTCTTTCTTTCTTAAATCTGGCAAACATCTGCCTACAGACAAAACTAAAATAAGCACCTCCAGGCCTCCCTGGGCTCAGGCATGGTTACTCTTGAATTTGTGAAAGTCATACAAAGGTCAAAAAAGGAAAGGAAGGGAAGGGAAGGGAAGGGAAGGGAAGGGAAGGAAAGGAAAGGAAAGGAAAGGAAAGGAAAGGAAAGGAAAGGAAAGGAAAGGAATAGTTTACTTTCCATCCAACCAGAGACAACGCCAAAGACCACAACCAAGCCAAACATCGCCTTCCAGAGCTTAGCTCCCAATTGGAGAGATGGGCCTCTCAATGCTGCTTGCTCTTTTACCCCAGAAACTCCTTCCAGTTGTCCGTTTTGGGGGTGGAGAGGAGGGATGGAAAGCCTGGGATATGCCAACTAAGGGGGCCTGGCCTTCCTCCATACACAGGTGTCTCCCTGGGCATAGATAGCGAAGTTCATCTTTCCTTGGGAGCAAGTAGTGGAAATGTGTCTGAAATTGTTTTCACTGGAAGATGAAAACAATCCCCTCCATTTTCCCAGGTTGTTTATGATAGTAGTTATTCCTGCCAGAACATTTTGCAATTATGGGGTACTTTTTTAGCGTTATATATAACACTGGAGACAGAACTGTATTTAAGCAAAAAAAACCCCACTGCTTCTATCCAAGTACAAAAAAAGATTATTTGTCTCCTCTCTGTATTTGAAGCCTAGCTCGTATAGACCTGACTCTGACTCAAAATGAATACTTTGGAGATTGCACAGAACAATGATGGGAAATCTGACCTGTCTCTTTTGAGCCTAACTCAAAACTCTGTACTATCTTTGTGTCGTCCAAAATATTGTCCTGCTTTCTCCAACTTCATTGTCATGACTCTTCTTCAAATCCTATATGGTTAAAAGTGCAGGGGAACAATGGAGAAATATTGCACCCCTGATCTAAGGCAGCTGAGTTCTTAACAGGCATCTTGAAGTTAATATCTCACAGTGTCCCATGTAAAGTGATTAGGCTGTCGCTCAAAAAGTATTTTCTAATTACTTGGAAGACCTGGCTTTGCTATACCCTGTAATTAAACGTGTGTGTTCGTTTCAAATATTTTGCTGCAGGGAAGATCCTAAATTATTGACTTGAGCTTAAAATATCTTGAAGTAAACATAAGCTGTGCAAGGTATCAAGTAACATTTCTTGTCACATAATGCTGACCACACTTTAACATTTCTATTTGTTGAAAATTACCTTGAAGCAGCGAATGCTCAGTTGCAGGTTAAGAATCCAGGCAGACTGGCTAGATAAACTCTGAAGTAGAGAATTTTAAAAGAAAAATGCTACAAGCAAAACAATAATTGAGACAGACACAGGTCTGGCTCAAATTCCAGTTATATTCTGTTATTCCAGTTATATTTTGTTATATTCAATTATATTATCTATAATAGAATATTATGTTCTATTATCAAATCTGGAGGAAAAAGGAATAGAGAGAGATGATACAGGAAGCCTGACAAATAAAATCTGAATAGATTCTTAAAGCATGCCATCTATTTGTATTTGTTTCAAAAAAACTAGAGCAACAATTTTATTTCCAAATCAAGTTCAGAATCTGAAAGTGCATATGTGTCTATTTTAACAAGATACAAGGTATTTCTACATATAATATGTATGTATGTGTGTGTGTGTGTATGTATGCCAAAATAATAGTTTTGACAGTTAGTGCTTATTTGATCCATTCTATCTGGACTGCAGGGAAGATTATTGTGAAGAAATCCTGTATGTTCAAAATACAAATAATTATATTGATTTAAATATAAGTAAATATTTACTCGTCCCCACTTCCTGATAATTTTCTTGCATATTTGTTTTAAATGCAATGTTGCTTTTTTTTAAAGACTGTTCATTGAGCCAGTTAAATCAGACTTCAATGATTGAACACAAGTGAATGTCCTAACTCCTTAAGAGTTGAACCAACAATGATCGCACCTTATCCATCCATCCAATAAACATCTCTGACCAGGTTGGAAACTAAATGACAATAATAAAAAATATTTGAGGTGGAAGCCAGATCCATATGTTGAGACACAATTGGGTTGGTGGTGTATCCTTTAAGATATGTCTTCTCTTACTAACGATTTTATAATATGCACACAATTGATCAGACCTGGAAAAGAAAACTTTCTCTTCTTCTTCAAAGGCTCACATAAATGGACTTTTGAAAGTTCAGTTCTTTGCATTTCCATCAGCAGCAGCCCCTTGTAAAAATATTTCTGTTTCATGTTTTGAATATATTACTACACCCGTTCTAATGGAAATGTAGATTGCTGTACGTGTTTTGAGGCTTGGCTTCACTAACTTGGTGTCTAACTATAAGGCTGTTGGAAAGAAAGCAAGTAAGAACTAATGAAAGCAATCAAATAGATTGGGCTCCTGCTTGGGGTTGTCTACCAGAAGTTAATTTTTCCTGGTTCTCATAAAATCTAAGTCACCATGAGAAGTCAGCAAGCAAAATAAAAATAATACTGGAAAAGTTAACTAAATCTATCTGCAGGCTGATTTGTTTTGATCCAGTACTGAGTGAAGGATAGCTCTGAAAAGTTTCAGCTGATGGAGGTAGCCAAATCCAAAATTAACAACAAATCTGTCATTAAAAGGAATGCCTTCCTGTGACAAAAAAAAATGAGAAGGTTGTTTGCAAAGGTTGACATTTATTGCGGTCTGCAGAGTTCCAGGAAAAACTCATAGAATTCTCTGCACTTCCTATGTTCATCCGCCAGTCGAGATTTAAAAAGAAAAAAGAAAAAGTTCACATCTGGGGCTCAATATGTAGGGTTTTGGAAGTAGAATACTCATCTGAAGAATAGTTATGGTGTAACCCATTCCCAGGCACTTGTAGCATAGTTATTGCCAGTCCGAGACTTCTCTAGAGCAACAAGTTACTTTAAAACATACACATAACTTGTCTTCACTATGCTGGTTTGGGAGGTCACCCCGTAGAGAGCCCAAACTCAATCATCTTTAGGAATTAACACTCTGAACTAGTGATGGAAAATGATGAAATTTGAATTCCATAAGACATAAAAATAATATAGCAACTTATATTGGGTGTTTTAACCCCTGTGGGTGTAAGTCAAACTATTCCTCCTTCCAACAAACTGGAGAGAGAGGGAGGGAGGGAGGAAGGGGGAGAAAAAGAGGGGGGAGGGAGGGAGGAGAGAGAGAGAGAGAGAGATGTCCTTTGTAGAACTAAAGACTGGTCAATTGGTTGAAAGCCAATTCAATAAGTTGGCTGCTGCAATTTTTCAGGATGTCCTATCAGCTTCTAAATGTCCTCTCCTTCCATATGATGGTGAACACAATTTTTTTGTTGGTTTGGTTAGATTTTTGCATCTAAGCAAATCAACAAAAAATCATTTTCATGTCTTATGGAAGGAGAGAACATTTGAACGCTGATTTTTCACATCCTGAAAAATTGCAGCAGCAAATTTATTGAACTGCAAAGTAGAAAGCAGGGCTACTGGTCCTATTGCATCATAATTTGTATCACTTTTTGTCTTAACACACACACTATTGCACTCTCTTGCATGACAATAAGTTTCTTTAAGTCCTGGGACCAATTTATTATTTATTTGTAGAATGATAATGTTATCTCAGTCACAAACCCAATCCCAACATCTGCTCCATTTTCCAAGCCACATCATTCTTTATATCTTATCATTCTTTATATTTTGAGTTTCTGTGTATTCCAATATTCAAGATGCCTGCCAAACATCAAGTGATATAATAATATCATAAATAAGCAGGCTATTCAAAAGTCCATGACTAACTTTTGTGGCACTTTGATCTTGAATACCTTATTTAAGGATAATTTTTCCATGGGAAGTATCCGACTTAGGAACGGAAATGTCCACATTGCATTCAAGTAAACAGAAATTGTCTCTGGAGCTCAGCATTCTGGTATCTTATCCCAAAATAAGCGATCTGTAAGAAATCAACAAAGGTGATTCCCAAACACAGGTGATGTCTTACAGATACAAGCAATTTTTTTTCCTTGAGAAATATTCCCCAGCAACTGAGGGGAACAATCTGAATTTTAAAATTTATTTCTTACCTGGATTAGCCCCACAGCTAGTTAATCCCTTTCACATCTCTTCCACTTAATTACTTCCAGGTTGTCTCTCCAGAGTAAATCTGTTGTGTTAGAATGAATGCCTTTTAAAAATGGACACAGAAAACCCCATTTTAATATCAGGGTTATTTTCAGAAAGGGATAAGAATTATCTTTGGATTTTCATGAAGTAAAAGTAAAAAGTTCTCAGGTGCAAGAGCCTTATTAACTACGTAATACAGAAAATAGGTTTGAAGAAGAACAGAATAGGCAGGATTCTTCATTCCTGATTGCCCAAATTATGCACAGATTTTAAAGAATGAGAAAGAGAAGCTTTCCCAGGACCAGATATCACTAGAAAGAGGCATGGAAAACCCACACAAAAAAGGTTGTGTGTATGCTTGTAGACAAATATCTCAATCTCAAATCGCTTTCAAGTTGCTATGTATACAATGAAGGGGCATTTTATTTTTAATTGTTGTTTGGCTAAATACTGTGACTTCTCAGTTTTTCACAGAGTATAATATAGACCTTTATGTTTTCCACAACTTAAATATTTCCCCTATTTCATCTGCCTTCTTTTGTCTATTATTTTTTCCCCCATTTCCACCTTCCTGGCTTGGTTCCTGTTTGCACTTATGCAAAACTGATAGAGTAGAATGTCTTTTGCATACTATTGAGTATCAAAATGAGGATTATTTGGACACTGTGTGTGTATTCTTAATAGTAATATATAAGAGCAAATTCAGCTTTAGAAGACATATTACTATGCGGATGGACCTAGTGGTATGTTATATTCAAAATAATGTCACAAATAATGCTGTGGTGGGGCATGTCAAATTTTTCAGCTTTCAGTTTCCAAACATTAGGGGCACTCAAACATTGTGGTATGTCTTGGGGATTGTAAAGGTGTTTTGGTTGCTTTAATTTAATTTAGATGTGCGTGATAAGTAAATACCATAACTTCTTAACATTTTGTTTGTTTCATTTGGCCTTTGGGAAGAATGTTTGTGCGCCATCATCTTTTCATAAGGTTTAACATTTTCAAGTTAAACGCTGAGGTTTAACTTGAAAATGAAGTCAGAATGGTGCCTGCTTCTTTAGGGGCAGCTGTCTTTAGGGGCAGCTATTAGAGGCAACTTTTTCCTCTCATCACTCTAAAAGAAAAGTAAACAGAGAGAAAGAGGAAGGAAGGAAAGGAGGAAAGAAGGGTAAACCTTGGATCTTTCAAACCTATGATTCGGATGATCTATAAGAATCTAATATCTTCTGAGATGCCATTTCCTCAAAGAGCTAGGTTACATTTTGTTAACTGCACCTTTCCCTCAGGCTGCTGATTCTGCTCAACTTTTGCCAGTCATTTTTAAGGGCTCTGCTTAAACTTTCCTGTGTGTTGTTTCTTGGATTTAGAAAGGCTAATCCTCATAGACACAACAGCTTCTATAAACTCCAGCAGCTCAAGTATTAACAGGCACTTCGAAAGGGAAAGGGGTCTCTATTCTAGACTTCCCACCAATGTGGCTAATTCTCTTAAACTTCTTTGGATTTACACCTTGGCAATTACTGGGAGGCACAAGGATCCCTGGCTCTCATTAACGGTCTGATTTCAGTTCCAACGATCCTACTAGATAATCAATTTTTATGGTCCCTTTAATGCTCCTTTCCAGCTGTTTCAGAAAGGAATTCTAACAAGGGCTTGGGGACCACTGGGCTGGGAATAAAACTGGATTTGGACACCTTGTGTTTCTGTTTTACTTACAGGATTTTCCTTCCTCTTGGTCACTGCTCATGTTTTAAATACAGAATTTGAACTCTCCCATCGTGTTCAATTAGATTTTGGTCTTTGGCTGCATTCAGAGGAGGCTTCCATCTGGGTGACATCTCAAAACTGGTATAAAGCATCCAAGGGCATTTACACATATAGACTTTGGTGAGCTGGGATGGGGAGATGCTGTGGATTTCATTGCAAAGGAAAACCCTCAAGGAAATTGAGTTGGTTCAGACATAATCATTCTTGCAGTAGTTCCTTCAAATTAATGGGATAAATTAATTGTGAAGAATCGTTTTCTCTGCAAATCTGGGCTGACTGAAGGGCTCAATCTACAAGTCATCTCAACCAACTGAAAGCAAGAAAACCTCATCCAGCTTCATAAATCTCTGGCTGAAAACAGCTTTTTTGTCCTTGGGCTCCTGTTAAGAACCTGTCTCTTACAAGGGAGCAACTGGATTTTCAGATCCATTGTAGCTCTTGATCCTATGGATCTAGCGCCTCCCATTAAATGTCTCCAATTAAATGGGTGTGATATGGTGCTAATTGTTACCAAATTCAACTCAGATTTTTTTAATAGCACTTAAAAGTATGTACATTGTCATCTGTTTGGGATAGAATAGTCAAGATTAAACTGAACTGAACCAACTAAACTCCATTGAAGTAACACTAATCTTGCCCTGGATGGTTTAAAATGGGAAAGCCCCATAGTACATTCAAAGTTTGAAGCTGCAAGCTGTAGTCCAAGGGAAGGAACTTTTTATTAGGCATGGGATGAAATTGGAGAGAAAGAAAATCAGCTAAAATGTGTCCCTCTGGCGCTGGAAAGGAATGCCTGCAGCGAGTAATATACACATTTCTCAATATTTCTCCACTGGTTCATTTCCAGCAGAACTACATCCTGGAGGTTGACCCTGTGGGGCAGACATTGGTATGGCACATTTTGTACTTCTGGGTAAATATATGAACATTCAACCAGAAATTAAGTCCGCTGTGATCCGTGCCTTTTCTGAAGGGTCATGTTTAGGATTGTCCTATAAAACAGCATTGCCAAACCAATTGCGTTGCACACCTTCAATTTCACGGGTCTTCAGAATGCTGCTGTTTGTCTGTCTTTGGGAGATAGTGTCTGGCTGTTTTTGTTTTTTTATGTGGA
Source organism: Naja naja (assembly GCA_009733165.1). Classification (NCBI taxonomy): domain Eukaryota; kingdom Metazoa; phylum Chordata; class Lepidosauria; order Squamata; family Elapidae; genus Naja; species Naja naja. Next base: position 10,603,626 of record CM019155.1, on the reverse strand, counting down.
AGTTTAGGGGCAATTAAAATGGGCTCGGTTCTTTGCTTTCCAGGGAATTCCTCCTGCTAATTCTCTCTGCAGAAATTTCCATTTTATATTCCTAGCGATTGTTTCACAAAACATTATATGGTAACAGAAGTTTGTGTGCGATATATTAAGAACTATCGCTTCCTCAAAAGCAAGAGGGTTTTCTTTTTACTTCTACCCTTTCTTCACCAAAACCACACACACAGAGTACATTCTTCCACACCCCAATCCCCAAACCAAATTTTTCTCAAAATTTGGCTGATGTACTTCTAGTCAAATGCTTCTTTCTTTCTAAATGCAGGTATTTAAACCACTAGCATATGGAAATTCAGGGCAATGATTTCATATATTTTGAAAATATTTTCTCACTGCTAGTAGTGGTGATTCACAGTCACCAACCGTTTCTCTGGCAATAAAAAGAACACCTTATTTTTATTGTTGTTAGATCAGCACAGCCATTGACTTCTAAGATCCTCATGAGGAAATGGCCTTTCTAGGGTTTGTTTTTGTTTTGCAAAGTTGCATGAGGCTTCTCTTTGAATAAATATGTATTGAACTGTATTATAACTCTGATACATCCTCCTGTAACTAACACTGTCCCTATTCCAATTATAATATGGTTTGTTTTTATTATTTTTTCAATATTCAGCTAATTCATGTAGGGTTTTCATTACATTTCCTAAAATTTTCCCCATTATGATTCAGCTTCCTACAGTCTAACTACATATGAGATAGAAATTTGCCTTCTCCGTTGTCCTAAAATAGAATAGAATAGAATAAATAGAATAAATAAATAGAATAGAATTAAATTAAAAGACCGTTTTGGTGAAATTAATATTTACTTTCAAGAAAGTATTTTTAGGACTGTACAGTTAGGAAAAAAAGCTGTTTTTCAAAGCAAGATAAACATCGATGGTGTTTTCTTTTTTTAAAAACCGGATTGGAAGTGTGACCCACGATCTGTTTATAGCAGCGTTTTGTCTCACTTCTGATTAATCAAACACGGGTTGAGTGGCTTTCTCCCATGAACCAAAACAACCTATATTGCTTCTTGTGTCACAAACAAGGTGGAGATAAAATAGAGCAACAGGAAGTTCGGAGAGAAATGGGGAATGGACTTTTTAATCTTGTAAAAACATTATTTTACAACACAAGCGGAGATTCGGAGTAGCTTTTTTGCCGGAGGCTGAAATGACCACTGGTGGAGGTACCAGTTGCCCTTCTGCTGCTTTCACACATTCTGGGGTTGCTGGCCGTGCGAACTCCGCTCGCCTGGATCTGCTGCTTGCCTGAAGGGCTCTCCGAGAAGGTCCCAGCTTAGCCCAGCCGTGGGTGGAAAAGTCTGGAGAGAAGAGTTGCTGAAACCGACTAGGCGCTTATTACGAGACATCCGACGGCTCGTTCGCAGCTATTTGCGGCCAGATTGCAGGCGACCATAATAAGAGCAGCCGCCCCCAGCGCTAGAATAGCCCCCTTACACACACACACACACACACACACACACACACACGAGACTCACACTTCCGCTAGACGCGCCTTTTGGCGGTGGGGAAGGAGGGGAGGAGAGGGACGGGGCCCGGCAGCCCCTGCGCTGTTTCACACCAGCTCAGAGATCTGGTCCAGCGCATCTCCGCAATCCGTCCTCAGTTTTCGAGACGGGGATCATTCAAAACCTGCCAGTTCACACGCCGGGGTTTTTGGGCTGGGCTGATCGAAGCTTCAAAGCTTGGTCGCCTTGAAAAGCTTGCGGCCCTGCTGGAGATTTTGGGGTGGGGGGCGCATTGCAACACTGGACAGGGGGGAGGAAGGGAGGGAAGGGATTTGACCCGCATCGCTGCCCATTTCCCATCTTTCAAAGTCCAGGACAAGCCGCGGGTCCTCCGGGCGGGGGGAGTCGGATAAGGAGGCGCGGTGACACCCCCGCACCCCATCCCCCACATCCATTGCAGCCCCCTCGGCTCCCTCAGAAAGAGGTGGAGCGCCTATCAATAACTACCTGTAGCGAGTATACGACAGCAGCTGACAACTGGGTCTGTGCCTGTATGTGTGTTTGTGTGAGGTGTAAGGCAATCCCACTGCAGCGCAATCCTGAAGACAATTGCGCTTTGTTTTATCTCTTTATATTTCACATTCCTTAATAGATGCTCTGCCAGGCTGAAGAAAACAAGATGAACACGGTATCTCATCCTGAACGGAAGGAAAAACAAAACAAAAACAAAACTTGTTTTTTCTAATATAAAAAAATCCATTCCTGCGGATTTCGATTGCATTTTAGCAGGTCATAAGCCTGGTCCCCCAAACAAAGTCCCCACCTATATTTGGGGCAATCGACTGTTTTAATAGTCCCGACCCTCGCTGGTCTATCCACCTTGCGTTTTGTTTTTTGTTTGAAAGAATTGATATAAGAGTCCTTAAAAAGGCAGAAGGCACACGTGCGTGGAAATTTGTCTCAGAGGCCTCCTGCTCGCAGCTCCGGCGAAAACGGCGGAGCTAAACCAAGTTGGAGCACTTCCCTTTTTAAATAATAGAAATAGAATAAAATTCTTTATTGGCCAAGTGTGGTTGGACACACAAGGAATTTGTCTTGGTGCAAATGCTCTCAGTGTACATAAAAGAAAAGATACATTCGTCAAGAATCAGGTGCAACACTTAATGATAGTCATAGGGTACAATAAGCAATCAAATCACACTAGGAAACAGTCGATATAAATCGTAAGGATACAAGCGACAAAGTTACAGTCCTACAGTCACAAGTGGGAGGGGATGGGCGATAAGGAGTGGCTTTAAAGAACCAAACCAAGATCCGCGGGACAGTAATTAGCAGCACTGAGTTTGAACAGGCTTTTTGTCAAGGAAGGGTGACAGCAGGGTAGCCTGGACCGAACTCTCCCTTCAATCTGTCCCGTCCCGTCCCAGGGGCGTGTGGCCGCTCCTTCCACCCTACTGTGCCGAAGGGCGAAGAGGTGCTCCAAGTTGCCCGGACAAACGAGCAGAAGTTCTCACAACCCGGGATGGAGGAACGTGGCGTTAGACTTCGCCAAGCCTGGGCGCACCCATAAGGATCCCGAATCCCATCATCCCTTTTCTTGGGAGTGAGGACGCTGTCGTCCAACTTCTCTGCGGGATGCCCACGTGGGGCCGAGCCCCCCCCCGCACGCACACACACACACACACATCCAGCATTTCAGATTCGACTCCAATTCCTTCTCGTTTCTTGCAATTCATTAATTGTGGATCTATGTAGCTATCCAGATGCTCAATACAATGGATGGCGATGATGATGATGATGAGGAATGATGATTGGTATCAGAGTCAGCCATATGATTAGACTAGGTTTGGCATTTTTATCCACCTATGGAGTCCTTCCCAAGGGTCTGAAATAGCCAGAGATTGCTTGATAGTATTAAATGTACAGTGATGGATAAAATCTGCCTTTTGTAATGGGCTGGTCATGATTTGGTCAATGCCGATGGTATTCAAGTGATGCTCCAGATGTTTTGGGACTGCACCCCAAGTGCCTACCATCTTTGTTTTCTTTTGCCACAGTTGTTCTACTTCTGTTTGCAGGCCTTTGTATTTTGTGACTTTTTCCCCAGTTCTTTTTCTTCTCTTCTATTATCTCCAGGTACCGCCATGTTCATTATTCAGATTTTTTTGTACAATTAAGCTTGGTGTGTTATGTGGCAAATGCTTCTGTTTGAGTTTTAAAGTCTCAGAGCACCTTAGCTTTATTTTCTATTTTATTTTTCTATTTTATATGTACTACCTGTTGTTTGATGGTGGTAAAACTGTTGTCACAGAATGTAAGCTACTCCAAATAAAATTGCGTTTTGCAATTGATTGCTAGTGGTTTTGTCAATGCTGATGGATTGTTACAATTATGATCTTGATTAGCAATCATTTTCAAAGGATTAAAAAATACTAAGGCAAAGAAATTATAAGGCAATGGAGGAAATATAAATATATATAATAAATGTACATCAAAATTATTATATTTCCCTAACTTTTCCATTCTGGCACACCAGTTTGTTTCCATCACTTGAGTTGCTTCATACATTGCTTTCTATTTTGTTTTGTTTTTAAACTATCACCTCTTTCTTTTGTAGAATTACCCTACCTTTATCAAACTAGGTTTTATGGGTCTTTAACTTCCCATTCTTTTATTTGCAATTTGATACTCATTACTTCTCTGTGTACCACCTCAACGTGCTATTTTATTCTGGACACTTATTTTTATAATCAGTTCAAATTAATTCTTATTTTTTAACTACGCATATTTTAATGATCCCGTTCCCATTTCATTCAGCTTAGTCTTATGTTTCTGCTGAGAACCTTCACCTCCATATAACAAAGTGGTCAGAAGAACATTCTTCTTTACACTCCACTTCTTTTAACATCAGCACCATTACAGAAAAACCTAAAAACAGAGTTGGAAGGGACCTTGGAGGTCTTCTAGTCTAACCCCTTGCTCAAGCAAGAAATGCTATGCCATTTCAGATAAATGGTTGTCCAATCTCTTCTTTAAAAACTCCAATGTTGGAGTGAATATTCCTGATACATTTTATCTATGAATGCATAAACAACCAAGGGATATTACACATCTGTCTTATTCCTTGATGCATTTGAACATTTGTAAAAGCATTCTGATCATATGCACTTTCATCGTATCTTGTTCTTGCCTCATTCAGCAACCAAACTTCAGTTCAAACCTTCCATAATTCAGGCATGTTCACATTATGAACTCTCTCCAAATGTATATAATAAAATAACTAATGTATGATAAATATTTTCTCTTTCACGCATATCTCAATGACTGCCTATTCCCTGCCCAAATAAAACTGTACTGTATTTCACTAATTTTGTTCATTGTCACAATTCTTTCAATCATAATTCTACTAAATACCTCCCCAGATACATTTTCCGAACTAATCATCCTGTCAGTTGGCATTCATTCTTGCTACCTTTTCTTTTTAAATATGGAAAATTTAAAATAATGACATTCTTCCTATCATCAAACACTGATGAAGCTTTCAGGCAGCCTTAGACAATCCACACAGTCACTGCACAAGCAAACCATATCCATACATTTCTTCAGTTAAACCAGCTACACCTGCAGCTATAACATTTTGCAACATTCCCACAGCATACATCACTTTCCTTTCTTTACTCTTTACCTCAAACTGTTAAGTTTGTATTGTATCTCACTCTTTGATATAATGCAATCATTCACATGCAAAATTTTAAATATTGGTTTTATCCTAAATCAGTTTAGGATAAAGTCTAATCACTGCTGCAGTTAGTTCCTTTCAACCACTTCCAATGCAAATCTTTATATCTGACAAATCTCATTCTTGACACTACCTAAAATAATTTGACTACATTCAAAATCTCTCATAATATTGTATTCTTCATGAATAGTTTTAGACTCCTACCATAAATATCTAATAAGTTATGTCTGTATATTTTCATTCCTTCATTCTTTTACATGTGTGCATATGAATAGACTACTTAAATCATGTACAAAATAGATGTAAATTTTTCTGAGCAAATCTCACCAGTAACTACTCTCACTGTGTCTCTTTTTTACTTTTTTTTAAATAATCTCTTTTCTCATTCCCACCTATCTATTTCTAGCAGTTAACAGAATAATTCTTCTGCCTTGGATTAAGTTCGTTTAGAGTATTGTAAATTTTTTCCCCCACATTCAACTTTAGTTCTTCCATTATTATCATTTATTGGTCTACAACATGCATCACTGATCTTTGGATTCTTAGTTTCATATACATCCATAAGAAGTAGATGTCATCCATTTATATTTTCTGATGTACATGTTACCACTTTCATTTATAATTAAATCTACACTGTCACTTCATTGCATATATTCATCAGTTCCACTCCACAAAAACAAGATTCCAACATCTTCATTCAGATCTATTAAAGTCTTCTACTTTCTCTGATTTCATGTCTTCTTTCCTTTCCTTTCCTTTCCTTTCCTTTCTTTCTTTCCTTCCTTCCCTCCTTCCCTCCTTTTTCTTCTTTCCAAATGCCAGTCATCACCAGATGGACCCACAGATCCTGACCTGCACCACTGCTTTGATCCACTAATTCTTTTCAATAACATTGGTTAATATAATATATCCTAGATTATCAGTCTTGCTCACATCAGTGTCATCTGCAGCATTCTTTACTAATGACAAGGACATCTGGGATGGAAATATAATGAAAGGCCATTTTAGCTCAGGTTTTTCTCGTACTGTTCCAGGCAAGCTGTGTTCCCTAATCTAGAATCCACCTAGCAAGACAACACATTGCTGCCTTTACCACACCTCCTAGAAGAGATATTCAGTGTATAGACACATCCAGGATTAGGCCACAGTGCTTTACATATTTTGTAGATAAATGCCTTTGTCTGCTTGCCTTGATATTTTTGAGGAAAGCGTTTATCTTGTCCAGGGCCTTGGCTGCTGGGTGTCAGTGAAATGCCTCTTCCTAGCTCAGCTCAACCTGTCATCCTTTTTAATTAAAGCATTCCAAATTCTCTTTTCAAGAGAAACGTCTGAACAAACACACAGCCTAAATGCCGACAGCAGCAGCGGGCCTGCGTCCTCCAGCACTATTGTGGCTGTTTTTAAAGCGTTTCCCCCTGTCTTGGTGGTGACCATCCCAAAAGGAAATTGCTTTTACTTGTAAAGGAAACTTTCAAAGGCTGGGAAAAGCTCCTTCAGAGAAAGAGGTCATAGGGTTAGGGGGTGGATTACAGTCTTCCCACCCACCCCCGACCCCCTTCAAAATCCCGGGCAAGACTTCTAACATCTGGAACAAGGAAGCGAGAAAAGCTGGAGTTAGGGCAGAAGTGGAGAGCTTCTTTGGGCATTAAAAATTTCGAATGGTCACTGGCAAAGGTTAAGGATGAGTTGCTGGTAAATTTGTCCTTGATTTCCAGCATCTTCCTAGGAAACCTGTCACATGTCACTGGGTGCTGGAACAAAGGGGATTTGACAGCAGCCACGACACCCACCCACACTTACAAAATGGGGATTTGCTAAAAAAAAAAAAGAGGGGGGGTTCCCTCACTAAAACCTGGAGAATTCCCTTTGAAGAGGCTCTGTTGCCACCACTAGGAAGTTCCACTTCCTGAGCCCCCATAGGAAGATGAAGTTGGGAATTTTGTTCCTCCGAAACATAGGGGGAAGTGCAAAGAATCTGCAGGGAGGTTTCAGAACAAAAGAGAAGCCTTGGTTTGTCTCACTCCCTTTCAAGGCATTGGGAGTTTAATAGTCTGGGCATCGATCCTCATCCAGCCTCCTTCAGTGGATGGGTTTTGTGCAACAATCTAATTAAGGCGCATTGTAGTTTTCTTTCTGGCCCTTAGCTGGTGTGCTTTGAAGGGGGGTGCATCAAAAGCAAACCCACCCCCAGGACTTCCAAGCAGGGGCAGCTTAGCCATTTAGCCTACCACCAAAACACCCACCTACTGTTATCCCAGGTTTCCAGCCTGCAGAGAAGGACTGTCACCTCCATCTCAAGCCTTCAAGGTCAGTTTTCTGCAGAGCTCTAGTTGATCGGGAGTAATTTTGCTGTCTGGATAAGCCCCACACTGAGATTCGGGGCATCGTTTTTTCCTACTTTCTAGAACAAAATGGCAGGTGGAGCTGTAAGCTACGGATCCAAGGAAAGAGACAAATCAAAAGGATAAAGGAAGACGCGACGAGTTGAAAGTCTGGTTTTGTTTACATTATTCTTTTAGCAACCCTAGTCTAAACCAAGCCAAAATTTCATCTAGTTTCCATTGAAACAAGAAAGAATCACACAGGACACCCTGGCACAACTCAGGAAGAACACAGGATGGACTCAGTAAAAGCTCCAAGGTCTGTTACTCATGCTCAGTTAGTTCAATAAGATATAGGGCCATGATGGTGAGCCTATGGCACGAGTGCCACAGGTGGCATGCAGAGCCATTTGTGCGGGCACGCGAGCTCCAGGCAAAGTTATCTCACTGCGCATGTGCGCACCTCCCAGCTGATTTTTGGGCCTTTTCTGGCCTGCCAGAGGCTTGAGGGAAGCCTCTACAGGCTTTGCAGGCCGAAAAATAGGCCTGTTTCATCACTTCCTGTATTTCCGGAAATACCAGGCCGGCCGAAAAAGGCCTCAAACAGGCTGAAAATCAGCTGGGAGGAGCAGTGCAGGTAAGGTGGTGGCGGGGGGGAATCATGCATGCATGCGCAGGGGGCATGGGGGGGCGTGTTCATTGCCTTCTGGGTGTTGGCATGTGCACAATTTTGATCCTGACCGACTGGACTCAGCTGTCCATCCTTCCGAGTCAGTAAAATGAGGACCCAGATTGTTGGGGGCAAGAGGTTGATATTTGTAAACCACTTAGTGAGTGCTATAAAGCACTATGAGGCAGTATATAAGTATAAGAGCTATTGTTATTCTATTGCTGTGTTGGCTCTATCAGTTACAGAAAGTCCACAACTTACAACCATTTGTTCAGTGAGCTCTTGAAGTTACAACAACACAAACAAAGTGACTTACACCGAGTCCTTGCGCTTATTATTGTCACGGCATCCCCAGTGTCCCATGATCAAAATTCAGGTGCTTGACAACTGGCATGTATTAATAATGTTGCCATGTCCTTCCCAAAAAGTTAGAATATTTTGGACGTGTGACACAACACCCAGAAAAATACAGCCTACTTCACTTAATCCTCCAAGGAAAGATTGAAGGCAAATGAGGTTCAGGCAGAAGAAGAACATCATGGCTTCAAAATCCAAGGGACTGTTTTGGACAAAACTCAACAGCGCTTTTTCATGCAGCTGTTGATAAAAATAGAATTGCCAACATGATTGCCAATGTCCGATGACAGATATGGCACACAAAGAAGTGTCCTTCCCAGTTGGATTCCAACAAGTAAAGTCAATAGGGGAGCCAGATTTAACATCCATAACCAAAAAAAGGTCACAAAATTAGGCATGATTCATTTAACAGCCACCTTGCTTAACAATGGAGATTTTGATCCCAACTAAGGTTGAAAATACCTGCAGAAGATTGCATAAGTTACAATACAAGAACAATAAACGTGCTAAGCAACAACCAGACAACTCGCAGAACATACGTTAGGGGGATTGTATAAGAAAACAGGACTTGAAATACCTCATCTTTGTTTCCAGGGGAAAACAATTTTGTGTTTGCCTAATGAAGAAGTAAAGGCTTCAAACTGTTTAACCAAAGCCAAAGAAGAAATAGTAATACAAGTGGTAGATACAAAACATTGACCCCAGGTTCAGCCAATCTAGAACTCTATATCATTTGAAATATTGTGCATAACTCTTATTACTGTAACCTTAACTCAGAGTATCGCAGAGCTGTAAAAGGCAGGAAAGAGAAACCAAAATGCTTTAGAAACTGGGGTTACTCTTCTGTAATGAAGTTTTTCACAACAGGGGCTTTTCAGTTGAGAAGTAAGCGCGATACAATATAATAGACATGCACAGAAATGGTGTCATGAAAATGGGTAGGGAACAAAGCTTCTTAATTATTCCAAATTCAAAGGAGCCTTCTACTGTAGAGACACTGCAGTGGAAATTCAAGAGCAAAGGTAAATATTGTTTCATACCAGGGATTCTCAAAAATATGAAAATTGCAGTTGCAAGATGTGCTGATGGCCATCAAACTTGAACAGTTTTAAAGAGGATTAGGCAAATCCTTCCATCCTCTCAGGGTAGGTAAATTGAGGACCCAAGATTGTTAGGGGCAATTAGCTGACCTTGTAAAAATGCCACTTAGTAATAAGCAGGCATATACAATGGAATGAAGGCTATTGCTGAGCACACTGGGTTGTATCCCAAAAAATTGTAAGCCGCCCTGAGTCTTCAGAGAAGGGCGGCATATAAATGTAATTTAAAAAAAAAAATGAGTGAAAGATTTAAAAAAAATCAATTGTCATGATGCTGTGTAACTTCAGAGACAGTAGCTCTGTCCATACCAGGTACTGGAAGAACACAACTGTAAATGTCCTATTATATTCATCTCCTACTTCTTATTGACATCTGGCTTGTAATGGTGGGAACCAAATACTGGGCTAGTTTTGATCCAGTACAGCTTTTCTTATGCTAATGTTCTTGTAGTATTAGGCAGCTGAGCAGCGTTTAGTAGCCAAGAGATTTTTTTAAGTGACTAAAGCACGGAGCCTCCCATGGTTTCTCCTGAACTAGGCTAAAGAGAGATCTCCTATCTATCCATCACAAGCTTGACAAATAAATGGGCAGCTTAGGACATCCTGCTTTCTTTTCATCAGGCACCAGAAAGTAGCCTCCAGATGGGTAAGAGTCAGATAGTTCTTCAGTTGTGCAAAAAGATTAATTTTAAAAACAAATGAAAATGAGATTACCAGATCACCCCAAGCTAAGGGGTCCAGGACAACTCGCCACTGCCAACTTCCAATAGCCAACTTGCTGCGGAACAATCCACTGAACAACAAGAGTTACTTTAATGTCGAGGAAATGGTGGAATAGAATAATTAAAGAAAGGATGCCAAAGGAGGGACAGAAAGAAATGTGAATGACAAAAAGTAAAATAAATTTTTAATTATTTTAAATAAGTAAATTAAAAATTCTCCCATGGCAAGTTGGCCAAAACGAGTTGGCTGTGGCATGTTGTCCCAATCTAAACCTAAGAGAGTTAAGGATGCATGCTTTCCATAAAATTTGCTTCTGCACAAGGAATTTGGAGTGGATTTTGGTTAGCCTTAAGGTTCAAAAAGATCCATAACAGAGGGGAAACTTCTAAAGCACTTGTGGATATGAATGAAAATGGAGAGATTAGAGAGGATCTGATCAGATTGTGGAATCTTCAAACATCCTCCTTCAAGTGGTTGCTCTAATAAGCCTGCAGTAAAATTCTTATGTATTTGATTCTCTTCCAAAACAATAATTCCAGGTTTATCTAAAGCTGTACCACTCTTTCTCCATCTCCATTTCTTCCCATCTTTACTTTCGGATAACTAGAAGAAAGGGTTGATTGGGAAATCCAGCAATTATACATAGAGAAGCAGAGCAAAAGACAAAGAAAGGATTCTGAAGATGCAAAACTATCAAGTTGCTGGATGAAGAATATGACAAACTGAATGAAGCGCTCCTACCCTCTTGGGCCAATGAGGATAAATATCAGCATCTTTTACAGGCAAATGTTATGGAAAACAGCTAGTGGCCGGAATTGGTAATAGATGAAGGAGAATGAAATGGAGTGGAACAGAACAGAACAGAACAGAACACCTTATTGGTCAAGTATGATTAAGACACACACAGAATTTGTCTCCAGTGCTTAAGTTCTCGATGTACATACAAACAACAAGGTAATATAATCAGTGTACATACAAACATGCAAACAACATGTACATACAAACAACGAGCGTATATACAAACAAAGTAATAGAATTATAAGACACCAATAGGAGAAGATAGTAGAAAACATCAGAAGGATAACAGTAGTGCAACCATATTACATGGATAAATACTTTTAGACACAAGACAGTACTGCTATGGGAATTAGGAGTTCAGCAGAATGATGGCATGAAAGGAAAAAGTAAGGGAAAATGCAGGCAGTCATTAATAGGTGCTAGGTCAGAAAGAGTATTTTAAACTAGATGATGCTTTGTTATACAGAAGACTTTTGCTGAATATGGAAGTATTGCAGAGATTGTGATCACCCAAAATATTGTTTGGATAGGCCACAGGACAGGTAAGTAAAGATTGGTAGCTGCTCTGCATTCAACCATAAGGTATCCAGATGCAAAGGTGTAACCATTCAGCTGTAGAGATTTTGGCAAGCACAACCAACAGGAAATGTGTAGAGTGGTCTGCACCAGATGAAATCTATTCTCATACAATATTTATTAAAATCTGTTTTGAGGAGAAAATGCGAATCTTTCCATCCTCAAACAACGCAGTTGTAGAATTTAATCAAGTTAGTTTGGTTGTCCACATGTGTGTGTAGAGACAGAGAAAGATTGAGAGAGGGAGCGGGGGAGAGAGAGCGAGAGAGAAGGAGGCAGAGAGACAGGTGTTTAAAAATAAAATTTTGCTCCAGTGTCAATGATATTACTTCAATAAACACTTTCTGTCTCGTGATTCACACCATACTTTGTCAACAGCAAGGTGATTTAAAATATAATTGCATTCAAATCAGCTCTTTGCTTTGGAGAGAAATTTGTATCTAAGCTTTAATCTGCTGATAGCAGCTGCTTCTATATGATGTCTAGTCTTTTTCCAGCATTGAAGAAACTGAGATATTTGTTCCTTATCTTTTTAAACGCTTCTTTCACACCTCAGTTTATGACTGAAATCTCTCCCAATACAGTTAATCATTAAAATGAGTTTGTCACTCAAACCCTTGATTTTCTTTTAACAAAAAGTTGATACAGCATTATTCAAGTTAGCAGCTCTATTGTGGTATTATCTACTTATACTAATGCTTATGTTAGATATCACCATCAACTGATATTATTTTTGTTATAATGATAATTAGTTGATCTTTTGCCAGCTCCAAGAATGTTCTCATTATATTATTTGTATTCACATTCATGGCTTCCTATGATCTAAACGAAACAGTACAAAATATTATTAATGAAAGTGTATATATATATATATATGTAGGTCTAGGTGTATTCGGGTCTTGTCCCGTGTAAGATTGAGAATACCTTGGCAACGTTTCGACGAAATCTCATCCGTCATCTTCAGGCTGGTGTCTTCAGCTTCGTTCTCCTGGACACACACATATATATACACACACACAAAAGCCGTGGTGGTGCAGTGGTTAGAGTGCAGTACTGCAGACTACTTCTGCTGATTGCTGGCTGACTGCAACTTGCCAGTTCAAATCCCACCAGCCTCAAGGTTGACTCAGCCTTCCATCCTTCTGAGGAGGGTAAAATGAGGACCCAGATTGTTGGGGGCATTAGGCTGACTCTGTAAACTGCTTAAAGAGGGCTGTAAAAGCACTGTGAAGCGTTATATAACTCTATGTGCTGTTGCTATGGCTATTTATCTGTCTGACTTCAGAAAACTCTATTGTTTTCTTTTAAATCACAAACGTAAGTTACAGCAACGTATTGCCCAAAGTGATAAATTCTGTGGATTTATTTTGAAAATCTTTATAATATGGGGAACTCCAGTCATTTGCTGCTGAAAACACTGCATTAGATTTCCAGAATTTCCATCCAAAACATTTACATCCAAATGTTTTAATTTACCACATCTATAAAATATCCACAAAGGCGGCAATGCTTAGTATGGATGGTAAGAACTATGGTCATTAGGAGAATATCAGGTTGAAGTCTGCACCATAAAATTTGTGATTGCTTCCATTTGTTTCTAAATCAGAGGTGGTATTCAGCCAGTTCTGACAGGTTCTGGAGAACCGGTAGCAGAAATTTTGAGTAGTTCAGAGAACCGGCAAATCCCACCTCTGACTGGCCCTGCCCCCATCTATTCTCTGCCTCCCAAGTCCCAGCTGATTGGCTGGGTCTTCTTTTGTTGCCCTGCACAGGAGAACGGAGCTGGAAAGCAGGTTAGTGGGGTGGGGAGGGAAGGAGGATTTTGCAGTATCCTTCCCCTGCCACGCCCACCAAGCCACACTACACCCACCAAGCCACACCCACAGAACTGGTGGTAAATTTTTTTTGAATCCCACCACTGTTCTAAATATATATTAGTCCTCTATTTACAACCATTCATTTAGTAAAAGTTCAAAGTCACAATGGCCCTGAAAAAAGTGACTTACCACCATTGCAGCATGCCCACAACTACATGGATCAAAATTCAGACATTTGGCAACTGGAATGTATATACAAAGTTTGCAGTGTCCCATTGTCATCTGATCACCATTTGCAGCTGACTTCTGACAAGCAAAATCAGTGGGGGAAACCAGATTTGCTTAACGACCATATGATTCACTTAACAGTTGCAAAGATTAGCTTAACAATTGCGGCAAAGAAGTTGCAAAATGGGGCAAATTCACTTAACAACTGCCTTGCTTGGCAGCAGGAATTTTGGCCTCAACTGTGGTCTTAAGTCGAGGACTAACTGCATATCCTAATGAGGGTAAGAAGGTCTCATGTCTATTTTTATTCTCTGCCCACTTTAGCATTTCTCAGGGATGGTTGCAGCAAAAAGTTTATGGAGAAACTGGACCATAATTGGCTACTTACTTTTTGCTTCGTTGGCCATAACTAGAATAATGATGACTTCACCTCACACTGAAGAAAACTGTAATGTCTTTGCAAACTATTTGGTGACATCTCACAAGAGCCATAAGGGTTACATTTTCAGGGCAAATTATCTTCAAAATAAAACAAACTTTTTGTTATACATAGATTTTTAAAGACTCCTAAGTCAGACCACTTTACTATATTTTTAAGCAAAAGCAGAATGTTTATATGTGTGTAGGTAGGTAGTGATGCGTTTAACTGAACATTTATGCCTGGCAAGTACCTGGACAAGTCTTTGTAGTTTCCTTGACAAGGTTTTGCAAAAGTGGTTTGCACTGCCTCTTTCCTAGGGATGAGAGTCATCCAACTGAGTAAAGCAGCCGAAGGCCAGACAAGGAATAACGGATGGAAACTGAACAAGGAGAGATTCAACCTAGAAATAAGGAGGAACTTTCTGATAATGAGAGCAATCAACCAATGGAACAGAAGTTGCCCTTGGAAGTTATAGGAGCTTCATCACTGGAGGCTTTCAAGAAGAGATGAGACTGGCATCTGTCAGAAATGGTGTAGGGTCTCCTGCTTGGGTGGGGGATTGGACTAGATGACCTACAAGGTTCCTTCCAACACTGTTAATCTGTTAATCTGTCCCCAAGGTGGGACTCACTGTTCTCAATTCCAGTCTGATGACCCCTACACCAAATTAGCACTTCTAGGTGGAAAGGAATAATTTTTTTCTGTTAGGCCATAAATATGAGAAAGGGTTAAAGTTGTGGTTTCTTTCCAAAGCTTTTGGGGGGGGGAAGCAAATAGAGACTGCAGAGGGTGTTGGAGCGCAGAGCTGGGAACATGCAATTGGGCATTTTATGACCCAGGCATTGCTTGAGAGAAGAGACAATTGCATTTAACGCTTGCAAGCTCTTTTCACACGACCGTGTTCGCGTAGAGCAAATGAAAGGGCACAGGCTGCGAAGATCAAAGGGCTGAGCTGCACCCCAAACCAGGGCAAAGGAGGGGAGAGAAGGACGTAAACGGCTTCTACCCACTAGCTACGCATCCCCACGACGCTTCTCCGTGCTTCCCTCCATCCACGAATGCCCACGGAAAAAGCGGGCGGCGGCGACACGAGTGCCCGGCGCTAAGCAGAAAAACCCTATGTAAGGACCACTGGCCCTCACAGAGGAAGCGGAGTATTTGCTCTTTTCTCTCGCCTCCAAAGCCCCTGCAGCCCGGGTCAAGGAGAACCTCCCCAGGTTCTTCAGGCCCAGTAGCCGAAGCTCCCTCCCAAAACGGGGGTATGCACGCGGTACCACCGCTAGATGGCAGCAAAGCGGTTCGGAAATTATCACCCCGTCCGGATTTTGGGGGGTCCGGATCTGGGGGCTTTAATGTGGCGCAGGGGGGAGGAAGCAAGCCTCCGGGGTCGATTTCTCCAATTGGGTGGGGGAGGAGTGGAGAAAAAAAACGACATGAGGTGTGAAGGTGAAGAAAGTAGAGAAAACTGCACCTCGCCGCAGTTTTGAGTTTGCGGTAGAGAGAACACTGATGATCCAGCTGCATATCCAAATGCCAAAGAATCCGTTTGATCCACAAGGATCAAACAACACACTTTTATTACCAAGAGTGTCCTTGTAATGTCCTGGAATGACTGTGGGAAAGAGAAGGAAAGCTGCAGATTGGACAACTGGCATTAAGATAGGCCAGTATCAGTGGTACTTATCACCTAGTTCTGAAGTTTTGATACACACACACACACACACCACACACCTGTGGTCACATGATTACTTATTGGGTGCCTGGCAACTGATTAGGTGCAGCGTTCTGCAGTTTGGCAATGCAATTTACGATTATTATTATTATTTTGCAGGAAAATGTTCTTTTTGGCCAGTTTCTGGCAAATATCTATCTATCTCTTGCTTAATGACCATGGCATTCGCTTTGCAAAAAAAAAGGTTGAGAAATTGTGTTGGTCATGCGGATGCTTGCCTTCTGACCTTCATGACTTAGGATGGAAATTCTGGATTTCATTATGGTCACAAGTCAAGGACTAACTGAAAATAGGAGCTCAGTGCCCAGAAGGAGAAGAGGTGTTGGAAACATTTCAAAAGGGACCCTCCCTAGTTTTCTGAAGAGAGGGAGGGAAGGAAGGAAGGAGGGAGGGAGGGAAAGGGGAAGGGAGGAGGAAGGGAAGGAAGGAAGGAAGGAGGATCCAGCGGTAGCGGAATGTGAGAGATGATGATATCCATTTAGTTGTGCCCAAGTCTCGGAAACTTTGTGGGCCAGGTCTCCCCACATCTTCCAATCTTTCACTACTTCTTTGAGTTGTTCTATGTTCTGGCTGGTGTCAATATAGATAGTGTCCAGCCATTGTGTTCTTTGGGGCCCTGGTATAACGCCCTGGTAGGACCACACATGGAATATTGCATCCAATGTTGGTCTCCACAACATAACAAAGATGATTAGGAGATGGAGGCTGAAACATATGAAGAACCATTGCAGGAAGTGGGTATACCTAGAGTTTAGTGAATAAAAGAACTAGGGGTGACATTAAAACAGTGTTCCAATATCTCAGGGGCTGCCCCAAAGAAGAGGGAATCAAGCTGTTCTCCAAAGCACCTGAGGGCAGGACAAGAAGCAATGGGTGGAAACTCATCAAGGGGAGAAGCAACCTAGAACTAAGGAGACATTTCCTGACAGTTTGAACAATTAATCAGTGAAAAAACATGCCTCCAGAAATTGCGAATGCTCCAACACTGGAGGTTTTTAAGAAGAGATTGGACAACCATTTGTCTGAAATGCATTTTCTGCTGGAGGTTGGACTAAAAACCTCAGAGGTCCCTTCTAAATCTGTAATTCTCTTCTGTTTTTCTGTAAGATGGCCTGGTTTCCTTTTACCGCTAACTTTTCCAAAGATAATTGCTTTCTTCAGTGAATTCTTCTGCACGACACAGCCAAAGTAAGTGAGACATAGTTTCGTGATTCTGCCTTTCAGTGACATGTCTGAATGAGTAGTAGCTCTGTCTTTATATTCGCAGTGTCTTGCAAGCCCAAAGTCATTCTCACATACCATTACACTCATGTAGGATGGATCTCATATCTAGGGATGCAGAGGACTGCAAGGGAAAATAAAATCAGCACCAGGAAAAGGTGTACAGATGCGGTCAGCACAAATCCAATGCCCTTCTTCTTGTAGCTTTGTTAGCTGGGGATGCATTTTGATATTCAAACCAAACCAGTCTTTATCATATTTCCATAAATCAAGGAGTTAAATCATTTTGGCCCAGCCATTGTTCATGCATACTCAGCTTTGCTCCTCAAGCAACCTTACTCCCCAACTAGACCTCTTCTTTTCATCTCTTAGAAGAGACTCCTGAGTAATTTAGTAGTTAGTCCCAAAAGGACAAAATCTCTCATTGATAAGCAGCTAAGGACAGAAACAGAGGATAAGAATACATGGCTGCTGAGATTCTTTAGAATTGTGTTTCTAGACTCAGCAGTTTTACAATGTGAGGACTTCAACTCCCAGAATTCCCAGGGCAGCAGGTTCTAGAAACACTGCCCTAGAACAATGACTCTTATGTTACGTGCAGAAAAATGGGAAGACTCTGGTACACAATAGAGGAATGGCTAGTGAAGGTGACAGAATTAGCATAGATAGCAAAATTGATTTGTTGAATGGGAGAGAGGACAATGATCACCATTATTACTGACTGAAAATCAGGGGGGAAATGTAAAAAGGGGAAAAATGAACTTGGGATTTATGGGTTTGATGCTTAGAAAGAATAGATTATGGAAAGAAGATTATTTTATAACCTTGGAGATGTGCTTGTAATTGCTGTTAAGAAGATTGGAAGCTGCTGTTTTATCATTTTTCTCTTCCTTTCATTCTTTCCTCTTTCCTTTCCTTCCCTTCCTTTCCTTTCCCATCTTCTCTCTTCCTCTCATTACTTTCCTTTTTTCAAAATCTGTACTGTTTTTATTCTTTTAAAAATATTTAATAAAAATTGTACTTTAAAAAGCTCTTATGGCAAGCAATTATTTTATCCCGTTTACTTTGCGTAGCTAAAAAGGAGGCAATTGCTTGTGCAATTTTGAATGTACAAAAAGCCCAGAGGGCAAAGGAAAAAATAAAAGGAACTTGATTGCTAGCAGTAAAATTAGTTAACATTTAGATATTGTATCCAATCCGTTTCGTCTGCATACATTTTTAATATTTAGTTTAGCTTCTCTGAGTGTTGCATTTTTACAATGTGAGGACTTCAATTCCCAGAATTCCCAGGGCAGCAGGTTCTAGAAACACTGCTCTAGAACAATGACTCTTATGTTACATGCAGGAAAATGGGAAGACTCTGGTACACAATAGAGGAATGGCTTTTTGGAATAATGGTTTGTGTCTCGTTTTGCTTCATCTGTAATATTAATTGTGTGTGTGTATGCATGAGCTCAAATTGGACTCTTAAAATTCCTTAAACCAGCCCTGTGAGAGACTGTATGATTCAGGATTTGCTGACATAATCCTAGGAAAAGCAATTCAAGAAGACAGGAGAAACAGCTGATCAACCACTTTCTTCCAATATTCTGAAATACACATGTTGCACCGGAAAAAGTGATATTGTAATCAATTTTCACTTCTCAACATTTCCTGGAGGCAGATGCTGGGAAAGGGTTACTTGCCAACAGTGTTTGCAAAATGCTTGATGTCACACGTTCTATAAACAGTTAATGTTATTATACTCAGTACGTTTTATTGAAGCCTATAATATTAAAAGAATACCTGCTTGGGGCATTCATCTGTGGAAATGTTTTGCAAAGAAATAGGCCCACCTGTTGAAATTGTTTAAGACAGGAGATCAATAATAGGTGCTGCTTGAAAAGCCAATCGCATTCTGGAAATTCCTCAGGGGACAGCTGAGCAAGAACTATTATAATGTAGAAATAGTTATTTAGTACAGCCATTGCAATGGCAAAGTTACAGGCAGGGGTGGGATTCAAATTTCTTAACAACCGGTTCTGTGGGCATGGCCTAGTTTGTGGGTGTGGCTTGGTGGTCATGTGACTGGCTGGGCGTGGCTTGTATGTAAATATTGTAAATATATATGTAAAGATTGAATTTTTTATTTTAAAAAAAGAGCAACTTTTACCCAAACTCAGGCAAAGCAGGCAGGCAGATTGAGCTGCTTGCAGAATCACAGCTTCACTCCCAGATCTACCTTTCTGCAATCTGCTGCCTGAGTCTGCACTGAAAAATAGAAGCTTCAATCCTAAGGAAGGCTCAGCTCTGCTCTCAGGCCACTTCTCCCTCCCCCAACCCCCTGAATACCACCCTTGACTGGGGAGGGGAGGGGCCAGCCAATGGTGTGATTTGCTGGTTTTCTGAACTGCATGGAATCGTAACAACCGGTTCTATAGAACTGGTCCGAACTGGTAGACTCCCACCCTTGGTTACAGGGGATGAGATCAGGAGTTTAGTAAGATCTTTTAATAGTTTCAGTGCTATAATATTCTAAAGCCCAAATTCTCCAGCTGGTGGGGTGCTTCAGAGTTCAGTGTTCTCATCTCTCATCTATAGAAAACCATTGGAAAGATAATCTGTCAATATGGACTGAGTACCATCAATCTGGGGATGATCGTCCTCTAGCCAACCATGTCTCAGTGTCTGGAGGCTATTCAAATCTGGATGAGGTACAATTAGGCTCAAGTTCAACCTATCTGGACTGAATAACTAGGGATGATGGATGTTATGGTTCCATCATTGAATCTGGGTCAGTGTTGTGGTTTGCCAGCAGCCTGTGCAGACAGCAGCAGAATCAGACAGTGGGGAAGAACAGGGACCAATCCAGGAGTCTGGGGAGGACTTGGACGAGGGTTCTGTGTCCGATACAGAGATGGGGCCAGGATTTGTGCTGAATTATGTGCTGACTCTGGAGCCTCCAGAATCTGGCAGCAGCAAGGCAGAGGAACAAGTGGAGCCTGTTCCCAGTGCGCGTATCTGCAGAGCTGCTAGAAGGCAAGAGGAGTTAAGACAAAAGGGGCAACTCGGGACTAAGGCTTGGAGGTGATTGCCCCTCCCCTAAGGTATAAAGGATGTGCAAAGGTAGGAAAACCTTTGCAGGAAGCAACGTCATTCGCTCTGATCGGTTTAAACTCTGAAAGCTCCGTGGTGAATTTGTTCTCTATTTGGTTTTGGAAAGACTAATTGGGACTTTAGTCATTGGCAGCACTTCAAGTCAGATAAAGGTGTGTTCTTACCAGATGTCTCCTGAAGAACTTTGGCAAATATTCCTGGGACTAATTATAACCGGTTAAGACTCATTCCAGGCTGTGAATGACGATAATTCACAGCCGTCGAACTAAAATAAAAGGGTCTTGGATTTTATGTGTGTTTGTTGGTGTCTTGGGAAGCCTTGGTCAGAAACAGTCAGGTTGAACTTCCCTGTTCAGAGCTGATGAGCAATTTGGGAGTCCTCCTAGACTTAACTCTTCCTCAACGAGCAAGTGGCAACTCTGGCTTTCACGCTGTGACCTTCACAGTGATTCATTTCATCAATTTCACCCTTTCCTAATCTAGCAATTTCCTGAAGGTATCCAGGTCAACCTATTTTCCAAAGCACCAGAAGGCAAGACAAGAAACAATGGATGGAAACTAATCAAGGAGAGAAGCAACCTGGGATTAAGGAGGAATTTCCCTAACAGTGAGAACAATTAACCACTGTCTCCAGAGGTTAGACTAGAAGACCTCCAAGGTCCCTTCCAACTCTGTTATTCTGAATTCTTCCATCACTGTGACTCATTCTGTAAGTTTGGACATAGTGAGCAGAGACTTTATGTCCCACTCATTCAGCCAGGTCTTCTGATGGGACTTAAGAAGTGTGAAATATTGGAGTTTGGGCTATGGGTTTTCCCCATTTGCTGGCACTTTTCGGGTGGGCCCATTGGATATGCATTCTTTGTTTTGGTTCTGATATGTATTTCCTGCACCATTGAGGTTTCTTTTTGCTGCTTCTTTAGGAGTCATTGTGGTTTGAATTGTATACTCAAGAGTCAGTTTTAAGTTAGAACAGTTTTGTTTGTTTGTTTGTTTAACAAAGCATATAGCTGCCATTTGTGTTGGTATACACACACACACACACACACATATACATACACACACACACACAATTCAACACAATAAAATAGAAATGAAACCAAAGCTGCAGGGAATGAATAACATTCTAAGCGTGATGTAACTATCTCAAAGCTTCCTGTTCCCAGAGGATCCCACACGTGATAGAAAAACCATAAAGATGCTTTTTCAAGAGGCAACTGGACTTTTTGGTTTTTCTTTTCTTTGAAGATGTTTCGCTTCTCATCCAAGCTCTGAAGAAACTTCTTGGATGAGAAGCAAAACAACTTCAAAGAAAAAACAGAAACTGCAATTACCTCTTGAAAAAGCTACTTTGGGACAGCCATGACCTGGATAACTGAGAATCTCCATAGATGACTTGAGACTTTCAGGAAGAGATTGGACTGCCATTTGTCAGAAATGGTGTAGGGTCTCCTGCTTGGGGGGGTGGGTTGGACTAGATGACCTACAAGGACCCTTCCAACTCTGTTAATCCCCCCCCCAAAAGACATAGAAAAACCATGTTTTAATTGCTTTCTTACTAGTAGTAATACGGAAGAAACTTTGGGGAGGGGGATAATGATCCAGAGGGTGGGAACTACACACGTAAAAGTTTGTTTCCTGGATCCCAACAGATGCAATTCCTTAACAAGTGGGATCTGTAATTTACTTATCCTGCCAGACCTGATGGGATGGGTAGATGTGGTCAGAAAGAGCCAGCCCTCAATTTGTTCACACGCCATGTACAGTTAGGCAATCAATAGGCATGTTTTGCCATTCCTTTTTGTTCCAAAAAGTTTAAAGAAGTTCCAGTTGATGTGAGAAAACAGATCTGCACAGAGATCTTACTTTATGAAGTTCCTTGGATCTGGCTATGCTCATCACCTCTTTTTTAACATCTACACACATTCATTGGAGGAGGTCATTCACTGGCATGGGCTTCTCTGTGATCAATATAGGTAAACCTCCACTTACAGTCATTTATTAAGTGACTATCTGAAATTACAATGACATGGGAAAAAAAGTGACTCACAACTCAAGACTTGCTTATACAGCACCCCCAAGATAACCTTGATTAAATTTGGGTGCTTGGAAACCAGCATGTCAGGATTCCGGCAGTTACCCCAATTAAATCATGAGTCTTGAGCCAAACTTCCAAAACTTCAAAAGGATTTATTGGGAGTTAAAAGGTCCAGCACTGCCTGGGTGTAGCCGACTCTGAGACACATAATTCATTGTCACCCTTGACCCTGGTTTTCCCCCACCCCCTGGGTGTATCATAATTCATATTCTCCAATGAGACACATCCATAGCCAAGAGTCATCAATCATGTTCTCCAATTAGAATTTTGCACGGCAGAAACTTCAGTCACCTAGTTACTATCTTTGAAAATTATTTATGGGATGCACTTTCAATTTCCAAGCTGCCACACTCTTTCAAACCCCTTTCCCCCCATCCCTTTATGTTGGCAACATATATTTCAGATGGTTGCAATATCCAGGGTCATGTGATTGCCAATTGCCACCTTCCAGAGCTGGTATTCAGCAAGTTCTGACCAGTTCTGGAGAATCGGTAGCGTTCTAGGACCCACACTCTTTATACTCTATATAAATGACCTTTGCGATCACCTTATAAGCAACTACATCCACTGTGGATGATGTAAAACTATTCAACACCACTGATATTTTATTATTTTTATTTACTTTATTTATTCACATTTATATGCCGCCCTTCTCTGGAGACTCAGGCTTACAATTTTGGGATACAACCCAATGCGCTCAGCAATAGCCTTCATTCCATTGTATATGCCTGCTTATTACTAAGCGGCATTTTTACAAGGTCAGCTTATTGCCCCCAACAATCTTGGGTCCTCACTTTACCTACCCTGAGAGGATGGAAGGCTGAGTCAACCTTGAGCCTGGTGGGATTCGAGCCTGCACTAATTGCAGGCAGCTGGAACTAAGTGCTAGGTGTTTAACAGCCTGCACCACCAAGGCTCTTTTAATGCTACTGTTCTTCAAAGTGACCTTGATTATGTGTCTGAATGGTCAAACATTTGGCAACTCCAAATCTCGACCAACAAATGCTTTGTCCTACACATTGGTAAAAAAAAATCAGTACACCAAATACAAACTAGGCGGATATGACCTCGTTGATGACCCTGACTCTGTCAAAGACCTAGGAGTACTCATATCTAATGATCTAAGCACCAGAGCTCACTGTAACAACGTTGCCAAAAAGGCATTAAGATTGTAAATCTAATCTTACGAAGCTTCTCCTCTGGAAATATTGAATTGCTAACTAGAGCATACACAACTTTTGCTAGACCAATACTCGAATACAACTCATCTGTCTGGAATCTGCACTGTATATTGGACATTAATACAATTGAGCAAGTCCAGAAGTATTTCACGAGAAGAGAACTACACTCCTCTGCTCGCAACAGAATACCCTATATCACCAGACTTGAAATTTTGGACTTGGACAATCTTGAACTACGCCGCCTACGGTTGGACTTAAGTGTAGTACACAAAATTATCTGCCACAATGTCCTACCAGTCAATGACTACTTCAGCTTCAACCGCAGCAATACAAGAGCACACAACAGATACAAACTCAATGTAAACCGCTCCAAACTCGATTGGAGAAAGTATGACTTCAGCAACGGAGTGGTCAATGCCTGGAATGCACTACCTGACTCTGTTGTTACATCCTCTAGCCTCCACTCCTTTAACCTCAAACTATCCACTATTGACCTCACTCCATTCCTAAGAGAAGGGGCATGCATAAGTGCACCATTGTGCCTCCCGTCCCTGTCCTATTGTCCCCATTTAATCGTACCTATTTTCTGTATTCTTACTCATGTTTTTAATTACACCTATTATCTTATAAGCGATTGACAAATCAAATAAAAATAAAATAAATAAATAAATAGTTTGGAAAACCAACAAATACCACCTCTGACTGGCCCCACCCCCATCTCTTCTCTGCCTCCCATTGAGTCCCAGCTGATCGGCTGGGTCTTCTTTTGTTGCCCTGCACAGGAGAACGGAGCTGGAAAGTAGGTTAGTGGGGTGGGAATGGGGATTTTGCAGTATCCTTCCCCTGCCATGCACACCAAGCCATACCCACAGAACCAGTAGTAAAAAATTTTGAACCCCACCAGTGCCACTTTCCCAGCAGATTCCAACAAGCAAATCAATGGGAGAAGCCCGATTCATTTAATGACTGTATGATTCACTTAACAACTGCAGTGATTCATTTAATAACCATGGCAAAAAATTCATAAAATTGGGTGCAATTCATTTAACAATGTATATCAACGGAAGTTCTGGTCCCAATTCTGGTCATAAGTTAAGAACTATCGGTATTTATTTGAACATTAGTTTCCCTTTAAGCAATAATCTGCACCTTATTATCAGTAATTTCACTGGACCATCTAAATGCATATCTTTAGGCAAAGATCCTTCCCTTTCAGTACTTGTTCTTAAACATACTCCAGATATCACTTTCAATGTGAGGAATGAAGTTTGCAGAACAGAAGACAAAGATATGTATTTTGAATAAAAGAAATGTGAAATTAAATCTGGAGAACAGCAGCTGCAAACATCACACTATAAATATCAATCAGCATGTGGGCAGCTCAATCTTTCTGGGACTGGAATCTTACATGACAGAGTTTCATACTGCAAGACAAGAATGGTGAGAAATTACAAAATTATGAGCCAAAACATTTATGATCCAATAAATGACCACAATTGGGAACAGAATCTCCATTGCTAAGCAAAATGGTTGCTAAGTGAATCACATAGTCGTTAAGCGAATCTGGCTTTCCCAATCGACTTTGCTTGTGGGGAATTAACTGGGAAGGTCACAGGACCCTGAGAGCTTGCAAATTTGATAAATACCTGCAGGTTGCCAAGTGCCCAAATTTTGATCAAGTTACTATGGAGATGCTGCAGAGGGTATAAGTTCGAGGACTGCTCATGTTTACTCACTTTTTTCAGTGTCTTTGTAAGTTTCAACAGCCCCTAAACAAATGGTTGTAAGCCAAAGTCTACCTATTTTTTCTTTTAATAGAAGCAATAACACATTTTATGTGCAGTCTTTCCTGATCTGATATTCTCCAAATCTATATACATAAAAGCGAAATACCACTCACGCATCATCACAAAATCTCCAGAACTGTAAAGCCTACAAACTTGAAATTGAGTACATATGTTCCTCTTGGCTTCTAGGTGCTCACTAAGAAAAGATTTTTCGAAATGACCATCAGAGCATTTGTATTTTGTATATTATTATTAACATGCTCTGATGCTAAGAGTTCTACTCCCCCTCCCCACCTGAAAAGAAATCTGTTCCAAATGCAAAACACAACCAGAGGAGAGGAGTTTCAGTTTCAGAGCAGCAACCAGCTTTAGTACAGAACAGTTGAGCTAAGCCATGCCCTGGCTCCTAGCTGACTCCTTGCTCACACAGCAAATACTGTTTTGGTTTCCAAACAGCCCTCAACTCTCTCACACACTGACAGGAACCTGGCCAGATGAATACTGGTGGATATTGATAAGCAGAGGCAGAATTTTTCCCCCTTATTTTCCTCCCCAAAAACTAAGCCCCCACGTAGTGAAGCATGGGTATTGAGCTAGTGTAAGTATAGTTACAGGAATCTTACAGGCATTTCTGTAACAGAATGTAAAATACTGTAGTTTTGCCCATAAATGCTTATTCTAAGGGCCTCCATCAAATTCCATACAATATAGGTTAAAAGCGCCTGCCAAAGTATTGTCTGTCTGTGTGTGTGGGGGGGTGTGTGGGTGTGGGTGTGTATGTATGTATGTGTATATATATATATATATATATATATATATATATATATATATATGTATGCGTGTGTGTGTGTGTGTATAACAGCATAAGGGGCTGCAGAACAAGTAAGCTATGTTCTTATTTAATTACATTATTTATTTATTTAATTTCATTTTTTTAAAAAATCTCATGTCCTTTAAATGATTCCTTAAGCTTTCCAGTGAAAGCCAACTTCCTCAGCACGGCTTCCCTTTAAAATTTAACAGAAAGCTTATCATTATTGCCACAATGTCTTGCTTATACAGGTTGCCTGGGGAGATTTCTCAGTGTGGAAGTTATGAATTTAGATAAGTAGAAGATTGGTTTCCACAGCATAAGCTTCATACCCCTTGCATAGGGAACATGCTTTAGAAAAAGTTTGCTATAAGATTTTCTTCAGCCAAAGTTTTGAGTTTCAGACTAAACATCAAATTTGACACTGGTCAGAAGTCAAAGGATCATGTGACATGACCTTTCCAAGGGCTAGTAATAAACATATAATACCAATTCCCCAATTAATATTTTGTGACTTTAAAAAAAATCTATCATTTTATAAACATTCCTTCTAGGATGTGTGTTCGAGATCAAGTGGTTGCAATATCCTGGTATCACATGATTACCCTTCTGTGACTTTCCCACCAGCTTCCAACAAGCAAAATTGGCCCCTGATCTCTGTTCCTTTCGCTGTGACCTAAAGACCTGGTTGTTTCAAGAATCCGGCCTGGACTGAAGGGTAAGAGGTGGGGTTTTATTGTTATTTTAAATTTAATTGGGTTTTTACTCTTTATTGGGCTTAGCTACTGTGGTTTTAATGTATTTTTAATTAATTGTATTTCTATTTTTTTACTGTAAGCCACCCTGAGTCCCTAGGGAGAGAGGGCAGCATATAAGTCCAATAAAACTAAACTAAACTAAAATCAATGGGAGAAGCTGGGTTTGCTTAAGGACAGGGATGGGATTCTACTGATTCGGACCAGTTCGGGGGAACCGGATGTTAAAGTTACATCTGGTTCGCCGAATCTGTATTTCAACCAACTGGCTGGCCCCCCCCTCCCTGCCACTCCCAGTAGTTTCCATGCGGTTCATCTTCATGGAGGTTAAGTTCAGGGTCCTCACGGAAGCTCTTGGAGGGGGGAAAATGAGCCTTCCGGAAGTCCGGAAATGGGCCTATTTCCAGTTTCCGGAGGGCCTCAAGAGCCTGGGAAAGGCTGTTTTTGCCCTCCCAGAGGCCTGTGGGAAGCCTCTGAACCCTTGGGAAGGCGAAAACAGCCTCCCCTGGGCTCTGGAGACACTCCAGAAGCTGGAAACAGGAAGTTCCTGTAGGCCATACCCACCATGGCCACACCCACCCAGCAACTGGGCAGTGAACCGGTTGCTAGGATTTTTGAATCTCATCCCTGCTTAAGGTGGTGCAGGCCTTGGTGGTACAGGCTGTTAAATGCCTAGCACTTAGCTCCAGCTGCCTGCAATTAGTGCAGGCTCGAATCCCACCAGGCTCAAGGTTGACTCAGCCTTCCATCCTCTCGGGGTAGTTAAATTGAGGACCCAAGATTGTTGGGGGCAATAAGCTGACCTTGTAAAAAAAATGCCGCTTAGTAATAAGCAGGCATATACAATGGAAGGAAGGCTATTGCTGAGCGCATTGGGTTTGCGCCTAAAAATTGTAAGCCGCCCTGAGGCTCCGGAGAAGGGCGGGATATAAATATGAATTTTTTTTAAAAAAGGACCATGTGAACTGCTTATTAAGAATTCACTTAACCACACCATTTAGCAATGATAGTTCCACGTTCCATTATGGTTATGTCAAGAACTACCTGTAGGGGGAACGCAAATTAAAATGGCATATTATTGTTAAAAATGGTGAAAGAACAGCCACAATGAGAAAATAATTGTGGGATCTAATTAATTGGATACCCTAAATTTGGTGAAATGGTAGTTAATTATAGTAGCCAGTAAATTATGGTCATGCATTGATTCTAGGATTCTGAAGGGAGAAGAGCAGCATAAATATTATAATTTACTATTAACTAAGGCATTTTAAGAGAAAATCTTGCTGAAAGATCAAAGTGTTCTCCTTTTATTAGAATTGCTAATTTTTAGAACTCTGCATAAAGTGCTCGATCTGACATGTTTTTTCAACATATAATTTTTTTATTAAAGATTTTTTAAGAAGATTAAAAAAGTAATACGAAGTAATATAAACTAAGAAAAAGAAATGAATCAAAGAGAAACCTTAAAATGCAAGGAAGGGGGGGAAAGCAAAAGGAAAACAGAAAAGAAAGAAAATAAATACTAAGAAGTAACTTCCAATCTTCTTTACAGTAGTTATGGTATTATTATACTTTTAGTTTTTGTTCTGTGATTACCACTTAACTTTCTTCTTTCAATAATCTATCTTGCTTGGCATGACCTTCAGTTAGGTTGGCATGCTTTCCTTTTTTTTTTTAAAGGTTTTATTTTTCCAAAAAGAACAAACATAACAAACAAACATACAACACACAAATCCATATCAATTTCAAGTGTGTCGGTCAGTCAAAAATCACAGTGCCTTCCCCTCGTTATTCATACTCGGTATTACAAAAAGGAAAAACTATTATCATTATTATTAATCTTCTACCATATTATAATCTCTATATTGTTTCAACAGTTCTATCTATCTTTATATTCCATATATATCCCATATATTACCAAACTTTTTTATCTAACCATTGATAAAACATGTTCCATATCTTATAAAACTGCTTTTCTTCTTGGTCCCTAATTTCAAATGTTAGTCTACTCATTTCGCACAGTCCAAAATCTTCTTAATCACTTCCTCCTGCATAGGTATCTTATCATTTCTCCAATTTTAGCAAATACAATTCTAGCAGCTGTCAGTACATTAACAATCAAGTATTTCAGTTCTTTGTTAAATGTCTCTGGTACAATTCCCAATAGGAATATCTCGGTTTCAGGTCTATATGTTGTTGTGTCATTTTTCCAACCACATGTGGATTTTAGTCCAGTATCTTTTAGCATCAGCAAGTCCACCACATGTGGTAGTAGGAGCCAGGTATCTGATGACATTTCCAACACTTATCTGATTTGTCCTTAAACATTCTTGCAATCCTTCTCGGGGATAGGTGCCACCTGTAAAACATCTTATACAAGTTTTCTTTATATGCAGTTGACATTGTCATTTTATAATTCTGATCCCACAGTGTTTGCCATCTCTCTAAATCTATGCCATAACCAAAATTTTCCCCCCAAGCCATCATTGTTTCCTTAACCTGTTCCTCTTCCATTCTAACTTCTAATAAATGACCATAGAGTTTTTAAATCACTTTTTCATTCGTACCCATCAAAATTTTATCTAATTCAGTTTGCTTTTTATAAATACCTTCAGTCCTAACATCCTCATCATATCTGGATTGTATTTGCAAATATGAAAATCAATTCATTTTTATTCCTTGTTCTTGTAATGTTTGCATCAATTTGAGTTTACCCTTTTCATTTAGAATCTCTCCATATCTAATTGTTTGTTCCTTCTTATATATTATTGGATATGAAAAAGCTTCAATGGTAGATACCCATAATGGAATTTGTATATAATGTTGTTTTCTAGTTTTTTCCCAATTTAAAAATAAAGCTTCTCGAACATAGTGTCTTCTAAAATATCCTTGTTTTTTTGTTCCCTTATACCATAAGAAAGCGTGCCATCCTAATAGCAAATCATGACCTTCTAAGGTTAATAATCTATTATTTCCCAATGTTATCCATTCTTTCACCCACATCAAACCTTGCAGCTTGATAATACAATTCCCAATTAGGTAGTGCAAATCCCCTCTAGACCTTGCATCTTGTAATAGCAAATTTAATTCTTGGTTTTTTTGCCGCCATATAAATTTTGATGTGATTTTATTTAAATCTTCAAAGTACTCTTTCCCAAGTCTAATTGGGTTGTCTGAAATAAATATAAGATTCTGGGTAGAACATTCATCTTGACTGTTGATTCTGCCAATAAGAGATAATTGCATATTTTCCCATCTTTCAAGATCTGTAAGCTATCTGCTGTTTGAGTTTTATATAATTATCTTCTTTCAATGTACTGCATCTTGATGTTATATATATTCCCAAATATTTAACTTTATTTGCAATCTGTATCTCTAGTAAATCTTCTAGGTCTTTCTTACATTTTGCTAACATATTCTTTGTTAGAATCTTTGTTTTGTCTTTATTAATTTTAAGCCTGCCACCATTCCATATTTTTCTATTTGCTCTATCAACTTAGGTGCTGATTTAAGTGGATCCTCTAATATGAATACCAAATCGTCTGCAAATGCCTGTAGTTTATATTCTTCTTTTTTAATTTTCATTCCTTTTATTTCTTCATCTTCTCTAATGGCTCTATTCAGCACTTCTAATGTTAAAACAAACAGCAGGCACAGAGGACAACCTTGTCTAGTTCCTTTTCTTATCTCTATAAATTCTGTCAATTCTCCATTTACCAATATCTTTTTTTTTTTAATTGCATTTATATAGCCCTTCTCCGAAGACTCAGGCGGCTTACAATTTGGAGCACAACCCAATGTGCTCAGCAATAACCTTCATTCCATTGTATATGTCTGCTTATTACTAAGCGGCATTTTTACAAGGTCAGCTAATTGCCCCCAACAATCTTGGGTCCTCAATTTACCTACCCCGAGAGGATGGAAGGCTGAGTCAACCTTGAGCCTGGTGGGATTCGAGCCTACAGTAATTGTAGACAGCTGGATCTTAAGAGCAGGCATTTACAGCCTGAGCCACCAAAGCTCTTCGCTGTTTGGTTGTTATATATTGTCTCAATAGCCTGTATAAAGTTTTTCCCAAAGCCCATTTGCATCATTTGCAATATCATAAATCGCCAATTCACATTATTGAATGCTTTTTGAGCATCTAAGAACATCAATGCCATCTGTTTTCCGGGGTGTGCTTCGTAGTACTCCAAAGTATCTAAAATTATTCTCACATTTTGCTTAATTTGTCGTTTTGGCAAGAATCCATTTTGATCTGTGTGGATAAATTCAATTAAGTACCTTTTCATTCTTTCTGCCAATATTGAAGCAAAAATTTTATAGTCTGAGTTCAGCAATGAAATAGGTCTATAATTTTTAACTTGTTGTAGGTCCATTTCTTCTTTAGGTATAAGGGTGATATAGGCTTCCAACCATGTTTCAGGTATTCTCTTTTTTAGTAACACTTCATTCATCACTTCTAGAAGGGGAGTGCTTAACACTTCCAGGAAGGTCTTATAAAATTCTGCTGGTAAGCCGTCTGGACCTGGTGCTTTCTCTGTATTTTGTTTCTTCAGCTTCTGTCAATTCCATCATGGTTATATTCCCTTCTAACATTATTTCAATATCTTTAGGTATCTGTGGCAGTCTTGTCTTTTGTAAATACTGTTTAATTTTTCTTCTGGGATATCTTCTTGAGAGTACAGTTTTTCATAATAGTCTCAAATAATTTTTCTTTCATCATTCCATATTGTATATTCCCTTTTCCATCTATTAATTGGCTAATTTTCTTTGTTTCTCTTTCCTTTCTAATTTTATAAGCTAACCATCTTCCTGGTTTATTAGCATTTTCAGAATAATTTTGTTTAACGCCTTTAATCTTTTGAGCAACATAAGCCACCTCTCAAAAGAGATAGGGCTAAAAATTGAAAAATAGGAAGATATCAATAAAAAAGTTGAAAAAATAATAATAAAATAGTAAAGTATCCTTTAAGAATAACAAAATATATTTTTAGGGGCTCCAATTATAAAAAACTAAGTTCCAAACAATAGGAGACCTTGGCAGGAAGCAATATCACTATTTATTCCACTACCACTATGCAAAGTCCAGAGCTTAACAATTGAAGGAGGAGAAATTCCAGCTCTTCTGTTTTTTGCCTCTCAAAAAATTCCAGTTCTTTTATTTTAAAACTCTCCAAGGTCGCTTTACTCTTCAATTCCAAACTGCAGGCTCAAAGATATTCCAAAAGCACCTGTCCAGCACTTTCTAATCAACAGAGCCTTGGATACAATCCTTGCAAATGTATATGTTTGTATAAGATAGCGAGCTTCTAGGTAGCAATATTGTATCTCTCAGCCAACTTTCACTTCCTTGCTGGATGGCTCCCAAATATATCACTTCCTGTCTCATTCAAAACAAGAAGGACAGAAAAAAGCCTCAGCAGCCATTTCTTATATGCAAAAAATGAAAAGTAACCAAGTCAAAATAGCCAAATTACATTAGAGCCCCCAATGCCAAAAAAAGAAAAAGAAAAAGGAGACTAAGTTCAAAAAATATAAAAGGTATTCAAGAACTCCCAAGAAGAAAAAGTGGAGGGAAAAGTCTTTAAAGCCATGAAAAGAAAGAAGAAACAAAACTCTTTACTTTCAAGCCCAATCTCTTCTGCCACCTAGTCCATCTCGCACTCAATTTCACACCATTAGAATTACTAGGGTGTTCCCAAAAGGTTAACAACAAAATGATCTCACCGACCGACAAACTTCTTCCGATCTCATTCCCCCGGAGCTGTCACAGCTTCTTCAGCCCGATGGCTGCCTCAGCTGTTTGGGTAAAGGGGCTGTCCTGGATCAACCAGGGACTTTGTGACATCCCTGGGATCAGCAGGAGGCGCCCCCAACTTTCACCAACCCTACGAGTCGGTTTAGATCCCGGGGACCGCCCCGGCAGTATCGGGTGATCTCAGGAGTCAAGATCACCTCCGTCTCGCGGCGACACCAGCTCCGCCCATCTCCCAGGTTGGCATGCTTTCCAATGGTATGGGAAGAACAAGATGCATAGTTACTTTCAAAGACATTATGTTAGAAATTCATTGTTATCAGTATGGCTTAAAATTAAAGAACACCACTACCTGAAAATACCAGTCTGGCTTTCCACAATGGAAGCATTGATACATCCTAATGTTATTAATATGGAAAAAACTGTAAGATATAAAGATATTTTGAATGAAAAAGGAGAATTAAAAACCAAGCAGGAACTTAGTAGTCAAGGGATGGACATTGCATGGTGGCCATAAATGCAGTTACAATCTCAATATGAGAAAGATGCTAAAATGTATGGTTTTAATAAAGAACTAACAGAATTGGACCAGATATTAACTGGAACAGATGAAAAATTGATAAAGAAAATATATTGTTACTCATTGGGTATTAAACTTGAAAGTGAACAGGTAAAGGAGACAATGATTGTTTGGGGTAAAAATTTTGGACATGCAATAGAATTAGATAAATGGCAGAAACTCTGGGATAGAAATATTGGACTGACTATGTCAACTGCATATAAAGAAAATTTGTATAACATGTTTACAGTTGGCATTTTGCATCAACAAGATTAGCAAAAATGTATAAGGATAGATCTACTAAATGATGGAAATGTAATTAAACATCTGTGATGGACATGTCAAGAAGTTAAAAAATATTAGAGGAAAATATACATACCTGGTTGGAAAAAAATGATAAAACAGCATAGATATGAAACCAGAAATATTTTTATTGGGCGCTCTACCAGAAAAATATGATAAAGAGACTATGTACTTGATTTTACATGTACTAATTGCAGCTAGAATTGTATATGTTCAACAGTGGAAGTGTGATGAGATCCCGACAGATGAGAAATTAAGAAAATATTAGAGTATGCAGAAATGGATGGACAAACACTTGTTATTAAGGACAAAGAAGAAAGAAAACACTTTTTGACATGGGACTTATTTTATCGATAGCTAGACAATAAAAATGGAAGTTAGAAAGAAAGGGACATAAAAAGGATAACAGTTAAAACAGAAATTTGTTAAAATGGAGAAACAAAATATTATTGTTACTATAGTATTAATGTTATTGTGATACATGTTATTGGAGAGAGAGAGAGAGAAAGAGAAAGAGAAAGAGAAAGAGAAAGAGAGAGAGAAAGAGAAAGAGAAAGAGAAAGAGAAAGAGAAAGAGAGAAAGAGAAAGAGAGAAAGAGAAAGAGAAAGAGAAAGAGAAAGAAAAAGACATATGAGAGAATGAGAATTCTTTATTGACCAAGTGTGATTGGATACACAAGGAATTTGACTTGGTGCAAATGCTCTCAGTGTACATAAAAGAAAAGATACATTCATCAAGAATCATCAGGTGCAACACTTAATAATAGTCATAGGGTACAATGAGTGATCAAAACATACTAGGAAACAGTCAATATAAATTGTAAGGATACAAGTGACAAAGTTACAGTCTCACACACAGTCACAAGTGGGAGGGGATGGGGATAAGGAGTGATGAGAAGATTAATAGGAATAGTTGTGTAAACACCTTGATTATGATTGCCTAAAAATAATTGTGCCCAGACAACACACTGTTCGATTGAAATGGAATTTTTATATATTATACTAATAAAACAAATAAAACTTTTAAAAAATAATACTATATCTTGTTTAATCATAAGAACTCTAAATCAGGGCTCCCCAACCACCAGACTGCAGGCTGCCAGGAACTGGTCCACACAGGTGAGCAAAGCCCCATCCATGCAGGTCGATCCAGGCAGCGCATGAAGCCATGCCCCTCTCCCACTCCCCTGAAAAACCGCTCTTCATAGAACTGGTCTCTGGTGCCCAAAAGGCTCTGCTCTAAACCCTGTTCATTTTTTTTCTGAAAGGATTTATTTACAGCACGGTCCTTTCAGCAGTCCCAAGAAGCTTCCATACCATTTGCACTCTAGGTGACTTTGAGGGTACTGATAAACCTCCAAGCGGCCTCAACAACTCTCAGAGAGCTCACAGCCAGACGACTGAATAACAGGACACAGGTAGCCCTCAGCTTTCCACAGTTCATTTAGTGACTGTTCAAAGTTACAACGGCACTGAAAAAAGTGACCTATGACCAGGGGTGGGATTCAATTTTTTTAACAGCCGGTTCTGTGGGCATGGCTTAGTTGGTGGGCATGGCTTGGTGGTCATGTGACTGAGTGGACGTGG
Organism: Naja naja; assembly: GCA_009733165.1. Lineage (NCBI taxonomy): Eukaryota > Metazoa > Chordata > Lepidosauria > Squamata > Elapidae > Naja > Naja naja. The sequence continues at coordinate 10,568,481 of CM019155.1, read as the reverse complement.
CTTGGTGGTCATGTTATTGGCTGGGTGCGGCCAACGCAGTATCACTCACATTGAGGCACACATCTCCTTGCCTGGCCTCTCATGACTGTGGGGATGCTGCAACAGTCATAAGTGTGAAAAATGGTCATAAGTCACTTTTTTCAGTGCCATTATAACTTTGAATGGTCACCCCACACAAGCAAAGTACTGGCAAAGGAGGGGGAAAAAACTTCAGAGACGTTCCTGAGACAGGAAGTCTAGTCCTGCCAAGAACGTAATAAGGGTTAACGGAGAGGCAGTTTCTGTAAGCAACACCAGAATGTTTCCTTCCTGCCTTCCTTACAGGATTAGGCCAGTAATTTCTTCTAACAACCGGTTCTCCGAACTGCTTAGAATGTTAACAACCGGTTCTAGCGAATAGGTGCGAACTGGTAGAATCCCACCCCTGCCTATGACTGTTTTTCACAGTTACAACTTTTGCAGCATCCCCATGACATGGGATCAAAATTCAGATGCTTGGCAAATGGCTCGTGCTTATGATGGTTGCAGTGTCCTGGTGTGATATAAGGTTACCTTTTGCGACCTTTTGACAAGCAAAGTCAATATGGAAGCTAGATTCACTTAACAACCGGGTTGCTAATTTATCAACTGCAGTGTTTCAATTAACAGGTGAGGCAAGGAAGGTCGTAAAATGGGGCAAAATTCACTTCACAAATGTCTCACTTAATGACAGGAATTTTGGGCTCGGTTGTGGTTGTAAGTTGAGGACTGCCTATAACAGAGTTGGAAGGGACCTTGGAGGTCCAGTGGTCACCAACCAGTGGGCCGGGGATCACTGGTGGTCCACAAGAAAATTTTGGTGGTCCACAGAGAAATGTCACCCCCAAAGCAATTAATCCAGGCTGTGAGGGAACACAAGGCTGCGCCACCCACATGGCCTATGGGAACACAAGGCTTGCGTTGCTTGCACTGTGAACAACACAAGGTAGTGAGGGGAGTGGGAAAAGGGCAGAGGGGGGGAATTTGCCCCACGCACCTTGCCTGGCCACCGGGCTGCTTCTTTCTGCTTCTTTCTTCTTCTGCTTTTGGCTGCATGCAAGAAAAGCAGCCAAAGTCTTTCTTTCTCTCCCCCAAACTCCACCAGAAATGAGTCTTTGAGACCCTGCAAGGCATCCTGCTCCAAGAGGCTGCATGACAAGTCTTATGAAGACTCATTTCTGGCAGAGTTTAGGGAAGAGAAAGAAAGACTTTGCTGCTTCTGCTGCTTTCCTTGCATGAAGCCAAAAGTCTCTCTCTCTCTCTCTCTCTCCCCCTGAGAACAGAGCTGGAGATGGTATCCTGCGATCCCAAATAAAGAATGGTCGATTGGTAGGAAATTTCCTACCAATTTTCCTGCAGACTTTTTTTGGATTTTCGCAGGGTCCCTGGTCCACAGGATTTAAAATTATGAGTTTGGTGGTCCCTGAGGTCCAAAAGATTGGCGACCCCTGTTCTAGTCCAACCCCTGCTCAAGCAGAAAACCCTATACCATTTCAGACAAATGGTTGTCCAACTGCAAAGAATATAAATCCTTCCATTCTGTACCAGTCAATTAGAACTAAAGAATCTTCTTGGATAAGAAGCAAGACATTTGCAAAGAAAAAAGCAAACAAACAAGAAAGCCCAGTTGCCTTTTGTAAAAGCACCTTTGGGATTGCAGTAAGAAGTCCACACATTTGAAAGTTCCCAAAGTTGAGAGATACACGGCTCAATAATCAGTAAAGGAATATTCCTTGAACTGAGATGTTACTCTGAGCAAGACAGTGAATCATTAGGTTACACATTTCAACCGAGACTGACAGAGGTGGAGTTTATCATGTCTCTCGTGAGTTACATAACAGAATGATAAATATTTAAAAGGAGGCTAAACTTCATGGAGATACATATTAGCAACTGCACATAAACTATTAATAAAGTACATAAATACATAAGTATACTGGCAAAATACTTCTGCAGCGCTGAATTCAGCACTGAAGCAAACCTAAGGAAGGGCCTTTTTTAATAAATTGGAGAATGCCTTACACCTTTCTTTTCTTACATAGATTTGCATTCACGTTTTGATCGTTTTTATTTTTAAATTTTATTTTCCTACTGCATCCAGTTTTGGTCACCATGATACCAAAAAAAAAGTGTTGAGATTCTAGAAAGAGTACAGAAAAAAGCAGCAAAGACAATTAGAAGTCTGGAGGCTAAGCATATGATGGATGGTTGCAGGAACTGGGTATGTCTAGTCTAACAAAGAGAAAGACTAGGGGTGATATGATAGCAGACTTCCAGTGTTTGAGGGGCTGCCACAGAGAAGAGGGGGTCAGCCTACTCTCCAAAGCATCAGAAGCAGAGGTGGGCTGTTGCGGGTTCGCAGGGATTTGGGAGAGCCCCTAACTAAGATTCTGCACAGTTCGGAGAACTCCCAAATCCCACTCCTGGCTGGCCCCGCCCACCCTGCCCCTCCCCTCCCAGGAATCCCCACACTGCCCATTTTGGATGCAGGTAAGTGCAGGGCGCGGATGGAGACTTGAGGAGGGTGAAAAATGGGCCTCTCGGAAGTTCAGGAAGGCCAGAAACAGGACCATTTGCAGCTTCCACAAAGCCTCCAGAGTCCGGGGAGGCCCTCCCAGGGGCTTGAGGAAAGCCTCTGGAGGCCAGGGAAGGCAAAAATGCCCTTCCCACCATGGTGCAGGAGACTGACCAGGCCACACCCACCATGGCCACACCCACCCAGCAACTGGGTAGACAACCCGTTATTAAAAATTTTGAAGCCCACCCCTGATTAGAGGGCAGGGCAAGAAGTAATGGATAGGAGATTATCAAAGAGAGAACCAACCTAGAGCTAAGGAGGAATTTCCTGTCAGTGAGAACAATTAATTGATGGTGATTTCCCATCCACCCACCCATTCTCTTGATTTGGCATCTAATACTTTGCCTAACTTGCAGAAATATTAAATGTTACATTTCAGTTTTAAACATGGTACTTTGTGCACCATTATTCTGTTTCCATTGTGCAAGCTGCCAGCCAGCTGCAGAATTGTGCAAGTTAGTCACTGCTGCCAAGAATATGTAAGTATAAGATAGGAGCATTCAAAAAATTCTGCAGGCAAATCTTTTTGGTACAAAACCATTGCCTCCTGACACACAATACTAAGCCTTCATTGTCACAACCAAAATGTATTTATATAACTTTTGCATTAAGCTGTATTTATCTTCTATAGTTCTCTTTTTTTTCTTCCACTTCAGGTCTTGAGGGATATAAACAAGCTAAAATTGGACTTTTTAAAGAAAATAAAAGATCCAATCATATTCATGTTCTTTTTTAAAAAACCAAAGGGCTAAGCAGAATGGCGCTATTAGCGTCTTTCACAAAAACAGCTTTTTCATCACTCTCTGTGCAGTTCACTCCCCAATTTCCAAGGCTAAGGCTTTGCACAAAATCTTAGAGGTGAGACGCTTTGAGAAAAGTTTCAATTCCTAGAATTTCTTCTCCTTCTAAAGAAATATGGCAATACAGTAACAGAGGATCTGAACCAAGCTCAAGGATACTGTGTGTTTATTGTTATTGTGAATTGCATTAAACTGCTGGCAGAGAATCCTTTTGCTACATTTACTGAATTATTGCATACGAAGTGTTCCTGTAACCAAGTAAAACGTGTAGAAGAATGGTTATTGTGGAAAATTTAGAGCTTTGTTTGGGCTTCTAAACAAGCTATCATCCTGATTTGTTTCTCTTGAGAATCTGCAGTGCTGCAAACATTAATTTGTGAATATAGATTTCTTAATTAATCAAGGCAGAGCTAGATAGCCAAAAAAGGAGATGATTATCAGAACAAAAGAAAAAGATTTGTTCCTGCCATTTCCATTAAAAATTAAAAGTGGCAGGATCTTCCTATAATTTATAGGGGAATAAATTAAAATGTTGTGCTTTATTGACAACAACCTTCTAGAGCATAATTTTAAGGATACTTATTAATGTATTCTCAAAAAACAGAATAGTTAAAGCAGTGGTAACATACAGCTGTGAGAGTTGAGCACAGAAGAAGAATGAAGAAGGTGAAGAGATAGGTGCCTCTGAATTATGGATTTTATGGTTACTAAAAGAATCAACAGACTGCATGAAGAATCAATCAATAGGTTCGGGATAAAAGAATGGCTATCCCATTGAGGCCATAACTAACAAAGAAACATTATTGAGCATGGGATGTGAGCAAATGGTGGGCTAGAAGAGAATAGATAGTAAGGCTGGAGGAAACAGAAGGAGGCAGTGGACAAGGTTAAAGAAAATAAGACAATGGATCAGGTGGATAGAGAGATTAAGGAGGTCCTGGAATTAAGGAGGACAATTAAATAGTGGAACAGCTGGCCTTCAGACATTTTGGCTACTCCATCACTGGAGGTTTTTAAGAAGAGACTGGACAGCCACTTATCTGAGATGGTATACGGCCATGATGTCAAACCTATAGCACGCATGCACAGGTGGCATGCAGAGTCCTCTCTGTGAGCATGCGAGCCACCCCACCATGTATGAGCATGGGCCTCCTGCCGGCCAGCTGATTTTCAGGTCTTTCTTGTGCATGTGTGGGGATGGGGTGGAAGTGGGAGATGCATGTGCATGTGTGGGAGTGGGGGGAATGCGGGGCAGGTCACGTGGGGGGAATGCAGGACAGGTCACGGGGGGAGCATGGGTGGGGTGCAGCGTGGCCCACCAGTGCCCCATTTTTTCTCCCAGGAGGCTGCAGGGAGGCCTACTAGACCCAAAATGGGGTGCGGGGGTTCACACACACATGCACAGGGGGCGGGGCGAGTGGGTGGGAAATTAAGAATCAGTCCTAAATTGTCTAGCTAAAATATAAGTCATGCTATTATGGTTCGTCAGCAGAAGGTGTGGATGACTGAGGTCTCAGACAGCGAGGACTCGGACGAGGGGCCTGCATGTGATGCAAAGATGGGTCCAGGACTATCGGAGAGTAGAGTGCTGCCTTCGGAGGTTGTGGAGTCTGGCAGCAGTGATGCAGAGGGACCCGGGGAGCATGTGCTCAGTGCACGTGTGCACAGGGCTGCTCGAAGGAAAGAGCAGTTAAAGCAGCAAGGGTGACTCAGGAGTTAAGGTTGGAAGGTGATGACCCCGCCCATAAGGGATAAAAACCAGCCCTCGGGGATGTGTTCTTTGCAGAAAGCAAAGAAGTTCTTTAGACTCAGAGTTCTCATCCTCCGGTTTGTTTTTGAAAACTTCTGGCTTTGGATATTTATCTGCAATTAGTCTTTTGTTCTTGGCAGCCTTTCACAACCTTCAAAGGGCTGGCTCTTATCTGGGACAATTAGTTTTGAATGACTCTTGGCTGTGAATGAGCAGAATTCACAGAGCCGCATTAAAAGGAATTGTTTTTATACATACTTTGTGTTTGCCTGATTTGAACAAGGCTTGGGTCAGAACACATGCAAAGGCTGAACAAATGACTGGGGTCCTAAAGACTGACTCAGTTATCAGGATAACTGCAAAGTGATCAGCACCTGTACATTGTAATTTGGCCTACAACTTTCTTACCCTGACAATCCTGTTTGATCTTTTGATCGTTCGGTGTTCTTGACTGACCAGATTCCTTGTCATCAATGTATGTTTCTGAGCTATTCCCAGGGTAGCATGATCTGGATGATGTTTGGAATAATCTAGTGCAGGAGTGTCAAACTCAATTTCACTGAGGGCTGCATGAGGGTTGTAGTTGACTTGGGGGGCCCGAGGGGACATCGGTGGGGTGGTAGTGGCTCATAGCCAATTGGGTGGTTGTGGACAGCTCGACGTTCCTCGTGTTGGGGGGGACACTTATAGTGGACTGGGTGGGGCTGGGGGGATCCATTGTCTCCAGTGCACATCCAGGGGGCAGCGCCCCCTCACTGACTCCAGGGTGACCCCCGCAGATCTAAAGCTGACCACGTTCCGGCCCAGATGGCCGCCACCAAGTTTTAGATCACTGCCTGGCCAACATAGGCCGGGGCTGAGGCACCAGGGGGCGGCCCTTCACTGTTTCCAGGGCAGCCTCATAGGCCAGATCTAACCACATTGTAGGCCAGATCTGTCCCCGCTCCCCCCGGGCCTTGAGTTTGACACCCGTGCCTGGTCTAGTGGACAAATATAATGTTCCAGACTTCTCCACAATGTTTCTGTGCCTGAACTGTCACATTTTGCAGTATTTACTGTCCAAACTGATAATACTTAAAAGAAAGTTCAGAACCAGTGATGGGATTCAAAAATTTTTACTACCGGTTCTGTGGGCGTGCCTTGGTGATTGTGGCTTGGTGGGTGTGTGGCAGGGGAAGGATTCCTCCCCACTCCTGGGGGAAGGTTACTGCAAAATCCCCATTCCCTCCCCACCCTACTAACCTGCTTTCCAGCTCCATTCTCCTGTGCAGGGCAACAAAAGAAGACTCAGTCAGTCAGCTGGGATTTGGGAGGCTGCGAATAGATGGGGGCGGGGCCAGTCAGAGGTGGTATTTGCCGGTTCTCTGAACTACTCAACATTTTCGCTACTCATTCTCCAGAACTGGTCAGAACTGGCTGCATACCACCTCTGTTCAGAACAGTAAAAAAATCAGCTAAAGTGTTAGGTCTTGTTGAAAGAAATATCCTTCTGGGTTCAGTTCCAAGTGGGGAAAAAGACACTGGAAACATGGAGGCTGCTTGGAAAGTTTAATGGTGAACAGGACCACATGGTCTGGAGCTCCAGAGAAAGATGATCACATGCTTGAAGGAGAAGATCAAGAAAAAAGGACTGAGGTGCTGAGAGTGCCTGGGTTTTATGCCCTCTGCTGGGATTTGAATTGGAGCTTGTATTCTAATTGGTTGTCAGAGTCCCATGAGGAGCAACTCTGTAGGCTGTCCTGAGTTCCAGGCTTGGTTAACCCTTGCTGGATGATTTATGCCCTTAAAAGGGCTTTTGGCAATTGCTATAGCTTTTACCTGGAGATCTTTCTTATGTAAAGTATTCTGGCCCAGGCCTTAATGGCCCATCCATTAACAAAGGTGGGGGTGAGATTCTGCTTCTGGGTTTCTACTCTTTTTAGAGGAAATATTCTGCCTTTTTAAATATTTACTAGAATATTTCATTTTTCTAGGAGAGGGGTGGGTGCTAACTTCCTACAGTCTAGATCAGGGGTGGGCAAACTTTTTGACTCGAGGGCCACAATGGGTTCTTAAACTGGGCCGGAGGGCCGGAACAAAAGCATGGATGGAGTGTTTGTGTGAACTAATATAAATTCAAAGTTAGATTACTTCACGTAGCCTTCTGGGAGAGCAAGAGAACCCTCCGCTCTTTTGGCTCCACGGGCCGGATAGAACAGCAGAACGGGCCGGATCCGGCCCCCGGGCTGTAGTTTGCCCACGGCTGGTCTAGATCCAGATCAGCCCACACATCTACTAGTAGACTTGCTTCAAGCATTGCTCTTGGAGTCTTCTACTTGTCTAAACCTCCCACTCACCCAATACTAGCACATTTTCAATTCAATCTATCCTTTCTCTTGATTTTGTGGCCACTGAAATACCTGGAATATAAACACACAGACTCTGGCATGGTTGCCTTTTTTTTTTGCTTTGTATTTCTGTTCCAGCATTTTCTCACTTGATAGACTTTCATATCTCATTCATGGATGTAATGGACCTCTGTGTAATTGCCCACACTTTCCTGCCACTCAGTGGACTGTTTTCTCACCACATTCTGCACTCTTCTGAGGAAATCTCAGCTTCCTTCCAGAAAGGTTCCATTTCTCAAAAGCTTCAGTCTTGCTGTTTCTTTATGTTCCCTGCATACAAATTCTAAAGTGTAGTTTGCACAGTATTTCTCTGATTGTGTATTGTGGTAGTGGATGGAAGAAGACAATTCCCAAATAGTTATAACTCAGTGTTATATGGAAGACAATGGTTTCTATACTGCAATAATTTATTTAAAACATCTATCTTATAACCAATTCTGAGTAGACCCCAATTAAAAAAACAGCATAAAAATCAAAGTAAAACTAGAAGACCAAATACATTATAATATTAAAACTAGATTGGTAGGTAGGTAGGTAGGTAGGTAGATAGATAGATAGATAGATAGATAGATTATAGGTAGATGGATTATTGATAGATGATAGAAAACTAGTTAGTTTGCTAGCTAGCTAAGATGTAGACACTGGATAGATAGATGGATGGATGGATGGATGGATGGATGGATGGATGGATGGATATAAACAGACAGACAGACAGACAGACAGATACAACACAGATAGCAGATGATAGATAATAGTAAAACATAGATAGATAGATAGATAGATAGATAGATAGATAGATAGATAGATAGATGATGGATGGACATAGATATAGACAGACAGATACAACACAGATGGCAGATGATAGATAATAGTAAAAAGATAGATAGATAGATAGATAGATAGATAGATAGATTATAGGTAGATGGATTATAGATAGATAATAGATAGAAAAATAGTTAGTTCACTAGCTAGTTAAGATGTAGACACCATGGATGGATAAATAGATAGATAGATAGATAGATAGATAGATGGATGGATGGATGGATGGATGGATGGATGGATATAGACAGACAGACAGATACAACACAGATGGCAGATGATAGATAATAGTAAAAGATAGATAGATAGATAGATAGATGATAGATAATAGATAATAGATAATAGATAATAGATAATAGATAATAGATAATAGATAATAGATGGGTGGGTGGGTGGGTGGGTGGGTGGGTGGATGGATGGATGGATGGATGGATGGATGGATGGACGGACGGATGGACAGACAGACAGATACATCACAGATAGCAGATGATAGATAGTAGTAGATAGACAGACAGATGAGGGAGAGAGAAAGAAAGAGATGATAGTAAAGAAATGAATGGCTGAATTACACTGGTTATGCAACATTAAAAAAACAGCACATTGTCTGAACAAAGACCATTTAAAAATTGGTATTTAAGAGGAAGTTTATAAAGAAAACATTCAGTTGGTTTACATCAGCATCTTGTTTCAGCAGATCTGCCCAGACTATTTGACTCCTGTTATTTAATCACAGCCTTACCCTCAGCCTGCTTTTTCCAGAGTAGTGAAATGTATATAAACAATGTCCCACCCATGGGATGGAAGGGATTAAGAATTATATCTAATACAACATGATACCACAATGGTAGTTTCAAATTTTAAAATAGCATAGAAACTTATTCTTCTTTAACATTTTGTTTCACTAATATTTCAATAACATGGAATATCCTTATTTCTCATATGCAAAAAAAGAAAGAAAGAAAATATAAAATAGCATTCCCTTCAATAAGTCTTTCAGAAATAGGCCTTCTCTGCCTTCAACATACTAACCAGGGTTTGCATGGGTTGCTTTGGAGAACTCAGGAAAGAGGGTTTTTTTTTACAACTATAATACCCTGGTGACTTTAAACAAAATATACAGTATTATCCATGCTTGGTTTGGGTTAGGATGTCAGGCTAACATGAATACATGTTAACAAGGAATACAGAATTCCGTGTCAGATATTGACCTGGTACTTGATTGATTTGAATTTGGCAAGTCTCCAAATTTCTGAATGTATCTTATAGCCTAGCTGAAAGATGAACAATGGTGCCTATTTTTCTTTCTATTCAAATATTAAAGACTTAGCTAGGGTAAAAACGTAGCATTTTTTTTTCAAAAGAAGGAGAGGAAAGTGGGATAGATAAGACCAAATATGCTAAGGAGATGTCTTACCCAGGAGAGGGCTTCAAAAATTTTAGCAAGAGGTTCTCTGTCTGTTTGCTGGGTGGGTGTGGCCATGGTGGGCGTGGCCTAGTCAACCTCCTGCACCACAGAGGGGGGGGTGTTTTTGCCCTCCCCGGACTCCTGAGGCTTTCCTTGAGCCTCCAAGAGGGTGAAACAACCTTCCCAGACTCCGGATGCTCTCTGGAAGCCCATTTCCAGCCTTCTGGGAGGCCCATTTTTCACCTTCTCTGAGCCTCCGTACACGCCTTGCACTTACCTGCATCCAAAACGGGCTGCGTGGGGAGGGGTGGGGTGGGGTGGGCGGGGCTAGCCAGGAGTGGGATTTGGGTTTTTTTTCAAACTGAACAAAATCTTAGCTAGCGGCTCTCCTGAACCCCTGCAAACCCCCAGCAGCCCACCCCTGGTTTTACCACAAAAATATAATTTACATCTTCGTAAGTACCGTTTTTCTCAACCTTAGTAATTTTAAGATCCTTGAACTTCAACTTCTGGATTCCATGCATCTTGAAGTTTGCCAAGGTTGACAATTGCTACATGTAAATCTTGATTTCATGATGAAGTATCTAAAAAAAAAAGAAATAATATCAGGAAAGGGATTTCTGCTCCCTCCCAATAATTTTATGAGTCCATGGTGGTCAGTCCAAATACTTTTGTTTTATTTATTTATATTTATTAAATTTTTATCCTGCCTTTACTACTTTGTAAGTAACTCAAGATGGCAAGCATACATAATTTTCTTGCCTATTTTTACCCACAACAACCAGTCTATGGGCTGGACTGAGAAAGTGGCTGACCCACAGTCACCCAGCCAGCTTTCATGTTTCAACTGGGACTAGAACTCACAATCTTCTGGTGAATGCCCAAAATCACTCAGCCGGGTTTCATGCCTAAGATGGGGACTAGAACTCACAGTCTCCTGGTGATTGGCCCAAAGTCATTGAGCCAGCTTTCATGTCTAAAGCAGGGCTAGAATTCCTAGTCTCCTTCTAGGCCAGCATTTTAACCATTATACCAAAGTAGGTCTCAGTTAATCTTAAACCTAGGTCAGTTTTTGGGACACCACAGAGCATCTAGGTATGCATCAAGGATACAGTTAAGTTCTGAAGATGACCAGAATGGAAAATCAATGTAATAGTGATTATATACCTTTGAAAACCAAAGAGGCCTCAGAAGAGCATTTTGAGAACCCAATTAAGAAAGCACAGGGAAGTTAAATTACTTGCAGACCCCAAATCTTAATGTGCAGGGTGTAGTTTAGGTATATGTTACCCACCTGTACACAAAAGTTTGACTGAGCTAGTGGTTGTCCCACCTAAAAAATACTGGTAACAATACCAACCACTTTCTACTTGTTTGCTAAAGTACATTCCAAAGTTCCTTCCTCTCTCTCTACCCGGGATGGGATTCAGTTGATTCAGCTGAGTTCAGGCGAACCGGATGTTAAATTTAATCTGGTTTGCCAAACCGGTAGTTGAACTGACCAGCTAGTCCTGCCCACCACACCTAGAAGTCTCCATGCAGCCCGTTTTGGATGCAGGTGTGCAGGATCTGCATGGGGGCTCTGGGAGGGCAAAAAACAGCCTGAACCAGAAGTTCTGGAAGTCCAGAAACAGGTCTGTTTCTGGCTTCCGGAGGCTCTCTGGAGTCCAGGGGAGGCCGTTTTCGTCCTCCCAGAGGCCTGAGGGAAGCCTCTGGACTGTGGGGAAGGCGAAAAACAGCCAAACCGGAAGTTCTGGTAGGCCACACCCACCCTGGCCACACCCACTCAGGAACCGGGAAGAGAACAGGTTGCTGGGATTTTTAAATCCCACCCTGTTTCTACCCAAAGGAGTTCAGAGTGAAGAGGCCTTCTCTCTGGTTACACTTCTGATCTGAATGGCCACTTGCCATTAAGCAACATGGTCATCGAATGTGCTGGTTGAAACCCTCCAAATACAGGTAGTCCTTGACTTACGACCAAAGTTGAGCCCAAAGTTTCTGTTCGGTGAGATATTTGCTCCTTGAGTTTTGCCCCATTTTATGATCTTTCTTGCCACGATTGTTAAGAGAATCACTACAGCTAGTAACACAGTTATTAAATGAACCTGGCTTCCTCGCTGACAAAAGGAGAACGTACAGGGGTGGGATTCTACCAGTTCAGACTGGTTTGGGCGAACCCCTTGCTCTGAAGATGATCAGATGGCAGCAAACCAGTTCGCTGCAACTAGCATGTGCGCCCGCCCACCCACCCGCCCGCCTTTCCTGTCCTTTATTCCAGTGGTGGGATTCAAATTTTTTTACTACCGGTTCTGTGGGCCTGGCTTGGTGGGCGTGGCAGGGGAAGGATACTGTAAAATCTCCAGTCAGAGGTGGTAATTTGCCGGTTCTCTGAACTACTCAAAATTTCTCCAGAACTGGTCAGAACCTGATGAATACCACCTCTGCTTTATTCCCTTTTGTGAGAGCACAGCTGATTCATGTGGAAGAGCGGTTTGCCGTGTCTCAGCTGTTTTAGTCACAGGGACTGCAGGAGAAGGAAAGTATGAAACATTTTTGAAATGCGCAGCGCGTACAGGGAGCGCCAAACCAGTTGTTATACTGGTGGAATCCCACCCCTGAGAATATATGACTCCAGGACACTGAGTCAGTTGCCAAGCATCTAAATTTGGATCACATGACCATGGGAATCAGAGGTGGTATTCAGCAGGTTCTGACCCGTTCTGGAGAACCGGTAGTAGAAATTTTGAGTAGTTTGGAGAACTGACAAATATCACCTCTGACTGGCACCGCCCCCATCTATTCTCTGCCTCCTGAGTTCCAGTTGATTGGCTGAGTCTTCTTTTGTTGCCCTGCACAGGAGAATGGAACTAGAAAGCAGGTTAGTGGGATGCGGAGGGAATGGGATTTTGCAGTACCCTTCCCCTGCCACGCCCACCAAGCCATGCTCACAGAACCAGTAGTAAAAAAATTTGACTCCCACCACTGTTGGGGGATATCACAGCAGTCGTATGTGTGAAAAAGCCATGTGGCTTTCTTCAGTGCTGTTGTAACTTTGAATGTTCACCATCAAAGTATCACAATCACCATGCATACATATGCATCCGTCTATTATTAGCCATGCCAGGAATCAATGCTGCATGTACAAGGGATTCCAGGTTTCAACATACCATATAAGGAATCCAACTACTGAAGTGAATTGTGGTGTAAAAGCAGTGTTCAATTTTAGGAACTTTAAGAGCTTAGACTTCAATTCCCACAATTCTCCAGCCAGCTGGGCAACTTTAAGACATGCAGGTTTACACTCTGGCTGGGGAACTCTGGGAGTTGAAGTCCCCACGTCGTAAAGTTATCCAGCTGGCTGGCAAATTCTGGGTAATGAAGTCCACACATCTTAGTTGCTAAGGTTGAGAAACACCGAATTGGATGAGTTCCTTCTTTGAAGAAGGAACATTAGCAGAAGCTTGGATAAGTCAGTGGAGAGCAATGAATATCCTGGGGAGCTTCTGGGGTGAGTAATTTACTCAATCTACTTTCGGGGTCTGGTCCAGATCGGGTTGCAGACGTGGCTATCCTGCAACGTCCCTGCGTCTATTCTAGGCATGACTTTTCTGATTTAAGCGTCTCAAAAGCGCATTCCGCGATCTGGCTGTCTGTATTCATCGGGTTCAAATCGAGACTAACTGGAGCGGATGGATTACGAGTACGGATTAGGGCTGGCACCATACAGCGGCGGAATGGCCATTCCCCGTGAGTCGGTCGAACTTCACCCGCCAGCAAGGCTTGCATCTGGGCGGACTCCCGAAGGAGAAGCCCTAGGACAGGCAGAGGAGCAAACCAGGGCCCTGGGAACCGACTGGCCGGAGGACCTACCCTTTCCAAGCCCAGTTCGCGGGGTGGTTTTATTGTACTTGGAAATGGGTGAACTAAGTGAAGTGCTCTAGCGGGCAGGCGGGCGCCCCCTTTCCAGTCTCACCCAAGGGAACGAGCCGGGGGAGAAGGCAAGTCCCACCACCTCTGAAGAGCAACTCAGAGATGGGGTCGGGGTGCGAGACCCCGTTTCTGCCACCCGCAGATTCAAATAGAGATGGGGGGGGCAAAACTCTGTGGCCCTATTCGCAGGCTGGGTATTTGGGCTCCATTGGGCGTGAGTTGTTCGGGGGGCCCTTGCGTTTTAACACTTTCGGTGCCTTTCCATCGCACCCCGCTTATTTGTGCCTGCTTTAATGCCGCGGCGCGGGAATAGTCTTTTGTTCCACCGTGGCTCGACGGAGCCGTCCTTTGAGAAAGCTTCGCCTTTTCGCCAGCGCTTAAAAAGGCCGAGCTCAGCTCTTCGGAACCATTTGGGCAGCTTTAGGATTTGTAGCTGTTCCCCGCCTTCCCGCTTTGGCAGAAGAGACTCCCGGGTTTTGCAAAAACGCCTGTGCTTCAGGAGGGCCCCGCACGAGGCCGGCTCGGTGGCTTTTATTATTTATTCGGAAGCGAGCCAGCCTCTCATCTTAGCCCAGCGCCAAATCTTTTTCAGGGCAGCCGGGACGCTCGGGGGACGCGCATCGGTTGCTTTTCCTTGTGTGTGTGTGTGGGGGGGTTTAGTAGTGTGGGGGAGGAGAGCCGCAAACCCAGCGGCGTCCTCTTCGGAGCAGAAGGAGGCGAATTTCGCCAAAGCTGGGCTGCATTGTCTGCCAAAGCAGCAGGGTTGTTAATGCTCCAGTTGGCAAGGAAGTCGGGAGGCGTGAAAGGGTGGCGGCGGGGGGGGAAGAGAGAGATAGCCGTGCGCTTTTCCCAATGATTTATTTAAACAGCCCAAGCGCCGCCAGGAAGGTTTTTTTTTTCCGCCCGCCAGTCGGAGCGACTGACAGATCCCGCTTTGCCTTCTGCAACCGAACCAGCGCCCAACTAAATAAGTCCGGGTGGGGGCGGGGAGCCGCAGACCAGGGAAAAAGGAGCGCGGGGAGGGGGGGTTTCGTCTGCGGCGGAGTTTTCCTTGCGTGTGTGTGTGTGTGTGTGTGAGAGAGAGAGAGAGAGAGAGAGAGTGGGTTGGGAATTGCCTTCGGTTTCGGTCTGGCCTCGCAGGCTCCGTTAATTCCGAAGATTTCGGAGCTCGCGCGGCCTGACACAGGAGACCCCCGGCTTGGGCTGGGACTGGCGCGGAAGGCGAAAAGGAAGGAGAGCCTGCGGCTCGCTCCCTTGCCGAGAGAGAATGCAGGAATTCCCGGGGTGACCGTTTCGACAAGGTAAGAAAGGCCCCGAAGGAGCCAGAAAGCGCTTTCCTCTCTGGCGGCAGAGAACAATGCTTTTAAGCCTCCGCTAAATAAATAAATAAAAAAAGGAGGGGGGATTGAATCGTGACTTCTCCCGGCTCGAGTCCGGGGCATCCCAGGAGGGTGTTTCCTGCAGCCTTAAAAAGCTTTCGGCCGGAGGTATTGAAGGACCAAAGAGAGGGAACGAGAGTGAGCGAACGGTTTCATAAAGGGAAAGCCGCCCGTTGCAAATAACCTATTCAAAAAAAAAAAGTCCTAGATTTTTATAATCCTGTGTTTTTTTGTTTTGCAAGCTTAAATGTAGTGTCTCCTCGCCCCCTGGCGTTCGGCTCGTGTAAGGGCAGGAGACGACCCTCAGGGTTACTCTCGCCGTAATTGTGGGGAGTTCCAGAAATCTACAAATTGTACTGGTGAAAAGGAAGAAGAAACACGCACACCCCTTTTAGCATGGTTTGGGCTGCTTGTATTTGAACTTCCGGCGACCCAGAAAGAAGCTAAACGGCTTTAGGGAGAATTAGGATTGGAGAGGTGGGAGCTGGAAGTGAGAGGCGCTAAGGCAAAGCAGTGGCCGTTCTTAACTGCCCATTTTAAGATGGAAAAGGACGCCAGAAAAAGGCATCCTTCTAAATTATAATTCAGGCGTGACCTTATAAAAATGATTTAAAATTGTAGGCATTCTTTCCAGGTGAGGCTAAAAATCAGAAATGTACTGAAGTTCGATTTATCCAAATAAACTATTTGAGAGCTAATCGTGAGCATGTTTATTTATAAGATGATTATAGCTTGTTCCAAAGGTATATTTCCTATATACATGTACGTTATATTTATATACACCTGGGATAAGGATGCAGATCTGAAATTCAGTGGGACTTTTGACAAGAACAGATTTTTTAAAAATTCCAGTAGTACGGATATCATTTACAGATTAACAAAGTTGGAAAGGATCTTGTAGGTCATGCAATCCAATTCCCCCACCCAAGCAGGAGACCCTACGCCATTTCAAAAAGAAAGAAAGGAGAAAGAAAGAAAAAGGAAGGGGAAAGGGAGAGAGAAACAAAATAATCAGGGATTTAACTTTTTGATTTCTAATTAGCAAATGACAAATCAGCCATCAATGGACACATAGACATGAACAACATCTACAGGCTATGCAAAAGAGGTTAACTCCAAGGTTAACTTCAGACCAACAACCAAGAAACTGCGAAAGAGCCCACCCAGTCTCTAACACCGACTCCACCCACACAGAATATAAACTGACAGCAAACATCACTCCTTACTAGCAGTGATGATGTTACCTCGTTTGGGTAATGAAATGTCTGCCAGAAAACAAGCTAGCTCACAGCACCAAAGACCCCCTAATTTCTAATTTTACTCTACAAACTTGGGGGTCCTTGGCAGCCTCTTCTCCAACTATAATAAGAGGTTTGAGGTTCATCTACAGCTGGATGAAATCAGCCAGGTGTTCTCCTATCGACCTATCCTTTAAAACTGTATCACTAAACATGGTACTAACAAAGTAAGGTTTCACCCATGCACCCTTCTGGGAAGTGGGAAGCAATGGGATTTTTTTCAGGGCAATGAAAAAAACTCTGGTCATCTCGGTGGATTTTGCAAGGAACAATAATTTAAAAGGGCCTAGTATATGCTTTTTGTATTAAAGATGATACCAGTATGTGTTTTGTTTACCAAGGCTTTTGATGTACCGCTAGATGGATTTGTTATATTATGCCCCAGGAATCTTTTAAGCTTCTATTGCCTGTGTTTTGAAAACAGTATCAATCCATTGTTAACAAAAAGAATTGATCTTCCAGGGCAGATTTGTTAGAGAGCCACTTGGGTGTGGCACCAGGCTAGAAGATGGGAGACCTGTCTAGCCATAATAAAGCCAACTGGGTGACCTTGGGCCAGTCACTCTCTCTCAGCCCTAAGAAGGAGTCAATTGCACTTCTGAAAAACTTCGCCAAGGAAACTAAGCCCATGCAGACTCCGAGAAGGGAAGGTGGGGGACTAATAAAAAATTAGGAATTTTCTCCGTAATCGGCGCATAGTATAGGATTAATTTGGCAGGGTGTCCTTGAAGGACACCAACGTAGAAAATACAGAAGAAAAAGCGGGGGACACGAAAACCCTTGTCTACCTCTCTCCTCCGCGCCGGCGGATCCTGTCTCGCTTCCTATGCTTCCTGCCCGCCCTCTTTTTTTTTTAACCCTTCCCGCTCTTGCGTGGATCTGGTCGCTTTGCGGCCCCCCCCCCCAAGTTCCCGGTCTTCCCTCGTGGGTCTTGGAGCGGGCGGCTGCTAGCCTTCCCGCCTGGCGCATCTCTGCTGTTGTTGCTTTTTGGGTAACAGTTCCGCATGCCCCACTTCCCTCCGCCCCAGTAGCTGGCATGAGGGGGAAGGCTCGGATCCACAGGACCCGCGCGCCGGGCCACCCACCCAATTCCGGGAGTGGCCGCCGCGAAGCCTTGGGGTGACTTTAGAGTGGTGGTCCCCGTTGGTCTTTCCGGCGCCCGAGCTCAGGCAGTGCGTTTTTCCGTCCTAGCTCCCACAGCTCTTATCTCAAGCCCTTTACAGGCGTGCCACTCCCATCAATGGGCGGCGTGGTTTTTTTTCCTGGCCGCTTTCCCCCACTTCTCACTCTAGCCGTTCCCCAACACCTTTTCCACGCCTGAAAGGTGTTTCCTCGACACACCCACCCATCCGCTTCTGAAGAGCGGCGGGCGGAAATCCACTCGGATTGCGTCCTCCCGTCCCGGAGGAAAGAATTCCCCTTTCGGGTCCTCCGTGGATCCCGGAGCTTTTACTCAGAGCCCACGGGCCGTCCAAATACATCTAAGCAGAGAGATTTAGGGGAAGAAATTCTCTTCCTGTTCTTAATGGAAATAGGAAGTGGGTGGTATTGAGGGGGGAGGGGAGAGAGAGCCCGCTTCTACCGTTACTAATTTGTCTAAGTCGGTTCTGCTATGATTGTCTCATCTGAATAAAACAACTGTAGTTTTGTTTCAGGGCGGGAAAAAGCCAGCTTTCATGGTTCCCTTTCCTGATTGGATTGACCTCCAGGCAAAGAAGATGTTAATAAACTAGGAAAGACGGATCCGTAACAATGGCGTGACAGAGGTGCCGGTTGTAACCCAAGCCAAGCATTTTGCTTACAATCTGGCGCTCCAGCGCTGAATTTACTGTGGCTTTTATGGGAAGCGTAGAGGTCTCCAGCTCAACTGGACTTCAACTCCCATAATGCCCTAGGCGACTCGGACATTGGCCAAGCTCGCTAATGTTGATGGGCGCTGAAAGCCGAGGTAGCTGGAGGGTTCCGCGTTGGGAGAGGGAGGGCGGGGGGCGATAGAATTTAAAGCGCTCGACTTCCCAGTGTAAACGTCCTCTTAAAACGAATAGAACAGATCGCTGCTCTTTATTTTTGTCTTCAGGATGTCGCTCACACGTCCTAGAACTTTGCAAAAAGGCTTTTAGATAGGTCTATCAGGCCGGTGGGTTAATTGGCTAAATTAGAATTTAAGCCTTTTTTTTAATCCCGGCCAATTCCACAGAAAGGCAAAAGTTAATCCAAATGAATCAGGACCTGCATCAAAATAACAGCACAACGAAAAATAAGTTTTGCTATCCAGAAATCTTGTCCTAGATGTCCTTCTAAAATCGTAAATTTTCGGTTTAATGCGGAGGAGAACAGACTCCCCAGAAGGCACCATCAGAAGGCGTCATTTAAAAAAAAATTGCAAACAAGCAGGGTGGGAGTTCTTTAAACAAGGATTCTGAACAAAATAAAAGGTTTATGCTGGAATGGTAGGTGAATCCCACTGAGGTTCTTTCTGGGGTTGCTGTGAGCTGGAAGAAGAGCTGATTAGTTCAAATGAGACCTGCTGCGAAGACCGAAAAGGGATGGAACCTACCTTACAGTGCGTGCTTTTTTTAACTGTCCGCTTTAAAATGCAGATTTTTGCTCGGTTGAAATATCCCTTGTGATAGTGGGACACGTAAGACGTTTGTTTCCTTGGGTGCGATGGAAGGACGGGCCTCTTTCGTGTGACTCCCTCTCTGTATGTGAGTCTTTGGGGAAGTCTGGTAATTGTTACCCACTAAATGTGCACCGTAAAAGTTAAGCAGCAGTTTCAGCCGGAATTCAAAATTGCAAAGTTAAATATTTGTTTTTAATTTTCTGGCTCACAAATTTTAACTACTAGGCAAGGTTCCTCCTGCGGCTCTTTTAATGGGCTTGCATAAATCGTTTTTGTTATTACCTTCTGTCTATTAAAACAACATTGGCTGCGCATCCTGACAGTCGCATTTAAAATCTTGGCAGCCAGAAGAAATCTCCCATCTAGTGTAAGGGAACAGGGGTGGAAGGGGTGGGGGTGGGGGCGGAAAGGGGAAAAATGGAAATGAATCTGCTTCGGAGTTGGAGAGGAGGAGAACAGCTGAGTGAGAAAGTGTAAAAATTAAGAAAACGTGCCCCTTCTGGTAGAAATGTTTAATTAGATTTTGGTGATGCTTCAACACGTGGAAAGGACAAGACTGCGCTTACAGAGGGGAGGAAAAATAGATATCTGTAAAATCTGTTTACGGTAGGGTGAGATCTTGGCTAAATCAAAGGTAAGGCTGGGAAAGATACTTTTACAGAGGCGCCATTCACACCAAAAGAGGCTGGCGCGGCTCATTTTGTAGAGCGCCCAAATTCAAAGCCCCCGAAGAAAGCACCAGTGGACGTGTTTAAAAGCATCCGCAAAATCTAATTAAAAGTTCTCTAGGCCAGCTCTTATGCCTGTTGCTCCTGCCTTAAGTAGCATTTTCTTTCAGAAGGCGGTCTTTGGTGGGCTGCATTGAAAACAAATCAAAACGAGAAGCAGGCCTGCGGACAATTAACCCATAGAAGGACTGGGTGGCCGCTGCTGGCTTACCCCCACTAGAACTCGCCCGGGGAAGCTATAGGGAGTATAGGGAACTCGCTAGTAGCAGCTATAGGGAGAGGCCGAGGTTGGAGAGGGGGGCGTTGAAGAGGGCCCATCCTAAATCCAACTCCACTGCACTCCTTCCGATGGCTGGCCTTCTCAGTCGCCAATTCGGGTTTGTTTTAAAAGCGAAGTGTAAAACCTTAAACGGGAGCCTCATTTTCGTGGGAAGAGCTGCCTACTTCCAGCCACGTCCCACAACTAGGGATAATTCCTGAGAAGAATTACCGATTTCTTCGTGAGAAAAAAGAACTGGCGAGGAAAAACCTGGTCATTTCCCCTCTTTTTCTCTAACGAAGAATGTTGTAGAACCCAGAAGGTTGCACCTTCTTTTCTCGCGCCTGCCCAATCCTTAAAAAAAAAATTTTTTTTTGCCTTGCCGTGGATTCTTTTTCTTTCCGTTTATGGGACATTAGAGCTATTTGAGGGAGGCGAGTCGGCATTAAGTCAGGGTCGCGTTGCTTGTCCACTTGCCCACCTGCCTGGCGTTTGCAAGTTTCTCCCGCTGTTTTTCCTGCCCTCCATCCCTGACTCGTTTGTAAACGCCGGTCTGCCGATTTCCACAAGGGGAGGGTGAGAAAAATCTTCCAGGAGCTGTTCTCTCCCCCTCCCACGAAATGTACCCTATCAGAGAGAGAGAGAAAAATATTCTGTAAAATCTTTTAAAGAGCGTAGTAAAGCATGGCATTCGCTGCTATCTTGTTTCCATTTTAGTGTTTTAAAGGCCATCTTCGAGAAATCCAGCGCGATATTTTCGGCTTTGCAAATACCCCGTCTAGCTGGATCAATTGCGTCTGCCGGGGTGTGTGTGTGTGTGTTATTATTCTGCCCTCCTCCACGTTATGCTTTTACGCGGGGTTGGTCAAAAGGAAAGGAAACGGCTTGATTTTTAGGGCCTGATAGTTATTTTTCTTCTTGCTTTGTTGCCTTTTGAAACCGTACGACCAAGTGCACCCTTACTAGAAAAATAAAACCCCAAGCAGTGATTGGTTGCCAGACCGGCGGCTGGTTCCAAAATGTTTGCTCGCTCCAATCCGATAGTAACCGCAGGCCAAGCAGCGGTTTGGATCGACCGCCCGTTTAAGCCCGGCTGCAAAAAAGGACGAACGAGAATTTAGGTGTGCCTAAACTTAGCCCATCCACTGATGCAGACGCCGTAACTCCTTCACCCCGCCCCTTGAACCCTGTTCTTCCAGGTCTCACGTTCCAAGGAATTTTCTCCTTGCTGCTTTCGATTCGGCTCGCTCCGACTCGGATTCCAGACTGCTCTTTAAAGAAGGAGCCGGGGTCAGTAAAGGGGTGGCTCGAGAGAACCGCCGAGGGCCTCATCTGGCTCCAGGCCTTGCTTCTGCCCCCACCCCCCGCAACCAACGCCCCTTGGCTCCGTTCCCCGAAAACCGGAGAAGGGACACAGCGCCGATTAACACTTCTGACCCTGCGCAGGTCGCGCTCCGTGGAGGGGAAGCGAGTGCCGCAGCCCAGTGCCACAGCTGGGAAAGGCCGTATCCCGGCGGCGGACGAGCTTTGCTGAAGTGAGAAACCAGGGCTGGCGGTGGTCTCCCCACAGGGCATGTTTTCTAAAATTAGGCTCTGCTAAGGTACCACTTTGGTGTTGTTGAACTCAAGGAACCAAGCTGGAGAATCTGAGTTCTAGTCCTGCCTTGGGCATTAAACCAACTGGGTGATCTTGGACCAGCCACTCACTCTCAAGGAAGGGAGAAAGCAAGGGCATTCCAGTTCTGAAATCTTGCCAAGAAAACTGCAGGGAGTCTAGGTAGTCGCCAGGAATAATAATAATAATAATAATTAAAAAAAAAACAGTTGAAGGCACACACCTACACACGGCTCTGCTTTTCCCATCTACTGAGCTGTGGAATTCGCAGAGCTGGGTCTGTCTTCGGAGAGTCCCAGAAGGGCCCGGGCCCAGACCAGTAGCCACCCCGCCCTATGACCTTTCGTTTCTAAGCGCTTATTGAGTCAAGGTACTTGTAGGCCGCTGCGTCCCTTGGTTTTGTAACCGGGCTGCCCATGGGCTTGCGGCGGGTTAAGTCTGTGGCACCAAGTAAGGCACTCCGACCCATTTCGCCTTCGATGAACAATAAAAGCATAGGTGATCTGCCGTATAAATCACACTTCAGCACGTGTGAATGCGGCTTCTAAGCAAGACTTCGGGGGAGGGGGCCCGAAATTCAAGCTTGCAGACACAGGAAACATCTTCAAGCAAAGGAACCCGCATCTAAGGAGCGGGGGGGCGGGGGAATAGGAAAGAAAGTTAAACAGCCCTGTAAGAAGAAGGATCTGCTCAGGAGCATTTAGGTCCTGAATGAGGCCCTGATGATTGAGGAAGGGACCAAGGAGAGGCGCCAACGGTGGCATGATCCAACGGGAACCGAGCAGAATCAATCGGTTTGGGTAGCGATCGGTCTTGATGCGTTCTTGTTTGTAATTGTAATTCGGTTAACCGGAGGAAATGCAGCGCTTTGAGAAATGGTGGCTTTGAAAATACTTGCACCCGCAAATGCGGTTATACTCTATTTTTGATTTACAGGGGTCTGAGTTTCTTTTCCGCCCGAGAGAGAAAAATCTGACTTACAGGGCGGTTTCTCTCAACCTTGGCAACTTTAAAGCTAGGTGGACTTCAAATCCCATAATTTCCCGGTCAGCATACTAGCTGAGGGATCTCTGGGAGTTGAAGTCCACGTAGCTTAAAGTTCCTTT
The DNA here is from genome assembly GCA_009733165.1 of Naja naja. Classification (NCBI taxonomy): domain Eukaryota; kingdom Metazoa; phylum Chordata; class Lepidosauria; order Squamata; family Elapidae; genus Naja; species Naja naja. The sequence goes on along the minus strand of CM019155.1, from coordinate 10,545,786 downwards.
TGGCTCCTTTATAATGAGCCTCGCTGCCATCTGCCGACTCTTAGCCACTTGTTCCCCGGGTGTGCGTCGGACTGCAAGCCTGGCGGTCCCGCAGCCGCCGGGAGATGCATTGTTGCTCCAAATTGTGCCGGCGGTTCATGCCACGCGATAGTAGCAAATGGTTTAGCAAGAGCTCAGCCATCAAAGCGGTGGTTTGGCCCACCAGTGCTGGGCGACAACTCACTAATGAATGCACTCTGGCCTGGCCTCCCATCCTGGACTTCGAAGGGGTGTGCCTCTTCTCCCCTGCCCATTCCCTCACACCATCTAAAGTAGGTGGGTATGGATGGAACGACCTAGTGATTGAGGCATCAGGCTAGAAGCCAGGAGCCTGAGTTCTAATCCTGTCATAGTCATGGGAGCCAGTTGAGTGACTTTGGACCAATGATACAAAGATGTGAGTTCTAGTCCCAATGTAGCCACAGAAGCTGACTGAGTGACTTTGGGCCAATCATCAGAAGATGGAGAATTCTAGCTCTACCTTAGCAGGTTGAGTGACTGGGCCAATTCTTCTCTTTTAGCCCAAGCCACCTCAAAGGGGAGGTGGGGAGCCACCTCAAAGGGGGCAAATAGGAGGAGGGAGAAGTATTTGTGGGTACATTCGCTGCCTTGAGATATTTATTAAAATTAATAAAGATGGAATATAAGTAAAAAATATGTTACACAATCCAAGGAAGCGAGGGGGACAAAGAGACATGTCCGGATTTCAGAAAGCTAAGTAGTGTCACACCTGGTTCATTTTGTGGTGGGAGGGTTGGGGTGTGTGTGAAAATACAATCCCAAAAATTCCCAGCAGGGAACGGAGTTGCCAACTCAAAAAGTCCCAAAGCTTTGGCATACTGTTTGCTGTGTTCTTGAGAAGAAAGCGACATCGCCGTATCAGGAGACCCCAGCAGACGAAATCCACTGTTGATTTCCACCACCACCCCTCTACTTCTCTGGGAAGAATCATAATTAAATCAGCTAGCAGAAATGTAAGTTTAATTGCTCTCGTGTAGTTCAACCTAGATTTGAGTTTATTACATTCATCTTTGCGCCTTCGTTCCCGACTCATTCCTTCCCAATGCTCGTTGCTGTCTCATTCATCGTTTCGATTCCCAGGATTCTTAAAACGGAACGAATCTGCGCGCCTTCTGGTTCGGCCAAATCGAATTCATTGGTAAGCAAAATGGAACAGACCGGCCCCGACCTTTAATAAAAGCCCTCGGTGCTCTACCGTTCCGTCTCCAGCAGGGGCGCCAAAGAGCAGCGTTCTTGCTGTTTCGCGGTTATTTCCTGAGGCTTTCGTTCGGAACGAATTGAACCCAGAAACTGCACGAGATGATTAGGGGGAGTTCCGGTCAGCGGTTTATCTATTCATAGTCTGCGGTCCTCCCGTGAGACATGACACCCATAAAAACTGAAGCAACCAACATTGCATGGAATAAAATGTTGCAATTTGGGGGGGGGTGTATTTTATTTTGTAAATTTCTACACCGCCCCCATCTTACCCAAGCGACTCTGGGCTGCATATCCAAAGCAATGTAAACACCTGGATAACACTCATTAATTCAATAAGCAACTAAATAAATTATTTAGGAATACCTACTTGGTTTGCAATCAGGCTGCATGATGCCTCGTTCGTTCAAGGTTTGTGTTTGAGTTCACACAATATCTTAAGCCAGAGTTCCAGTCCCGGAATTTATGGTATGAAATGAGGTCCTAATGCAGCCTTAGTGGGAGTGAATAAATAAATACCATAAAAATAATTTCACCGAAAGCACATTTTGACAGCATGCTCAAATTAGAGACTTCAGTAACCTTCCTCTTCCACTCCCAATAATTTTGCAACCACTCCGTTGCAAATTTTAAGGAATACCATAATTCTAACATGGAAAAGTGGCAGTCAGACAGAAAAAGAAAGGATGAACTGCTGTTGGAGCTGATTAATTAGACACGGGATGCTCCACCCTGCCATCATTATGCGTGGCTCACAATGCTGATTAATTAGGCACTGAAATGTGAAGCCATGTATTGTTAGCAGATTGCCTAATTTTGTTTTTTGTTTTTTAAGGAGGGTACACCGGAGATTTCCATAGGAGAGGGGCTGATTTTTTCCCCTTATCTCCCGGCTTGTTTTTCTCCTTTTTAAAAAGGTCTCCCACCCCTTTCCCACCCCTGGCACTGAAAGCTGAACCAGTTACATGCCAGAGGGTGCAAAACCGGAGTTGGCTAGAGATATTCATTTGTTTTGGTCACATTTAACGGACTCCAAAACATTTTCATGGGTTGGATTAATGCAGGGGTATTCCCAGGTGAAGAAAATCAGGATTAGATAAATTGGATGTTATAGAAATGGGATATAGTACATACTAAGTATATAAAAATAAAAAAAATGTTATTATTCTGCTGCCCTAAAAAGAATTGGAAGTCAATGCTTTCTTTCTTTCTTTCTTTCTTTCTTTCTTTCTTTCTTTCTCTTTCTCTTTCTTTCTCTTTTTCTTTCCTCTATACCCCTTTCTTTTCCCTTTTCCCACTTCCCTTGTCTCATTATTTTCATTTTTATTTGTATGTTATATTTTGATCAGTTTAATAAAAGTAATAAGAAGGAAATTCAGGGTTCTCGGTGCAGATGGCCATGGCGATGACCCTGAAGAAATAAAATAGAAAGGTTTAGTGATAGTATGGACACCAACATGTTTTAAGCCTAAGAAACAAAGAAAACATAAGGAACAAATTCCTAATTTCATTGCTATAACCTAATTCTCGGTCAAATTTTTGGAAGTGATTTCCTATTCTTTGAAGGCCTGAAACCAGAAAGGTAGCTGATGCCTTGATATGTTTATTTGTGACATATCAGGCAAACTTGATCCTTTTGGTCCGTTTATGGGGCAATATATTATATGGACATAGAAAATTGCTTTGAGTTTGTGTGCACTACTGTGGTATTATTGCATCAGAGGTGGTATTCAGCAGGTTCTGACCGTTCTGGAGAATCGCTAGTGGAAATTTTGAGTAGTTAGGAGAACCGGCAAATATCACCTCTGACTGGCCCCGCCCCCATCTATTCTCTGCCTCCCATTGAGTCCCAGCTGATCAGCTGGGTCTTATTTGTTGCCCTGCACAGGAGAAAACAGAGCTGGAAAGCAGGTTAGTGGGGGGGGAGGGAATGGAGATTTTGCAATATCCTTCCCCTGCCATGCCCACCAAGCCACACCCACCAAGCCACGCGCACAGAAACGGTAGTAAAAAAAAATTGAATCCCACCACTGTATTGCATACATTATGTTCTCCACTCACAATCATTTGTTTAGTGACAAAGTTACAACAGCAGTGAAAAAAGTGATTTATGATCCTTTTTCACACTTAGAATTGTTGCAGCATCCCTATGGTCACATGATGACTTGGCAACTGGTTTGTATTTATGACATTTGCAGTGTCCTGGGGTCGTGTGATCTCCTTTTGCTACCTTCTGACAAGCAAAGTCAATGGGGAAGCCAGATTAACATAACAATTGTGTTACTAACTTAACAACTGCTGTGATTCACTTAACAACTTGTGGCAAGGAAGATCATAAAATAAGACAAAACTCACTTAACCACTGTCTTGCTTAGGGACAGGAATTTCAGGCCTAATTGTGGCTGTCAGTCAAAAGACCACCTGTATTTTATACTATATAATAAACTATCCTTAGGTTAAAAATTAGGAGGGGGGAAATTAAGATAGTCTCCAAAATTATGTGTTCAAAGCTCTGCCCCTGTCCTTCATGTGTCATGACATATCATAAATCATAGTAGTTTATAGCTGCCATTTTGGTTCAGTTTTCAGTACTCTCATCTGAGTTTAGGCATTCGAAAGCAGGGGTCTCCAACCTTGGCAACTTTAAGCCTGGCAGACTTCAACTGGCTGGAGAATTCCACTAGGCTTAAAGTTGCCAAGGTTGGAGACCCCTGTTCTAAAGCATAAATGGTCTTAACAATAATATCCTTTAAAAGCAGGCACATGGATTGCCTTCACATTTAATGTTAATAATAAACCAAGAAAGGAAATACTGGTGGCCAAGGATATTTTTCAAAGCACAAGGAGCAGGAAATAAATCACTGTGTGATTCACAGGAAAAGGAAGCAGATACAATAATTACATCATAGAGATGGTTAGTCATAGAGCAGCCCCAAATTACCACCCTGTTCAAAATGCCACCACCTTGTCCAACACTGAATTGTGACACAGACAAGCGGAGCCAGCCAAATGCTGCCAAACATCCAATGCTGTAAAAACACCACAAACCTGCAAATGACAAACACAATGGTCCTCTGCTCTGTTTCACTCCAGTACAGGGCTGTCAAATTTGCGTCATCATGGCGGCATCATGTGACATATCGAGATTTCCCCTCCCTTCACTAACCCAGGTGGGGGCATGGCCAGCACATGATGCATCCAGCTCATGGACTGGGAGATTGACAGCCCTGCTGCTCCAGTGGGATGTCCCTAAGCAGCATCTTCACCACAATACACCACAGCAAACAAATAAACAATTACTAGTACAGCTGACTGTGGTTCCCTCTCTCTCCACCTTCCTAATCACTGATGAGTGGGCTGACCTAGAATGTATTCAGGAAGCCTGGGTGGATCTGGAAGTGGGATAGACTTCTAGGAAATACCGTATGCCCAGCTGGATGTCCATTGTGGCAGCAGCCAAGACTATGGATTAAAGGTGCAGGTATAGCGGTCATCTGAAAATCTCTTACAGCTTTCAGGGGTGCTGCGCAGAGATGGCATTCAGCTGGTTCTAACTGGTTCTGGAGAACCGGTAGTGGAAATTTTGAGTAGTTCGAGAACCGCAAATACCGCCTCTGACTGGCCCGCCCCATCGCTTCTCTGCCTCCCGAGTCCCAGCTGATTGGCTGGGTCTTCTTTTGTTGCCCTGCACAGGAGAATGGAGCTGGAAAGCAGGTTAGTGGGGTGGGGAGGGAATGGGGATTTTGCAGTAACCTTCCCGCAGGAAGGTGGGGAGGGATTGGAGATTTTTATAGTATCCTTCCCCTGCCATGCCCACGGAACTGGATATAACATTTTTTGAATCCCACCACTGGTGCTGTGCCACAGGTCACTGGATGGGACACCATGTTCATTAGACTGGGATCTAGAGATCAGTTAGAGTCATTACTGTTGTACCAGCCTCCATGCTGCATAGCAATCACCTGCCTGAATTCCTTGACTCCATTTCTGCGTTGGCAATGGCACTTATGCTCTTGGGTAACTTTAATCTGCCTTCTCTAGCATTAGGGTCTGAGGTGGCTCAGGAGATGATGGTGACCATAACAGCTGTGGGCCTATTTCAAGTCTTTCAGAGTCACTGCATTATAACAAAGATGTTGAGACTCTAGAAAAAGCGCAGAGAAGAGCAACCAGGATGATTAGGGGATTGGAGGCTAAAACATACGAAGAATGGTTTCAGGAACTGGACATAGCTAGTCTAGGGAAGAGAAGGACCAGGGGAGACAGGATAGCAGTCTTCCAATATTTGAGGGGCTGCCACGGAGAGCAGGGGGTCAAGCTATTTTCTAAAACACCTGAAGGCCAGACAAGGAATAATGGATGGAAGCTGATCAAGGAGAGATTCAACCTGGAAATAAGGAGAAACTTTCTGACAGTGAGAACAGTCAACTAATGGAACAGCTTGCCCTCAGAAGTTGTGGGAGCATCATCACTTGAGGCTTTCAAGAAGAGATTGGATTCCCATCTGTCAGAAATGGTATAGGGTGTCCTGCTTGGGCAGGGGGTTGGACTAGATGACCTACAAAGTTCCTTCCAACTCTGATGATCTGTTATCTGTTATCTGAGTCTGACATGGGACAGTGGTCAGACAGTGGATCTGGTATTCCTGTCAGAGGAATGGCTATATCAGGGCTGTCAAACTCCTGGCCCACGGGCTGTATGCATCATGCTCTGGCCATGCCCACACCCGGTTTAGCAAAGGGGGGGAAAAGTCCCGATACGTCACGTGACACCACCGTGACGACGTGAATTTCACACCCCTGGGCTATATGATCTGAAATTTGGGGAATTCTTGGTGTCTCCCTTGTCACAGCAAGGTCAATTTCCAATGACTGTGGAACTCTATAATGTCACTGCAGGGAGGCTGGACACATTAGATTGGTTTCCCGCTGGTAGCTGATGGGCTCAGCTGGCTTTCAGAGGGAGCTGTGGGCTCTTCCTGTCCATCTGAAGCCTAGGTCACTGCTTGGAATAGGAGTCAGCCGAGGCTTTGGATTGGATCTCACCTTGCTACCTCTCCCTTCTTGTGTAACCTGTCAAACCCAGGGGTAGGATTCTACCAATTCGCACCTATTCGGTAGAACCGGTTGTTAAGATTCTAAGCAGTTCGGAGAACCGGTTGTTAGAAGAAATTACTGGCCTAATCCTGTAAGGAAGGCAGCAAGGAAACATTCTGGTGTTGCTTACAGAAACTGCCTCTCTGTTAACCCTTATTACATTCTTGGCAGGACTAGACTTCCTGTCTCAGGAACGTCTCTGGAGTTTTTTCCCCCTCCTTTGCTGGTACTTTGCTTGTGTGGAGTGACCATTCAAAGTTACAATGGCACTGAAAAAAGTGACTTATGACCATTTTTCACACTTATGACTGTTGCAGCATCCCCACAGTCATGAGAGGCCAGGCGAGGAGATGCGTGCCTCGATGTGAGTGATGTTGAGTTGGCCACGCCCAGCCAATAACATGACCACCAAGCCATGTCCACCCAGTCACATGACCACCAAGCCATGCCCACCAACTAAGCCATGCCCACAGAACCGGTTGTTAAAAAATTTGAATCCCACCCCTGGTCAAACCCCATGGTTCATGGAAGAGTTGAAGGAGATGAAACAAGAGGTGAGACATCTGGAGCATCCTTGGTGCTCAACAGAAGGTGAACTTGGCCAAACACAGGTCAGAGTCACAATAAGGCCTATCTCATGATGGTAAGGGTGGCAAAGCATCAGTACTTCTTCAGCCCTACTGCATCTGCAGATAGCCATCCCATGGCCCAGGTGACACAAGAACTCTTGGGTAAAAGGGAAGCTCTTGCTGGGAGAAGAAGGCAGAGGAATTTTTATTTATTTATTTATTTATTTATTTATTTATTTATTTAGTCAACCGATTATCCTGGATCTATTTTTTTCCTTCTTTGAAGATGGGAACTACATCAGCTCTTTTATTTATTTTTATTTATTTGATTAGTCAATTGCTTACAAGATAATAGGTATAAGTATAAACATAGTTGTGAATACATGAAATGGGTACATATGAGAAAAATAAAAAAGAAACAATAAGACAGGGACGGTAGGCACGTTGGTGCACTTATGCACGCCCCCTACAGACCTCTTAGGAAAGGGGTGAGGTCAATAGTAGGCAGTCTAAGGTTAAAGTTTTTGGGGTTTGGGGAAGAAACCACAGAGTCAGGTAGCGTATTCCAGACATTGACCACTCTGTTGCTGAAGTCGTATTTCCTGCAATCAAGTTTGGTGCGGTTAACCTTGAGTTTGTATCCATTGTGTGTTCCTGTATTGTTATGGTTGAAGCTGAAGTATTCATTGACCGGTAGGACACTGCAATGTATGATTTTATATACTATACTTAGATCGGACCGAAGGCGGCGTAGTTCTAGGTTTTCTAGGCCTTATTTGTTCCTAACTTACTTATTTCTTCTTATCTGTTGGAAAAGTTGCTTGGATTCAGACACAGTTGGACGCAGGCCTTGATACTGGTCCAGAGGAGGTGTCTGGGGAAGAGACTTGCCTGGTTACCTTGGAAGGGTTGTCAAACATGAGTAAGTGGACAGGGTCCTCAGGACCAGGGGTCTCCAACCTTGGCAACTTGAACACTTGTGGACTTCAACTCAGCTGTGCTGCCTGAGGAACTCTGGGAGTTGAAGTCCACAAGTGTTCAAGTTGCCAAGGTTGGAGGCCCCTGCTCAGGACTATGAGCTGGGCCATCAGCTCTTTAGATCCATGCCCCTCCTGGCTCAGTAAAGTGGCCGAGGGGCTGTTGTGTGAGTGAGTTTGGTTAACTTCTGTTTTGAGTGAGGGGTTATTGCTTCTTAAAGAGGCCTTGGTTTCCACCATCACCACCAAGAAGCCATTAATGTAGCAGCCCCCAATCTTTCCGACTCCAGAAACCTGCGGTGGCAGTGGTGGCGGCAGGGCGGTTGTGGGGTTGGGTCAGCCCTGGGTGAGGATGGCCATGGCATTGGTCATGCTTTTCTGCATAGAGGGCAGGATGGGGGTTGTGCATCCATCTTTGCCCCAGTCGACCTCTTTGTGGCCATAGGTACCATCAACCAGGGTATCCTTCTGTGTTAGTTCAGAGGATTGGAGTTATGATGGACAAGCTCCGTTATCCTGTGTATATCTTTCTCAAGTTCCTAGGACTTGCCTGTCAGGCAAAGAAAAAAAATTGCTGTCATTATTAGATTTTCCAGATTTCATTTTGGGAGTAAACAGAAAGTTGTTCATTCATTTAAGCAATTAAAATTCTTTTCCCAGTCGTCCCCACCCACCTCAAAATAAATGAAATATTTTTATGGAGGAGCTTTTCCAGATGTTCCATGCTTACGTCTCTTTATTGTCAGGTTGGCTCCCAGAGAGACATCATTATATATTCATTTAGGCACGACCAGGTAGAGCAGCTGTTGCCAGTTTTCACCTGCATCTCCAAGGCAAAACCCCTCCTTTTTATTTCAAGAAATAAGTGTTGCTTTTCCCACCCAGCTTCAGATAACTTCTGCAAAGCCTTGCAATTAATAAGAAACCTTCCATCTATGGAAAGGCCAATAGTTGGCTGCTCGTGCAGCCAGGTTCTGTTCAGCTGCTGCCGATGTGCCAAAGGTGATCCCAGACCTCTCTTTCCACTGATCTTTCTTAAGGCTAAAAATATCAAAGGGATTTTTTTTTTCTACTAGATGCATTATTTCACCCAGCCTGGATCTTTCTGCAATGTATTGCAATTAAAAATTTCCATAGGGTGGATGTAAATCGTTTTCAATATTAGATATCTATTTGTTTATTTCTTTATTAGAGCATCTTGCATTCTGCCCTTCCTTTGGAAAACTCAGGTGGTTGAAATGGCAGACTGGTTCCGTGTGCAAGAGCGTATTTCTCCAATTTGGAGCATTGTGTGCCAAAAGAGGTCTCTCACGGGCCTAAAGAAAATTCAGTTATAGTGGAAAAGGAGAAGTGGGGGGAGGAATGTTAGGAGAGGGGTTGTCAGCGGTTGTCATTTTTGAAAACAATATTCCAAATTTGCAATAGAAATAGTTGCGTGGATGGATGCAAGGAGTGACATTTGGGGAAATCATGTTTAATCGCCTCAAACATTGTTTATTTAAAGCCTGGGGAGATTGCAAGCATCTGCTTTTTTCAATGCAAGTATCTGGAAGCTCTAGCAGTTGAATGTCAAAAAGCACATTAAAAAACTGGGACAAAGATTAACTAGAAAGGAGATTTTACTAAACTAATGGCAGCAAGGTACAGCCACCAACCTTAAAACGGACAATGAAGAAATACGTAATTCAATATCCATGAAAACATATTCAGGTGCTGAACAGGTAGTCCTTGACTTACAACATTTAGTAACTATTCAAAGTTACAACAGCATTGAAAAAAGTGACTTGTGGTCATTTTTCACACTTATGGCTGTTGCAGCAACCCTGTGGTCATGTGATCAAAACTTGGATGCTTGGCAACTGGCATGTACTTATGACTGTTGTAGTGTCCCAGGGTCAAATGATCCCTTTTTGCCACTTTTTGACAAGTCAGTGGGGAAGCCAGATTCACTAACAATTGTGGCAAGAAAGGTCATAAAATGGAGCAAAATTCACTTAGCCACCATCTTTCTTAACAATGGAAATTTGGGGCTCAGTTGTGATTGCGAGTCAAGAACTACCTGTAATATTTCTATAAAAATATGACTGTGCAAGCAATGTTTTTCTCTGTTACGCTCTGTGGAAGTCGAAGGTTGGATTTTGAAGAGGATGGAAAGAGCTTTGACGCTACTGAACTCCGTATTGAAGGAAATTCCTAATACTATATAGCAGTGTTGGCTAACCTTTTTGGGCTCCTGTGCCAAAATTTGTCTGTGCACTGGTGCTCATGTGCTTGCGTGCCAGCACCCAGAAGGCAATGTGCATTCCCCACACCTCCTGTGCATGTTTGTGCAATCCCCCCCAAAAATGAATACTAAAAATATGACAAATAAACATAAAGAACTATTGGCGGCAGCAATGGGTATTGAAATCGTAGATAAAATAAAATATTTAGGAATTATAATTTCAGCCAAACATAGTACACTTAAAAAAGACAACTACGACCCACTAATAAAACGAATAACCAAGGATATGGGAGGATGTTTGAGGTTGACTCAGCCTTCAAGGTTGACTCAGCCTTCCATCTCTCGGGGTAGGTAAAGTGAGGACCCAAAATTGTTGGGGGCAATAAGCTGACTTTGTAAAAAATGCTGCTTAGTAATAAGCAGGCATATACAATGGAATGAAGGCTATTGCTGAGCGCATTGGGTTAGCTCCAAAATTGTAAGCCGCCCTGAGTCTCTGGAGAAGGGCGGGATATAAATATGAATTTTAAAAAAATGGGATAAATTAAATCTATCTTTTATGGGAAGAATAGCTACAATAAAAATGAACATCCTACCCAAAATCTTATTCCTTTTTCAAAATGCTCCTATAAAGTTAGAAAGAACCTTTTTTGACAGGCTAAATAGATTGGTAACTGACTTCATCTGGCCAAAGAAAAAACCGAGGGTGAAATTAAAGCTGTTGCAAGATGCCACGGAGAGAGGAGGGTTTGGCCTTCCCGACTGGGAGTTTTACTATAGAGCTGCAATTTTAACATGGATTAAAGATTGGATTAACCACACAAACAAAAGAATACTAACACTAGAAGGGTACAACCTCCAGTCGGGATGGCATACCTTCCTCTGGGAAGACAATTTAAAGGGATATAGCTACGTACAAAATCACAAAGTGAGACAGACGCTCCTAAATACAAGGTTTAAAATTAAAAGGCAAATGTACATAGAAACACCTATTTGGCTATCCTCATTAGAAGCATTAATGCACCCACATCTATTACAATATGATAAAATTATTATTTACGAGGAATTATTAGACGATAAAGGGGAATTACAAACCAGACAGCAATTGAACGATCAGGGAATTGAGCTGGAATGGTGGGCCTATTTGCAACTCCAATCCAAATATTTAAAGGACAAGAAAGAATCGGGCATTAGCAGAAATAGGACTGAATTGGATGAAACCTTATTAGGACCAGATGAAAAGATGATAAAAAAATATATCAAGTGTTATTAGAAGCTAAATTAGAAGAAGAAAAAGTTAAAGAAACAATGATTGCATGGATGAAAATTTTTGGTTACAATATAAAATTAGATGATTGGCAAAAAATTTGGACAAGAAATAAAAAATAACTTTAGCGACACCTTTTAAAGAAAATTTATACAAACTATTCTATAGATGGCACATACCTCCAGCAAGACTGGCAAAAATAAACACAAAACTTTCCCCTAATTGCTGGAAATGTAACAAGGAAAGAGGAACTTACTATCATGTATGGTGGAGTTGCAATCAGGCCCAAGAATATTGGAAAAAAATATGTAAATGGAAGCAGGAAATATGTGAAGTGGAAATACACTTCAAACCAGAATTTTTTTTGTTAGTAATTAACACCAAGACATACCCGAAAGAAACTATCCATTTAATGATCCATATTATTATGGCAGCGAGAATGGCATTTGCGCAAAAATGGAAAAACAAAGATACTCCAACTGAAGCGGAATTATTGAGGAAGATTATCTTATGCGCAGAAATGGACAAACTAACAAAGGAGATTAAAAATAAAGAAGAAATGGACTATTACAAAATATGGAACCATTTCTATGGTCGGCTAGACAGAAGAAAGACCCAGTAACTTCTTGAAAGATTGGACTTAATAACTGAAGGACAATGAGGGAAGCGAGCTTAGCGGTACCAGGTTCAAAATGCAATGTTTGTTTATTTATGTCTATGTTTGTGTGTATTTATTCAATAAAAATAAAAAAAAGAAATAAAATCTACCTTGTTCTATTAAACATGTTACCTTAAAACGGACAATGAAGTAACACGTAATTCAATATCCATGAAAACATATTCAGGTGCTGAACAGGTAGTCCTTGACTTACAACATTTAGTAACTATTCAAAGTTACAACAGCATTGAAAAAAGTGACTTGTGGTCATTTTTCACACTTATGGCTGTTGCAGCAACCCTGTGGTCATGTGATCAAAACTTGGATGCTTGGCAACTGGCATGTACTTATGACTGTTGTAGTGTCCCAGGGTCAAATGATCCCTTTTTGCCACTTTTTGACAAGTCAGTGGGGAAGCCAGATTCACTAACAATTGTGGCAAGAAAGGTCATAAAATGGAGCAAAATTCACTTAGCAACCATCTTTCTTAACAATGGAAATTTGGGGCTCAGTTGTGATTGCGAGTCAAGAACTACCTGTAGTATTTCTATAAAAATATGACTTTTTGGGATCCTGTGCCAAAAATTGTGCACTGGTGCTCATGTGTTTGCGTGCCAGCACCCAGAAGGCAATTTGCAATTTTGGGGAAAACTGTTGTAAAATGTGGTGTGATTGCAAGGAGTGCAAACAGAGATTTGTGTAGTAGTTAAAGTGCTGGCCTAGAAACCTGGAGTTAGTGAATTCTAGTCCTGCCTTAGGCATGTGAAAGCCAGCTGGGTGACTTTGAACCAGTCACTTTATCTTAGCTCAACCCACCTTACAGAGTTGTTGTTGTAGGGGAAAATAGAAGGAAAGAGTATTATGTAATCCCAATGTCTCCAATTTTCTTCTTCTTCTATATCTATATATCTATAAAAGTGAAATGCCACTCACGCATCATCACAAAACCTCCAGAACCGTAAAGCCTACAAACTTAAAATTTGCCACATCTGTTCCTCTTGGCTCCTGGGTGCTCAATAAGAAAGGGTTTTTCGAAATGACCTTCAGAGCATTAGCATTTCGTATATTATTATTAACACGCTCTGATGCTAAGGAGTTCTACTCCCCCTCCCCACCTGAAAAGAAATCTGTTCCAAATGCAAAACACAGGCAGAGGAGAGGAGTTGTAGTTTCAGTTTTAGTTTCACAGCACCAAGCAGCTTCGGTACAGAACGGTTGAGCTAAGCCATGCCCAGGCTCCTTGCTGTCTCCTTGCTCACACAGTAAATACTGTTTCACTTTCCAAACAGCCCTCAACTCTCTTACACACTGACAGGACACTAGCCAGATGAATACCAATGAATGCTGGTAGGCAGAGGCAGAATTCCCCCCACCTTATTTTCCTCCTCAAAAACTAAGCCCGACTACATAGCGAAGCATGGTTACTTATAAAGTAATAAAGATAGGATAAAAAAATTATAATAAATAAATGCAGCCCAGTTTTGAGTGCCTGAAGTCCAGTCACACAACTAGAGGGGCACCATCTGATGATGGTCTAATCTGGTTCACTAGTACCCCCAAGATAGGTCAATCAGAGCTTTGAGTGGCTGCTAAGCAACCGGTTATAAGTTGAGGACTACCTATACATGGTTGTTAAGAGTTGACACTGTTTTGATGGCACATAATAATGTATTTTCAATGCAAGTCTTTTTTTAAAGCATTGTTGAAGTATAATGGATTATTTTGGCAACCCAAAACATAACTTTATCTTAACACTGTTTTTCTATATTTCCTTCCTGTAAAATTCAAACACACTTGGCATTCACTGTTTTGGTTAATTTTTATTTTAAAGATAACAATACCTTTAATTTAATATGTTTATCATAACACTGTTTTTCTATATCTCCTTCCTGTAAAATTAAAACACTATTGATGTTTAGTGTTTTGGCTAATTTTTATTTTAAAGATAAAATATCTTTAATTTAATTCATAATGTTGCATGATACAGGAAGAGAATAAGAGTTATAAAAGCCAGGGAATTAATAATGTAATTTCTGATTTCTGATTATAATTGAGCCCAAAATTTCTGTTGCAAACCAAGAAAGTTGTTAAGTGAATTTTGTGCCCAATTTTATGACCTTTCTTGCCACCATTGTTAAGTGAATCATTGCAGCTGTTGTTAGTAACATGGTGGTTAACTGAATTGTGTGAAAAATAACTATAACTTTGGTCACGAAACAAATGGTTGTAAATCAAAAACTAACTATATCTCAGGACAAAATGACAATATCAGATTAAGATTTAGTATGTTATGGCTACAATAGTCAATGTCCGCTTTGAAGAGTTAAATCAGAGTTGTCAAACTTACAGCCTGCAGGCCAGATGCGTCAAGCACTGGCCACACCCACGCCCGGTTTAGCGAAGGGGGAAAAAGTCACGATATGCCACGTGACGATGCGAGTTTGACACCCCTGAGTTAAATACTTAATGGAACTAGGCAGAGAGACCATGTCTGGGAACTAATAGTTAGGAAGTTGTTATTTGTGAAGTATGCAGATGATATAACAGCTTTATTCAGGATGATAATGAGGACAATTATTGGGAGGAGGTAGTGGATTTAATGAACTGGTGTAATAAAAACAGCCTGGTTTTAAATGTAGGGAAAACATTATTCCGTTGCACCTATTGTTATTAGTATATATCAGTGATGGCTAACCTTTTCCACATTGTGTGCCAAAAGTGTGTGCATGTGTGCGTGCCTGCACCCATGATGCAATGTGTGTGTGACTCCCCGTTCCCCTGTGCATGTGTGCATGACCCTCCGCACGCACCCCCCTTGCACGCTGCATGCCTCTGTGCATCCGTGCACATCTCCCACACACACATCTCCCCCCCACTCATGCATGGAAGATACCCAACAATCAGCTGGCTGGCGGGGGGCGCACGTGCATGCACAGTGGGGTTCTTCCGGGCGACCTCTTGCATGCCGGCAGATGTGGCTCTGCATGCCACTTCCGGCACACATGCCATAGGTTTGCCATCATGAGTATACTGTATATGTTACTATTTCTTTTTTTTGTTTGTTTCTTTTTCCCCCCGTAAATGATATGCCCTGACAATTACACTGTATTCAAAATGTTTATGAATTAAAAAAACATTAAATGTAGGGAAAACAAGAGATCATTGTCAATTTCAGAAAAGTCAGGCACTGCCATACACCTCCGAGTATTAACAATTCCAACTGTGGAGGTGGTTATTAGTATCAAGTTTCTGGGTGTGCAGCTAACAAGTAGGTTATGTTGGTCACTCAATAGTGAGTCATTAGTGAAGCGGGCATAGCAACGCCTACATTTTCTGTGTTGCATGAGAAGAGCACATCTTCCTTCCCCTGTCCTTACCTCTTTCTATAGAGGGACAATTTAAAGCCTTCTGTTGTGTTGTATGGTTTGGAGCTATTAGGAAGGTGGTGCAGCTATTAGGAAGGTGGTGTAGGAAGTGGTGAGGATGTCAAAAAAGCTTATTGGAAGTTCACTTCCTTCTGTCCAGGACATAGCATATAAATGTGGCTTGACCAGGATCCGTAGTATTGTCTGGGATGCTACACATCCTTTCCATGACCTGTTTTCCTTGTTACCTCCTGGGAGGGGGCTTCGTGGTACCTGAAGCAGAACTAGATTCGGTACAAGCTTTGTACCAGAGCTGGTATTCAGCAGGTCCTGACCAGTTCTGGAGAACTGGTAGCGGAAATTTTGAGTAGTTTGGAGAACCAGCGAATACCACCTCTGACTGGCCCCGCCCCCATCTATTCTCTGCCTCCCACTGAGTCCCAGCTGATTGGCTGGGTCTTCTTTTGTTGCCCTGCACAGGAGAACGGAACTGGAAAGCAGGTTAGTGGGGTGGGGAGAGAAGGGGGATTTTACAATATCCTTCCCCTGCCATGCCCACCACGCCACGCCCACCAAGCCACACTCACCAAACCGGTAGTAAAAAAAATTGAATCCCACCACTGCTTTGTAGCATATAGTATCAATCTTGATAACTCTCAAGTCTCTTTTTACCACTAGGTATTCTAAATTGTCTGTGATTAATATATATGCATATTGTGTGTGTGTATATATATATAATGTATGTATGTATGTATGTAGATAGATAGATAGATAGATAGATAGAGATAGATAGATAGATAGATAGATAGATAGATAGAAAGAATATGTATGTGTATGAATAGGAATGATCAATATCAGGGCTGTCAAACTCCCGGGCCATGAACCAGATGTGTCACGGGCTAGCCATGCCCATGCCCGGTTTAGCCGAAGGAGATGAAAGTCCCAGTATGTCATGTGATGCCGCCGTGATGATGTTAGTTTGAAACCCCTGATCAACAGGGATGGAGAATGATTCAACAGTGGATGGTTCTACCTCTAAAACTTACTGCATTATTCACCAGCTCTTTCTTATTTATTTATTTATTTATTTATTTATTATTTATTAATTTGACTTGTATGCCACCCCCTCTCCAAAAGGACTCGGGGCTCACAGCTAAAATACAACAATAAATAAATTACCTAAAAACATATTAAACAAATTACAAGCCGAATTGGAATTAAAACCCCAAAGTTAAAATCAACAAACCCCCAGAGAGTCAGCACAGCCCGGATTGTAGAAACAGCCAGGTTTTAACTTCGTGGCAGAAGGTGCGGAGATCGGGAGCCAGCTGGAGCTCCGGCGGAAGAAGATTCCATAAAGTGGGAGCCACCACAGAATAGGCCTTCCCCCGGGTCACCGCCAAGCGACATTGAGTCGCGGACGGCACCCGAGGAGACCCTGTCTGTCGTACAGGGCGGTTGGTATTTGATGCTGGGAGGAGTCGTTCTTGTAAATATCCTGAACCCGTGCCATGTAGGACTTTGAATGTTAACACCAAAACCTTGAATCTCACCCGGAGGGCAACCGGAAGCCAATGCAGGCCACGCAGGACAGGTGTAATATGGGAGTATCGGGAAGCTCCCATCACTACCCCTGCAGCCGCATTCTGCACCAGCTGAAGCCTCCGAGTGGTATGCAAGGGCAGTCCTAAATAGAGAGCGTTACAATAGTCGAGTCGGAGACAGCGGCCTGAGTGATCGTCGCAGGGCATCTCGGTCCAGATATGGGCGCAACTGGCGAACCAGCCAGACCTGGGCAAAGGCCCCCTTAGCTGCCTTCTTAGCCTTTCCACTTTGACCCATTGTCAAATGTATGAATACATTTATATTTTGCCTTCCTTGGGAATTCAAGACGATAATATTGTAAGAGGCTGGGGTGATGGTTGGCTCAAGGGGACCGCATACGATGCTGGGTTACATGGGGACCTTTGCGTTCCCAATCTATTTAGTTGAATGCTTCGAGGAACCTTTGAGAGGCGTTTCCTTATGCTTTTTCCAGTGGACATGGACTGAACTTGTCACCAGAGGGGGCTTTTGCTAGCCAGATATTGAAGCGAAACTGAAGGATTTTCTGGCTGTAGACAATTCCATCTCAAGCAGAACAGAAGTACAAGAGCATTTCACCTGTTCTGCCAATTGGCACAAGCTGAAAAAGATCCACAACCTTATTCGTGTATAATTACTTAAGCAGCACATTGGTCTTGAATATCACAAACATCATAAGCTTCTTATAGTGTTATCTATATACTATTAAAACTCATTTTCCTGTAACTTTTAACTGGACAAAAGGGTGTGTCCTAGGGTGAACCAAGGTAACTCAAACGGGCTAACTAGCAGAATGCATCCAAAATTGGAGATCCCCAAGCCCCAAGAGAATGAAATTTGGGGACCTTGTCTCTGCGTTAGCTTTGCCCAGCTGCTATTGCGATCATGATGCTCGTTTTGCAAATTCCTGCAGGTTTCCCCACTGCTTTTGCTATCCCTCATTCCTTCCTCCAGCTCAGAGCCGTCAAACTCATGGCCCCATGGGCCAGATGCATCACGCGCTGGCCACGCCCACACCCAGTTTAGTGTAGGGGAAAAAAGTTGTGATATGACACATGACGCTGTGAGTTTGATACCCGTTCCACCTGTTTACTTGCCTGATGGGAAAGGGAAAGGAAGGAGCCCTATGCACCCTTTCAAGCCCATGCCACCCCAGCACCCACACCAAGTGTCTTCCCTGACCCATGCAATACCTCTTGTACACCCAAACACACCCTTCCCCATCCACACCATCCCCTATACTTTGTCCCTAATTTGCATGGCAACTCTAATTCTCCCCAAAGCATCCCCAAGCACCTGTCGCATCTCAATCCTGCAACACCTCTCACACACTTTCATTACTCTCATAGGAATAGCACACATCACTCATATACCACCCTACAGTGCTTTTACATCCCTCTCTAAGTGGTTTACAGAATCACGCTATTGCCCCAACAGTCTGGGTCCTCATTTTGCTTACCTCAGAAGGATGGAAGGCTGAGTCAATCTTAAGCCAAATCAGAATCAAACTCTAGGCTGTGGGCAGTCTAACTGCAATACTGCATTCTAACCACTGTGCCCTGATGGCTCATGCATCCTTCTGGACCCAAACTTCCTCCTACTCATTCAATGTGACACTCTCAAGCACCCCCATGCCCCTTTCCTGACCCTCACAGTACCTCTCGCACACGAAATGTATCATATTCAACTTGCTCTCTCCTGCACATTCTTCCTGAGCTATGTGGTGCCTCTCACACATGAAGCATCTCCAAGCACCCCTCCTTGTTCCATTTGTGCACCCATGTGTCCTCCCTGACTTCCAAAGCACCTCTCACACATTCCAATACCCATGTGCCCTTCTTGACCTGCATTGCCGACCGTGGTCCATGTACTCCCATGTACCTTTCCTGACCCACCCAGCACTTCTTGTGCATTGTCACATAACCATTTCTGACCTGCTTCTCTGCACATCCATTCAATTCTTCAGTCATCCAGCAGCAGCCACTTACTGCCCTACTGGCCTTGGGACTTGCAATTTTCTGCTGGCTTCCCCACTGACTTTTTTCCCCCTGGCAAGCTTCTCACAAGCAAATGGGGAAGCCAAAAGGAATTCAAGGG
Organism: Naja naja; assembly: GCA_009733165.1. Lineage (NCBI taxonomy): Eukaryota > Metazoa > Chordata > Lepidosauria > Squamata > Elapidae > Naja > Naja naja. The sequence continues at coordinate 10,526,692 of CM019155.1, read as the reverse complement.
AGAGAGGGAAACAAAGAAGATAAGGACAGAATGATAAGGAGAGAAAATTTCCTTGCCATGAAGAAACTCAATGGGGAAGCCAGCAGGAAGTTGGAAGCTCTTCCCACTCCCACTGCTTTTTATGCACCTGCCCTGTGGTTATTCTATTTCTGTTTAGGTAAGGAAATACCTCTGAAATGATGATCCAAAGAGGCACAGGGTGGTCTAGGAGAGCCAAATGGTTTAGAGAAGGGATTACTAGATCCTCTTGCCATCAGTTAATATAGTGGAATTCCTCTGGTGCTTTACTTTTGATTTACTTTTGCTTCTTGTACCCCTCAGCTTTCAGCACTATGAAGGCATGGCTTCTAAATATTAGCAATATTATTTTCTTTTCTGTTTCTTAGATTTTTAGATCAGTTCTACTTCATTAAGCAAGTAAATTTTGATCCTTCTAGCTGACCTCAGAACATGAAGCAATTTTGTCATTAAAAGCCTAGGAATAATACCACCAGTGTTCAGAAACAAAGGATAATTTACTTCAGCCAAAACTATTGAAATAACTCAGGGAGAACTGTGTTAGTCTACTGCAGGGCTGGTAAACTCCCAGCCCGCAGGCTGGATATGTCACGCACTGGCCACGTCCACGCCTGGGTTAGCGAAGGGGAAAAAAGTCCCAATATGTCAGGTGACGATGCTGTGATGACACGAGTTTGACACCCCCAGTCTACTGCAATCAAAAATTAGAGGAAATCTGACAGCATCTTTTCTGACTAGCAAATTTTATTAAAAGCAAATTTTCCATGAGCTATAACTCACTGTTCATGCCCCAATTTCAATCCTACATTAGCCATTCTGTGTGCCTAATTGACTTAGTAATGATTGTTACTAAAGCCTTTAATAAAATTAATCTGAAAATGTATCGGCTTTCTGATTTTTGAGATAACCCATAGACAGTTATTCCCCAGTGTTCAATTTGGAATTTGAAAACATAATATGACTAGAAATAGCGAGTTTGGTCTAGTGGGTAAGGCACTAGACTAGAAACTAGGTTAGTAAGGCTCAACAGAGACTTCATTTCCTTAAAGTCCCACGGAAAAATCGGATGGAACAACGGCTGATGACTTCTTTCCATCGGTCCACAATAGAAAGTGTCCTCACACACTGTGTAACAGTGTGGTACGCTGGTTTAACAGCCGTGGACAGGAAGGCACTACAGAGAGTGATTAATTTGGCACAAGAAACCATTGGTTGCCCCCTAACACCACTGATGATATCGCCAGGTCTCGTTGCTTCAGCAGAGTAAGGAAGATACTTAGGGACAATTCCCATCCTGGTCAGTGTCCCTTTTCACTTTTACCATTGGGCAGAAGACACCAAAGTATAGCCAGCTGGACAAACAGGTTTAAAAATGGCTTCTACCTATGGGCTGTCAGTCTCCCCCCCATTACTTGTATAAGGATTATTTTCTATACTATTCATGTTGTGTTGTATTTCTGTTATGGATTGCACCAGTAGAGGCTCAACCAATTTTGTTGTATGCAGGATGGACAATGACAATAAGGGATATTATTAGAAACCAGGAGACAATGTATTCTAGTCCCGCCTTAGCCACGAAAGCCAGCTGGGTGACTTTGAGCCACGTACTCATTCTCTCGCTCAACTGACCTCACAGGATTGTTGTGGGGAAAATAGATGGAAGGAGTATTAGATATGTTCACCATCTTGAGCCGTTTATAAAAATAATGAAGCTGGGCTATAAATAATTATTACTGGACAGTTTTACAGATCACTGCAATGCCGAACAAGACTAATAGTTCTCTTATAAGTAATAACTCCAGGGGCAACATTAAAGAAAATAGTATCACTTGCAAAGAAAATTTCCAGCAGTTGTATTTGTTAGATAACTCCTAGGAAGGATAATTTTTGACAACATGCAGGAACCAAATGGTCAAAATCTTTAATGGATTAAAAAAAAAACCACGCACATACACAGTTGAAAAATCTACCAAGTTTGAGAATCAAAGGATTCTTATCTGGAATACAGTGCAATTCCCTCCCCTTTCTTTTGTAACACAAACTCTGACCACTTTGGTTCAGATACTTACAAGTATTGGCAAGATTGAACTTGGCTGTCATTTCAAAACACAGATTGACAAATAAACTTTACAAATTAAATATCTGATTTCATGTTTACATATTTACAAATACAATTGTCCATTTTCTTAATTACATCCGGTAGTAAGATATTATAGAAAGGTAGTTATTTCCCCTTGTGCAACCTCAAAACTAAATTTAGAGGATATAGTGGCTTTCATCTTGCACGTACATGTTACAGAGGCATACTCAGATAATACCATTTCAACGGGATTATGCAAGAAGTGAATCAATACACTTTAAAGAAAAAGCAGAAAATGAAAAGCCAGGCTTTAAAGCTGCAGCCTATAATTTACTATTCAAAAATACCACAGATTTCACTGTAACCTCTTCAGAATAAATCATATATTATATAGTGCTTGAAACTTTTTTTTTTAAACTGCCACTTTAAGAAAAAAACACAAAAAAACTGATTAAGACTTAATATGCTTTCCAAACAAGTTTGATGCTGAGGTGAGCAATTCAAAAATTCACTTTGGAAGTGATCCACAAGAATTCAAATATTCCAATAACCTAGTCAAACCAAAGGGGGGTGGGGTTTGTAACTATCCTCATCCACTTATATAGCCTCTGAATTCTCTATCCTGTTTACTTCCTTTTTAAGGAGCAGGGGATCTCCAAACTTGGCAACTTTAAGACATGTGGAGCATGGCTGACTGAGGAGTTCTGGAAGTTGAAATCCACAGGTCTTAAAGTTGCCAGATCTGGAGACTTCTGAGCTACAGGAGAAACTACTCTGAAATTATTAGTATCCTTCTCCCTTGCATTAACATGCTGAGTGGCTGTACTCTGAGAACAGTGGGAGTCTCAAAACTTTTTCCAAAATAAGACAATAATTCTAGAATTTAGAAAACTAGCCTTCCCTTTTTGGCAGGCTTTTTCCAGCACCTGAATTTAATTGCTACTTCAAACAGAAAAATCTATACTGATATCTCAGGTTTAATGTCCTCAGGAAGGCAAAAGAATATAGGATTCTGGAAAGTGACTGTATCAGGCAAAGTCACCTTCCCCAAGCAAATGATTTTTGCTGTCTCATTCACCACAAACTGGTTAGTTTAAGAAGAAGGGGGTCTAAGTCTTCTCCCAATGTTATTGTAGGTGAATCTCCTAACCCACATATGCATCCTTGGAGGATTCTATGTTCCCATCTCCCCAACAGCCGTTCAGTGTGGAAGATCAGAAAATAAAGTTGGAAAAGGATCCAGTTTTTAAAAATGCTGTTTTGGGACAAAACCTGGAGAAGATTCTTCAGCTTATCTAAAACTCATAGGGAAACTAGTGACTCCGCAGGTGTTTTGGGCTCTCAGTTCTCATCTGCACCAGGCAGCATGATTAAAGATGATGGGAAACGGTTTAATTATCTGGAGCTCCCCAACTTCCTCTCCTTGGTCTAAAACATAAACCTTCTGATTGGACTGGAAGCTGAATGAGGCTGGAAGCAGAAGTGCCTAAAGTTGAATGATAATGCAGCATGAGCTCTGTTTTGTTATTAGAGCCACAGGAATGGAGTATTTCTCAAGTGTTTAGTAAAGGATGCAAACTAACAACACTAGTTAGATTATTGCTGATGTTTGCTTTCATGAAGCATTAAATAAGTTCAAAACTTTTTCTCTTTAATATTGTTTGCTGGAGATATTAAAGAGGATATACTACAAGGCTCAGATTCCTTTCAGCTGTACATTGCACTTTAAATTTTGAAACTTAACACCCGCTCATTAGGTCAGTTGTGACTTAATAGTATTGAACTAACTATTGTGCTCACCCTGGAACTAGTTGAGTACACCAGATATTTAATGCAGTGACATTAGCACTCTTCCTTATAAAGCAATCACAGATTGCAAGTTCTGCAAATTTGCAAAATCAAGAACACAAAGTGATCTCTTCAGAAATTCAGACAAGAGATCATTTAACAAGAGACTTTAACTAACACTATTAACTTTCCCCATTCTTTTCATGGCAAGTCCTGTTTCTGCTCTGAAACCTGCCAGTTTCCCAGAGATTTTAACAAGTATCCCAGAAAAATATCCTCTTCTTCATGGTATAGCATAATGAAGACACACTTATTGGTGAAGTCGGTAAGAACCCATCTAAATCCATCCTGCTTAGAGACCCAAGTAGGCTATCTCTTGGAAAAATATAAATTTTGGCTGAGTGTTTCCAAGAGAAGTGATATAGGGAGCCGTAAAACAGCCGAGCAGCTAACAAATGGTTGGTTTTCAAGATGATTTGCTCCCCACCTCAAGAAGCCAGGTGCTTAAGACATAAATCAATGTAATATTCCTGTGCTAGCCCTTTTACAATAGGAGGGTCCGCAAAAGCCTTTTCTCTAAGACCTGGCCTCTTATTCCTTTATTCAACAATGGTTCTTTCATTCAGATCCCCTTAAAGGCAACAACAGGATGAACGATACTTGGAGAAATACTATTCTACTACCTCACCATGCCATACCAAGCAATTGACTTTGGGCATGGATAGAATTAAGATTTGCTTCAAGGCTTTGAAAATGGCAGCTGTTTCAAGGACTTGGAAGAACAGCCATTAAGATTCAGCTTATTGTGCATGAAAAGTCTGTGCTGAACGTTTTCCGCCGAACAGTCAAACCCAGAAACTTCTCAGAAATAGATCAAGGTAACCTCTTGGCCACTTTATGGTGAGTTCATTCCTTCCCAGATTTAGGGAATTCAAGACGAAAAATCCATGCTGGTAATTCAAGACGAAAAATCCTAGCTCGAACTGATCCTTATTCTGCTTTCACAAATACAGGTCAGATCTGGTTATTTAATCACTGTGAGGCTTCTCGGGAATACCCTGTGGATAAAGCCAAAAGTTATTGTACTTTTAAAAAAAAATCCATTGAAATCTGTCTTCTTTGAAATTGGGGAAGGTGTGTAAAAGCTTAGATTTCAAAATTCTATTACTGAAACCCTAGAGAATAATCTGATCTACCAGCCAGGAACACCTTTCAGGTAACTCCTTTCATGAACCAAAGATAAGAATTTTGTAATCATTGAAATAATTACCATATAAAAAGCAAGTAGAGGGAGGAGATGAGCAAGCCTGCAACTTAAGTCTTATAATTCAAAGAAGCATCCTTTTGCTTCCAGACACCACCCAATGGTAACTACCCTGTTTCTGGAAACTAGATCAAAGGTCAAAATTGGGCACATCGCACATAGGACTATAGGTCAAATGAGACTTGGGTCCCAGAATAAGCATGATTAAGGGAGGATATTATAGGTCCTTTCTGCTTTAGATAGCATAACAGATGGAAATGCCACAAAGCCCTACATGGCATGGGGCCAGCATATTTGAAGGACTTCTTCCAATTACATCTACCTGGCCAACCAGACAGAGAAGGCTGTGGGTCTTTTAAGGAGTATACCTGAAGGGATCTAGAAGAAGGGCCTTCACTGTGATGGCTCCTTTCCTTTGAAGTATTTTCACCTTGGAAATCAGATTGGCTCTCTCCTTGCTACTTTTCTGGAAGGCCCTGAAGATGTGATTCGGTCAGCGGTCCTGGGGATCCCAGACTGATTCAGAAACAATCAAGCAGGTTGTATAATTGTTCTTGTCATTGCCACGGGGGAGATGTGGCAATGGCAAGGACAATTATACAACCTGCTTGTTTCTGAATTCTGAGATTCTGGAGTTTTTATATTGTTGATTTTTAATGCTGTACAGAGTCATCTTGTGTGAGCTGGGCGTTTATATAAATCAATTTAATAAGTAATAAATAAAAACAAATAACACTCCTTCTCCAGTGAGAAAAGCAAGATGATTAAAAATGGACACAAGCTAATATAAACTAAGGAAGAAAGAAGAAAGAAGAAAGGAATCAAGGAAAAAGGAAAAAGTGCAGAGGAAAAATGTTGAATATATAAAAGGAAAAAAAGCTTCTGATATTTTTCACATCTGCACTTATACTCGTATGTTTTAATCTGCCTGTCTAAAGTTACACCTTACTCTTCTTTCTATAAACTATCATATTTAATTATCAAACCTATACATCACAAGTTTCTTTCATTTTTTTATGCAAAAAGTTCATAAGAGACTTCCAGTCACCAAATAAATGTAGTAAGCCTAATATCTGCAAGCTGTCATTAAGCTTGTCTACTTGATGGGTGAGATGTTTAGAAAAAAACCTTTTTCCCCAACTTGTTTTTCGAATACATTTTATTTATCTAAAGTCTCTTCACTGACAAGGCTGCTGGCAGAACTATCTTGAACCCCAGACAAGGATTCTCTGTTACTCTGCCCATTTGTTAATGCCAGTTGTAGATAGATAGAAGAACCAAGGTACTTAAGGTTGAGGCCATACATTCTCAATAAAATAAATCAATCCTTACATAGAAGTAGCAAGTTTTCCAAGACATTCCCTGAGACTGAATGCCATAGCCATTTCAAATTACAAGTTAGGCATTTTCTGTTTTACTCCATTTACATTTATTGAAAAAACATAAGATAAGGACTTAGCAATAAACATGTCTGCGGATTGCCTAGGATGATACATGTTTACACTGCTTTAAATACCTGTCATTTATGAACAGGCATCCATAGGTAATAATTATGGTTTTTTCAGCTGAAGAAGCACTTTTCATTTTAAAAACCCAGCAGAGATATGTAATTACCATAGCAAGTTGCCGTCCTATGTTTCCTACGGTCACACCTCCTGAGAAAAATATACAAGGTAGCCAAGACCGGATATAAAGGAAATCTGGAGATGTATACCTAAAGGAACAGAGGGGGGAGGGGAGGGGAGAAATCGAGGATTATTTGTAGTTTTAGCATCTCATCAAAATTGCTCTGGGCATTTTGCTCTGCTGGAAATAGGGGAAGCATAAGGAATTCAAGGTTTTCATATCTTATTAGAAGTACCACATATGCACACAGATGTATTTAAAATTGTTAATGTGTTGTTAACTTTTATATTTACATTTTTATGCCACTGTAAGTTGCCTGGAATCATTCTGTATAATGGGACAGGCAGCATATAAATTTAATAAATAAAAAAATGAATACAAACATGCATATTTATAGAGAATGCTTTGAATGTATTCCCTTGTCCTAGGAAAGGGAAGAACATTTTAAAAAAAATTAAGAAAATTTATGATGTAGCTTTGTAAATAAATCCATGGAAGTTACTAAGTGGTTAAAAGTAACACAGGCCTCCTCTAATGTAATCTTTGGCTTAAACACACAGTAGAGAAGAGGAACATAACAGTTGCTCAATACTTTCTCATTTACTTGCTGGTCTGCAACTTCACAGGGCCTGTAGCTCTTGGCAAATGCTTTAATGAAAGGCTGGTTTTAGGCAAAGGTACAAGAGGGAAAAATACTCTCTTTGTGCCTAGTTCCAGTCTTTAACTGTACATATTACCAAATCTAAAACTATTTGCCCATATTACGCAGGTAAATACTGATTGTGCATGTAGAAACTAAGCTGTATTATTAAGTTAGGACTGACATTTCCTTCTTTAACAAAATAACCATCAATATTTGAAGGGCTAGTTTGATGTAGTAATTAAGGTACTGGACTAGAAACTTGGGCACCATAACTTTTAGTTTTCCCCAGGACTAGTAAATCTCTTTTAGGGCCATCCATCTCAACGGGTGTAGAGAAAATAGGAGTAGCAGCAGGCTTCCCTGAATTCAAAAAATAAACGCATATGGTAAAACTAATATTCAATAAAGAACTTTAGTAAACTGAAACAAGTGCAGGCATAATTCATGCCTTTTAAAAAGAGATTGAACAATTAGAAAGAATGGAATGCAAGGTGTACTTACTGATAAACTCCATTATAGACCAGAAACTGTGTAATCAGAGTAGCTACAAAAGCAATTGTAATCCCAAGACCAAGACCACTTCTTGAACGATCAAATGTCCACCAGAGGCCCAGCGACAAAGCTGCAAGGGTCAGGGAAAGCTGGATGTTGTTCGCAAAATCCAATTTCTAAGAAGGAAGCTAAGGAAATTTAGTCTGGCAAATTTCTTGCTCCACACAACTCTTAACATCTGTCCAAGTATCCCACCTTTTTCTCCTTTTCATTTTGATAGCTTCCTTTCCTACCAATATTTTTATGTCTTATCCATAACATGCACATGCAGAAATCAATTTACAGAATGTACAAGTAGAAAGAGTATATCTGAGAGATTATTTTCTTGCAAATCTACTAGATTCCTATATTCAGCTGAGTATCTCAACCTGCAGGGGGCAATCTTTTCTTGTATTTTCTAAGTCCTCTTTAAATTTCATGAAATAAAATGTAAAGCATATCCTGAAGGAAAAGTTATAACACAGCAAACAAATTACTTATTATTTTCACAATTAGGCAGACTGAACTGCCACATTTATCTTAAAACAATGTCTTGTATGAATGCTGCTGGAGGACAACAGATTGTTAAATAAATCTCCAATTCTGTAAAGTGGCACTTTAAAAGAATTATAGGCCTACCTTTTTTTTATGAGTGTAAAAGAAATAATTCCTGTGCTCACAATTGGCTACATTTCCAATAATTTTTTCTTCATAATATCTAAGCAATGCCCCATGTTCTCAATGTGAAGATATACAGATGGGAATGTCTCACTTTGCTATTTAAGTTTGTTGGCATAAATAGTGTAGATATTAGATAGAAGTGTGACTAAGTCTTTGGAAGCCAGAAAGGGAATGTAAAAATACATCAGTTCATGGTCTCTGCTGACAACAGAATGGAATCAAGCAAGCCCTCATGCCAGATGGTTATGGTACCAGGCTAGAAACCAGGAGTCTGTGAGTTCTAGTCCTGCCTAAGCCATGAAAAGTGGTTGAGTGACTTTAATCCTGCCTTAGACATGAAAGCCAGCTGGGTGCTTCTGGACCAACCCCTCTCTCTCAGCCCAACTCATCTCATAGGATTGTTGTTAGGGGAACGTAGGAAGAGGAAAAAGTGTATATACACTGCCTTGGATTATTTATAAAAATAATACAGGTGGAATGTCCCAAAGGTGCTTTTTCAAGAAGCAACTGAGACTTTCTGGTTTTTCATCCAAGAAGCTTCGAAACATCTTCAAAGAAAAACCAGAAAGTTCAGTTGCCTCTTGAAAAATCATCTTTGGGACAGCCATGATGCGGATACCTGAGAATCTCCATAGACATAAAGGTGGAATATAAATAAGGGTGGGGTTTTTTTTGCCAGCTCCAGTAGCTTTAGTTTCTTCAGGACAAAACTGAAAGAGAAACAATAAACTTTAAGCAGAGACTTTAGAGCAAAGTTTCCCAACTTCAAGAATTTGAAGATATTTGGACTTCAACTCACAAATTATGGCTGGGGAATTCTGGGAGATATGAAGTCAGACAGTTCTAAGGTTGAGAAACTCTGTTTTAAAGTATAGATAGCACGGGCACTGATTTGTAAAACATAATTACTCAAATCAATTGAAGCTGGTCCAGTAATGATGGGAAAAATGCTAGGCAACGTTAAGCCTTTTCTCTCTCTCAAGGATACAGCACTTGCATGGTTAATGCCAACGAAGACGGCAATACATCGCATTACGCTTGCCCATTCTCGTTTGAATTTGTGAGGCTCACCAAGATGGCTGTCAATGCAGGGATACAGCAGGCCAATAACAGCTGTAAAAGGAAAAGTAACAGAAGAGATGCTGAAATCAGTTGTTCTGTTAACCATTCATTTTCCTCTCCCCAGCAACCAGCAAAGGCTACTTTTCATTTTCTGAGGTAAGGAAGATTACAGGTAGTCTTCAACATATGACCATTCACTTAACAATTGTTTGAAATTATGAGCCCTTGCACTTATGGCACTGCAGAACCTCTACGGTTGCATGATCAAAATTGGGCATTTGGAAACCAACCAGGGTCACATGATCACCATTTATGACTTGGGGGGGAGGGTGACAATTAAAAAAAATGAGGGAAGCCAGATTAGTTTAATACTGAAGCAGTCTGCCTCTGAAACAATCAACAATTATTTTTACAAACAGTTACTGTATTCAATAGTAACTTATGAGAAAATCTCTTTAAACTACTATATAGAAATACACTTTTCCCCATGGAAAAATCATGCCAACTATTTTTCAGATCAGCACAAGGATTAAGTGGCAATGCCCTGGACATCTCCATGCCAAGTATGTTAAGTTCAAAGAAACTTAACATGTCTATGCTTTCTTTTGCCTGATTTATTTTACTGTTTATAGGTGGTAAAAAAAATCCTCCAATTTTGTGAAATAAAAGTTTCTTTTTCCCATCTTGACTTGCAGAGAGATTTTAAGTCTTGATGTCATAAATGGCTCTGGAGCCAAAGCTATGTGCAATCTGCCAACAACAGCTCTGTTAAATAACATGATTTGGAACCCAATGCCTGAGAATAATTTTGGAATAATCATCAAAAGGGACTAACTTACCTAATTGAAAAGGGATTATAGTAATTCAGTTTTGAACTTTTATTTGTACTTTGCAATAACAAGGAGGTCATTTTCTATGAGCATCTTGCTAGGAACTAAAACTGCTCTTAAAATAGGCACTAAGCCAGTCTCAGTTCCTCTCTTCTGTCACAACATGTGACTTCCTTGTTTTTGATTGAGTATGTGGCATGTTCCGACTGAGAACCAATAGGAAAGGGAGCACGCGACTCACCAGTTTCCACAGCGAGCCAATTATATGGCCAAGAGTAATGATGAATCATGCCAGCTCCTGGGTTAAAAACTTGCCAAGCAATAATAGCTAGAGGAAACTCTTTTGCTTTCCAGAGTGAAAAATAATGCCAAACTCACAAAGCCTTTAGAAGGAAGGAGGAAATACATTCTGCTGCTAAAGGTGTTATCTTAATCCATGTTCTCCTTGTGAGGTCAAATACAGTCCTATCAAATATCAATATATATAAGCTCCTGAATGCCACTCTGAGCACCTGTTTGGTTAAATAATGAGGAAACTATAAAACCACTTTTAAAGTAAATAAACAAGAAAATAGCACACACCCCTCTGAGCAATGAACTAACATCCTCCAACCCAGCTCGGAGACACAATTGGAAATCCCATCACCTCCTTTAAAAAGCTTCCGGCTTACCTGCTGCTGTCCCACAGCAAGGGGGCACCCACCAGGCAGAAGAGAAGATTGTAGAGATGACTTCCTCAGGGAACAGGGTTACATTCCTCTGAATCTGCAGTAAGTTTAGCACCAGGGCAAGGAAAGTGCCCACAGCAAAAAGCACCAGGCTGCGCTGCAGTAAGTCTCTGCTTAAGTTCAAGCTACTGCTACCAGGGGCACTGCCTCTGTTTGGGCTGCTTGGGTGCCGTGCTGCATGACCCACTAAGGTCAGGGGAGAACTGGAAACAGATGAGGTTAGCATTTCGCCCACTTTGGCTGCTAGCCCTGTTGCACTTCCACCTAGGTGATCCTTGTATCTTCCCCTGGCTGTACAGGAGCAACTCCAGGTATGATTCTCAGGCTGAGGTACAGGTTTCTCCATCAGGTTCCTGAAAGAGACACGAAGGCCTTATAGAGTACAGAATACTCAGAAAGCTCTCAATAGGTTGGTTATGTGCTATTATGTTTTTATCTCTCCAAAAAGTTCTTATACATCTTTAGTTGATCCAAAGCCTGATAAAATTCCATATTATAATATGGAATTCAATAGCGCTTTATAATGCCTTGGTAAGGCCACACTTGGAATACTGCATCCAGTTTTGGTCGCCATGATGTAAAAAAGATGTTGAGACTCTAGAAAGAATGCAGAGAAGAGCAACAAAGATGATTAGGGGACTGGAGACTAAAAGATAGGAAGAACGGTTGCACGAACTGGGTATGTCTAGTCTGATGAAAAGAAGGACTAGGGGAGACATGATAGCAGTCTTCCAATATCTCTCAGGGGCTGCCACAAAGAAGAGGGAGTCAGGCTATTCTCCAAATCACCTGAGGGTAGGACAAGAGCAATGGGTGGAAACTAATCAAGGAGAGAAGCAACTTAGAACTAAGGAGAAATTTCCTGACAGTGAGAACAATTAATCAGTGGAATGGCTTGCCTCCAAAAGTTGTGGGGGCTGCATCCTGGAGGATTTTAAGAGACTGAACAACTATCTGTCTGGAATGGTATAGGTCTCCTGCTTGAGCAGAGGGTTGAACTAGATTCCCTTCCTTTATGCTGTTATTCCCATGAAGTATTAATATGGGACCAAAGAAAATGACCTTAAGGAAGGAATTTTCTCACCTTCAATTTTAAAAAGCCCTCTCCATCTCAGGTCTTGGCCTACCTAATTATATTGTTGTAAGAATTAAGGATGTGAAATACCTTATAGTGAAACTGAGGCAGTAATTCTGTGTCTTATTACCTGGCTAGAGAACTAAATGCTCAATTAAATTGCTACTTAGCCAAGCATATTTATAAAGTCACTTGACTTCCTTACCGCATGAAACTGCTGCCAAAAGAACACTTGTTTTGAACTTTTAGAACAACCACAAGATAAAACCATTATTAGTTTAAATAATTACACTGCTTCAAGGACTATCTAATTACACACAGATTCTACAGAAGAGTTTTATCTAGAATTCCAAACACCAGCATAAAGTATAAAGTATGTAATTTTATATACCACGATGTTAAAGCAGGAAGAATTTTCTAGGAATAAAACATAGTCCTTTAAACTTTTGACTAAATGCCAACAAGTGGATGACTACATAAGTAGATCTTCTCCAGGAATACCAGTGCACTCATCCACCTTGTTATTAATTGCCCGCTTCTCTTTCCTTCCACCTTTTCCAGAATTGTAGATTTCTTGAGTAAGCTGGATCTTCACATCATATGCGCAAAACATGATAATTTGACCCTGGGCATTTTTGCTTCGAGTATTCTGGACAATTTATTTTACAGTCAACATTTATTTCCTTGGCTGCCCATGGTTGTCTCAGCACTCTTCAATACCAAAATTCAAAACTCTCTAGATTCTTTCTGTCCTGCTTCTTCAGAATTTAATTTCTATGAAGTGCATGCACAATTCTGATTTTTATATGTATAGACCAGAGGTCTCCAAATTTGGCAACTTTAAGAATTGTGGATTTAAACTCCCAGAATTCCTTAGCCAAGAATGCTGGCTGGGGAATTCTGGGAGTTGAGGTCCACAAGTCTTAAAGCTGCCAAGGTTGGACACTCTGGTATAGACCCTTCAAGCTTAACTCAGTACGAAACGCAACATTAAATTGCCCCAATACCAGTGACACGGCATGTTTAAATAACAGAATAGAGAATAATAGTGTTGGAAGGAAACTTAGAGGTCTTCTAGTCCAACCTGCTGCTCAAGTAGGAGACACTGACTATACCATTCTGGACAAATGCTTGTATAGTTTCTTTTCAAAAGTCTCAATTTTCAAACAGATAGATCCTATAATCTAAACATTCTCACTTTATATAGGTTATTGAACTGCCCTTTTTCCTCTCCAGAATAGGGCAAACTGTAATAAGATGCCAGACTACTTTTGTCTATTTGGTGCTACAAAAATGCTAATATTGTAGCAAAAAGACTGCCTCTTAGGAAATCTAAGTGAAGGCCACAGTATCTGGTCACAAAACCCCTTCTGCTGTAGGGATAGAACTACCAGCCTGACATCTGACTTTTACCATATTCTCCAGTAAGATAAGAGGGAGGAGTAAAATAAGTCTCCCTCCCACTCAGACCAGCTGTGCTTTCTCAAGACTTCACCAGCCTAAGCACTGTGACTTCAAACTCTGGAAAAAGCTAAGCAGGGTCAAGACTTCATAGCTGGCTGGGAAACCACCAGGAGAAACTGAAGGCCAGCTTGGGAAACTGAATAAATATTCTGGAAGACAATGGCAAGCCCTTTCCATATCCTTGGCAGGAAAAAAAAAGGTACAAAATCACAAGAAGTCACAAGGAGTGAAGCTTGACTCAGGGGACATCTTACGTTTTCTACTTTAGGTGCAGCCAGAGACTTACAAATTGGCCTCTTCTTCTCCCTTCAGCATTTTAACTGTGAAGGTTTGAAGGAAGCTTAAAGCTTCTCATATAATTTCTCTTGATCCCCGAGGCTCCTAGCTAGGAAGCCTTGCCACTGCTGCCTGCAAGCAATCATTCAGAGAATATAACCCCAGATGCTTAACCTATTGCAGTGTGTGTATGATTATAAAAGCAGAAAGCATTTACAAAGAACCACTAACCAATGGTCCATCTCCCTGCCCCAGCAAAGCCCAACTGGATTTTATTTTTACAAATTAAGTTACCCCCCCCCCCAAACCGTTGGTCAGTCGGAAGACGATAACCTCCCTCTTCTGGAAGGTGCATCGGGTGGGCGCCCAGTTGGAGGAGGCAGATTTGCTGCAAAAGGCTAGAAAATCCAGAGCTGCCGCCCTTTCCTCCCTCCCTTAGCAGATTCGAGGGCGAAGGGCTCCAAGACCCACCAGGTAGAGCGCGGGTACCACCCAGTTTCCCCTCTCAGCCCGGTACCCTCAGGTAGACTGCCTCCAACTGTGGAGTCTCAGGTGACCGCTAACTGCCCGTCTTAACCGAAGCAGGTACGTTGAGATGGGTGGGGGGCTCTCTCTCTCTCTCTTACTCACACACACACTCCCTCCCCAACCTTCCCCCTGCCCTTACCTGCTTGGACTCGGGCAACGGCGTCCCTCTCAATCAGCCCCTCACGCACACGCGCCCTGCCGGCTTATAAAGGCGCGAGCGCCGCGGCGCGAGCCTCTTCGTGCAGCGCGCCTCCGCCCCTCCCGTGGGGCCACCGCTGCTGCTGAGGCTGACGCGGCGGAGAGGGAGGGAGAGGAGGCGGAGCTGCCGAGCAGTCCGGGGAACAGCATTGCAGTCTGGTGAGGCCCGCCAGCCAATGGCAGCCAGGCGGGCCATATGACGTGAGGGACACACCACCCGCTCTTCCCTCAACCGACAGGGCGGGAAGGAGAGGAGCCAGCAAAAGCAACGGCGGGGGGGGGGAAGGGGGGAGAAAGCGCGTGGCAGGAAGGAGCGTCCCAATTCTAGCAGGGGGGGAGGAGGGATGTTGTGGTGGCGCCCTTTAGAGGCTCACGTGCCTTTCCTCATACAGCCCGGCTCTCCCCCAGGGAATTCGCAGCGTTGCACGCGCCCACCCTTCTTCCTTCGTCGTTGGCTCCTCCTAGTCACGTCGCCGCTGCTGTGTGCGCAGTTAGTGGCTGCAAGAGCCCCGCGAGGCAGGACAGGTGAGAGGGCGCTCCAGAAACAGGTGTTGCTTTTTCTACCCCCCGCTAACCGCCTTTGTATCACAACTCCCATCCTTGATGGGAGAGCATGGAAGGTTACTGGTAGTCCTCGACCACAAGGGAGCCTAAAATCTCTCTTGTTCAGCGGGACGTTTGTTACATGAGTTTCTCCCCATCCCCAGGGTTTACCACCTTCCAAGTTTGTTAAGTTTTTTTTTTAATTACATTTATATGCCGCCCTTCTCCGAAGACTCAGGGCGGCTTACAATTTTTGGAGCACAACTCAATGCGCTCAGCAATAGCCTTCATTCCATTGTATATGCCTGCTTATTACTAAGCGGCATTTTTACAAAGTCAGCTTATTGCCCCCAACAATCTTGGGTCCTCAATTTACCTACCCCGAGAGGATGTGGAAGGCTGAGTCAACCTTGAGCCTGGTGGGATTCGAGCCTGCAATAATTGCAGGCAGCTGGAACTTAAGAGCTAGGCATTTAGCAGCCTGCACCACCAAGCCCCTTTTTGTTGGACTTATATGCCGCCCTCTCTCCCTAGGGACTCAGGGTGGCTCACAATATAAAATTAAACAATACAGAAATTAAAATTCGTTAAAACTCAATTAAGTGAACCCAGCATGCTCATTGACTTTGCTTGTCAGAAGGTCGCAAAAAGGGGACCCCTGACCCTGCAACAGTCATAAATGTGAGTCAGTTGCCAAGCATCCAAATTTTGATAACGTGACAATGGGGATGCTGCGACAGTCATAAGTGTGAAAAGCGGTCACAAATCACTCTCCGTGGCATTGTCACTTTGGTCACTAAATGAACTGTGGTAAGTCAAGGGCTACCTGTATTGTAATCTACCAATTTGGAGCCATGCTGGACAAGAGAGATGGGGTGAGCGATTTTTCCCAGTATGCTTTTCTTAGGAGAACTGGAAAACCTTTCCCTAAGGAGACAAGTGTGCCTGCAAATTGTGGCCCTAAATCAGGAAGGGCTCCATTTTGACTTTTTTGACCACAGCCTGCACAGGGAGGACTTTTTATGAATACCAGGAGAACCTATTATGGATACCACACAACCTAGGAGATTTTGTCATTATCTGCAAGGGTGAGAGGTGGTTTTATTTATGCATACACTGAGAATGACCCACCAACCCCTAATGGCAGAGGAACCCACAATCTGTCTCTTTCCCCTGCCAGCATTGCTCCACTTGGGGGAGAAAAGAGGTCGGCCTTTGTCCCAGTATCCTGCTGCCTCCTGCCAAAGGGCACGTTGCAAAGAAAATACCCAATAAATTGGCGAAGTGTCTGTCTCTGAGGACTGGATCATGCCGCTTTTCCTTTTCCCCTGATTTCCCCAGCAGTTTTTATCCAAATGCAAATGTGTAGTGAAAATGAGAGTTGGAAAGGCTGTTGTAGCCCTGCAGTCTGAGCTATTAAATCCGACCTCTATTAAATCCAGGTGATCCAAATTAAGACCTCCCGGATATGGATGCTTGTCCAGCTCTGCTTAAGCACATCCAGAGAGGAGAGAAGCTTGCTTTTCTAAGAATTACTTCCAATATTGAACTCCTGTTACAGGTGAGAAGTTTTCTTTTTCTCCACATTGTTTAGAGTTTGCAGTAGCTGGATCATGATTCTGGATCTTTTGGTTTGAGAAAAGCAAAACAAGCCAGGATTCTTTCTTCCAGTGATTCATTCCTTCAATTTATATAGCCACCCATCTCAACTATAGTGACTGTATTACAAAGTTAAAAATCCAAAAAGTGATGCAAAAATCCAGCCAAAAAAGTAACAAACTTATTAAGAGCAATAATATTGATCAAAACTATTAAAAAATAGTCAGCAGTGGAATACCATTCATTTCCTAAAAGTACAATTACTTAGCAAGTCACTGGATCTCTGGCCTCTTCTAGAAGATCAAAAAGGTCAGAGGAGCCACTCTCACCTCTGGAGGGCAGGTGACTCAGCAGAAAAAGGTCTTTTCTTGACGCTCATAATATATCCTTCCTTTCTGGACAGGGCCCATACCATACCCTTCGTGGCAGACCTGATAAGACAGGTTGATGTGATTGGAGAGAAATGGTGGACCCTCAAATACCCTGCCTTCATGCCAGGTACTTGTAAGTTGCTGGATTCAGGTAGTCCTCAACATGACCATAATTGGTACCAGGGTTTCTGTTGATAAGCAAGGTGGTTTTTAAGCGAGTGCCACCTCATTTCACCCTTTTTTTTAAAAATTAGATTTATATGCCCCCCTTCTCCGAAGACTCAGGGCAGCTTACAATTTTTGGGATACAACCCAGTGTGCTCAGCAATAGCCTTCCTTCCATTGTATATGCCTGCTTATTACTAAGTGGCATTTTTACAAAGTCAGCTTATTGCCCCCAACAATCTTGGGTCCTCAGTTTACCTACCCCAAGAGGATGGAAGGCTGAGTCAACCTTGAGCCTGGTGGGATTTGAGCCTACAATAATTACAGGCAGCTGGAACTTAAGTGCTAGGCATTTAGCAGCCTGCACCACCAAGGCCCTTTTTTAACCATGATTAAGCAAATGAGGTGGCTGGATGGAGTCACTGAAGCAGTAGGTGTGAGCTTAAAAGGACTCCAGAAGATGGTAGAGGACAGGAAGGCCTGGACCATGGGGTCATGATGGATTGGACATGACGTCGTGACTGACAACAACAAAGCAAATCATTGCACTTTATATGTGATTCATATGATTATTAAGTGAGTTCTGGTTTTCCCATTGACTTTGCTTGTCAGAAACTGCCCTGGAAGGCAACAAATGGTGATTGTGTAACCCTGGGATGCTGCAACTATTATAAATAATATGCTAGATTGAAAGCACACAAAGTTTAATCACATGACCATGATGCTACAATGGTTATAAAGTGTGGGGACTGGTCGTAAATCTTTTTTTTTTTCAATGCAGTTGTAACTTTGAATGGTCACTAAATGTTGGTTGTAAGTCAAGGGACTACCTGTATTCCTTTTTCCCCTCATATTTTTGAAGGTTGATTAGCATTTGCTATCCCTGTTATGTACATCACTCGTACTTGAGAATTGTAATATGTGAGAATAAGAGGATGGGAGAGGCTGCATTAAATGTCAGAACATTAGGTTACTAACCGAGATAAATAGGCTGATTTCAGCTTTGCCAGAAAGTTGAACACTTCTATTCAGAATCGGTTAAAGATATAACCTTGAATGCTTGCTTAACTGTTAAAAATCAGCTGAGGTACTCAGTATAATGGAAAATGCCCTGGGAAGGCAGTCTGTAATATTGTACTTGCCTTGGTGCAAAGACATGCTATTAGCTTTTCAGGTGCCCTGCTCCTGAATATATTGTTATCAGCTGGGTGCTTAGTTCTAAAGTAATGTTTTCCCTTTGTATGCAAGGGACAAATCACCAAGTATGTGAAGAAAGATTGAGCTAACGTCAGTGGTGATTTGCTTACCTCTAAATATGCTGTTGGACTGGCTCTTTGGTCTAGGTCTGGATCTCATTGCCTGTTTTCAAGCATTAGTTTGGCTTCTGAAGACCTTTTTATTTCTGAAATTGACCAGCCTAGATCCAGTTTAAAAGCTGTAACTAAAACTAATTGCTGAGCTCTTGCAGTTTTGAAGCCCATGTGCAAGGGATTGCTTTTCCCAGTAGTCACAGCTCCCAGGGAGTCTTTGGCTGCTCACTTTGTCCCTTTGTGTGTTTACAGCTCTCCTGCTGATTCCCCATAGCAAAATTTCTTTCTCAAACTCCAGATTTCAAACAACATTTATTCAGTGGATGCATATTAGCTGTGCATAATATGCTACATAGCTAAGTGCTAGTTACATATTAGGAGAGCTAAACTCTAATAGTGGGGAAGAAAAAAATCATGGATGCAATAATCAAAATGTTTTACAAGCTACCTGGAAGCGACTTTTTGATTGATCATGTTTGGTGGTTCTCTTCTATCCCTTCCTATTAAATTAACTTGTGCATTAAAGTTGTAAGAGTAGCAGCAATTGAGGATATGCTCCAGACTATAGTTAAACATGGGGGCATTGTGATATCCTGCCTACTTTGACATGATAAGGAAGCATGGCAAGGCAACTGTACAGACCCAATCTAAGATAATCAAATTTAAGGAATGCAAAATTAAATGTCTTAAAAGGCTATTTACAGTGAAAAGACTTTACGCAGCATTGGTTGAGATTGAAGGCTGCTTCAACAGCATTAAAAAGAAAGGATAGCCCACTCATCCGTTAAAGAAACATTGGACCAAATTGCCCCAGAAATTGTGCACCTTTTATTGTTTATTTTACTCAAGGCTATCATTTGAACATCTGTCACTACTGTTAATTTGTGGAATGGAAGCATACTGTTGCCTGTTGGGGCATAGGCAGCATCTTCTCTTAAAGGGTCCTCACAATCTGAAATAATAGCATTTTACTATGTATCAACAATTGCACTGTTTGCAGATAATTTTATTCCTTTATCTATATATATAAAAGTGAAATACTACTCATGCATCATCACAAAATCTCCAGAACCGTAAAGCCTACAAAACTTGAAATTTGGCACATATGTTTCTCTTGGCTTCTAAGAAAGGATTTTTCGAAATGACCATCAGAGCATTAGTATTTTGTGTATTATTAACACACTCTGATGCTAAGGAATTCTACTCCCCCTCCACCTGAAAAGAAATCTGTTCCAAATGCAAAACAAGCAGAGGAGATGAGTTTTAGTTTCAGTTTGAGAGCATCAAGCAACTTTAGTACAGAACAGTTGAGTTAAGTCACGCCCAGGCTCCTTGCTGTCTCCTTGCTCACACAGCAAATACTGTTTCAGTTTCCAAATAGCCCTCAACTCTCTCACACTCTGACTGGATGCTAGCCAGATGGATACGGATGGATGTTGGTAGGCAAAGGCACAATCCCCTCCATCCTTATTTTCCTCCCCAGAAACTAAGCCTGATCACAAAGTTTGTAGTGAAGCACAGGTATAAAGCTATGTGATAATATCTTTAGTATCCATCCAGGCCTCTGGAAGTGGGACAGTCTTTTATGGTTGTTTGGCCCTAAATATGGATTTAAATCCCTTTGAAAAAACCCAGAAAGTGCTAGGCTAAAGTAAATCCTTTAGCTGCTACAAATATGGAAGGTTTATGCTGAATCATATTTGGGAGGCATCATACATGTTTAATTTGTCATAACTTTGTGTTCACATACAATCAATGGAATTAGATTGCTTAGTCAAATTAAACAAAACTTTGCTGGAATATTAATCTTGTAGAGATGCTGGATAATAACACAGAAAAGATGAGTAACAACAGTTGAACCAATGTTCATTGTGTTGTGGCATTTTGTTTTTTATTTTTTATTTTTGGATGGGTTATTGCCCATTCATGAAAGCTTTGTACTTTTTGAAAACAGATAATTGTTGCATTTTAGTATGGTACATAAAGGTATGCCATGTATGCCTCTGTCCCTTCACAGCTATACAGGTACAGATTTTATGACATTTTTTGTAGTGTCATTAACCAAATGCCATGGTTATTAAGCAATCAATAGTTTGCTAAGGGTGCAGATTTGTGGAAAGCCAGAAGTTAATGCTGATTTTCAACCATCATAAAATGCAGTCATATGACTGAAAAGGTAAAGGTTCCCCTTGCACATACATGCTAATCGTTTCTGGCTCTAGGGGGCAGCGCTCATCTCCGTTACAAGCCAAAGAGCCAGCTCTGTCAGAAGATGTCTCCGTGGTTGTGTCTCCGGCATGACTAAACACCGAAGGTGCACGGAATGCTGTTACTTCCCACCAAAGTGGTCCCTATTTTTCTACTTGCATTTTTACATGCTTTCGAACTGCTAGGTTGGCAGAAGCTGGGACAAGTAACAGGAGCTCACTACATTATGCGGTGCTAGGGATTCGAACTGCCGACCTTTCTGATTGACCAGCTTGGTGTCTTAGCCACTGAGCCACCGTGTCCCTATGACCATAGGACACTGCAAAAGACCATAAGAATGACCTGGTTGCCAAGGGAGCAAAATTCAGTCATGTCCCTGTAGTGGGAGTCTGACCATCCAGGTTGTAAATGGCTCCCAGGTAGATGTGTGGTAACTTCCAATAGTGGCTAAGAACTGTTCTTAAGTCCAAGACTACCTATAGAGGGGTTTGTTGGTGAAATATATGATTTTGTAAATGTTACCCAGCAGTCTTTCCTAGTAGTATATCCATGCAGATAATCTATGGAGATTTTAAGTCATTCAGGTCATAGGCACCCAAAGGTGCCTTTCAAAAGGCAACTGTTTTTCCTTGAAATTCTGAAGAAGCTTGTTGGATGGTAAATGAAATATCTTCAAGGAAAAACAAGTCCAATTGCCTTTTGAAAAAGCACCTTTGGGACCCCAAGCAGAGGCATAACATTTCAGATCTAATGTCAAGTTTTATAAGACTGACAAACTCAGGCGAAAAGACTGACTTGGATTTCTGGAAAGAACTTTATTACTAGTTGAGCAATGTAACAATCTTGAAATCCTTCCAAATAATTCTGCTTATAGCTAATAATTTAAGGGGGAACATTTCTTTCAGATACTTCCCCTGTCAGCTGATGTCTTCTAGAAATTTCTGTTTCCTCCCTTAACTTTTTGTTCCCATCAGATATAGAAGCAGCATTTTGAGTAATTATTAAATCCAATGAAAACAAGAAAAAATGTTCCAATTCCACAAACAAGTTGGTCCTTTTTTTCCTGCAAGGAATGCTTCAGTTGAATCAGAACTATTAGTTCTAATTTGAGGAAACAACCACAAACTAGGCTTAATCTTATTAGAGGTCAACATCCTACTTTTTAAAAAAGGAATATTTCTTTTTACTTACTTAAGTTTTCCGCCTTTTAAAGTGTTTAATTTCTCTTACTGATTTGCTTACTCTTTGCTTTGGAAGAGACCCAACATTTTAAAGTACCTTTTTATAAAGTCTTTTCATAAAAACTGGGCACTGGTTTCTCCACCAAATATTTAAAGTGTAAGGAAATGCATGTTCTGATAACAAGCTTGTTAAGAAGTTTCAGTGCCTTTTGGAAAAGGACGTGTTTTCTTTGGGTTTTTAGTGATAAAAAAAGGAAAGTGATCCAGATTGCTGAAATGCCAAAGATTCTTGCCTTAGCAAGAACAGACAAGCTACATATAGTTTTTCCAAGCTATTATCAAGATTCTGCACTGCAAAATTTTGTTTAAATTGTCATTCAGAAGTACAGCACTGAGTTCTGTTTATATTCTCTAGTAATTTGGTTCAAAGTCAAACTGGGGAAAGATTGAAATGCTTTTTTGATAATGAATTACCCCTCTCTACAAACTTTCTTCTCTGTGCGAAAACCCAGATAATTCAGCATCTTATAGGGTACTGTGAAATCAAAACTTCTGTTCATGTCACAGATACAATAACATCCATTTCCCCCTGGGATGGAGCTAGGCATATTTGCCTAACACTTTATCAAAATCCTTAAAGCACCTTATAAGTAAGGTGCTTAGTAACCATTTGTTTAGTGACTGTTTGAAGTTACAATGACATTGGTAAAAACGAAGTGATGGTCTTCACACCACAGTCACACAATCAAAATTTAGGCACTTGGCAACCAACATATGTTTACAATGGTTGTTTTTAATCTTCCCAGTTAGCTTTTCACAAGCAAAATCAGTGGGAGATGATGGATTTTCGTAATGACCACATGAATCACTTAACAACTGCAATGGCAAAAAAAGTCATGAAATTAGGTACAACTCACTTAACAACTGTCTTACTTAGCAATAGAGATTCTGGTCGCAGCTATGGTTATAGGTTGAGAAATACCTATACTTCATCTACCGGTTGTTCAAATTTCCAAACAGCATTTTCTTTTTTTCTAAACAATGTATTTTGATTTGAAATATAGTGTTATGGAGGTCTTTAAAGCATACAAATATTGGCACTGCTTCCCCCATTTCCTATCTTTGGAAAATTAAGTTTGACTGATTTGATCTTCTTTATGCATGTTAAGTGAATGAATCCTTTCATCTATATAGCTTAATGGCAATGCTGTTTAAAAAAAATCAGAAAATTTCTTTACATAATGTAAAAAAAAAATGACCTATACCCAAAGCAAAGAGCAAATTGATACAGACTTGTCTGGTATGATAGGCCCTTTTTTTTTAGAAGAGTACTTATTTATTTTTCATTTTTCTGAATTGCCTATCTCCCTCAGAGAGGGAGTAATTGATTATGATGGAAAAGAAATCAAAAAGCCCTAAATTGCATTTCATTTCCATTTTGCTTTTTTGGAACAATTTTATCAGCTGAAGTGATCACTGATTTGCTGTACCGGCTTAGTTTTACACTTGTGTCCCACTGAGAGTGGTGGTAGTAGTGGTTAAGGTATTAACTTAGAAACTAGGATACTGTGGTTTTTAGTTTCATCTGATTCATGACAGACAGCTGGGTGATTTTAGGTTAGTCACTGGTGTTTTGAGGTGATTTGGGATTACTGCCTCTCAGTCCAATCTACCTCACAGATTGTTATTTATTTATTTATTTGTTTGTTTATTTATTTATTTGACTTGTATGCTGCCCCTCTCCAAAAGGACTCTGGGTGGCTCACAACTAAAACCACATAATAAATTATTTAAGTAAAACCATATTAAACAATCAAGTCAAATTAGCATAAAACACCCAATTTAAAACAAAATCAGTCCCCCCCCAGGAGGTCAGCACAGCCTGGACTGTCCAAATAGCCAGGTCTTTAAATCATGACGGAAGGGGCGGAGATCGGGGGCCAAACGGAGCCCCAGGGGAAGCTGGTTCCACAAAGTGGGGGCCGCCACAGAATAGGCCTTCCCCCAGGTCACCGCCAAGCGGCACTGGGTCGCAGATGGCACCCCGAGGAGCCCCTGTTTGTGCGCTCACACAGGGCGGTTGGTATTCGATGCCGGCAGGAGTCACTCTTGCAAATACCCTGGACCCATGCCCTGTAGAACTTTGAATGTTAATACAAGAACCTTGAATCTCACTCGGAGGGCAACCGGTAACCAATGCAGGTCGTGCAGGAGGGGCGTAATATGGGAGTACCGGGAAGCTCCCATCACAACCTGCGCGGCCGCATTCTGCACCAGCTGAAGCCCCCGGGTGGTATGCAAGGGCAGTCCTAAATAGAGAGCATTACAGTAGTCGAGTCAAGTGATGACAAGCACCTGAGTGATCGTGCGCAGGGCATCTCGGTCCAGATATGGGCGTAACTGGCGAACCAGCCGGATCTGGGCAAAGGCCCCCCTGGCCACAGCTACCACCTGCTCCTCTAACTTGAGCCGTGAGTCCAGAAGGACCCCCAGGTTCCGTGCCCTGTCCACGGTGGGCAACACCTCTCCCCCCCATGACCAAAGATGGAACCTCATGACTGGTCCAAGATGTCGGTATGCACAACCACTCTGTCTTGGCTGGATTGAGCTGGAGCATGTTCCTGTCCATCCAGACCTGTACTGCATCCAGACAACAGGTCATCACGGAGAGGGCATCACTGATGTGGCCTGGGGTGGAGATGAGAACCATGCATCATCAGCGCACTGATGATACTTCACCCCAAAGCCACGGATGATCTCACCCAGCGGCTTCATATATATGTTGAACAAGAGGGAGAGGACGACCCCTGAGGTACCCCACAAGTGAGAAGTCTCGAGTTTACCTCTGCCCCTGCCAACACTGATTGCACTGCCCCAGAGGTAGGAGGAGAACCACCGTAAAACGGTACCTTCCACTCCCAACCCCCCGAGATGCCGCAACAGGATACCATGGTTGATGGTATTGAAAGCCGCTGAGAGATCTAACAGGTCCAGGACAGAGGACAAACCCCCGTCCCGCGCCCTAGAGAGATCATCAATCAGCGCAACCAATGCCGTTCCCGTGCTGAACCCGGGCCAGAAGCCCGATTGGTACGGATCCAGGTAGTCCGCTGTTGTTGTTGTTGTGAGGTAAATAGAAGGTGGGAAAATTAGGTATGTTTCCTACCTTGAATTGAGTCTCCTACCCCCAGAGGTGGTATTCAGCCGGTTCGGACCAGTTCTGGAGAACCGGTAGCGGACATTTTGAGTAGTTCAGAGAACCAGCAAATTACCACCTCTGAGTGGAGATTTTACAGTATCCTTCCCCTGCCACGCCTACCAAGCCATGACCACAGAACTGGTAGTAAAAAAATTTGAATCCCACCACTGCCTACCCCCATATATATTTAAAATACAGGATAAAAATATTGTAATTAATCCAGGGAATCAAGCTAATTTCCTTTATAGGTTATATAAAGAAGCTTCTGTATAGTTTAGGGGTGAAGAACATTCTTGATATGCAGAAAGACTGCCAGACCTGAATTGTAATGATCTGGACAATTGCTAGGTGGCAGTAAGTGATTTTTTTTTTGTCTCTTTGCAGCCATCTTGTAATTTCAGTTTTTGGAATCCAGTTCTGGTGGCTGTATATAGGTTCACCTTGTATTATCTCTTGTTATGCTTGGAACAATCCCCCCCCCCTTTTTAAAAAAAGATCCTGTATGAAAGTTGCCTGGGCGACTTTTCATTATGTATGTGTGCCACTTTGAATTACTTAAAAGGTAACAATCATGGGATTAAAAATTAATAAATCAATAAGTAAATGAATGGTTTATGCCTGATTAAATCAATTGAGCTTGAGATAACTACCGTATTGCAAAATAGGGATAGGAATGAAATATGAGCCCTGTGGTGCAGTGGTTAGAGTGCAGTACTGCAAGCTACTTCTGCTGCAGCCATGCCTACAATTTGACAGTTCAAATCCCACCAGGCTTAAGGTTGACTCAGCCTTCCATCCTTCCGAGGTAGGTAAAATGAGGACCCATATTGTTGGGGGCAATATGCTGACTCTGTAAATCGCTTAGAGAGGGCTGTAAAGCACTCACTATAAACGGTATATAAGTCTAAGTGCTGTTGCTATTTGTCTAATGCAGTGCTTCTCAATCTTCACCACGAACCTCCTTTAAATACCTCTTGTAGCCACAGACCCTCAGAACAACTTAAGATTTAAATCATAACATATCTTCAAGACTTCATGGACTTGCTATGATGATACCATGGGCTCCCGAGGGGGTACACAGACCACAAGTTGATCTAGTGCAATGAAATGACTATATACTGTAGGTCCTGCAATAGATTTATTCGACAGATAATATTTGGCTCAAGGTTGTCTATAAGATTTACCAACTAAAACCACACTGACATAATTAAACTATACAAAATTAAACTAATAAAAAACAATGCCCTATTCAAATGTTAACTGTTTTCCAGCAACTTTACTTTTGTTCCATAGCAATAAGAATTTGACATTAATTAGGCTTTCATTTAATCTTTTCATATTGATGGCTTGTTTCACATTACTTTCTTATTTTTGGGTTCTATTTATAGAGAGAAAAGGGGAAATTAAAAAGATCTTTGCAAGTGTGTAGATTTTTATCATAATTTCTGTATAATTAGTTGATCAACCTCCCCCACACAGCTGTGAATAAAAAAATCTGCCTTTGTTTTATTTATCAATATCCTGAAAGTTCTTACATGAGTAATAATGAAATCTGTTCTAAACAAAATATTTAGTATCTCCTTTAATACTAATTTCAGTGAACATGGCATCAAAGTAATATAACCTCCCCGATCTGTTTGCTGCCATTTGTAGTTTCCAGGTTTTTTTAGCACTCACATATTCATTCAAGATACGACAAGTAAAGGACAAAAAGTTTTGTATAGACACCTACCGGCATAGGATACAGTGGACTAAGCGAGATGATTTTGGTTTGGTTTACTAAACAAAGCATGATTAGCTTCACATTCCTGATAGCAGCAATCATGACTTAGTACATTCAGCATAACATTAAGTCAAAACTCAGGCAAATACACCTCTTTTCTCATTTTTTTGAAGGTTCTGCTTGTTTGTACTGTGCTTGCCTTTTTACACAATCTGTAGCGATTGGTTGAGCCTTGCAAGCACATACAGTACTTGTCTTTCGGTTGATCACATCAATCATCCTATTCACTAAAAACCTTCTACAGTACATTTAATTCTGAAGGTGTGTTTTCTATGGACTTGTTGATATATATAGAATCTGAAGGCAGAAGAAGAGGCAATGGGTGGAAACTAATCAAGGAGAGAAGCAACCTAGAACCAAGGAGAAATTTCCTGACAGAACAAATAATCAATGGAATGGCTTCCATCCAGAAATTGGAAATGTTTCAACACTTTTTAAAAGAAGAGATTGGACAACCATTTGTCTGAAATAGAATAGGGTTTCCTGCTTGAGCAGGGGGTTAGACTAGAAGACCTCAAAGGTCCCTTCCAAATCTATTATTCTGACTACGTCACTGCAGGCAGAATTCTTACCCACCCATTACTTTTTAAAATGTAATCATATTCAAAATTGATTTCTGTATTAACTCCATTATAACTTAAAAATTTGTCAGGAAATTGCATAGCCGGTGTCAAAATGGAATCACACTGACACAAACCAGTTTTATATAAATAAATATATTTACAGTAAATAAGGTAGACAAACAAAAACATCATCAGGCAAATCAACACAGCAGGAACATCATGAGGTAAATCGGCACACACAGGAAAAACAGAAAACAAGGAAATTCCCCCTTTATACTTGCAGCAACCAGTCACAGCTTAGGTTGCCTCATATAGTGGCTAGGTCTCTTCAACCTCTTAGCTGTAACTCTTTGTATTCATTGTCCAACTTTTCACTGCTCCAGCTATTATATTTTAAATATCTTAACAGAATTCTATCTATATATGGGGTTTAAGTAACGCATACATTCTTGCATACATAACCATTAGGCAGCTTATTTTGGGGTAAACCATTGTTATGCATACAAGAGAAAAGGAATATAGTATGAAATAGTAAACAAAAAACCTTTCTTTCTTTCTTTCTTTCTTTCTTTCTTTCTTTCTTTCTTTCTTTATTTATTTATTTATTTATTTATTATTGGGACTTGTATGCAGCCCCATCTCCAAGACTCAGCTGCTCACAACTAAGAAACAACAGCAATAAATAATTAAAAAGAGATTAAACCCAGTTACAAGCCCAAACAAATTTAAAATACATTAAAAATATAAAACCACCCCCCCAGGAAAGAAAAGGTCACAGCCTGGATTGGTCAAACAACCAGGTCTTCAAATCATGGCAGAAGGTGCGGAGGTCAGGGGCCAGGCGGAGCCCCAGGGGCAGCTGGTTCCAGAGGTCAGGGGCTGCGACAGAGTAGGCTCATCATCGGGGACCGCCAGCCGGCATTGGCCGACGGGACCCCAAGGAGTCCTTGCCTATGTGCTCGCACAGGGCGGTTGGCATTCGATGTCGGCAGGAGTTGCTCCCTTAAATATTGAGGACCCATGTCGTGAAGGACTTTGTTAAAACTAAAACCTTGAATCTCACCCGAGCAACCAGCAACCAATGCAGGCAGGAGGAGGGGGTAACATGGGAGAATCGGAAACTCCCATCACCACCCGCCGCCGCATTCTGCACCAGCTGCAGTCTCCGGATGGTATGCAAGGGCAGTCCTAAGTAGAGAGCGTTGCAGTAGTCGAGTCTAGAGGTAACAAGGGCATGAGTGACTGTGCAGGGCATCTCGGTCCAGGAATGGGCGTAGTTGGCGAACAAGATGGAGTTGGGCAAAGGCCCCTGGCGGGCTCCCACCTGCTCCTCCAACCGAGCCAACATCCAGGAGGACCCCAAATTCAGCCCTATCCACAGGGGCAACACCGCCTCCCCTATGGCCAAAGATGGATATTCCTGACTGGGCTGAGATGCCGTGCACACAGCCACTCAGTCTTGGCGGGTTGAGTCGAAGCATGTTCCCGCCATCCAGATCCGTACCGCATCCAAACACTGGGTCATCAGGAGAGGGCATCACTGATTTGGTTCGGGTGGAGATGTACAGCTGGGTGTCATCTGCGTGCTGGTGGTAACTCACCCGAAACCACGGATGATCTCACCCAGCGGCTTCATATAGATGTTAAATAGCAGGGGAGAGGACCGACCCCTGAGGGACCCCCACGAGCACCTCGGGTGACCTCTGCCCCCGCCAATACCGATTGCGATGGCCCGAGAGGTAGGAGGTGAACCACCGGAGCACGGTGCCCCCACTCCCAGCCCCTAGAGGCGTGCAAAGGATACCATGGTCGATGGTATCAAAAGCCGCTGAGAGGTCTAATAGGACCAGGACAGAGGAAAAACCTCTGTCCCGGCCCTCCAGAGATCATCCATCAGCGACCAATGCCGTCTCCGTGCTGAAACCAGGTCGGAAGCCCGTTGATCGGATCCAGGTAGTCCGCTTCATCCAGGAAAAGTGGAAACTGCTGAGCCACCACACTCTCAACAACCTTCGCCAAAAAGCGAAGGTTTGAGACTGGACGAAAGTTGTCTAACACAGTCGGGTCCAGGGCAGGCTTCTTCAGGAGGGGTCTCACCACCGTCTCCTTCAAGGCGGTGGGAAAAACATCCTCCCTTAATGAAGCGTTGACAACTGCCCGGAGCCAACCGCAGGTGGCCTCCCTGGCGGCATAGGCCAGCCAGGAAGACACGGGTCCAACAAACATGTGGTGGAACTCAGCCGCCGCATAATCCTGTCCACTTCATCCTCGGAAACAGGATCGAACTCATCCCAGATCACATTGGCCAGACATTAAAGAAATAGATAAAAGAAAATGAGATCTATTTCTTCTTTATTTGTATTCTGCCTTTTATTTTACAGATAACCCAATTAGCATACCTTCCTCCTATTTTTTCTACAATAATGACCTGGTGAGAAAAGGGACATGGTGGCTCAGTGCCTAAAACTCTGAGCTTGTTGATCAGAAAGGTCAGCAGTTTGGCGGTTTGAATCCCTAGCACTGCGCAACAGAGTGAGCTCCCATTACTCGTCCCAGCTTCTGCCAACTTAGCAGTTTGAAAGCATGTAAAAAAAATGCAAGTAGAAAAATAGGGACCACTTTGGTGGGAAGATAACAGTGTTCCGTGCGCATTCGGCATTTAGTCATGCCGGCCACATGACCATGGAGACGTCTTCGGACAGCGCCGGCTCTTTGGGTTTGTAATGGAGATGGGCACCACCTCCTAGAGTCAGGAACAACTAGCACGTATGTGCAAGGGGAACCTTTACCTTTAACCTGTTGAGATGGGTTAGGCTGAGAGAGTGGGACTGGCCCAAAGTTACCAATGGCTAAGGTGAGATGATCTCACAATCTTCTGCTTTCTAGCTTTAACCACTAGACCAAACTGAAATACTATCTAGCTAAATGCATTTTATAGTAACTCATTCCTTATGCCTTTCCATACTTTTCTGTCCTTGCTTCCAGTCTATTCTTACTGGCTTAACTTTTGTTATTTTGTTTTGAAAGCATTTTTTTCTTTTTTCCCCCTTGTTCTTAAAACCTTTTGTTCTTAAAGTTTCTTGCTTTTTGGGGGGAGGGGAGGGCTTTCATAAACTCAAGCTCCAACTTTCTTGACATTAAATCTAACCCTTCTTCTCAACCATTTCTCTGTTTCTTCATATATTTGTTGTGTATTTCAATCTCTATGCTACATGTCCATTGTTCAGATATACGCTCCATATGTATTTGCAATTTGTGGATCACCAATGATAGGTGAGAATTTTAGATGGAAAGAAAGATAACTTACAAGATGGAATGAACTCCAATTCCCATACTCCTTGGAAGATGCAGAGACCCTTAGACATTATGAACTAATTGATGACTTTTGTTAGAAATATGCAAAAACTCTTTTTGTTTACTTCTTAATGTGGCATATTCAAATGTTACAGGTAGTCTTTGACTTACAACAGTTCTGGAAAAAGCAACTTACATACTTTTTACACTTACAGCCTTTGCAACAGCCCCTGGGCATGTGACATTTGGCAACTGACTTGTATTTATGACGATTGCAGTGTCTGGGATCATGTGATCACCTTTTGCGACCCAACAAGCAAAATCAACGAGGAAGCAAGATTCATTTTACAACTCTTAATAATTGCAGTGATTCTGCAAGCAAGGTAACAACATAAATTTCGGTCTTAAAGTCAGGGACTACCTGTATACAAGAGAAGACTCAAGTTGGACCTAGTCTGCTACAGCTATTGTGCTGCTTTCATAGTTTGGTTTCACATTCTAATTCACTTCTGATTTCAGAATCAAATCTTAAGAATTGGGGTATCTTGTACCACAAAATTAGATAGTATATTATGGGTTGAAATAAATCTAGAAACCTGCTGGTTGACAGCAAACAATTGGAGTGTTTTATACATCTTTTCTGCCATTAGTGGTAGCCTGAATTTCTGTACCTAGAGCTGCTCAGCCACCGTAATACATTTTACCATCAGAGGCAATGCTGGTGGTAAAATGTATTAGGCTGAGCCAGCTCTAGGTGCAGACCCAGGTTGGCTGGTTTCAAAAAAGATTTGGACCATTTCATGGAAGTCTTGGGGCTTGATGGTTGTTAGACTTAACGGGACTGTCCATACTGGCCATCTGCTGGGAGACTTGTGGGCTTCGTTGTTCATTTGGTTGGCCACTTTGAAAACAGGCCACTAGACTACAGGTAGTCCTCGAGTTATGAATGTAATGGAACCCGCCAATTACATTGGTAACCTGAGGATTTGTAGGAGTGAATCATGTGAAATGAACATGAAAACTACCTGCTCTTGCCGAGGCATTTGCTAATCGAATGCACAGATTGTTAAGTGCGCATAAGAACAGCCACCTGCTTAAGATTGCCCATGGCCTCCCCTGACCCACTGATATGCCTCATGCTCCCCACAATTGCTTCCTCTTCCCATCCTGCTGTCCCGGGTCACTTACCTTGCAAAGATCTAGCAAGCTGTCTCCTCTCCAGCCTCTCCGCCATGCAAGATCATGGCTCCCAGAAGCTTCCAGAACATTTGCATGCCGATGGGAGGCTTTGGGGCAGTGAAATCGTGCTGCCTCAAAGGGCCCCATCTGCTTGCAAACGCTATGGCAAGCAAATAGCCTTTGCTGGCAAGAATGGAGCCCAGGGAAATTGCGTCCCTGGAGGGTCTGATTGTCTTTGCAAAAAGACTTTGCCGGTAAGAATGGAGTGTGGGAGGGGCTGGCGCATTCCTCCTGGGCTCCATTCTTGCAGGCAAAAACTTTTTGCAAAAATGACCAGAGCCTGCAGGGATGCAATCTCCCTACAGGCTTCGGCAAGGAAATGGCAAATGGAGGGAAGGCAAAGCCTTTTGCCACAGATCTCAATTCGTCCAGGCCTCAGTTCGCGGAGAACAATGGCCTAAAGTAGTTCGAGATCAGTAGCACGAGATCTCGCGCTACTGATCTCGCGTGATCTAGTAGTACTTTAGAGCTCTGTTTTCTGTGAATGCAAAGGCCCGAAGCAAGGAAGCAGGCAAATAAATCGGCGGCAGAGAGGAGACCAGCTCCTTAGATCTTCGTGAGGTAAGTGAGTCTCCACAGGCTCAGTGCCTATGGAGACCTGGCGGTGGGTGGTGGAGGGGAATAGGGCAAGTGGTGCAGTGCTTCTGCGGTCGTTCGTAAGGGTGAATGACTTCCATGGTGCTGCAACATTCACAACCTTGGAACTGTGTCATAAGTAATGGGAGGGGGCTATGTTGCAACTTTGAATAGTTGCTAAGTGAACTGTCATAACGCAAGGATTATCTGATTATATGAGGATTATATGAGTTGCGGTGGCCCAGTGGTTAGAGTGCAGAACTTCAGGCTATTTCTGCTGTCTGCCAGCTGCCTGCAATTTGACAGTTCAAATCTCACCAGGCTCAAGGTTGACTCAGCCTTCCATCCTTCCAAGGTGGATAAAATGAGGACCCAAGTTGGGGGCAATGTGCTGACTATAAACAGTTTAGAGAGGGATGTAAAAGCGGTGTATAAGTCTAAGTGCTATTGCTGTCTGTAAATGGTCCAGGGATCTGATCCAACAGGCACTGTTTATGTTCTTAATACATTGTATAACATTGTGGCGTGTGAGAATGCCCAACTTTTCTTCCCCATGGTTACTTTCAGCACATGCTCTTAAGGATCCAAAGAAAGCTTAGATGAGAGACTGCATGTATAATTCATGTCTTTGTCAATTTTGCTGTTTCTGTTTCTGGCACCCCTAGGACCCCAATTATCAACCAGCCAAGAAATTCCTTTGAACATCAAAAATGCTTTTAATTTAACAAGGGAAGGAACAGTTGTAAAAGCCACATGGAGAAACTACAGATGCAGCATGTGTGGATGTGGGCATCATCATGACTCAACTTCACAAGATTGTTTAAAAACAAACATCAAAACCTTCCCAGACGCACAAAATAAATCAACAGCTGCATCATCTGAAATTGGATGTGGGGGAGGTTTGCCTGAGATTTTTGCATGCACTATTTATTTGAAATCAGACTGTTTCTTGCTGCAAAGTGGAACAATTGGGAGGCCATCAGGAGGCTTTCATTGAGAGTTTATCAAGGTGTGAGATTGTGACAGAGAAATTAGCATTGCTACAGGCCATGTGGAAGAGAAGCCAGGCAAGTGGCAGAGGTTAAATTACAAGGTAAGCAAATTGTGTGTTGTCTTCCAGTTTCTGATTTTATTTAACACACATCTACTCAGGATTGAGAACCGCATGTGAAAGCAGAAGAAAATCTTAGCCACCCACTGGGGCCTCCCTTTAAAAAAAAAAAACCAATGCCATGCAAATTTTTTCTGTAGCGAGGCAATGGCTCTAAAATATCTCCACAACATTAAAAGATAGTAATAGTAATAACTTGCTAAGTCCAACATACTTCATAGGGATTGTTGTAGTTAAAGTAGGAGGCGAGAGAATTATGTATGTTCGTTGCTTTTGAGTTTTATTCAGATAAAGATGGTAGAATAAAAATACAATAATAATAATGTATATCACCGGAATTTGCAACAAGAGTCACACATCACACCCCAACAATATTGCAGGAGTCTTCAATCTTTCCCAGCTTGGTGGCTTGCAAATTTGAGGTTCAGTGTGGAATTCCACACTGGATTCACTAGGTTTGAAAGGCAGATAATCTTTCTTTAGACAAAGGAAGAGGTGCATAGATCCAGTGTTGCGTAGATCCAAAATGCACAGAATGTTGGGCAGTAAATAAAAAATAAGGCCAGGGCTGAGATTCTGTTGCTGGTTGGAAGCTAGATTTGGAATTAGGATTCAGATATTTGGATGAAGTTGTATGTCCATTGAAAGCAGATGTGTAGGCTTGGGATATTCCTTGGACTTGTCACTAGATTCACAGATGATGGGTGTGGGAAACTGCATTTGTGTAACTGCAACTAGTGTACCAGATGACCTAGTTAGATTGGGGACTAATTATTATCCACAGCTTGAATACAGTGCATCCTTTCTTAACTATTGCGACAACTTCTCTTGAAAAGCAGATTGAATTTAGAATTACTGAAAAATGTAATTTAATTATTTTATTGTTTTAATTGCCTCCTATTTGAATACTTGGGGCACGGTGGCTCAGGGGGGGAACGAAGTAGCTCAGTGGCTAAGACGCTGACCTTGTCGATCTGAAAGGTCGGCAGTTTGGTGGTTCGAATCCCTAGTGCTGCGTAACGGAGTGAACTCTTGTTACTTGTCCCAGCTTCTGTCAACCCAACAGTTCAAAAGCGCATAAAAATGCAAGTAGAAAAATAGGGACCACTTTGGTGGGAAGCTAACAGGGTTCCGTGCACCTCCGGCATTTAGTCATGCTGGCCACGTGACCACGAAGACGTCTTTGGACAGCTCTGGCTCTTCAGCTTTGAAACAGAGATGAGCACTGCCCCCTAGACCTGGAAACGACTAGGAGGGGAACCTTTACCTTATTTGAATTCAATATGTATATGGTCTTTATGTTTTTAATTGTATACTGCCCAGGGTTGCTCTGTGAGTGATGGATGGGTGTCTCTAAATTTGATAAATAAAATAACTACAGAGAGACCTCCCTTGTTGCCAGTTGTTTGCCAGGCATAATTCAAGGTGCTTATAATAATCAGGTTCAAACCTACATGGCACTTGGAGAAAAGATGGCCTGTGACTGTCTACAGGAGACCTAAACCTCACACATTAATCCACTTCTGACCTTAATAATGTTTTGTAAACAACTTGAAAGATGGCCTTGCAAACAACATGGTTACAATTTTTCTTGGAGGCATGACAAAGACAAACAGTTTGTGAAATAGAGACAAGAGAAAAAGCCGGGAATCCCCAGATTATTATTTACCATAGGATGAGCCCCCTGCTTTTATCTTTAAAACCAAAATTGTTGCCATCTTTTGTTGCTTATTTTGCAGCAATGACTTTGAAGTTCGGGTTACTTATTGTTCAGATTTATGTTCCAAAATGGTGATTAGGAAATACTGAAATAAGTCACATTGGAAGAATGAATATGAAAACATATTAAGAAATTTGATTCCTGTGGGTTAAAGGATGCTTGTCAGAATTGCCTGGGTTAAAATCGTCCTTTCCAAATCCTAATTTTTGTTTTGTTTTGTTTTTTATGAGAATTCATCCATTCTGGTCAGTATTTAAATGTTTACTTTGTCAAAGTCAAGTTTAAAGAGAGTTATAGCAGAATTTCACACAGACTGCAATGTGTATGGTCAATCCTATCAAGCGGGCACCTGGATCAATACATTATTTGCTTGCTTTCTACAAACTAATTACCCTCAGTTTAATTTTTACTCAGATTAGACAGACCAAAACAGCTGATCTGGTGAACCTTATTTAAAGGAAAAATTATCTATTTACCTGTAATTGATACTTACTGAATGCCTCTTCTAATCTACTCACAAGATAATCATTTTAAAAAGCATCGTGAAAGCATTGCCCAGCTTCAACACTTCATTGGCTTTAGAATGAACAATGCAATTTTCACATTTAATAACAGAAACTCTGTCATTAAGAGTTCTAACTTACATACCAATTTGAATGAAAGATAGAGTTAGAAATAGAACTCATTCTTAACCAGGACCGGTTTATTTATTTATTTGCATAGATTATCTTTTGAAAATTCTAATAATACAGCTCAATACATTAAGATGGAATTGGAAAAATGTGCAGAAGCATCAGAGTTGGGTAGCTCACAGACAGTAACCCAAACAATAAAAGCAATTTTAAAAACCCATAGAAACTGACCAAGAACCTTCCGGTTCATCCAAATACAACACATCCCAGAACTCCAGAGCTTCACTGGGATCCAGTCTCATATTATCACAAGCTTTTAATGCAAAATCAACAAGGACATTAAAATTAATTTCAAATCTTGATATTGCCAGATCAAGATGATGCCACATCCAAGGTTAAGTTATTTGAAGTGTAAGAGACCAATGGAAATGGGAATACTTTAAATCAGGGGTGGGGAATGATGGCCCTTTTATTCCTGTTGGCTCAGGAATTCTGGGAGCTCAAATCCACAAGTCATAAATAGGCCATCGTTCCCCATCTCTGCCTTAAATAAACCAAAAAGTGGTTCAGCATCATGAACCACACGGTATTTTCTTTGGACAGAACTTGTTCCTGCATCTAAGCAGAAATGGCAGTGGGAGCCGCCCCTAGATACAGGGATGTTGGGACCAGAAAAGCAAAACAAAACACTGGAACAAAAATACAAAGGAAATTGGATAGGAAGTTGACCATCAATCAGCTGGCTTGATGGAGCTTCTGCGTAAGAAGGCAGTCCACATCCAAAGAGCTATCTGGGTAAAAAGATGAGAAGTAGGCAGTTATGAGTGAGGTGTGTTTGATAGTTGCTTACAGAGATTTGTCTGGCCTTGGTGTCTGTACAAAAGGTGGAGCAGGTGACCTTTGGTGGGATCCCAAAGGAGGCCTGTCATTTCCTTCTAATAGCTTTGTGACATCTACCTAGCTAAACTGTCAGTTACTGTTTTCAGTTGCCAGAATTGTGAAGATGTCTTCCAGGATGTAGGTTGGCTTTAAAGGCTGCTGAATTTTGGGGAGCCCCCCCACTTTTTATAGCTTATCAGAGGGGTATTTCAAGGGTGAAAACTTAGAAAATATAAATTAAAATTTTCATAAGGTTTTGGAAAACATAACTAGGCTTAAAACTACTATGGGGAAATAATTTCTGACATTAGTAAATTGTTAAAATAAGATGTTACTGTATTTTTTGGACTATGAGATGCACTCCATCCCCACGTGGGTGGAAATGTCTGTGTGTCTTATAGAGCAAATATTGTGGTGGAGGATAGGGGGGTTTGGTGTGGCACCGATCAGCTGTTCTAGGCAGCGAGGAGCACTGCCACCTATCACTGCTGCTGCTGCCCGTTCGCCAGCAATTGGCAAACAGGCCGTGGCGGCGATGAACGGGCCATGGCAATCCCCACAGCCTAGAATAGCTGATTGGCGGTATTCCGGAAGGCAAATCCAATTGCCAATTGGTAGCAAAAGCTCCAGCATTTCCAGTGGCGGCAGCAGCTCAGTTCAGTTGAACGGTGGTGGGCGCAACAGAGCGGAGCTCTGACGAGCCATATGCTGCAGCTGCGATAACGTGTTGAAGCTGACCAGCCTGTTTGCTGTTTGCTGCAAGGACGATGAATAACCAGACGGATGCTGGGAGGCAGAGGCAAATTTTGTTTTCTTGTTTACTCGTCTAAAGCTAAGGTGCGTCTTATAGTGTGAAAAAATATGGTAATTTCTTAATGTTGAAAATTCCATGTTGTGGTAAAGGAAAAAGGAAGGTCTCTTCATTCAAGCAGAACAATGGTGTGAGCTGACCCAACACACATGGATGTAGGGATACCTACAGACAGTGGGCTTCTGAAAGTCAGATTAATAGCTGGAGCTGGATGACATCAGTGAGTCTTGCTCAAGCCTAATGGAGCTTCCACATTAAGAGGCAGTCTACATCCAAAGAGCTAGTCCTCCTGGGCAACAAGATGAAAAACAGACTGTTTTTCTGACTTTTAGGAGGTTATTCTCCCAAAGGCATTGGCCCAGCACTGCTGGCTTACAGAAATAGGAGGGGAGTGATCATTGTTAGTATTTCAAAATGCTTAAAAGCCAGGAGACCTTGAGTCTCCTTGGAAACTCCTGGGCCTTTGTGTCTTCATCCAGCTATCTCTGGCATTAACTTTCAGTTACTCGACTTACAACCATTCATTTAGTGGCTGTTCAAAGTTACAACAGCGCTGAAAAAAGTGAGTTATGACTGTTTTTCACACTTGCCACTGTTGCAGCATCCAGCATGGTCATGTGATCAAATTTTGGATGCTTGGCCACTGGCATATATTTATGATGATTGAAGTCACCCGGGGGGCCATGGGATCCCCTTTTGCGGACCGTCTGACAAGCAAAGTCAGTGGGGGAGCCAGAATCACTTAACAGCTCTTACTATTAACTTAACAGCAGCAGTGATTTGCTTAACAACTGGGGCAAGAAAGGTTCTAAAATGGGGCAAAACTCACTTAACGACTGCCTTGCTTAGTGGCAGAAATTGTGGTTGTAAATTGAGGACTACTTGTACTTACTGTCCTCAGTGAGTAAAAAAAATTCCACTTCAAAATACGGGTTTCTCAAGGGCCACTGGATTCTGGGGAGCTTTCCCCATTTTGTAGCCAACTTCTGAGAGGATTGGGATATTCTAGGGGTGAAAACACGCAGCTATTCTCCTCTTACAAAAGGGAAATAGGGAGCAAATGTGCTCCAGAGCAGTTCCATCTTTCATTCCTTATTGGTGTTAAAAGACAGATTTGATTATTTTTCCAATTGATCAGGATCACAAGTAGCCTTAACCTTTGAATTAGGGAAAGCTTTTTAAATTTGATAAACTACCATATTTTTTTAAAAATTTTTTATTCATATTTATATCCCGCCCTTCTCTGGAGACTCAGGGGCTTACAGTTTTGGGATACAACCCAATGCGCTCAGCAATAGCCTTCCTTCCATTGTATATGCCTGCTTATTACTAAGCGGCATTTTTACAAAGTCAGCTTATTGCCCCCAACAATCTTGGGTCCTCAATTTACCTACCCCGAGAGGGTGGAAGGCTGAGTCAACCTTGAGCCTGGTGGGATTCGAGCCTGCAATAATTACAGGCAGCTGGAGCTAAGTGCTAGGCTATTAACAGCCTGCACCACCAAGGCCCCAAAGACCAGCAAAGACCATGGCTATGGAATGCATCTAACCATGCAAAACCAAACTGAAGCTTAACGCTACAGGTAGTGCTTGGCTTATGACCACAACTGAGTCCAAAATTTCTGTTAAGTGAGTTTTGCCTCATTTCATGACCTTTTTGCCACAGTTGTTAAGTGAATCACTGCAGTTGTTAAGTGAATCATGGAATAATCTGGCTTCTCCTATTGACTTTGCTTGCTGTTAGCCATCTGGGAAGGTTATAAATGGTGATTACATGACTCCAGGACAGTGCAGCTCTCATAAAGTACCCGCCAGCTGCCAAGCGCCTGAATTTTGATCACATGACCATGTTGCGCCGCTGCAACAATCATAAGTGCGAAAATCAGTTATGAGTCACTTTTTTTAGTGCCATTGTAATTTTGAATGGTCACTAAATGGTTGTAAGTTAGGGCTACCAGCAATCCGTTCAACCCAGAATTTTTCCACTTTGGGTGATCTCTACCACATGGATATTATTACAAGATCTAAATCTGCTTAATTGGAACAAAAGGATTCTGAACAATAGACTTAGTCCATTCTTTCTTCTCTGTTCTAGGGGATTTAAAAAATGTTTTGGGAGAGGGAAAAAAAGCCTGCAACAAGCAGCAATCCAGGAGCTGCTGTTCCAAATTCTATGGCAGGAACAATATGTACGGTAAACTGAAGGACACCCCCAAGACTCCTAGAAGAACAAAAGTAAAATTTGTGATCAATATGGAAATCCAAAAAGCAGAATGGCATGGTGAGTAGACAACTTCTTGTGTGGGATAGGGGATTGAGAAGGAAAAGGAAGGAGCTCCTTCAGGAGTAGACTCCTTCATGTAGGACAGGGGTATCAAACTCAAGGCCCGTGGGCCAGATCCAGCCATGGGATGCTTAGATCTGGCCTGCAGGGCTGGTCTGGAAATATGAAAAGACCGGCCCACCGGTGCCTCTGCCGGCCAAAACGCCTCCAACCATGGCCCATTTTTGGCTTGCAGAGTGTTGCAGGAAGCTGTGGAGGCTAAAAACAGGCCGTCCAGGGCCTCCATACAGACTGTTTTCGGTGGGCAGAGTGCTGCAG
Organism: Naja naja; assembly: GCA_009733165.1. Lineage (NCBI taxonomy): Eukaryota > Metazoa > Chordata > Lepidosauria > Squamata > Elapidae > Naja > Naja naja. Next base: position 10,486,115 of record CM019155.1, on the reverse strand, counting down.
GAGGTTTGGATTGGACTGGATTACAATAGTATTAACATAGGATGTTGCTTGTTTTCTATTCAGATCAGGCACTTACTTGAGACCACATGTCTGAATAGAAAAACAAGCAACATCCTATGTTAATACTACAGGTTAATGCCAGATTTTACATACTGTAGGTTCATTTAATCTACAATCAACAATCTATAATTGACAGCCATTTCTATTTACTATCCTGGAAATTTTACCTCTGCTGTTAGATCTTGTATTATGTTGTTTATGCTATTGTATTTTTATTGTTAGTTGAATAATAAAAATACAATAGTATAAATAGATTTTCTGCCTCGAAAAGCAATTTACTATTAAACAATGGGGTATAAATCTAGAAATAAAAAGTTTAGTAGAATATGAAAAATAAGTAATAAATGTTTTCCAGTAACTTCTGGTAGAAGGGATAGGAAAATGGTTATAGTAAAAAATATTGGAAAGAAAGAAGAAAAGGGGGGGGAATGCCTGTATGAAACTCCCACCATGGCCATGCCCAACTCGCCCACCCCCCCGGCCCTCCGAGGTCAAACACATCCCTGATGCGCTCCTCAATGAAATTGAGTTTGACACCCCTGATGTAGGATATATAGGAGCCATTTCTACATTTCAGCTATGTCCAGGGTTACTCATAGCAACTGGGCAGAGGCCAAGGTGTTTCTGACCCACCAAGTTCCCCCTCCTGCCAAAGTTCCTGAGTCCACACCGACTTTACATGAGTGTTTTTGCTTTCATGGGACTGTTCTTGGAACCCGCAACCCTGTTCAGTGGCACTTGTCTAAATTTTGGCAACTGGGGAGGGAGATTACAGAGAGTAGGGGGTGCCTTAGCCCTCTGTGAGGCTTCTCTCATGGCCGGGAGCTCTGTGAATCAAAAAAGCTTTTTAATGGATGGAATTGAGTCTCAAAGGGAAGGGCGTTGTAAAGACAGGCCTGATTTTGATGAGTTTTCTTCATCTGGAGAAGATTTTAAAAAAACCCACAGAGGATCACGGCTCTTGTCCTTTGCTAAATTTCCCCACAGCTCAGAGAAAAAGAAGCTCCTCTTATGAAAACAGTCCCATCAAGCGCATAAGGCCCAACATGAGACTGCCTGTGTCAGAAGAGACCTGTCAGCCAAAATTTTGACAAAGAGGTTTATGAGAGAAATAGCAAGACAGCTGAAGAAGTAAGTACCTCTTGGTTCTGGTGGTTGTGGTGGCTGGCTTTGGATCCTGTGTTTGGATCCATCCCAGTCTCTTTTGCCCAATCTTAGTGTGGTACAAAAGATTCCTTAGGATGGAGGGAGTTTCAGAAAGCTTGTAAGTTACCTCTGAAGGGAACACCATTAGGGACAAGACCATTCGGGGCAAGATACCCCATAGATTCCCTGACTTACAGTGTGACTCTTTCCTATTGTAGCAAGAGCACATCATTCAGGTCTCATTTGTGGGGTCCTTGATGTTCTCTGAGCTTGGTGGTTTTCTTGCAGATGTTTCATTACCCAACTAGGTAATGTCATCAGTGCTGTAAAGAAGTGGGTGCTCTTTGTTTATAGACAGGTGGCTGGCTTTATCAGTGATGGTGGAGTGCTCTTAGCGGTTCCTTCTTGATTAGGCTGTGATTTATTGTTAGCTTGTGTGTGTATACCTTGGTGGACACAGGGCAAGGCGCTTGTATAGAAAAATAAGAGCAAAACCACTCCCTTTCAACACTGATGATGTTATCTAGGTGGGTAATGAAACATCTGCAAGAAAACCACCAAACTCAGAGAGCATCAAGAACCCCATAATTGAGGCCCTGAATGATGTGTGCTTGCTGTAATGGGAAAGAGTCGCACTGAGCTCAAATTCACACTCAACCCTGAGTTACCAATATTCTCTTATATCAAGAACTCTTTTATTGCTGCTCTGGTTTCAGCTGAAGCCAAATAGGGAATTAGAAATCCTGGTGCCCCAGAACAAGAGGTTGTATTAGTCTTGCTGTCCTGGTAAATAAGTGGGTGGCAAGTGAAGGAGAATGAAGAGAAAGTAGCAGTAAAAAGAGAACAGAAAAACTACCCCTGGATTTTCATAACTGTTAGCAAGTCAACTAACCCGTGGCAGGTCAGAGAAACATAACGTATATTTGAAAAACTGGCCCAGATGAAGGGCCTTAATTCGTGGATTATTTTCCTTTGGACAGAGTGATAAGCTGCAGCAGAATGTTAAGTCAAAAGAAGCTGGGACAAAGAGGAAGGAGTGGGATAGAGCAGCGTGGTTGTCTCTGAATTCTTTTCTTCACTCGCTTCCTACCAGGCTCTGTTGGAGGACAACCAGTTAAACAGCATCACTGCAGGATAGTGAGTATGGAAAATCTGTTTGCAATACCCAAAAGAGTAAGGAGGAAGAGAATAAAAGTCAAAAGAATACATGACTTCATTTATTAGAACAGTTATACCTCCTCCTAGGTCAGAAGGTGTTTAAGACAGTCACTCATGCCCTGATCAGCTTGCTATTTGACTTCTACAGCAAACTCCACATAGGACTGCTCTTGAATACCATCTGGAAGCTTCGGTTGGACCATGGCCAATTCAGCAGTTGACTTTGGATTCTCTGCTTCTCTCCCTTCTGGTTTCCTGTCAGGATCTCTTGGAAAAGACAATACTTTAAGCAGTTTCACTGCAGACTAGCTGCATTGCTCACAATATATGACATCAGTTCAGCCTTTTGTTTCTTTCATAGTTGGTAAGGAAAATTGGTCCACACTACCCAGTGAGTAAGAAGAGGGAGGCCTTCCAGAAAGTCATTTACATTCTGGTCACCTTTTAGCTTGACTATCACAACCACGTTACATAGGGCTGGCCTTGAATACCACCAGGAAGCTTCAATTGGATCATGGCTATTTTGGACTTTTTCAGCTAAGATCACCAAATTGAAGATGTTTTCCTTGTGAAGTGGAGAGAAGAGGAAAGTAGCTTGACCTTCTCCATGTCTTCTAGTGATTGACCCAGGTTCTCCTATTCTCTTGGGAAAAATGAAACCAAGGTTGTTGACTAAAAGTTCACTGACGTCTCTTCTTTTAGCTCAAAGTTTGCTTCAGCAAGGTTCCAGCAACCGTGGATTTACTCATGGAAAGCATGCTCCTTGACATATGTTTTCCTGTGGATGGCCTCCGTGGAGATAAAAGATGGGGATGTTTCAAAGCCATTACATTCACCAACATTTCCAGCATTTCCTTTGGTGGTGTTGGTATGTCTGGACCAATATTCCAGAAAAGGTTTTCCTTTCAGGTGGAGAAGTTGCTGGAAAAGGCCCTTGGCCTTATATCAAGAGGCCTTCTTTGTCCATCTCTTACCTCAGAGCATTTTTATTTTGAAGGTAAGGGTACAAACATCTCAGAAAGAACTTGAAGAAATACTTGGCTATTGTGAACATTAATAGAATCAAGTGTTAAAGTTGTTGTTAAATGACCCACTGTGAACAATAATGGGGGGGGGTGTTCTTGAGGTGAAGCATCAAGTACCATAAGAATATTGGCATGTCATAAGAGCTGTTTTTCTTCATGCAAAGATATCTTCATTAAGAGGTCTGTTCAGCTGTAATGTTCCAAGGCCAGATGTGGGTTAGGGATAGAGATCAACAGCAACCTATTTCTTTTTTTCCCCAAGTTTTTTTTAAATTTCAATCTACACATACACAACAATACATTAACAGTGTGGCATCAATATATCATACATTTTAGTATAGGCAAACTTAATAATACCAATCATATCTCTTAATACACATACATATTCACATTAAATCAAAATCCTTCATTGCTTATTTTAACATTTCAATACTCTCCTAGTGCCAACCACCATATCAGTTAAACATACCTTTTCATTATTCAATTTCCTCTTCAATTTTTTTTAAAAATAAAAAATTCTCATTTGGCAAGCAGTATGGTTCCAGGTTTCACATCTCAGTACAAACATGACCATAGTTACCTATTCATTTTGTTTGTTCAATTTCAATCACATTAACCTTATTAGTATTAAATATTAAACTTATCCCATTCCAATTTAACTTATTTCATTTTTCTTAGGATATTTTACAATGTTACCTAAAATTCTCATTTCATTTCTATGTTCATTTCTCATATTATCTTTTTCTGTCATATTTGCAATTTTATCAATCCTTATTTTATTAATTCAAAATTGTCCCCTCTGGTTAATAATTCGAGCTAGCCACCTTCTATCTACTTTAATACCATCTCCCTATTTACTATATAACACAGATACCATGTTTCCCCGAAAATAAGACACTGTCTTATATTTTTTTGGCTCCCAAAAACACACTAGGTCTTATTTTCGGGGTAGGTCTTATATATATATTTTTTTAATGAAAAAAAAAAACACTTACCATATTCATGTAGAACAATGTACATTTATTCATGTACGAAACCACGAACAAATCGCATACCGTGTTTCCCCTAACATAAGACACTGTCTTATATATTTTTTGGCTCCCAAAAACACACCAGGTCTTATTTTCGGGGTAGGTCTTATTTTCGGGGAAACACGGTATATATATTGTGTTAATCTTTCCATCATGGTTCTCATTTCAATAGCAACCTATTTCTGTTGATCTTTTATAAACTCAGCTAGCTCTTATAGTTTAGCTAGCTTGGCCAAGGAAAAGCTAGCTAAACTATAAGAGATCAAAGGAAATAGGAGAACCTAAACTTGTGGGACACCATATTAAACATTAAAAAAAATCCATTCTCTAAGGCAGAGGTTCTCAACTCTGGGTCATAATTCCTAGGGAGAAATGAACAAATTTAAGAGGGTGTGCAAATTTGGTAGCCTTTTGCCCATAAAAAACTCAGTTGATGTGAGAATTAGCTTCATTTCTTTCTGAATGGTGATCTCATGAATTCATTTCTCATTTTAAAGACTTGACAGGATCATATGGCTTTTTTTGTGTGGGGGCAGAGTATATCATTTAAAAGGTACTTTTTTCCTTACTGGATTTAGGGTTAAGCACCTTGGTGTTGAAAAAAAACAGTTTGGCTGAAGAGGAAGAGGTAGAAAGTGGTTGCAGATCTTAAGTCATGGCAACATGAATTTCCCAAGCCAAGATAAACCATAGACTTGGTACTGCAGTTCTTAGGCAACCCCAGCCCAAAGTTTACACAAAGATTAGGAACTAATTAGATATTTGAAACCTAGTCGAAAGTGAGTGCCAGCTGTTAAAATCATAGTGACAATTACAGTATGTGTGGTACATGAACGGGGAAAGTACATGCAAGAGACCAAACACTAAAATCAAAGGCACATGGGGAGTGCCTTCTCTGCTGCTGCTCCTGCCCTCTGGAACATCTCCCCCCTCCACACCTGATGTGAGGTTGGCCCCAACCCTCCTATGTTTTTGTAAGGGCCAAAACACTTGATTGTGCCAGTCAACTTGGGGCCCCAGTGAGGGAACAGTGCAATGAAGGTGGCTGATTGAGTAATAATGGACCCCCCACACCTCCATCTCTGCCCTCTCTGTGTGTCTTTTATTTTAACGTTTGATTTTACCTTATTATGTTTTAGCATAGATATGACTGTAAGCCACACAGAGTTATTACCCTATGGTACGATGATCGGCCAATAAGTTTTATAAATGTAGAAATTTTGTTCATAAGCCCTATTTTCCCCTCAGAGGTTGTGCTAACGAAGTTCAAGAATCCTACTTCCCACTGATTTTAAATGGGGAAAATGTTTAGATTAATCAGGTTGGCTAAGTATAAATGCATTCTGATACATGCAAACCTACCCTTTGCAAAAGAATCTGGCTCTATCCATTTGTATAAGAACACGATACATTCTTAGCCATACCTGATTTAGCCCTCACCGGCTAAAGGACGCAAACCAAAAAGAAGTACAGCCATTCTGGACAAACCAGACCAAATTAAAATCTGATTTGTTAAAGTGTTTTGTGAGAACAGCAACAGAAGGCAGCTGTTTTTACTTATTTGCTTGCAAAATGTGGAGGATGTGTGCGTGCAGATCTTGGCATTGTTTTAAGGGGCACAGCTTAGGAGCAAAAGTGGTGAGGAACACGCCTGCGTCTTTCCTGGAACCATTCTGAAATTTAAATAAAAAAGAAGCAAAAATAGGCCGGCACCAGTTGTAAAGCATGGTACATTTTGGGTGCTGAGAAATAGTTTTCTGGGCCATATGTTGTTTGATATTTTTTTTGTCATTTAAAAAAAATCTATATTTGCACAGTGGGTGCCCCATGCTTGGATTGAAAACAAATTTAATAAATTGCAGCATTTGAATGCTTGAGTGCTTGAGAAACTGGTTGAACTAGTAGGATTTCATAGCTAGGGCTATTTGTAGAGCGTAAAACTCGTGACTGTCAAAAGGCTTTCAAAAATGTTTGTGTCCACTTGCAGTAGTGAATTAGCTAATCTGTAGACACTGAACTTAATAGGTTTGGGAAGGAGGCTCTTCAAATGGGAAAGTACACTAGATAACTTCAAAATATGTCAAGTCAGCCCTGTTGTTGAGATAGGAACATTTTATTTACTTTTCAGTGGAACCCTTGTCAGCTGCCCAAATATCATACTTGACAATATTAATGGACAGGTGTAATATATGTGAAAAGATATGAGTATCTTTTTCCTCAGCTGGGTCAAAACAGTGTAGCTAAAGAAACTCCCTCTCACATTTTTGTAAGTTGCAAATAGAAACTGTTCGTTATTGAATGGTTATGCGCATAGTTGGTGTCAACTTTTAGCTATGTATAGATTTTGTATTTATTTTTGTTTTGCATTTATTATTATTATAAATAATTCAAGGTGGTGAGCGAACCTAATACCCCTTCCTCCTCCTCCTATTTTCCCCACAACAACAACCCTGTGAGGTGTGTTGGGCTGAGAAAGAGTATCTGGTCCAAAGTCACCCAACCATTTTTTATGCCTATGGCAGGACTAGAATTCACTTGTCTCCTGGTGATTTGCCCAAAGTCATCCAGCCAGCTGTTATACTTAAGGCAGGACTAAAGTTTGTTCTCCTGTTTTCTTTCTTCCTTCTCTCTCTCTCTCTCTCCATCTCTCCCTCCCTCCTCCCCATCCTTCTCTTGAGTCTTCTTTTGTTTTCTTCCTTCCGACCATTTTTAGAATTGAGGGTTTCTCCAGGGAGTTTTGCTTAGTATGCACAAGATCCATAATTTGAGCCTGCATTCACTAAGAAGTCTGGGTTGATTTGTTTGATGATCCACTCAGTTTGTTTTCCTGGTATTGGTATTCTCAGCAGTTTTCTCCAATAACTCTGTGTCTTATAAAGTTGGTGAAGTGTGACAGGGAATAGATGTGTATATGTTTTAAGGAAAAGGACAAACTTTAGGAAAATGGCAGCTGAACTGTTCTTCTTCAAGGAAGAGGCTGTATAAAGAGGACAGGGTACAGAAAAGTGCTATGCCCTTTGAATGATTTTGGAAGAGACCCAAAGAGCCTTGGTGGTGCAGGCTGTTAAATGCCTAACACAGATTCACTTAGTTCCAGCTGCCGGCAATTACTGCAGGCTCGAATCCCACCGGGCTCAAGGTTGACTCAGCCTTCCATCCTCTCGGGGTAGGTAAATTGAGGACCCAAGATTGTTGGGGGCAATAAGCTGACTTTGTAAAAATGCTGCTTAGTAATAAGCAGGCATATACAATGGAATGAAGACTATTGCTGAGCGCATTGGGTTGTATCCCAAAAACTGTAAGCCGCCCTGAGTCTTCGGAGAAGGGCGGCATATAAATGTAATTAAAAAAAAAGAGTTCAGAAGATGTGAAATTTCACATGCGGTACTTGCAAAGAAAGGGAGTTAGCTGCACTAAACACAACTGATGTTAAAATGAGATAGGTTCAAACTGTTGAACTAATCAGAGAAGATATTTGAGTCCATAACAGAAGCTTAAAAAGAATCTAATACAATCTGGAACGATGGCCTATAATTTTGTACGCAAATCCAATGATCCAGAAATGCTTGATTCTGGAAATCTGCTGAGCTACATAATCTGTACAGCAGCTGATAAATCAGTCTTTAGCAAATTGCTTTATTTTTGTTGATCCTGCTTACTAGGAAAGATGAGACCTTTTCTTGAGATCAGCCATGGTTTTATTTTACTACAGGTAGTCCTCAACTTACCACAGGTAGACGTTACAACAGATCTCCCACTCCAAGCTATTTATGACCTGGATTTGAAGCTCTGCTGGCTGCACCCCCCCCACACACACCCAGCAGTTACGTTACTGCATTTTGGGTACTTGGTAACCAGTCCACATGGTCATTTGCAGCATCCTGTGGTGGTCATGTGACCTTTATTTATAATGTTTTTTGCTGGAAATCTTTGTTTAATCTGTTTTCTACCCCCCACCCAAAGTCCCATAGTGAATAATGGGTTTCCTTAATGACCATAGGGTTTGCTTACAACTACTGTGTCAGCTTAGTGAATGCTGTAAAAAAGTCATAAAATGGTTCATGGTCATGTGATTACCCACTCAACAGCCATCATGACTGGGCACAATTATAGTCTTAAATCAAGGACTGCCTATATTTAGAATAACAGAGTTGGAAGAGACCTTGGAGGCATGAAACCCTACACCACTTCAGACAAATGGTTATCCAACATCTTTTTAAAAACTTCCAGTGCTGGAGCATTTACAACTTCTGGAGGCAAGTTATTCCACTGATTAATTGTTTCAACTGTCAGGAAATTTCTCCTTAGTTCTAGGTTGCTTCTCTCCTTGATTAGTTTCCAACCCTTGCTTCTTGTCCTGCCCTTAGGTGCTTTGGAGAATAGCTTGACTCCCTCTTCTTTGTGGCAGCCCCTGAGTTATTGGAAGACTGCTATCATGTGATTCCTAGACCTTCCTTTCATCAGACACTAGACATCCCCAGTTCCAGCAACGGTTCATCATATGTTTTAGCCTCCAATCCCCTAAAAACTCACAGCATCTATTGTAGGGTACAAAGTGACTTAAATTCTTTACCGTACCAATTCTTACCATGTTTGTGAGGAAGGCATGCATTGTTTATTACACTGATTAAAAAAATGTGGACCAAAAGACTTACAACCCAGGCCAGCCAGCATATTCAGAGCAACAAAGCAATCTTTTGAACTAAGCCTTTACTGTGGGCTAAACAACTTTTCACTTTTATTTTTTTTTTCTATTTTTAGCAAACGAGATTCATCATAGAATTTGGGCGGCCTTATAAATAGAGTTAAAAAAAGGAATAAAGAAATGAAAGCTGACAAAGTTCCTTTCTCAGCAGGAAAACATTCACAAGGGTAGCAAAATGGCCTTTTTGGCCTTGTTTTTGCTCCTAATCTATAAGTAAGTACAGTATGTGCAGATGGTTATCACATGAGGAGTATTTTCAGTAGGTAGCCGTCTTGAGATTAGTATTCTGCTGCTGTACCCACCTTGGACAGGTTGTTCCTCCTGCTTCTCCTATGTAAACACACTGTAATTAGTCATAATCTTGCAGGCTGTCACCTGCAATTTGTGTCAGCCCTGATGAGACCCAGTCCTCCCGCCCCTCTCCCCCCCCCACAAATGCTGGCTTCTCTTGCTCTTTCCATCACACTAAATGCTGAATACACATTTTGTTCCCTTATTTTGATGTTCTCTCAAATATTTGGCTGGTCCTCAATTTGTTTCCTGCTGTCTGGTTTGAGCAAGTAATCCCTGTTGATTGACACCAAAGTCAGGTTCCGTGTGTGTTTGTGATAGACCTCAGGACGTGCATATTCGTTTATTTTGACTTGAGTCCTTTTTCAGATGGAAGAAGAGGTAGAAGTGGGATTTCTCCTTCCACATATACGTATCTGCCACTTGACCACCCATGGATACTGAACACTGAGGGGTCCTTGGTGCTTTCTGAGCTTATTTGTTTTCCTGCAGACTTCATTACCCTAACTAGGTAACATCATCAGTGCTAATAAGGAGTGCTATTTGCTGTGAGTTTATATTCTGGTGGCTTGTTGGTGAGGGTGGTTTTATAGATTCTTTGCTTGGGCTGTTTACTGATGGCTCTTTGGCGGTTTCTTGATTAGGCTGTTTCTTACTTGGTTGTTGGTCTGAAGTTGACCTTGGAGTTAATCTGTGCTGATTACTGCTGGAGAGAGTCTTTTTTGGGCTGGTTGATTTTCTCTTTTGCATAGCCTATAGATGTTGTTAATGTCTATATATCTATTGATGGCTGATTTGTCAGAGTGCCAACCTTCTAGAAATTCCCTGGCATTTTTGGATTTGGCCTGGTCTAGAATTGTCACATTTTCCCAGTTGAAACTGCCAAAGAGCCATCAGTAAACAGCCCAACCAAACTAAGACATTTCCCATCTACACAGACCAGGAAGACACCAGAATATAACCTGATAGCAAACAGCACCCCTTACTAGCATTGATAATTTTACCTACAGTAGTTAGAGTAAATAGAAGCCTGGAGGAACGTTGTCCATGGGGTTGCGATGGGTCGGACACGACTTCGTAACTAACAACAACAAGTTAGAGTAATGAAATGTTTGAAAAAGAACAACCAAGCTCATAGAGCACTGGGGACCCCTCATTTCAACCCTGAGCTACAAATATTCTCCTATATTGATACTGAACACTATTTTCTTGCTCAGTGTTGTAAGGATTTCCCAGCCTGGTGCTTTAATGAAGGATGTATTGGCGTTTCAAGACACACGTTCCAGAATCTCATGCTGGGTGGATTGAGAATGATGGAAATTTTCCCAGAATTCTGGAGGGCTTTGAGTTGAGAGGATCATCCCAAAACATTGCTGAGATCTTCTGGTGGTCATTTATTTATTTGATTTTTATCTTGCTTTTATTACTTTATAAGTGAAGGCAGTGAATATACATAATATTTCTTCCTCCAAAAACCAGCCTGTGAGGTTTGTTGTGCCTCTTCTGCTTCTTTTGTTCTTTTGCTCATGAAACAAAGGTTATATGTGCAGGTGGGATGTCAACTTCTGTCTGCAGTGCAGTATCCAGGAATGTCTATTGTGCTTTTGGTTAAGAACCTAGGTTTGGCAATGAAGGGGACTCAGGAGTGTTTTTGTAGATTATATATCCATTAAGGAGTCAAAACAGTGGTGCAGAAAAGAATGGGATAAAAAAATAAGACAAATATCCTTTCTCAGATAATAATGGACTGTCCTCTCTCCAATTCAATTTAATACATAATAATAATAATTGATAAGGCGTGTGAAGGCTGAACTACATGATGAACAGTTAAGGGAAATAGTTAAGTCTAGCTTATTGAAGAAAAGGATTAAGGTGACATGAAAGCTGTCTTCTAGTATTTGAAGGACTGTAACAGAGAAGAAAGGATTGCCTTATTTTTTAAGGCACCATAGGGTAGGAGAAGAAGCAATGGGTGGAAACTCATTAAAGAGAGATCCAATGGAACTAAGGAGGATTTTTCTCACAGAACAGTTAATCAGAATGCCTGCAGTGACATAGTCAGAATAACAGAATTGGAAGGGACCTTTTTTTAAAAAAAATTACATTTATATGCCGCCCTTCTCCGAAGACTCAGGGCGCGGCTTACAGTTTTTGGGATACAACCCAATGCGCTCAGCAATAGTCTTCATTCCATTGTATATGCCTGCTTATTACTAAGCAGCATTTTTACAAAGTCAGCTTATTGCCCCCAACAATCTTGGGTCCTCAATTTACCTACCCCAAGAGGATGGAAGGCTGAGTCAACCTTGAGCCTGGTGGGATTCGAGCCTGCAGTAATTGTAGGCAGCTGGATCTTAAGAGCAGGCATCTAACAGCCTGAGCCACCAAGGTATCTAGATACCTTGAAGGTATCTAGTCCAGCCCTCAGCTCAAGTAGGAAACCTATACTATTTCAGATATGTGACTGTCTAGTCTTTTCTTAAAAACCTCCAGTGATGAAGCATCCATGATTTCTGAAGGCAAATGTTCCACTGGTTAATTGTCCTCACTGTCAGGAAATTTCTCCTTAATTCCAGGTTGCTTCTCTCCTTGTTCAGTTTCCATCCATTGCTTTTTGTCTTGCCCTCAGGTGCTTCAGATAATAAATTTACCCCCTCCTGTTTATGGCAGCCTCTCAAATACTGCATCCTGCAACCTTTCTTCATATGTTTTAGTCTCCAGGTCTTTAATCATCTTAGTTGCTCTTCTTTGCACTTTTTCCAAAGACTCAATATCTTTTTTTGTAATTTGGTGACCAAAACTGGATGCAGTATTCCAGGCGTGGCCTTACTAAGGTTTTATAAAGCGGTACTAATACTTCACGTGATTTTGATTCTATGCCTCTTGTTCTGCTCTACGCCCTGGATGGGTATAAAGCAGACGGAGCAACTCCGCAAAGCATCCATACAAAGTCTTTTTTATTGGTTCGTCAGGCCATCCTGTCAACTCACAGTTATGACGAGGTTCTTCTTAATGTTCAATCCTTTGCATTTCTGAATCGTGATGTAGAAAGACATTAAACTCTCATACCTATATTTCATTCCATAATTACAGAGGTAGCGAGTATAGCTGCTACACGAGGCTGTGTGTTCAGGCAAGAAGAGGAGAAACCTCCCTCAACCCACCAAGGGTCAATTCAGTGACCAATCAGAGATACAGATGTGACCACATGACATGGACTACATTTCCCAGGATACCTTAACTACATTTACCATGATGCATTCCCTTAAGGGGGCAGCTCTCAATTCCTAACTACCTATCCCAAATCCCATTAACTTTAAACTGGCTGGACAGCATACCTCTGTTTATACGAACAAGGGTTGTATTAGCTTTTTGGCTCCTGCTGCACACTTCTGACTCATGTTTAAGGGATTGTCCACTAGGACTCCAAGGTCTCTCTCAAAGTTACTGTTTTTGAGCCAGGTTTCGCCTAATCTGTACTTGTACTTCTGATTTTTCTTCACCAGATGTAAAACCTTGTTTTTCTCCACATTAAATTTCATTTTGTTGGATAGGGTCCTTAGTTCAAGCCTGTCAAGATCTTTCTGGATCCTGAGCTTGTTTTCAGGGGTGTTGGCTAATCCTGCTACTCTATGGAACAGTTTGCCTTCTGGGGTTATGGGTGCTCCATTACTGGAGGTTTTCAAGAAAAGACAATTTATCTGGGATAAGGACTCTTGCTTTGGCCAGCGGATTGGACTAGAAAAGATCTCCAAGTTCCCTTCCAGTCTTATGATTCTACAATACCAATCACCTTTTACAGTTCTTCCTCACTTCCTACCCCTTTTATTAGATTTCTCTCCAGCTTTTAAAAACACAGTTTGGAATGATGGAGATGAATGTAAAAAAAAATAAAGGCAAATTTGGCTTTCCCTATTGATTTGCTCATCGGAAGCCAGCTTAGAGGGTCGCAAATAGTGATCATGTGATGCAAGAATGCTGCAACTACCGCAAATACAGCACTTGCTGGTTGCCAAGGGCCAAATTTTGATCATGTGACCATAGGAAAAAAGCAATGATTGTAAATTTGAGGACTGGTCATAAATCACTTGTTTCAGTGCCATGGTAATTTCACTAAATGAATTGTTGAAATTCGAGGACTCCCTGTTATCATATGAATTGTCATGACATTCCTGGAGGTGCAAGAAGATTGAGAAAATATAACTGGATATATGAGAAAATGTAAATGGATATGTCATGCCAGATGGAGATCTGAACATAAACATTCTTGTCAGGTAAGAGGCTGACTGGCTGGCTGCCACAGTGTCACCTTGGCTTAGTTCCAGCTGCCTACAATTAGTGCAGGCTCGAATCCCACCAGGCTCGAGGTTGACTCAGCCTTCCATCCTCTCGGGGTAGGTAAATTGAGGACCCAAGATTGTTGGGGGCAAATAAGCTGACTTTGTAAAAATGCCGCTTAGTAATAAGCAGGCATATACAATGGAAGGAAGGTTATTGCTGAGCGCATTGGGTTGTATACCAAAAATTGTAAGCCGCCCTGAGTCTCTGGAGAAGGGCGGGATATAAATATGAATTAAAAAAAAAAGATAAAGACCATTGAATTCAATGGGATTCAGCCCTGGAATTGGTGGGCAGAAGATTATAACACCTATGTATTCACTGGTCTTCAGAAGCATTTCCGCTTTCAGGACATATTGCTTTATCCTAGGGGTGAAGTAGAAAAACATGGCCCTTAGGTGAAGTGGAAGTGGCAATGAGGATTTCCATTTGTTCCACACCAATTTGGCAGGCTTTTAGTAATCTTTAAGGAAGTCTTAGCCATTCCAGGAATTGGTAGTTTTTGTATTTGGTTTGATTGACCAAGATTCTTACGGAAAGTGAAAGGAAAGCTGCTCCAAAGAAGGCGAACAAATAATTTTCATTACCTTAAAAAGATTTCATTTTGTGAATGAACAAAAAAGAAAAGCCAAAGGAAGAATATAAATTAACTCATTTATATTAAATTGGGCTCTAATGATGGCTCAGAAGTAAAATTGCTTAAGCAAGTTTCATTATTCTTATATTCTCTGCAGCTATATCTATAATTTCTACTCTATTGACCTTTTCTAACTGAATACATTCTTTCATAGTCAAAGTGGTGGAAAATCTCAGATGGCCAAACTTTGCCTGCTCATCTTTCAGGTAGTAAATATGCAGTCTTTCCAATTCTCTTTCATGGACATAACCAAGGAGATAATACCTGTTCCATAGCCATTACAGAAAGCATTATAAGGTGCTAAATTATTTCTTAAGATTTTTTACTGGAAATTGAGTTCAAAATGAAACTTTATTTTAATTATCTTAATTTCATTTCAGATAAACTTATGGGTGGTATGGCCCCTTTTCTCCAAAACAATGACCCTATTTGCAAAGTGATGAAAACAGTAAAGTTAGTCCTTGACTTACAACCACAACTGAGACTAACATTTCTGTTGCTAAGAAAGACAGCTGTTAAGTGAATTTTGCCTCATTTTATGACCTTTCTCGCCAAAGTTAAGAGAATCCCCACAGCGGTTAAGCGAATCATGTGGTTATTAAATGAATCCGGTGTCCCTCAGTGACTTCACTTGTCAAATTACCTGTGGTGGACTCCTTGACTTTTGGACTATCTCTTAAAAAATGCCAGTTAATGGGTTGGTTATTTAACATCACCTGAAAAGAATCCAGCTCAACATGTTGTCCACGGAGCAAATAAGGCGTAGGGGAGAGGAAGCAGTTACAAGCTTTTATTTAAAAATTGAAGGGGGAAAACCCCCACAATATTTTCCATTTCTTTCTAAAAGGAAACGGCAGGGCTCTGCTGCTTGCTGCCTACCACATGTTGGGTGAATGAGCAGGACCTGTGAACTTTGGCCTCTCTGAACATTGAATTTGTGGTCAGGCAAAGGAGTTATGAGAGCATGGACTTGTATTATCATATATATCAGGGGTCTCCAAACTTGGTAACTTTAAGACTTGTGGACTTCAACACCCAGAATTGTCCAGCCAGCTGTCTGGAGAATTCTGGGAGTTGAAGTCCACAAGTCTTAAAGTTACCAAGTTTGGAGACCCCTGATATAAACTGAAGAGCTGACTAAATAGTAACCCTGTTCACAGGGCAAAAAAGTCCACAGAAACTTCTTAAACATCAAATGGGTATTAAAATTGTCAAACTTCATTTACATGGCTGATGCACATCCCACTGAGATGTTTAGTGAATTTGGAGATGCCCATTGATGGATTACAATGTCAAATGAACTCTTTAAAAGAAAAACAACTGCCATTTCTTACATGCACTTGTGACTGCTTAATTGTAGGGCAAAAGTTATAGACTTTCCACCAAACACACTGTAAGTGGCTTATGTAAGAAGAAAAACAAAACTCCACAGCTTTAAAAAGACAAGATATGTGTGAAAACAAATTCTGTAACAAAACACAAGAAACGGCAATTAATATATATATTTTAAAACATTTTTGGAAAATTTAAGCAAAATAATACTTGCTTGGTATATAAAAGGAAACAGTAGAAATGCCTGGGGAAATGATAATATTTATTTATTGATTTATTGATTTATTGATTTATTGATTTATTGATTTGACTTGTATGCCACCCCTCTCCCGAATGGACTTGGGGCGGCTCACAGTTAAAACCAGTACAATAAATAATTACCTAAAATAGAATTAAACCCACAAGCCAAATTACTAAAACAAATTATAAAACAACCCCCCCCAAGAGGAGTCAGCACAGCGCAGCCTGCTCAAATAGCCAAGTTTTCAAGTCGCGGCGGAAGGTGCGGAGGTCAGGGGCCAGGCGGAGTCCCAGAGGTAGTTAATTCCATAGGGCGGGAGCCGCCACAGAATAGGCCCTCCCCCGCATCACCGCCAAGCGACATTGAGTCGCAGATGGCACGCCGAGGAGCCCCTGCCTGTGCGCTCATACAGGGCGGTTGGTATTCGATGCCGGCAGTAGACGTTCCTGTAGATAGCCCGGACCCATGTCTCGTAGGACTTCGAATGTCAATACCAAAACCTTGAATCTCATTCGGAGGGCAACCAGCAACCAATGCAGACCACGCAGGAGGGGCGTAACATGGGAGAACCGGGAAACTCCCATCACAACCCGTGCGGCAGCATTTTGCACCAGTTGAAGCCTCCAGATGGTATGCAAGGGCAGTCCTAGATAGAGAGTGTTGCAGTAGTCGAGCCGCGAGGTGACAAGTGCCTGAGTGACCGTGCACAGGGCATCTCGGTCCAGATATGGGCGTAACTGGCGAACCAGCCGGACCTGGGCAAAGGCTGCCCTGGCCACGGCTCCCACCTGCTCCTCCAACCTGAGCCGTGAGTCCAGGAGGACCTCTAGATTCCATGCCCTGTCCATGGGGGGTAACACCTCTTCCCCCATGACCAAAGATGGAATCTCTCGACTGGGCCGAGATGTCTGTATGCACAGCCACTCTGTCTTAGCAGGATTGAGCCGAAGCATGTTACTGTCCATCCAGATCCGTACTGCATCCAAACAGCGGGACATCACGGAGAGGGCATCACTGATGTGGCCTGGGGTGGAGATGTATAACTGTGTATCATCAGCGTACTGATGATACTTCACCCCAAAGCTGTGGACGATCTCACCCAGCGGTTTCATATAGATGTTGAACAGGAGGGGTGAGAGGACCGACCCCTGAGGGACCCCACAGGTGAGAGCCCTTTGAGTCGACCTCTGCTTTGATAATACGCTTTGACTTTTAGTGATTTGTATTACCTGAGCAATTTTAGTTACATGTTTCTTCTTTACTTTGTTACCTTTTGAACTTGAACTGTAGGTGTCTTGAATTGTTTGACAATTAGATGGCCATACAGATCCAAATAATTACATTTCAAAAGACAAACTACAGGTAGTCTTCGATATACCACCAAAATGGAGATCAAAATCTGTTGCTAAGTGAGACAGTTGTTAAGTGAGTTTTGCCCCATTTTACGACCTTTCTTGCCACAGTTGTTAAATAAATCATGGCAGTTGTTAAGTTAATAATGCTGTTGTTAAGTGAATTTGGCTTCCCCATTCACTTTGCTTGTCAGAAGTTTGCAAAAGGTGATCACATGACCCCGGGATATTGCAACTGTCATAAGTTCATGCCAGTTGCCAAGTGTCTGAATGTTGGTCACATGACCACAGGGATCCTGCAATGGCTGTAAATAATGAAAAATGGTCATACATTACTTTTCAATGCCGTTGTAAATTTGATGGTCAAATTTATGATAGTAAGTTGAAGACTACCTATTGTTGCCTTTCTGAGAAGTACGGTTAGAAACTGCCTACCTCTACACACACACACACACACACACACACACACACGTGTAATGGTCCTTTATATATACACCTAGCCTTTTTGCAACTGGGTCCACTAGAAGTAACCAAGATAATCTGCCTCATTGGTTTTAAGCTATAAAAAAGGTTGGTCAACGAAGGGTTTTTAAAAATCCCCCTTTAAAAATGAGTCTAAAGGCATGTGGGTGTGATTCTTAAGATACCGTTCCTGGTCTTCAGTTGGTCTATCAATGTAAACTGGTGTAGTTCAAAATTGGCAACTTTAAGATGGTTGGACTTTTACTCCCAGAATTATACTTTTTTTGTAGCTGATGCTGAATAGAGTTAATTGGGCAATTAATGTGGATTGCAATAAGGAGAGGGCGGCTGGATCTCTTGAAGATCCAACATGTTGCACGTATGGCAGCCTTTCTCAGTTAAATGTAATCTGCATGGGTGAAAAAGAGCAATGAGAGTTGAGGTCCAACATGGATGGAAGTCTGTTTGTCTCAGAAACTCTGGGTTGGTGCCCAGTGTGTGAAAAGGGGCATTGATGCTTACCTGATATGCCCGTTCTCTGTGAGCTGTGAAGAGCATCCAGTAGTGGGAGGTGCTTCTGTCTCTCGTTTGATAGGCTGGGCTTAATTGTGAGGACACTCCTCCTCCACGGGACTCCTTCTTAGCATCCCCAATTTTGGTGAAGTCAAAGTGATGAAACCTTTTCCTTCACCCTCTCTAACAGTTGGCCAGAATAGGACTCCACCAGACGGATCTGGGTGGGACTGGATGGTCTTCACAGCTCACAGAGAATGGGTGTATCAGATAAGCACCAACGCCCCTTTTCCAGATTAGCTGTTCAGAGCATCCAGTAGTGGGACATACCAAAGCTTGGCCTGTCCTATGGAAGGGTCTCCGTCTGGTGTGGAGTCCCCTCATGGTCCCTGTGGACCCGTTGCAAAACCCTCCTACCAAAGGAAGCCTCAGCTGAGGCAAAGACATCTATTTTATAGTGCCTAATGAAGGGGGACGGAGAGGCCCAAGTTGCGGCCCGACAAATTTCCTCTATAGGCACTTGGGTGGCCCATGCCACCAACGTTACAGCGTTTCTGGTAGAATGCGCTGTGATGCCCCTGGGCACTGGTAGTGACTGAGACTCATACATCTTAGTAATCGTGGCTCTCCATCTGCCGATCGTTGAAGAGGAGACCTTGCGCCCCTGAGTGGTAGGTTGAAAAGAAACAAAAAGCCTCTGTTTTCCTAAAAGCTGTTGTGCGGTCTAAATATATACATAGAGCACCTCTCACGTCAAGTCAATGCCATTGGCATTCAAGGCCCTGTTTTGGCCTTGGGAAGAAGTTCGGGAGTACAAGTTCTTGTGCTCTGTGGAAAGCCGAATTTATTTTTGGGTGAACGTTGGATCTGGACAAAGAACGACTCTGTCGGAATGAAAAAGGCATTGGCACTTACCTGATACGCCCGTTCTCTGTGAGCTGCGAAGAGCATCCAGTGATGGGAGGTGCTTCAGTCTCTTCATGGAAGGCTGGGCTTAAAATTGAGGATGCTCCTCCTCCTCCTCCACGAGACTCCTCCTTAGTGTCCCCAGTTTTGCGAAGCCGAGGAAAGGTAAACCTGCATGCTTAAGCTTATCTAAATACCGGGTTGGAACAGGCCTGCCCACCAGATGGAAAAAAAGGGTGGGTCTGGATGCTCTTCACAGCTCACAGAGAATGGGCGTATCGGGTAAGTGCCAACGCCCTTTCTCCTATGAGCTGCTCAGAGCATCCAGTGATGGGACATACCACAGCTTGGAAGTGTCTAAGGGAGGGACTCCATCTGTGCTGAGGGTCACTCTGGGTCTGAAATAACCTGCTGCAAGACTCTACTACCAAAGGCAGCTTCTGCAGAAGCGAATACATCTATTTTATAGTTTCTAATGAATAGAGATGGAGAAACCCAGGTTGCCGCTCGGCAAATCTCTATTGTGGCTTGAGTAGCCCATGCTGCTGTGGTGACTGCACTCCTGGTGGAGTGAGCCGTAATGCCTCAGGGCACTGGCATAGATTGCAATTTGTATGATTTAACAATGGTGGCTCTTATCCATCTACCTATGGTAGAGGAGGAAACCTTATGCCCCAGTGAATTAGGTTGAAAAGACACAAAGAGCGCTTCTGTCCTTCTAGAGGAGGCAGTACGGTCAATGTAAATGCGTAGGACCCTCCTGACATCTAGGCGGTGCCATTGTTGTTCGAGCCTGTGGGATGGCCGTGTGCAAAAGTTTGGGAGCACTAGCTCCTGGGCTCTGTGGAATTCCAAATTAATTTTGGGAATGAAAGAGGGATCTGGTCTGAGAACCACTCTCTCCGCATGAAAAATGCATAAATGCATAAACGCCGCTAGCGTATGGACGTATGGACAATGCCGCTAGCTCGGAAATGCGCCATGCACATGTGATTGCAATCAAAAAGACTACTTTGTAAGTTAGAAACCGGAGAGTCGAGCTTCGTAAAGGCTCAAAGGGACCCGTAGTAAGTGCTGTTAGAACCCTGTTTAGATCCCAAGTGGGATAACAGTGTACTATGGGAGGTCTTACATTTTTGGTGCCTCGTAGAAAACTGCAAATGCGCGGATGGTGTGAAATAACGGTGGCAAGTGCTGCCACTTGTCTCCGCAAGGTATTTGGAGACAACCCTTTGTTCAAGCCCTCTTGTAAAAATTCTAATAACTGTGCCACTGAAGAAGAAGTGGGGTCGAACTGAAACCTCTGACACCAGCGGCAGAAGCTAGACCAAGTAGCTTCATAAATTCGGTTCGTTGAGCGCCATCCTGCCGCCTGATAGTTTGAATAAGTTGGCTAGAAAATTGCTCTTCCCTTAGATGTTGCTGCTCAACTTCCACACGGCTAAGTTTAGCCATTGTGGTTGCAGATGTAGCACTGGACCTTGGGAGAGTGACACAACTGACGGTGGAATCTGCCAAGGGGGTTCTGTTGATAAGTCCTTCAGATCTGCAAACCATGTCCGCCATGGACAGTACGAGGCCACCAATAGAAGGTCTGCTTTCTCCTCCAACAACTTCTGAATCAGTTTGGGAATTATGGGGAGAGGGGGGAAGACATAAATAGGCCGGGGGGCCAGTGACATCTGAGGGCATTCACGGCCTCTGCTCCCTGTGATGGATAATGAGAAATGAACCGAGGCAGCTGTGCATTTAGAGAGGCAAAGAAGTTGACCACTGGTTGGCCCAACCTCCAAGTTGCTTCCAAAAAAATATTGGGGTCTAGGCGCCACTCTGCTAGGTCTATGGAGGCCCTGCTGAGCCAATCTACTTGGACATTTGCTGTCCCTGATATGTGTTCTGCTTTTAGAGAAAGAAGATGGAATTCGGCCCACTGAAACAACGTCTCTGCTTCCTTCATCAACAAGCTGGAACGGGTGCCCCCTTGTTTGTTGATATAGGCCTTTGTTATGTTGTCTGTCAGGACAAGCACATGCTTGTGTGTGGATATGAGGGAGGAAGTTGAGAAGAGTTAAGTGTACCACTCGGAGCTCCAACCAGTTGATATTGTGCGCTCTCTCTGAGGCGGTCCAGAGACCTTGTGTCGCATGCGAATGGTAGTGGGCCCCCCATCCTACCAGGCTGGCATCTGTTGTGACTGTTGCCCTGCGTGGATCCCTGAAGGGGCAACTGCTGCTGATTCTGGGTTGAGTCCACCATCTGAGGGATC